>OZ023244.1:5812128-6412128 GCA_964006365.1 Trididemnum miniatum
GTAAAAGAGATAGCGTAACGTATAGGACAAGATATTGGAACATAATTTATTAAACTTAGATCAGATGACCGTGAAAACTACCGCAATATTTATGTTTAAGCAACACGCTGATTTCAATCCTCCCGCCTTCAATGGCTTACTCCTAAGTTATAACCAATTCACGCCGACGCAACACTGGAAACAAGTCGCAAGTTATCCCTCGGTGGTGCACGACTACCCTGAACCAACAATCTATTTCTTTTCGCGGTCTATCTATTTGGAACCCTTTACCTGTTAGCATCAAAGACAAAAAAAAGTGTTAACACGCTTGCCAAAAATATTATATCCTACTTACTATTTAGCATGCAATCCTAATTACGATTGCGCTTAAATTTTGTATGTTGTTTTTTGCTGCTCCCCTCTCGTTTGTTTTTCAGGTTCATAAGTAAATCCAAGCTCAAGTCGCGTTTTGCAGTGATGTTTAAACGACTTCATGATTCACATTTTGATTCCTAATCGAGTTGCTTGTGTCTTTTCTTTGCTAACTTTAGTTCTATTAACCAAAATAGCAGGCTGGTTTTATTTCTTCTGTCTTTGCAATTGCATGTCAGTAAAATCTCTCCAATGTGTGTCTCTCATACTTTAATTAAGAGCATTTTTTAAGGATTTTTTTATGATGAGAGACTCTCATCTGTACTTAGGTTTTTTAATCCTGATATGTGTAGCTGCAGTTAATCACAATACTCGCTACAAACTTTCATCAGCTTTTACATTCTTACACCACAGGGTGCAGCAATCTCGCTGTACTTGCTTCCTGTGTACATTGGTGCTAACATTATTATCTGTTATTTGCTTTCATCGATCAGATGCACGTGAAACGTAGTAAATTATTGCTGCGTAAGAATGTAACCGCATATCCTGTCAAAAATAGTCGAATACAGTGCTTTTCAACCTTTAAAAAAGCGGTTCGCACTTTTTTATTTCGCCGAAATTTCATCCGCACTAATTAACCACAGTTATTGTTTGCAGCTATTTGTCTTTCCTATCTGTGCAGTAACAACGATTTGACATATAATCATGCACTAATATATGCCAAGCAAAACTACTACTATTCTACAAATAAAATTATTGTTACCGAAATAACTATGCTTTAGAATGGAGTCAAAGTGAGTTGAGTTTGTGCAGTTTCAGCAGCGATGGTTTAATCCGCAATGAATTGAAACTAGCCTCTGCTCTGATTTACTTCTCTTGCTAGAACTGGCATAAGCTGTAAAGACACTACAAAAATGAAAAAATAATTGTTCAAACAAAACTTTTTATAGCATTTTTATTCATATCCAAGGGCAGGCTCCTAATAACTCGTTTGCTGCTGCATATTTCTTGAAATTTTAGACCATTAGGCACAACGTCTTGCTCCAAATTTAAACCCTCCGCACTAGGTCATCAAGTGTATCGTTCAGCAGACAACTTTTTCTTTTGTTTTTATAATAACTAGCACATTAAACTCTTTTTCGGCCAACCAGGCAGGGGCTATTTGTGAAAGAACGTAAAGCGCTTGGACCGCAAGGTCTTTGTACGATCCGTTAAGGTTAAGAGCTCCCATCCAAAATTCAGCTTGTTTCCCGCGGCTGAAAAACACTTGTCGACAAAATCGTTCTGAAATTTTGAAAACATGACTCAAATGTCCTGGTCCGAGGGGTTGCTGTTCTCCAAAGGATTTACAATTCGCGGCTTTGATTTTAATTCGGTTGCCTGATGCTGGGAAAGTGCGTTTCAAAGCTAGGAAGCAGAGTGTGCACGTGAGAACTTGTTGCGTTAATGATGCGATGGTCCTAGTTCTGCTTTGATTCTTTCCACTTGCCTGTAGACATGCAAGTCTGCAGCGTCTTCAAGTTTTTAGGTTGTTGTTGCAGCTTTCATCTTCCGAACATTGAAGCTTTTCCTTAATTGAAGTGATTTTAGAGTTCGATTCAAATATATCAATTCCACATCCTTGTACAGTGATGTTGAACATGTTAAGCATACCGATTACGTCAAGAATTAAGATAAGCTAGCCTGGCAAGCCGAAACAAATCTTGAATCAAATGAGCTTTGTGATCTTCTTGTCCATTGAAGCACATTACAAGTTCCTCTTGCACCTTTCACACTCTCTTCATCACTCTTCCGCGAGACAGCCACCTAACTTCAGAGTGGTAAACGAGACGCCCTTCATCTTCCATTCCTTTGACAATTTCTTGAAACGTGCGATATAATTTTGCGTTCTTTGGTGCGGCACTGGCAATGCTAATCACATCGGCGAGTTGGCAGATATTCTCTTGATTGACAAGTTTTTTGGCTACCAATGCTTCGAGGTGTATGATGCAGGGAACATTCACAACCTCCGGTGCGTCTTGTCTTATTCGAGCAACAACGAACTCCAATCATAGCTTTGGCACTGTCGGTGGACACAGCCTTACATTTCGACCACATCACTTCATGGTTTGAGAAGTAATTGTCTACTTTTGAAAATATTCTTGAAGCAGTGGTGTTTGCGTCAACAAGAAGACGAAATACATAGTGATCTGCAAGTTTCTTATGTATACGTTCCTTGTTTGGGAAACGAACGCAAACAATCAATTGACCTTGGCTGGTAATATGAGTCGTTACATCCAATTGAAGCCCGAAGCAGGGCGCAGCTTGGAAGCGTGGCAAGAACAATTTCTTTGAGTGATGTAGCAATCATTGAACATCTCCGTTGCATGCTATTATCGAAAAATGCTAGCTTTTCGCTTTGGCTGAAGCCGCGGTTCCTCCACAAATTTGCTGCGCTACTATCCCTAGACACGGTTTTATGACACTTACTGCCAGGTAATTGGCTTTCTTTGAGACGTAAGGACATGAGCTATTTTTAGTGATGATACATTTTTAGGTTGATCAGAGCGTGTCACCATGCACTGCTCAAATTGATGCTGTTGTTCAGCAACTTGTCGTGTTTGCTGTTTGACGAATGATGCCGACTAATTTTTGAGTTCAGAATGCTTATATCTCTGTGCCTTTACAGTTTATGCTTTTCCATTGAGGAATTGTTGCATACAACTTGGCAGAAAACACAGCGAGCCGAAGGGTACTTTTCGCCTGAATCTTTGACGAACCCCAGCTCAGCAAATGCGTCGTTTCATTTTCGCTTTTTACTACATTGTTGAAGGCCGGATTAAGACAATGAGAGGCCCTATAGGCTATCAGATTCCGTTTTTTTACTAGAAATCACCAATTTTGACGAAAATTGAACTACTAAATTATTAAGTAAGAAGAGATATACTACTTTCATCCGCACTCACCCGCACCTCGTTCGTCATCCGCCCCGCAATTTTTTTCATCCGCACAAGTGCGCACCGTCGCACGGGTTGAAAAGCACTGGTCTAATGCAAACACTTTTTTTCTTTTTTGCAACTATGCTACCACTACAACCGTCTTTTAAAAACCATATGCATATCTTGTTTTACGCCCTAGCTCTATAGGAGTTTCACATACATCTGTTCAGCAGTTTCGACACTGTCTGGAGTTCACCTTCGGATTCTATTCGAAGGATCATCGTAAATTACTAGGCATAGTAGGTACTTACTTCGCTCTTCATGTGGTGTAGGAAAGTAGACTCTGATGGCACTGTTGTTTAGCATCGATTCGTAATTTGTTTGCTTATTTCGTTCTGGTTTTGTTTTTTTCTTGGTGTCAAGGAGGCCTTCCTTTTCTTTCGATACATTTCTACAATTACAGTATTACAACAACAATTATTACAGCGATAGCAGAATCAGTCAGAACGGTATAAGCAACTGTAGTCCAAGCCAGCGCGTTATATTATGACGTCTTTACTTATGATGTCATTAAACTATTACCCCCCTTGAACAAAACTTGTCCCCCCTGTAAAATGAACCTCGTTACGCCACTGACCGGTAGATATTTCTCTGGCACAAAAAACGGGAAAATATGGCAACTGAAAGACTTTTCTTTATTAAAACCGCGGTAGCACCTCTATATATTCTTATTCTGGCGAATTAGCGGTTTGGCTGAAAAAATTAGCTTCAATAACCAGTCCGCTGACATTTTGAACGTTAGCTGAACAGCTAATACGCTAGTGAAAAAATCAGCTTCGCTGATTCGCGGATTAGCGATTTGTGCCCACCCATGGCTACAGTAGTCTAGTATCTTAAAAAGTGCAATCACCTAAATACAATGAGCCAAGCATTTTTGAAAAAAATGCGCCTGTAGCTTAGCCTGGGCCAAATTGGACAAAGTTTTTTAATATTTCTTGAACTTTCCAGAAAGTTGTGGTTGACTGCAAGAAACTAAAATGTGGAAAAATTTTTTAAAAATACTGATGCCTTACGGTCGGACAGTGCGTTTCTATGGCAACTAAAGCCGATTTTTTCCTAAAATGATATTAAATCAAAAGTCACTGTTGCTGGTCAAAATCATCGCATTTATATCTGCCTTAAGAGAGAAGTTTGTCCAATTTTTTACTTGAAATAGTTGTAGACTTGCCTAAAAAGCAGTATTTTTGGTGTAGGCCTACAGGAAGACCCTAAGTGTTTTTCACGCAGTTTTAATTATATGTAAGCATATACATATACATAAGGAGAAAGCACAATAATATTCTACTTTTCACATGTAGAAAATTAATAGTAAGTTTAATTAAGCGTTAGAATCCTAATTCAAGCAACTCTAATAACACTATATTTTTAACTAATTATGATCTTACCTTACTTTTGTATCAGCCTTAGGATTAGGCATAGGTTATGCCCAAAATTTCTATGATTTAGGATTTCTATGATTAGGCATAGGTTATGCCCAAACTTCTTAATTAACTGTGGGTAGGTTTAGGATTATGCATAGGTTATGCCCAAAATTTCTATGATTATTATTGTTATTGACTGTTTATTATTAACAGATAGATAGGTTTGACAGGTTTTGAAAGATTTAACCATAATAGAAGGATCCGCAGGAACAATTAAGACGGTATAGAAGGTTGCTTTCTTTTAAGTGTCTTTGGGTATCTTTGATATAAAAATGTTGCTTAAGTTTGTTTGTTGTGTGGATGAAACGCAGTTTGGAGGCAGGAAGATGCTTGTTGATGAATTGCTGCATTTCTTTTTCGATTAGTGTGAAATATTGCCGAGATATGGTAGTTTAAAGGTGATGTAGTTACAAAATTGCGTTTGAGTTATTGGACGTTGGAAAAATTTTTTGATCAATAATTGTGTAATGCACCTGTTTATAAAACTAGCAGGATATTTCTCGCAAGGGTTGTTTAGATTGATTGCAATTAATTCAGTATGGATTTGCATGTATGAAATCCAGATCACAAAAAAGAGTTGAAGAGGTTGTTGACTAGATTGTGTTTCTAGCGAATGGGAAAGAAACTATAATATTAATTAAGAAGTTTGGTGTGGGTAGGTTTATGGTAGGTTGCCAACTGGTTTTAATTGCGGAGGGAGATTTTTCAACAAAACCGTCAAGAAAGGCTAGAAAGTTGTTTAATTCTATTTATTTCGTGAATTGGATTTGTCTGTGTATGTTATTCAGGTTATTGAAAAAGATATCAACAGAGGTCGGTTCTGTGAAGGTGGCAAAGCAGTCATCTATGCGTTGGTAAAAGAAACTAGGTCGGTGATCTAGTTCTAGGGCAGTAGTCGATGACGACAACCTTTCTGTATCCCTGGGCCAAAAACAACCAACGGTCATGGCGGGCCGCACGTTCTTTTCTAAGCCAGCACTATTAGCTCGTCATCGCGAAAATTACAATAAACCTATGGAAGATTTATTTTTTGGAAGTCGCACTCCAAAAGCGTGCATTTACGGTTTACAAGCCAGCTTTTGGGTGAGATAGACTACGTCAACGTCTGGCAAGTTAAAAGAATTCGGCCGGCAACCATCTCTTCCATGTCTTAAAATCTACAAATACTTCATACGTTTGTGCGGGAAGAGACCGCGGGCCGGATAAAATTCGCTAGCGGGCCATGAGTTGCCGACCCCTGTTCTAGGGGGTGATTTTGAGGGCTTTATCAATGGCGTAGTTCATGGTAACGTGATTCATCAAATATCCAATTGGCGAGCCTATTGTCACGCCGTTAAGTAATTTAATAGAAGTTGTTGTCAAATTGGAAAGCAGTGTTTTGGACAGACCAGGTTAAAAACTTTTTAGTCAGTTTCTGTTGAGACCATTCCGTTCATTTCAACGGTCTTTGAAGATGCCGACTAATATAGGTTGTATGGTAAATGTGGATGAGATATTATTGTTGAAAAGACTTTTGAAATCAAATGATGTGGTTGGCTGATATAGTTAGAAGGTTGAAAAAGTCGGTGGGGTTAGCAGGGTGCTACCTTAGGTCACTAAGAAACTGGAATAGTTAGCGAGCACGTTCGTAATAATAGGATCCGCAGCAGTAGAGTAGTGGTGTTATAGATACAGGGGTGCAAACATCCTCCCTGGATTTGTACTCATGAATAGATGTCCCAGGTTTGTAGAGTTTGGGTACGCTGTATAATGAGGGGTTGTTGTTGAACTTGGTTAAAGCAAATGCAACATCAACGGAAAATGTCTCCGAAAAACCATTAGCTGCAGAAAACTGCTATTGAAATTGAATAATAGGCTACTTCGCTATGCATGTTAAAGCTCGTAGCAGAGCGGACTTTGTACTTTCTAATGAATTGCAAGGTATAAATGTCAAAGCAAGAAAATACTTATTACATTAGGTAAAACTCACGTGAAATCCGTTAATAAGGCTACCTGTGCTTTATTGCCAAGAATTATAATTCAAAACAAAAGCCAGGAAGGACATTGCCTTGTAACTTTTTATCTTCACCCTGGCCACACAGAAATTTAACTAGAGTGTGACGTAGCTGTCCACGTCCAACAAAGGTTAAAATTCTCTTAAAGGATATTTATCCGGAAGGATCACCACTACTTTTCAAAGTCAGTCGTTCGAAAAGACAAATGTATCTTTTCCGGAAGGCAGCTGATGAGTGGTAAATAGCCTGAAACAGCGCTGTACCGCTCTATGGAACGTGCTAGAGGTGTTTTCACCTTTCGGTAATGGAGACTGTTATAGCTCCTGACCCGGCAGCGAGAAGTCGCCATGACTTCCCTTTTAAGTAGGCCAGAAAGGACGTTGCTTTACAGCCTACGCCAAATAAAAGAGCAATTTTTCGTTTTTGCAAAATATCTAATTTTTTTTATAAGCAAAATAGAAGAAAAATTCCTTTTAGAGCAGATATAAACATGTTGCTTCTGAACATTTTGATGCAAAATTTAGCATAGTAGCTACAGTGGTTTTTGAGTTATGTCGATATAATAAATATTTGACTTCGGTTGCTATGGAAACGCGCTGTCCGACCGTAAAACATTATTAATTTTGAAAAAAAAATTCATATTTTGATTTTGCTTGACCACCTACAACTTTCTGGAAAGTTCAAAGGTTCTAGCATTAAAATATTTTTTTAGCCCCTATATTTGGCCCAGTCTGCTGGAGCTGTGTTCCAGAACATAAGTCGAATTGACAGTTCAAATTTTTGAACCCAAAACGAAAACGAACCTACAAATTTTTGCTTCTGCGAACCTGAATCTGAACCAAACCTAAACCCGATAATTCAGTCTTTTTGTTTAATTTTAACCGGAACTAAACCAACAAAATCAAACGACGATAAATCTGAACCGAAAATAAACCGCTGAAAAAATATTTTGCTTTTTGCAGTACTTGAACCAAAACCGAGCGGTATTTCAAGTGATTCGATCAGTGATGGAGTCGAGTACTCAACTTTCGAGTACGAGTACCGCAAAAAAACTTCTAGTACGAGTACTGGTATTGAAAAATGTATTCGAGTACGAGTCCCGTAAACAGTGCCGGATTAAGGGTAAAGTGGGCCGAAAGTTGAGATTATCTGGTGGGCCTATTTTCATGCGGGTAAAAACCTTCACGTCGTGAAGCTATTTTAAATCGCAAGTCACAACTCACAATGACGGTATTAAATTATTTCACTCAAATATTCTTATTATTTCTGTTTATTCGCTAACGTGTGCTTGGTGAAATCAAGTTTAATTCTTTTCTGGATGGTTGCGGTGCAGCTTAATTTGGTTTTTCTACGCAAAACAAAGCTGACGTTGCTGGTGCTGCTCTTGAAATGACATCACTAATGATAAGAAATACGTATATTTGCAACGATCTCTTCCTATTTTGTTATCAAAAGAACGTTAAGAAAGCAGCAAATTAGTTTTACAACCAAAGCAGTAAGCACAATGAGCACTTTGAAAATGTCGCACCGGTAAGGCACTTAATAAGTTGTTAGGCCTATTGTAATTCTTACTGATCCTGACATAAAATTCGAGAAAATACTGCTTCAAACGATATAGCGCATCAGGTATGCTGCGAATAAAAGATCCTGGGGCAGTTAAGTTACGAAGATTACAAGGTCGATTTTAGGAAAAATAGGTCCAAGCAATTTGTTTCCGTAAAACTTACTCTAGTAATAATCTAATCTTAGACCTAACTTTATCCCTAACGTAACCACAATCCGTAACTATCACCTTTAAATATTGTGTGAAACTGTGAACCTTATGTCGAAAAGCTGAAACGTTGTTGTTTCAAATTAAAATCCACCTATTGCATTTGCGTTATAGCCTACTTCATACACAAAATACGCAAAATACAGTCCATGAAAAGTTCAAGACAGTAACTTTTCTCGCTTTTGCATTTGCGAAGTCCTGAATAATATTGTCAACGTCAAGTGACTTAGCAATTTCACTTTCTATGGCAAGACGTCCCAAGTCTGCCAAACGGATTTTTAAAACCGAAAATGATCGTTCTCCGGTGCAGTTCGTAACCATCAAGCTCAAACATATGCGAAGATCTACCTCAACATTTTGAAAACTCTCCGAGATGACACGGCTATTTTTCAAAATCACACGATATGGCCACAAGGCCACACATTCGTCACTAAGTTTTGGCATATTTACATCTTGAGCAAAAGAAATAAGCTGGATATACTCGTAAGAAAAATTGGCAGGTAAATCAGTACCAAATTTATCACATACGATATTTATGCTCTGCTTTGTTGTATCAGAAGCAGGAAACTTGATGGATTCTTCAGTAAATATGAAAAACGCGTAGGGAAGGTTTTCCTATTTTTGTATTCGTTAATGTAATTCAGCGCTTAGCTTGTCGATGAGTGCATAGAAAGTTTGCGCTCTAAACTTATCACGGGGTTCTAGCCTTCTGGAATCAATCCAATCCCTAACTTGATCCCGCTTGTTGCGTTTATCGGACGTATAAAGTGATGTACCCGATAATGCTTTTCCAATTGATTCATACGGCGCGAAATTGTTTCTAATTTGTTGAAGAATTGGTTTTAAGCTTTTCAGCAAAGCAACAGCAGAGGTTACATTACATCCATTCGAGGTGATTGCAATGCAGTACTACTCTTGTCGAACTTTTGCAAAATTTCGTTCCACGTTGCACACAAAACATCATTTTCTAGTTTTATCATAGCAGTGATGAGGTTCTTTGCTTTGGATTGCGTGGTGTTTTTTTGCAAAGAATCACAGGCAAACTCGCGTAATGTGGCAAGGATATCATTATACCCTGCATTCAGGACAAAAACAGCTAGGGCATTGGCATTCCATCGGGTTGCCGAAGTAGATTTGGGGACGCTGATATGTTTTGTTTCTAAGCAATCTTTGAGGCGGTTCCAACGTAAACATGACGCGGAAAAAAAATTGAATACTCCTTGAACTATCCCAAAAACTGAAACTGCATCAACGCAAAAATTTACGGCAGATTGACCGACCAAATTCAATGAGTGTGCTGCGCAAGGAACAAATTCTGCTCAAGGACAGACTTCTTTTATTTTGGCTTGCATTCCTTTGTACTGCCCGCTCATATTGCTGGCGTTGTCATACGTCTGTTCTCGACATTTCGAAATATCGATGCCATTTTCCGAAAAAAAAGCAAAGTAAAGTTACAGCAAAGTTGGCACCGGTGTGGCTATGAATGTCAATGAAGGAATAAAAATCGCTCTATAGGTTTACCATCCAAAACATATCTGTCTATGACAGCGAGTTGGTCAACGTGTGACATGTCCGGGGTTGAATCGACACTGACGGAAAAATAATCTGCATTATTAATCACATGGATAACTTGGGCAAGAGTTTTTTTGGACAATAAACGTATAAACTCTCCACAAGTTGTTTTGGACAAATAAGATGCATTCCCACTGCCCGGGTTTCCACATTTTTCGATATGTTCATTCAAAGTTTGGTCAAATTTACTGATCAATTCAAGCATTCCCATAAAATATCCATTATGTTTTGAACCAAACTTTTTATCCGAACCTCGAAAGGCAAGTCCTCTTTCAGCGATATACAACACCGTGTAAACCACCCGCTCAAGAATTTTCTTCCAAGGATCACGAAGTTTGAAAATTTCTTTTTCCGTGTAACTGTCAACTCGACCTTCTGGATTTTTTCTTTTTAGGTAATTTCCAACGCACGTAAGATGCTGGCCGCTTAAGGTATGTCTTTCGATCCTACTCGGGTTTCGCCAATCATCAAATCCATCGGCTATTGCAGGTCGACTAATTGAATCATCCAACAGTCGGCAGTAAAAGCAATAAACTTTTCGACCCTTCGGTGAATAAACTAACCAATCACGATTGCCAACTTGACCATTGCTTTTCTTGTAGAAAAACAAGGACTTTGTGCAATAACGTCGCTGGGAGCCAAAGTCACGCTGAGTTTCTTTGAAATCACAATTTGCATTTTGACAATCTTGTGGAGCTTTGTTCATCCAGTAATCTACCAATGTAAGAGATTTTATGTCCCATTCACCTGGATCAGTAGAGAAATAGGGAGTTTCATGACTGTCTTGCAACAAACGACTGGTCGTAGGAGTAAGATCTATGTTATCGTTGGAGTCATTGCACTGAATGTCACTGCTAGCGCGATTACATGCAACGGCTGGTACAACAACTGGTCTATTTTCACTGTTGCAGTCGCTAGGATCTTGAGCTAAAGAGTTATCTTCTCCAGCACTACCAGAATTAATATCTACACTGTTGGTAATATTGGCTGGTCTATTCCAGTAATTTAATGAAGATAGCGTTTTTTCTGATATTTCTTCTCGCTTTCGCATTGCCTTGGTTGCTTTCGCTTTCTCCCAACCACCCTTACGTTTTAACATCTACAATAATAATATATTCGTCTACAACTACAACTTTTCTACAGTTCAGTAGCCTATACATTAGTTAAAACAGTGCTATTTGTTGTTCCAGGGAACTTGAAGAAGGGATATAGTCCTATTTAACCTGCTTGTGCTGCGGCGCAACCGTTCTAAGAGAAATTTCAAATATCATAATGATGCTTTTTGGGAATATTTGGACCTTCTCCTTCTTAAATGTGGCGTCGAGGCGTTTCAGCTATCTCCTTAGTCCTTACCACATAACGGTGGCAGCAATCTGACGGATGGGAAGCAATCGCAATAGTACGGATGGGGATAGTAGGCCTACACATGCTATTCGAGTAATCCGAAAGCTTCAGCTTCTTCAGCTTAATGAATAATCCGGCCCTGACCGTAAAAAAGTTCGAGTACGAGTATTTTTACAAATATAACGAAAGAACAATTTTTAAGTTGTCACAGCTCAAAGTCTGTCGCAAAAACATAAACGAATACGTTTTTTCAGTGTTTGAGATGTTAAGAAGGCGCATCAGTTTATTTACGGGTTTTATTGGTAGTAGTTTGCTATCGAAAGTTCATCTTGTTTGTTAGTTCGTTACTTCTAGCGAAAGCCAAATGTACTCGTGTACTCGGCGCTTTTCTGACCGAGTACATTAACCTTCGAGTACGAGTACTAACCGAGTACAAGGGGTTGCGAGTGCGAGTAAACCAAAAGTGGTACTCGAGTACGAGGACAGTGTTGGAACCTAGTTTTAGTACGTATTGTTGCCTGTGCGATTGTGACGTATTAGATCGTAAGCTAGATTGTCTGACGCCCTGCTGTCACGTGAAAGTGCCTCGTGTTGTGTCCATTCTTTCTAACATAGTCAAAGGGTGAAGATGTCTGTTGGATCAGCAAGTTTTAACAGTCAATTTAAGAATCAAACAGACAGGATTCGAATACTCCATCACTGGATTCGATGTCCTGGTTCAAAGACACTCACCTGGTTTTGGCAGTTCTCGCCTCAACCTTTATGGTTAATATTTAAATGGCAACACTTGTTGTTATGACACAGACGCCCGAAATTGCGAAACTGCATTCGTAGTCCACTGCTGGGACTTCAGTCCACTGCTGGGACAACAAGTAGTCTCCAGTCTCCACCTCATTCAGCAGCAATACCCTGCATAGAGTAGGAGCAATGAATGTCGGCTATGTAGTAGCGTTGAATACATTAAAGTTTTGGTACGATTTGGATTAGCCTAGAACTGTAAAATTCAGGTTATTCGTCATTTGCATTTGGGCCACCACGCTGGTGCTGGTATTGTATATGTAGAAACAGTACAGTTACCGGTAGTCTACTGTCTATAATATGTTTGGTCAGTTGACCAGTGATTTTTTAAACATAGACTATGCTTGACTGTTCACTTTGAGAACATCTAAAGCATATTGTTATACAACATTGCTAGGTAGGCCTAGTATCAGCTAGTGTTTGGAATTGGTAGACTAGCCAAAAACTGATAATCTAAACGTAACAGTGCAACCTCTTTGCTCAGAATAAGCATAAGTTAGCCTAGGATTGTGCCAGTAGGTACTTTGCTGCTGCACTAATTGGTGTTCAAGTACGGTAGACAAAAAGCAGTTACGGTACCCAGTAAGTTTTCTGTAGGTAGGCCGGCATAAGCTGTGAGGCTTCACTAATACTGGTACTGTTACTCAGGCCTAAATACTACCTCAGTGAACCCCAAACAAAAAGGAAGTGTCCTGAGCGCCAGAAAACCTTTTATGTAAACAAATAAGCAGTCTAATGCAGCAGCATTTTGATAATGGAAACTGGTCCAGGGTCCCTTGTGCTGTGTGACAGCGACATCATATATCTAGAAACAAACAAAGCAGTCCGGTGCAGCATCGTTTTAATTACCGGTATGGAAACCAGGTCAGTGCTTTAGACACTGCCAACTAAAAAATACAATCTTCAAATTTTGCTCATGATAAATATAGTCTAGATCATGATGAATAATTTCGTTTTGGAATTTCAGGGGTACCATACCTCTAATTATGCCCTGCAGGCACTGTAGGGCAGGCAGGTATACAGATAAGTGCTGAATTATGATAGAGCAAAGGTGCTGTTTGTGTGACTAGGAAAGATATATTTTTTGTGTGCATCTGAGAAACACAGGGGTAAAGTTGTTTGAAATTTAACTGTTAAAGGGTAAGTGAATTTTATTTATGACATCCTTGCATGTAAAGTACAGTAACTGTGGTACATACTCTTTCAGTCTTTGGTACAATGTGTGCCTAAATGCCGGATATCCTGCTCATTTACCAGTATATACCATTTACCAGTAATACTTGAAAGTTCAAACAGCCTTACCCATATATCTTTCTGATACGCATTAAAAAATATCTCTTTCTCAATCACACAAACAGCCCCTTTGATCTACTACATCTGCCTACTGAACCTACAGTGCTAGCAGTTGTGTGGTGCTAGTATACAGTGCCTGCAGTGCCTGCACTCTGCAGGGCAGAGGTACCCTTCAAGTACTCTACATTAAAATGTAATCTTAGCAACTACTCATGGTTATCATCTAAAATTGAATTTTTATCTTTTGGGGCACTCTATGGAAAGATTTTTGAAGTTTGTCAAAAACATCTGTGGATTGTCATGAGTTTAACATAGGTCAATCAAATTTTTGTGCGTTGTGTTACACCATGATTGATCAGTGCATTGTAAAGATTTAATGCTGCTAAATTTGCATACGTGCTAATGATTTTTGATCATTGTCCTAGTTCTAATTTTTTATATCCATAATTATGTGGTTGGTAAGTTGTATACTGCCATAAATATCGAAAACAACAGAGCTGCATTTTTTTGATTATGAGTTTTTTGTATTTTTGGGGTCCTATCTGGGCCTATTCAACACTAAATGTGAAAACCTCCCCCAAGTCATCAGTTTCACACTTTTTTCAACCCCTTTAAGACATCATTTAGCCCAAAATATGGCTCATAAATTGCCAGAACAATGTAATGTTTGTTGTGCTGTTTTTGTGCTGCATTTATCTTGATAATATGACGTTGATAAATCACAAAAAGACTGTGAAGTACTTTGCGCTGTTTTTGAGATTTCTTTCTTGTTCATAAATATCTTTAAAAATTTTTTAAATCACGATACTGTTATTTACGGTGTTTATGGTCTTGCAATAGTGGCGTTTTTTCTTCGATGATGATTTGCAAGAACAACGTAAATGTTTTCATATATTAAGTGATAAATCGCAAAAACAAGTAACTGCAAAATATTATTGCGTAATACTGCAATTACGTTGTTCTTGATTTATTTTGATAAAATTTGAGATTGTGCAATTCATTTTTCAGTTACGCTGTTTTATCAATTTTTGCTGGAAAAACAAGCAAATATAATAAATTCAAAAAACGGCGTATTAGATAGAGTTCAATTTCAAGCCCCGAAAACACGATTTTCAAGAAGCCACATTTTTCCAAAAAATTAATAGTTTGAAGATAAAAGCTCTTTCAGCTGAAGTACAAAAAATGAGCATAAAAGAACAGAGCAGGAAGAGGACGCGTCTGAACCTTTAACTGGCTTTTCTGTACAATTACAGTTCTGCAGTTACGTTGTTTTTGAAATTTCCGTCATTATGGTTGAGCAGTGTTCTAAAAGAAGCAAATGCAGCAGGTTTTAAAAGTCTTAATTGAGACTTTTAATTATACGCTGGTACAAAAACAACAAACAGAAAAAGTTTCAGTAGAAAACATGCAGAGAACAGCTGCTTGTTTTCTACTGTAGCAAGTAAGAAGTTCCAAACATTATGCTCTGAAATGAAAGTGTCTTTGTTTATTCCGTTTTTTAATGGGTTGCATTTTCTAACCTCCAATATACATCCCCAAAAGCTTAGTACTGTGTTTAAATTTGTGAAACCTGTTTCATTATGCAGTCTACCAGTGTGAGTAGCAATTACTGCTAATTATATTTTGACTCAGATATTTGCTTGGACACCATCTGCATGATTACATAAAATATACTTTTTTTGTTATGAATCGTTTTTTTTTTTGTTATGAATAAACTTTTTTTCTTATAAAATCAACTTTAGTTTCATCATAGGATTTAGATTGTAGGTCTAAGTGTTTTAACAACGGTCACAAAATGGGAGGTGGCACTGATGAAAGCAAAAAACCAAAAAATTGGACCAAGAAAAGTGGCTCGGAGTTGAAAAAAATGACTCCACAGCAAAGAGCCAAGTATGATTTTTTTACAGACGTTGCTGCTTTGTCTTGTGTGATTATTTTAAACACTTGAGTTTGTATTTTTCTAACTAACATTTTTTTAGAGCAGATTCATGCCGCAATAATTTGTGTGCTTTAGAATAAACCTAATCTTTTTGAGTTTTTTTTCATGCATAGCATGCGCAAGCAAGAAAATCAGTGAAATGTTACCAAAAGCTTCATACTTTAGTTAGTTTGTTTTGAAGTACCATAGTGCCGTCATTATCCGTGAAAGCAAATTCGCAAAAAGCAGTTTTCAAACATATCCATTTGCTTCTTGTTTTATTTCTATTTTCATAAAACATTGCAAAACAATTCTTCGCTGATCTTTCAGGTACATGGCATACGAAGAACCCACCAAAGAACAGCAAGAAACAATGGATGCCACTTTAAGACGAGTTCGGGAAAATCGAGCGAATAAGAGAGCTTTAAACTGGAAGCCAACTGCAGAAGAAGATGCAGAAAAACAAAAGCATAGCAGTCTGATCGGACAATTAAAGTAAGAAAAGACTTACGTGGTTGTAAGTCAGGGATATTTAGAACTTCCTCGGCCTATCGCTTGAAATGGATAAACTTGTAATTGCAAAGTGAGTTTGTAACATTGTGGTATTTTTACGCATCGTGCCGGATGCAAGGAAATAATCATGGGTATTTTTGAATCTACAAAATCAGTATTTTTTAATTCTTAGCTCTCTTCAGGGCTTCAAACTCGTTGAGCTCAGTCGTTTTTGTCGAACTCGAACTTGTAATCGAAAAACAAAAATATTTGAACTCGAACTTGAACTTTTTTTCAAAAATAGTTGAAAAGGATTTTGAACTCATCCTAAACTTGACAAAAATAAGTTGAACTTAGCCTAAACCCGATGAAAACTACTTGAACTTAGCATAAATTTGGAAAAAATGACTGATCTTGAACTCAGACCGGCCGTTAGCTCAGTTGCTTAGCGCACACGCTATCGGTGCGGGAGGTCTGGGGTTCAAACCCCGGGTCGGTCAAATCGGCACAGTGTCACCAACGGCTGACCTCCGCTGCGACATCCCTTGGGAGCTGTGTAGCCCAGGCGCTAAGCCGCGGAGATGGGCCCCGCCACTCGTTACACGCTTCGGCGTAATACGCGAAAAAGATTATTTGATTTGAACTAAATTAAAATGCTAGCGAGTTTTCATTTTATTTCCTCCTGAAATACTCCCGAATCAGCCATTGCAATGCCTTCCGTATGGACCTTTGATTGTACAGCTGTTTTTGCTTGAAAACTTTTCAAATTTTTGGTGTCTCGTTTGCTTGAAGACTTTACTTAATCTTCCATTTCACGGACTAGTTTTGTACTGCCTTGTACACACTGCTGAAGATATCAGCTGAAAATCTTGTCGAAGCTTTCAGTCATAAGAATTACTGTAGCTCTGTTTTTCATTCTGTAAGCTGTTTTAACTATATTTTAACATCACTTTTATGCAGAGCTGCGGAGGCAAGGAACCGCATACGAGTAATGAGACTACAATATCAAGCAATGAGAGCCCACGAAATAAAACATCTTATAGCATGCCAACCCACATCGTTGAAAGGTAATCGTGCGAAAAATCAGCAACTTGGGAAATTAATTGGATTATGTTAATAATATCAGATGGCCGAGTGGCAAAACCGTCCGCCTCTAGAGCAGTAGAATCGGGTCAAATCAATGGTCCTTTTAAACTGGTATTCACAGCTTCTCTGCTTGATGATTAGCATTAAAGGGACATTGTGGAAAACAAGCCAGCAAGTATACTAGTAGTGTAGCTAGAAAAGGCCCTTTGCGGGATTCCCCCATCTTGGTGTGGTAGACAGGTGGTCGGCAACTGCTTGCTCGTTATAGCGCTTTTGATCGCTTTTCTCGTGATAAGAGCATAAATATGCATCTAAATACAAATGTACATGATGAGCAGAAGTTCCTACCCATTGATGTATCTTATGTAATGTATATATCCAATATATCTGTGCTCTCTCCTTCATTTTCGCTACATAACATTTTGCGACGACATGTTCTGTGAGACATTTTCTTAACAATACAGGGGTTACTGTTCCAAATGCCGCAATAACAGCTGCCTTCAATTGGTCGTAGGGGTGATAACGTTGCTTAGAGACAATATCCTTACATATCCCCAAAGAAAGTTATCGCAAACTGTCAAGTCTGCACTTCTTGCGGACCATTTCATAAGTGCTGGGGATGTTAACGAACCACGACCCATCCATTTGTCAGGAAAAATGTCATTAAGATAGTCTCATACCATGAGGGCATAATGAGCTGGAGCTCATCTTGTTGAAAATAAACCTCTCTGATTTCCATTTCATCGAGTTTTTGCATAAACCATTTTTGTAACATGTTTAGATATGAGGCATGGTTTAATCGTCCATCAAAGAAGTATAGTCCAATAATATGCCATGCATTAAGTGCTGCCCACATCCTGACATGTATAATAATAATAATGTAGAAAAATAGAATAGGCTAATGCTTAATGCATGCACTAGCTACAACATAATTAGTATGAATGGGTAGGGACGTTTGGCCCACCCTGTAGAACTGTGAATTTTTAATTTTTATGTACTTCATACTTGATTCAAATGATGAATTTTCATAGCAAGTCCTGTCGAAATTATTCTTTTGAAGCAAATCTGCAGTGAAATTTCATCGCTTGATAGTGGCCAACATTGCATCCGCGGTATTTTCCTTGTTTTACGTTTTATTTTTGTAGTCGTGGCATGTCGTATTTCAGCTGGTTTTACTCAGGGTGTGGAAGCAGAATCGCTTAGGACTGAGCCACTCTCACCGTAATGCGGCTGAAGCAATTACAGCAGCTGCAAAATGACTTGAGCCTACCGTCGAATTAACACTTTTTTTAAATGTGTGCTGTGCAATGTGCATCACATCGTTTGTTTTTGTCCCACTCTTTGGTATCTCATTTATTAAATAATTGATTATTTGCACCGGCATTAATTTCGGTTTTACTAGCAAAGGTGGAAAACCGATAAAGCACAACGGGCCTCATCGACTGCGTAATATTTTCAGCGGGCCTCATCTGCTTTTAGTTTTTAAACTTCGCTGTAAAAATACAAAATATTACGTCTCAAACTTACTAAACATTCATGGTGAGTTGTTCTTACCGTAAATCAAAGACTTTGGCATGGCTTTTATGTCACAAATATAGCATGTAGTTGAATGTGATGCAGTTTTTAATCAATGTTTACTATGCAACCAGTGTGTTGTACACTTAACAAAGTTCTGATGCAGGCCACATTCAAAACTTAAGCGGGCCGCAGGTACCCCACCCCTGTACTAGAACTATGACTTAATAGTTCCATGTTACAAGGGCTGCGAACTAGCTGGCATAGTGGCATTTTGATCAAGTTCAAGCTCACTAAAAGTTTACAAGCTGAGTTAGAGTTAATTTTTCCAGTTCAAATTCGAGGTCAGTAATTTTCTTAAGAGTCTATGTTTCGTTCAATTAGTTTTTATCAGGATTTGGCTAAGTTCTAGAAATTTTTGTCAAGTTTAGGATAAGCTTAGAACTCAATCAAATGTTTCAAGATTGAGTTGAAGTTCGTATTCGCAGCCTTGGATGTTACCTCACTTTCCCTGGAAATTTGTTGTGGAGGCTGTACGGTAAAAACCTCTTCGGTCTTCCACAATCCTGGTCCTACTTCCGAGTAGCTACAAGTACAGGCTGTTCAGTTTCTTCATTGGGTTTACAAAGATTCATTGGTTTTATAATAACATCAAATATTTAGTTTAGTATCATTCACGCCATTTTGTTGCAGCCTTACGATTTGAAGCGCTTGTTCCACCCTATATCGACAACAGCAATCCCGATGATCATCTCGACAAATTGCAGCGTGCTCGAGTTGAAGCGATATTAGAAGACGAAAGAGGATTAACAATTAATCGCACACTCGATTAATTTTTTGTTTCTTTTTTATCTAGCCGTTCTGCTGCATTTTTTAGTTTAGTGTTTTTGTTTCCGATAACACATTCTTGGTAAATTGATTTTGTTACCAGTTGACCATTTCCGGTATACTTACTTTTTTGTTATTGTACCGTTTATTCTACGAAACGTTGAGTATTACATATTTTTTGTGAGACGAAGAAAAGTTGCGTAACCTGCCATGTATATTGTTAACTTTTTTTGTACTGTAGCCTATATTGTTGTGAATTTTCATTGTAGCCTAATCATTTTACCGTCGGTCACCGATATCTGAGTGTTGCAAGTAGCAGGGGCGTAACTGGGATTAGCTGAGACCCTGGACATTGCCCAACAGGGGTGTGCCCAGGAATTTGAAGGGGGGGGGGGGCGCAATTTAAAGCCATGCCAGCAGGGCGGATATATTTTCACTGCGCAAAAGGAGGACAGGTTCTTTGAAAGTCATCATGTCCGTTTTCCGCCCAAAATCAAGTGAAGAGCAAAAAAAGATCATGTCTGTAGACATCCACTTTTCCGCGCAGAGTCAAGTGAAGAGCATAAAAAGCGCCCCCCCCCTAGATACGCCCCTGAACACCTGGAAAAAGACCCTGGGCATTCGCCACCCCAAAAAGGCCTAGTTTTGCCACTGGCAAGTAGTCAATTGTTTTCCAGATTAGGCCTTTATGACTATGGTAGCCTACCTGTAGCACCTGCGGCATGCAGTCATCGCTGTGGCGACTCCGGGGCATTGATACATAAACAAAATAACTTAAATAAGACATAATGAAATACAATAGAACGCGAAGATAGATGAAGTGGACTTAGCACGCTAGCATGGATTTGCGTGATGATCGCGTGCTGTTAAAAGTTCCTTAGTTGTTGCGCTGTTATTGGTCGCTTTTCACTCATCGGGTGTCGTCATGAAATTTTCGAATTTTGTGTGCATTTTAGCGATTAAATAAATACAGTATTTCGTTTTCGAAATAGCATGTCTTGCATAAAATTTATGTATTGCGGGTTATCTGCAAGCAGGGCTTCGAACTTGAACTCGATCGTTTTTGCCGAACTCGAAAAACAAAATTTTTTGAACTCGAAAAAAAAACAATCGAGGTCGAGTTTACTAATTAAGTGCTTTAATTTTATTGATTGAAATCTCTCAAAACGAATTTTAGCTTACTTTTGATTTTTTTGTTGCACCAGTGGTACCTTTGCATCGCTGCTGTATTTTTGCCCCTTCAATAGGCTACTTTGAAAAAATTTTCTGATATTTTCTGAATTAAACGGAAAAATCCAAATCACGCGTAAATTTTAAATGGCAACCTTGCTCAAATAGAGATGCAGAGGTGCGCGGATCGCATATTCTTTGGATCCTGATCCGATCGGAAACCTTGATTTCAATATCCGAACCAGATCCAAAAAATTCTACTAAAGTAGGATCCGGATCCAACAGCTTATCCACATAAAGGTTTGTCTTTAGAACTATCTGGGACCACAAGTGTATAAATGATAAATTGCAGAAAAAGTTCCAACTGCGCGCAGCAATTTTTCTATAAAAAAACATAAAACGTTAGTTACGTCATACACTCAGACTCATCCAGCTCATTCCTACAAATCGACAGGAACTATTGAGGCAGCAGAGGTACTGATGAAATGCTAAACAAATCCGCTATCGGTGTTTCCACTTACTTGATTTTAAATGATACTGAGTGAAACTTTTTCTACTTTTGCTAGCTTGGAACCGGATTGTCCTAATCCGAATTCTGTAAGCAATTTGTTAGGAACCGATCCTAAAAAGATCCGGTAAAAATCTTAAGATCCGGCCGGATCCATGTGCATCTCTGACAGGGCGTCAAACCGTTCAAAATAGGCAGAGGCTAAGGTTAAGTGACCGTAACATTTGTCTTTTTGGTTCATTTTATTATCCCTTCACGCTTCCCTGATTTTACGAGAGCGTGACGAAGTAATAAAATAAACTAAAGGGGCAAATGTTACGGTCACGTAACTTTAGCCACTTCCTTTAAAATATCGCTCCGGTTCAGGTTCAAGAAATTTTATTTTTAACGGTTCAGTTCAGGTTCAAGACTTTTCAAAAATTTGGGTTCAGGTTCGGTTCGGGTTCAGTTACACCAAAATTTATTGGTTCGGTTCGGGTTTATACCAAGTAAACCAAATTTTTAAGGTTCAGGTTTACTAAATTCAAATTTTAAAGGTTCAGGTTCGGTTCGGGTTCACCAAAAAAAAGCTGTTTTTACCGGTTCGCTGTTCAGGTTCGGGTTTACTTCAAAATCTTTAATTTGGCCAAATACTAAATTAGGGTCTTAAATCATTAAAATAATGAAATATAAATTGCATGCCCGAATCAATTAAGGTTAAATAAAAATGTAAAAATTTTCATTAAATTTTGAAAAGCAGAAAGGCTGTTGCAAAGGTTGGAATAGGTCAGTGCTTTATCGTTCTAATGATGTTGATCGTCAGTAGGCTACCTACGAAACGTCAACAAATAAAAAACCTGACTAGATTTAGTCGAGGTTATTGTAAAGTTACCGGAAGAACGAGAAAAAACTCCCAAGTAAGCAGAAAGAATGTTACGCATTGCAGCACATATCTAGAGATTTTTATTAATATTTTTGAAGAATCAGCTCAGGTTCAAACATTGTTACTGTTTTATGTACACAAAATATTATAGGTTCGGGTTCACTTGCATAAAATTTTAAAGGTTCGGGTTAGGTTCAGGTTCACAGATTTGAAATATTAAAGGTTCGGGTTCGGTCCAGGTTCAATGATCTCAAATTTAAACGGTTCAGGTTCGGTTCGGGTTCATCGAAAAAGAGCGGTTTTTACCGGTTCACGGTTCGGTTTGATTCTCTGGAGATGCATTTGAGAAAAAAGTGAAAACGCGGCAGTGGCGCGGGAACGTTTTTTTGGACAGGGGGGGCTCAAAATAGTAAGATCGTGTGAACGTCTGGCGTAAAGTAGGCAAACAAAATTTGTCCGATCTAACTTTTGCTTTGCTGATCAGAGTTACATGCAACAAACAATGCTCCAATGAGGTTTAAAAATAACAAAAAACACACAATCAAAATAAAGCACTGAACCATTTTTTAACATAATGAAATGTGTAGATGTAGGTATTTAGGTAGGTGTACTAGCTCAATTTTAGTAACAATAATCGGCAGTGCTCGAGTTGTGAAAACACTTATGAGGGATGGTAGGCTACAACTTTTCACGCAGACCTAAAAAGAGATGGTCATTATAGTCGTAAGGGAATGGTTTAGGCTAAAATGTTTTATGGGGGGATGGTGTTGTTTTCAGGGGGGATGGCTTCCCCTTCAAATCGAGTAGCCTACTGATCATCGGTGTCAGTTTAGTAGTGATTTAGCCGCTTCATTGGGTTGGTAGAAAAAATTCAAAACCATTAAAAAACTCAATCAGAAGAGAACTTGCACCAGCTCATATAAGCTTGATTAGGGGTGCCCAACCAGTCGATCGCGATGTACCGGTCGATCTTTGGATGCTTGGCTGTCGATCGCGGGTCAATTTGGCATGTACACAAATCAGGTTGGCCACCAACATTTCCAGTTCATGTAACGCGTCCGGGCCGTGAAGACCTTTTTTTTAGCTCTTCACAAAAATTTAGGTGGAATTAGGAACATCTGAAGGATTGAGGACCGTTTTTTGCACTTCACCGCATTTTCGTTTACGATTTACGCAATTCCCATGATCAGTAGCGACGTTCATTCGAGCATTCAGAGTAGTTTGGCGTAAAGTGTTTGGCAGCTACAAGAATTGGCAGCCATTATACTTTTACTGGTCCATCATCCATGACTGCTGTAACGGTTTGCAAACGCTGATATAAAACACTTCAAACATTGAAAATTTTACCAAATTTTACGTTGACCAAGTGAATAATAACTGATTGATTTTTAAAAGAATAGTGATTCTTCGTTGGTTAAAAGCACTTTAAAAAATATTTGCTTCATTACGTAGGTACGTTGCGAGCGTTAATCCCGTCGCACTCAGTGCATAATTTTTTCAAATGTTTGTGGATGAAATGAAAGTTCTGCAAAATGAAGGACTTAAGATTCAAGACAAGAAATATTCTGTTTTATTGAAAAATGTTGTGTGCGATGCTCAAGCCAGAGTATTCGTGAAACAAGTAAAATCTGGCGCCGGATACTTTGGATGTGACAAATGCACTCAACCCGGGGTTCATGATGGAAAAAAAATGACTTTTCCTGAAACAAATGCAAGCCTGCGTTCTGACAGATCGTTTGATGAGATGTTGGATGAAGAGCATCACCGAGGACCAAACCCATTTCATGGTTTATCCTTAGGAATGGTGACGCAGTTTCCCATTGACTATATGCACCTTGTGTGTTTGGGGGTTGTGAAAAGACTTTTAACTCTTTGGAAAAGTGGTCCTTATTCTACCAGGCTAAGTGCTAAAGATTTAACTTCTATATGAGGAAAGCTGGTTGACATGCGAAAGTTTATTCCCAAAGAGTTTGCTCGCCAACACAGACCTTTATCGGAATATTTACGAGGGAAGGCTACAGAATTTAGACAGTTTTTGCTTTATAGTGGACCTGTTGTTTTGTGTAATTTAATTCTTGATCAGTTATACAAGAATTTTTTGCTACTGTCCGTTGCGATTCGCATATTAGCCGATAAGAAATTTTGTGTTTCCAAGAACAGTATTGCTCACACTCTTCTCGTTAGTTTCGTAAAACATTATGCTGAACTTTTTGGTCAAAACCATGTAGTCTACAATGTTCATGGGCTGGTTCATCTAGCTGACGACTCGAAAAAGTTTGGCCTTATTGATGACTTTTCTTCATTTCCCTATGAAAATTACCTTGGAAGGTTAAAGCGTCTTGTGCGAAAGCCGACTCATGTTATTGAACAAATAATTTTAAGGCTAACAGAGAGAACTCAAACCAGTGCTTTGCGTATGGAAGTGGAAAGTAAAAATTCTCACAATATTGGCTTGCCGTCGTTAAAAAGAAAGCATTTTTGCGGCCCGGTACCTAGAGGAATTGCGTCATGCGAACAATTTCAAGAAATAAGTTTAGCTGATTTTATGTTGAGTATCAAAAGACCTAATAATTGTGTTAAAGTTGGAAAAGACATTGGAGTGGTGGTCAACATTTTGCAAGACAATTTTTCAACACGGATTGTGTTTCAAAAGTTTGAGAAGATGGCTCCGTTTTTCACGTATCCATTCAACTCCCGTGATATTGACGTTTTCCTAGTTTCGGACATAAATATTCAACTACACCATTGCAATGTGTTAGAAGTCACCAAAAAGATGGTTTTGTTGCCTTTCCGAAACGATTTATTAGTAGCAATGCCCTTGCTTCATTTCTAAGTTTGTCAGTAGGTTTCGCTGTGTATTTTACAAATCCACACAAAATGAAGAAATTGTAGTTAAATGCAGTTTCAAAGTAAGCGTGATTTCAGTTCTTCGTTACGAAGTACCGGTAATTGCAATATAAAATATGATCGAAAAACTTTGGACGTGTTGTACTTACAAATATAATTGATCAGCTATGCTGCAAAAAAATTCACCCAACTCTGACGAAATGTCACGGATAATACAAGTATATTACCACATTTGTGAATTTATTCAGTTTTGAGAAGTTGACGTTAACAGCGGTATACGCGATGACCGAGACAAATATTTTAATGCTGCAAAAAATACACACTGGCTGTAAAGTAGTACACCTCAATTTTTGGTTTGTTAGATAATCGGAAAAGTTATGGCAAGCTTTGTAAAATTTCAGTGAAATAACTAAACGCTTTTAGCAAAATAATTAGCGAGGATTCGTTCATTAAAAAAAATAAAATAAAAAAACGGCCATTTGGCGTAGTTGCCAGAGACATCGCTACTGGAGGGGGAGGTTACGGGTTCGATTACCCTGCCGGTCAATCGGAAACAGTCGTCAAGGGCTCACCACCGCTGCGACATTGCTTCGAAACTGTGTTGCCCAGGCGCTAAGCCGTGGAGATGGTCCCCTAGCTTCGGCGTAACTCCGCGAGTACAATGAAGAGTTGATTTTTTGTTCATTTAGAACTTTTAAACTTCCAAGCTAGACGTTGCCAAAAAATTGGAAGTCCTCAAATCATGGCTCTCGTACAAATGCTTCGTTTGCCTGACCGTTTAACCATCCTGGTTACGTTTTTGGTCGAGTTTTACCGCAAGCTTAAAAAATAGCGTTTCTGAGCTTCAATTTTCTGCATTCGGGACAAACTACCAATGTTTTCAAAAAGAGAACCCCCTTGAAAGACCTTTATAATAATTTTTTTCAAAAAACGCCCGTTCGCATAAGACGGTCGCGAAACATGACGAGTCTCGAGACTCAAAATCTTGGTTAGGCGTAGGAATAAAATTTTGAATTTAAATATTTAATGCAAGCAACATAAACAAAGAGTCGTTTAACTTTCGAAGTCTTAACACTTTTTTAATTGCCTTCCAACAATCTCCTTTATTTACTCATTTCGGTCAATTTTTGTTTCTTTCTCTTAGTGTTTTTACACTGAAATCGTGAGAAACAAAGTTTTGCAATAAAAAAACTCCGGTAGAGTCGTGATAGAAAAGTGCTTGGTATGGGGCGCCGTGTGTAAAGCTACGCAATATAAAATTTTGCATCATTTTTTTGGTTAATTTTGGTTAAATTACGTGCAATATCATATATTGTTGCAATTTATGTATATTGCTGCGATATGTGTTAAATTGTTGCAATTTATGTATATTGCTGCAATTTGTGTAAATTGTTGCAATTTATGTATATTGCAAAAAACCTTTAAATCGGCTTTTAATTGCCATGGTGATATGCTAACTAAAACAGTCAATGTTGCCCTTTCCCTTTTTCCATGAACTCATGTAGTGTACTGGCCTGAGGCGCTGTTGTACTGACTGTGCAGTGTGCGCTTATTGGTTTGGCTGAAACATTTAAGCTACTGGTTAAATGAATCATTCAAGCTACTACTGTTAAGCTACTGGTACCGGTATCCTTTGGAATACCAGCAGCTAGACTAGACTAGACTACCGGTATAGGGGTGACAACTAGTATCAGCTCCCAGGTCCAGTTGGGTTAGATTAGAATTAGGTTCAGTGAGGATTCGTTCAGTTACAAAATATCGGTAGACTAGTTTGACATTTTTAATTTTACAGTTTACCGTATGTAACTGGCTACTGGTGTATCGGTGTGCTGATCTGCTGATGTCAGGATGTAGCCTACCTGCTTTCTGTGGACAGATCACAGAAGTTACTTTAATCTGACCTGTTTCAGCCATACAGCATAAGCGCACACTGCACAGTCAGTACAACAGCGCCTCAGGCCAGTACACTACATGAGTTCATGGAAAAAGGGAAAGGGCAACACTGACTGTTTTAGTTAGCATATCACCATGGCAATTAAAAGCCGATTTAAAGGTTTTTTTGCAATATACATAAATTGCAACAATTTACACAAATTGCAGCAATATACATAAATTGCAACAATTTAACACATATTGCAGCAATATACATAAATTGCAACAATATATGATATTGCACGTAATTTAACCATAATTAACCAAAAAAATGATGCAAAATTTTATATTGCGTAGCTTTACACACGGCGCCCCATAGCTTGGCCTGATTCATTATTATCTCTGTTACCGGTGTTTACTTATGAAAGGTGTGATGTAAAACAGTCTGGAGGGGAAGAAGCCGCTCAAGCGGTATAGTTTGATGTTAATCTTTGTGGAAGGTGCTAATTGGCTCTGTCTACGTTTTTACTTTCTGATAGTGAATGCTCTAAAGTCTAAACCTTTTTCTCGTTCAGGTCCCTTGCACGTGGACCAAGTTTGAGGTGGTATCATGGCAGTGCGATGAGGTTTGGTCAAGGAAGGTTGGTCAGGACAGCTCAGACGTCCAAGTGATTGTTTTCAGTCTCATTCTGTTGAACAAATCTTTCTTAGTATGATACAGTTAAGATTGCAAACTCAATTGATGAACTTAAGTCTACTTTAAAACTGCTGTTTTGTGAATATCAAACATTAGGTTAGAAGTAACAATAGAACCAGTGAAGATTAAAACAGCTTGAAGTATAAACCTGAGGATAAATGCTTCAGAGTAGACATGGGCGACAGAATGAGGAAGACGCGTGACCCCAGAAGGTTTTCAGAACGGTATTGTAAAAGTAGTTTTGGGTATATTAAATATCATTGTATCGTTGCAGGAAGCGCTAATATTGTTAACTTGATTCTTGAGAAGACATTGATATGTACGTAGTAGTAGAGTTCGATGACTGCACTGTCGAAAGTGTGCCCGTAAGTTGATTTACCAACGATACCCGAACAGCAATCTATTGGCCGAATTATCGATCAACATCTGCAATGACTGCTGCTCTAAGAAAAAGGGAAAAACCGAACCCAGCCGCGTGGACCGTCCATCTAGTGACGTGTTTCCCTAACAGTGAAACTTGTAAGTTATTTACGTTTATGAGCTTTTTTGATCTAACAATGCTTTATTAGAATGGTACCGGTATTGTGTTTCAAAAGCAATTTTTTTGTTCAAGACTTGGGGGACAAAATGAGTAATGATTGATATTTATCAGATTTCCGTTTTTGATTATTTTATTAATTTTTTACGTGCAGGTGATAACGATTGCGCACTCCGTAAATGAATTCTGACTCGCTCAGAAGCTTCTTCGTCTTCAATTTTTTGGTTGATTTTTTGCTTTTTAGTCTTATAATTTGGCAAAGTATTTTTTGATAAATTTGCAAGGTTTAAGTTTGGATATTTTTATTCAGAATTTGAAAGTTAACGTTAATTCAGCCCGCTTAGAATAAAAATATTACGTAATTCATACGCACCGCAATGCTTTGCGGGTTATTCCTCTCCTATTATAACCTACCTTTTGTTATAAGAATAATCTAAAATTTAGCCTCTTACGAAAGAGCTCGACAAAAAGCAAGACGTGCTGAAGAAACATCCGATCTGCAGACGGAGGACGATAGCTGTGCTGCTGGAATTGGTGCAACCCCTTACAAGTATGATTTTATGCGTAAATATTCTGGCATAGGTAAAAAGTGTGACATAAAATACTCGGGTTACAAACATGCATTACATTTTGGTCAACAAAAGCTCATTTACATAAGCGGGTTTGAAGAAGCGGGTGATGCGCTTAAATAACAGTTTTGCACGTAATTCTGACGCACGTGTGTTGAATTTAGCGGATTAAACTGGGCATGTAACTAAGCTTAAAGTCAGGCGTAGCTCGATTGTTTCGGCGTAAATTGCACCGGTATGTCAATCAAAGCATTCGCTTTTAATCGCATAGATGCTAGTACATTTAGTTAGGCAATCTTAACATAACATACAGTACCGGTAGCGTATTTAGGGGGCTTTTGCTTCCAGCTCCCTTTGTTTGATGTTGATAAGGGATCGGCTTTAAAAATTTTTGAAATTTCAACTCCGCTTTTTAATCCTTTTGCTTACGTTCAAGCTTTAGACAAAAAGGGCTTGAAATTGGAGTACACAGCAAATGAAAATGATTAAAGCTATTTTCCACGTTGCCTTAAGTGCTGAAAACAACCTGGTTAAGTTCAGAAGCGTTATAATCGGCAAAATAGCATTATCACCATTTACGTTGAATCTAATTATAATTGAATAGTACAGCAGTAATTCCAATGTTTGTTTCTGACGTAATGTTAAATTATGCTATATAAAAAACCTTACCTCATCATTAATATACTTCCTGACAGAAGAAAACGTCAAGCTCCTCAGCGCTTTATTTGCGATGAGAATTCCGATTCTTCAAGCGTTGAAGATGCAGGACCAATTAAGCGAGGTATGTTGCGTCATGTCAATTTCATACGTGCTCTGTATGATGTACATGGCTGGTTGTTACAGTTTTGTTTGTTGTTTTGGCAGGAAAACTAACCCGCAGTTGCGCAATAAGCTCATCTAACCCCCTTCCCAATCCTCCTCCGTTGTTAAATTTGAATACCAGTGCAGATCCAATGACAAACGGTATTTTCTTAAATCGTGTGATATTGTTTCAATTGTTTTTGTATTGTTATTGTAAGCCTCATATATTTCTGACAGAAACTAACGAAAGGGGCACTACGGATGATGAGGCTTTGCCGGCGACGAATGAAAATATTCTTAATTCGACGCCATCCACTTCTCAAGCCGGCAGAGCGAGGCAAGAGTTTTCGCGGTACTCGCAATCCGTTTCTAGCAGCCACACTGAGTCCGTTCTTCTAAATGATCAAGGTATCAGTCTTCCTGTTTGTACTATAGCTGTGCTGGTAGATCCAAACATGAAATGCAATTAAGGTTGGAGCTTGCTACGAATGACTTTTAAAAACCTTTATTTGAGAAGTTATTAGCATTAGTTGTAGACCTATATTTCCTCCCACCACGAGAAAGAGACCAAGGAGGTTGACAGGCTCGCTGTTCACCTGTCTACCACGACAAAATGGGGGGAAATGCCGTGGTGCATTTTCCAAAGTCCCCGAAAACTAAACTTTTTACAATCGCGCTTGTTCTCCAGGCCGTTCCTTCAATGCTGAGCGTCAAGCAGGAAATCAGCGAATCGATACTAATTTTCTGGTCAATAGTTTGTCCTTACTTGGAATCGAACCCCACGACTATCAGTCTGCCACTTGATACGCCCACTCGCTTGTCTGAGCAGTAAAACGTTTTTCTGTAGCAGTACGCTGATAAAAGTCTAGGTTAAAGTGGTTTTTATCACGAGTTGTTATTACAATCGCTGTTTTTGCTGTTTGCTTCACAGCACTTAATTTCGATATGTTCATTATGCAGAGAGATATCTGATAGAAGAAGTAGCAGGGCTAAAATTTGAAGTCCAAGGCTTAAAGAAGAAAATGGACTCGATGATGAAAATGTTACTTCTTCACCTAAATAGGCAAAAAGACCCCAAACGTTTGGTTGAGCTTCCTGAAAGCGTAAAACTTCCTCTCCAGTCGCGGGAGGAAGTGAATCGTTTAGAAGAATTGCTCGAAGACGACCGGGAAATTAAAAACGCATTGGTAAGATTGTTTCTTTCCCGTACCGACATTTTACTCTATAATACTATGCGATCGTTCTGACGTAATCAAACATAATATGACGCGTTTCATAATGCATTAATGGGTTTAGCTGTAGTTACATAAAATTTATTGTACAGATTTGTCGGCTGTCCATCATCGGCGGTTCTTCGCTGAAAGAAACGTGCTGGAAAGTGATGGACCACCTTCTGGCCAGCCGTCTATGTGCGGTCTATAACTGGACGGGGAGGAGTGGGTGGAAAACCGAGGGGGAGAAAAAGATTGCGTTTTCGAAGTCAAAACACCTATCAGACATAGTAATAAGTAAGTTCTAAACCGTTCACGATTTTAATCTTTCCTTTACAAGTCTATTCTGCTTACCTGTCGTCTTTATGGAATCAAAATGAATTATTTGCCCATCATTGGTGGAAAAAAACAAAAGCATTTTTCGTTTCCACAATTTTTCACGCAGAATAATATGAACAAGTTGATTTGCTAGCCTAGTGGCCAGATTTAGAAATAACTTGCTTTTTTTCGATGACAAAGAAGATGCTGCGCTAATGCTTTTTGCCAAACAAAATAAAAATAGAACGCAGCTACTACCCTAACTAAGGTGTTTGAGATGAATGATGCTAAGGTGCAAAGTAATTTATTCTCAGTAGAGTCGAACAGTACCAATCAGGCAATCACTGATCTTGAGACAAGTTTTGCTTGCACAGACGGTGATCAGATGTGTTTCTATAAATACCTAGAGCGACCTCTGGCGGGTATATATATTTTATCACTACGATCTGGTGTTACGATCAATCATTGACGCTCACTGGCTCTCTTTGGTGCTGATGTGGATATGTTTTGTGTAGTTATTGCTCTTACCTTGAAAAAAGAGATAAGCTTACCACAGAAAAACATTATTTCATCTCAAATGGTAGATTGTGAATTTCTTACTCCCGATCTTCAGTATCCGCCCCCCCCCCCTTTTTTTTTACAAAGCAAAGTTTCGAAACAAACGTAGAATCAAAGCGAATGCATTGTTTGCATTATATGGTTGCTTTTCATAGAACATTCGGACCGCAAGACGTAGTATACCCTCAGATTCATCTCTCAGGCAACAAAAAATAGTTATACTTCGTGAAGAACATGGTTAGTAATAATTTACTGTAATAATTATGTTTTCTATTTGACAGAAGCGATTCTCAAAAGCTCGAATTCGGGGGAAGCAACCGAAACCCTCATCCAAAAACACGTCAGCTCGTGGATGAGGAATTGGAGGGATCGGTGCGGCATGCGTCGCACCACAGCCACTGAGGCCGACGCGCAGGCTCAATAGTTTACTAACTGTGTTTTTTATACGTTGCTAATGCACATATTTGAGTGTTATTTTTACTTTGATGTCTGTTTTGTATACTTGTTTGATGTTCTGTGAACTGGACGTTTCGACAACTCGGGTACAGTCATCATCTTCAGCAGTAAATAGTATAGCTCGGCAGTAAAAACTGCCGAGTTATAGTAAGAACTGCCGACCAATATTATTTACTGCTGAAGATGATGACTGTGCCTGAGTTGTCGAAACGTCCAGTTCACAAAATAACTATGGTTTTACAATAAATATGGGACGAAAATAGCTTAAGGAGGAAAAATAAAGCCGCTGTAAATCTCAAAACTGGACGTTTCGACAACATAAATTCAGCTGTCATCATCAGCAGTGTATGCAAGGCAGTACAAAACTGTAAGAACTAGAATTTACAATTCTAACTACAAGTAATAGCATAACCCAGGCAACGGGTCAAAATAAGTATTATAATTATAACGTCATAAACCAAAAGCTAATAAAAAGACTGACGGAGTTAAATTAACAATTAAATAAGTAAAGAGGAGCGGATTTGGAGTCAACGTTAAGCAATGGCTCATATTTTTGAATAAAAAGGGACTCAAGAATTAACAAGCGTGCAGAATCACCAGAGCTACTAAGAATGTTCGGTTTGGCAAAGTCCACTTTATGGTCAGGATTGTCCATTAAATGTCGGCACACCTCGGATTTATCCGAACTGGAATGCTCCTTAAGTCTGTTAATAAGATTACGTCTAGTCTGTCCTATATAGCTAGAACCACAAGAACACGTTAATTTATATACAACCCCATATTTCATCAAGGTCTTTTGCTGATCTTTCAGACGAAAGTTATGTCCGATGTTCCAGGTGGTGTCGATAATCCGTAGAATAACTCGGTTCCATGTATGCTTCTCCACTAAGGCGGACAGCTCTTTTTTGAGTTGCATTGACATGTCACCTAAAAAGGGCAACCGAGCAATAACTGTTCTACAATTTTTACGTTTTTCAAGGTGACTCGACAACTTGTCATATTTACGATTAAAAAATCTCCTGACGCAACTATCTAAAAAATAAGCAGGATAGCCATTGCGACCAAGCATAACCTTGATATTATCCACCTCTGAACAAATGCTTTCATAAGAACTACAGATCTTGTAAGCACGATCGAGCAAACAATTGACCAAGTTATATTTATAGCGGCGTGGTACAAAGCTGCTCCATTTGGAATATAATCCAGTGTTGGTCGGTTTGCGAAAGGTACTGGTTGTAACTGTCGTTGAACTGTTATCTACTAAAACATCCAAAAAATTAATACATTTGTTATTTTGAATTTCAGTGGTAAACTTTATGTTAGGATGTACTTCATTCAAACTGTCACAAAATATTTTGATGGAATCAAGGCTATCAAAAACAGCAAAGCAATCATCCACATACCGGTAAAAAATTGATGGCTTATGATTTGAAAGCGTTCTCGACAGAGCTTTGTCCACTAGATGGTTCATAAGGACATCAGCCATAAGACAAGATAAACTGCCACCCATAGCCACACCGTCAGTTTGCTCAAAAAGTTCTCCATTGAATGAGAAGGCACCTCCTTGAACTGTCCATTTTAACAATTTCCTCATGTTATTTTTATCTATTCCTTTAAGAACAAAATCTGTGTCATTGTCGAATAATTTATCCAATATTAAATCAATAGTATAATCAACCGGTATGTTAGTAAAAAGGCTAATTACATCAAAGGAAACCATTACCTTATTGTGTAAAAACTTATCTTTCATGTTATTGACGAAGGTGAATGAATCTTTGAGATTCGTCGGATGTTCTCGAAGAAAAGCGAGGTTTTGTGAGAGCCACTTCGCGCATTCCTGATTGTAACTTCCGGTTGCCGATAGAATGGGTCTAAGTGGAACTGTCGGCTTATGTATTTTAGGTAGGCCATACATAGCCGGTAACGAGGTTGCTGATGGATAGATACGCCTGTAGTCATCTTCCTCAAGAAGCTTTTTAGATTTAAGGCGTCGCAGGAACCTTTGAAATCTGCTGAGATTAGACAAATTATTATCTGACTTAACGCGAGAGAATTTAGTCTTATCATCAAGAATGTGAAGCATTTTAGCCTGATAGTCACTCTTATTCATAATTACTACTCCGTTTCCTTTGTCGGGTTTCGAGATCACTATCGAAGAATCATCACGTAATGACTGGAGAGCGTTTCGCTGCATTTCCGATAATGATGATGGGTGCCTGCCTTTTTGTTGAAAAAATGTAGTCACGTATCGTTCATATAAACCCATTAATTTCTGCTTAAATACAATACGGTTAGAGTTATTCAAATAATATCGGATTTGCTTATATATATATTCAAACTCGGTACGAACTTGAGAAATATTAAGTTTTTCGGGAAAGAAGGAATAGTTAAGTCCTTGATTAAGTAAATTTGTCTCAGCAGCCGAAAGGTTACGGCTCGACAGATTGACTACCACTTTAGGCTCATTATCCATAGCCAGACCCACGTCAATTCCCAAAGACTTAAGCTTGTGAGAAACTGATTTAAGGGCTCTGCGTTCATCACGTGATTTAGCTCTGTCAAGAAACTTTTTAACATAATAAGTCGTAAGATAGCCATCAGCAACCTCGTTACCGGCTATGTATATTATCTATCCATCAGTTACCGGTTACCTCGTTACCGGCTATGTATCTATCCATCAGCAACCTCGTTACCGGCTATGTATGGCCTACCTAAAATACATAAGCCGACAGTTCCACTTAGACCCATTCTATCGGCAACCGGAAGTTACAATCAGGAATGCGCGAAGTGGCTCTCACAAAACCTCGCTTTTCTTCGAGAACATCCGACGAATCTCAAAGATTCATTCACCTTCGTCAATAACATGAAAGATAAGTTTTTACACAATAAGGTAATGGTTTCCTTTGATGTAATTAGCCTTTTTACTAACATACCGGTTGATTATACTATTGATTTAATATTGGATAAATTATTCGACAATGACACAGATGTTGTTCTTAAAGGAATAGATAAAAATAACATGAGGAAATTGTTAAAATGGACAGTTCAAGAAGGTGCCTTCTCATTCAATGGAGAACTTTTTGAGCAAACTGACGGTGTGGCTATGGGTGGCAGTTTATCTTGTCTTATGGCTGATGTCCTTATGAACCATCTAGTGGACAAAGCTCTGTCGAGAACGCTTTCAAATCATAAGCCATCAATTTTTTACCGGTATGTGGATGATTGCTTTGCTGTTTTTGATAGCCTTGATTCCATCAAAATATTTTGTGACAGTTTGAATGAAGTACATCCTAACATAAAGCTTACCACTGAAATTCAAAATAACAAATGTATTAATTTTTTGGATGTTTTAGTAGATAACAGTTCAACGACAGTTACAACCAGCACCTTTCGCAAACCGACCAACACTGGATTATATTCCAAATGGAGCAGCTTTGTACCACGCCGCTATAAATATAACTTGGTCAATTGTTTGCTCGATCGTGCTTACAAGATCTGTAGTTCTTATGAAAGCATTTGTTCAGAGGTGGATAATATCAAGGTTATGCTTGGTCGCAATGGCTATCCTGCTTATTTTTTAGATAGTTGTGTCAGGAGATTTTTTAATCGTAAATATGACAAGTTGTTGAGTCACCTTGAAAAACGTAAAAATTGTAGAACAGTTATTGCTCGGTTGCCCTTTTTAGGTGACATGTCAATGCAACTCAAAAAAGAGCTGTCCGCCTTAGTGGAAAAGCATACATGGAACCGAGTTATTCTACGGATTATCGACACCACCTGGAACATCGGACATAACCTTCGTCTGAAAGATCAGCAAAAGACCTTGATGAAATATGGGGTTGTATATAAATTAACGTGTTCTTGTGGTTCTAGCTATATAGGACAGACTAGACGTAATCTTATTAACAGACTTAAGGAGCATTCCAGTTCGGATAAATCCGAGGTGTGTCGACATTTAATGGACAATCCTGACCATAAAGTGGACTTTGCCAAACCGAACATTCTTAGTAGCTCTGGTGATTCTGCACGCTTATTAATTCTTGAGTCCCTTTTTATTCAAAAATATGAGCCATTGCTTAACGTTGACTCCAAATCCGCTCCTCTTTACTTATTTAATTGTTAATTTAGCTCCGTCAGTCTTTTTATTAGCTTTTGGTTTATGACGTTATAATTATATTACTTATTTTGACCCGTTGCCTGGGTTATGCTATTACTTGTAGTTAGAATTGTAAATTCTAGTTCTTACAGTTTTGTACTGCCTTGCATACACTGCTGATGATGACAGCTGAATTTATGTTGTCGAAACGTCCAGTTTTGAGATTTACAGCGGCTTTATTTTTCCTCCTTAAGCTATTTTCGTCCCATATTTATTGTATTCCGAAATATCAATAGTAATTTGCATTAAGTGATCACTGATCAGATACGGCGTTTTTACGTTGTAACATGCCTCGTTTTCGTCAAAGATTACGAAGTAAAAACACCTTCACGCAAAAATGCTTATGTTACAATGGCATCTATTGTCGAACTTTCCTGCCACCAATCTCACATGACTGGTCGCATTATTTCTTAATTACTTGGGGTTTAGTAAATGTGATGTAAATTTCCTGCACAGAGTGCTGGACGATAAAAAATCAGAGCAAAACAGTAGCATTAAAATCACAAATAAAATTAAAAAACACAACAGTCTGTTTCGCCGGTAACGACTCATTGAATAAGAATCTATGACACCTGATGAGTCGTTACCGGTGAAACAGACTGTTGTGTTTTTAAATTTTATCTGTGATTTTAATGTTACTTGGGGTTTATCACAGCTTCGCATTATGATAATTGCCTCTTCAAAATCGGATAGTTTTTCGCCGGTCCTACTAAACACCGCAAAGGACGACAAAGGACTTGCTAAACTCCGCAAAAGAACGAGAAAGGACTTCAAATTGATCTACTAAACACCGTAAAGAACGACAAAGAATTTGGAACCATACAATAACAAAAAACAACAAAGGACTTTAAATTCGAGTTAGATAGGGTTAGATTAGGGTTATCAAGTCCTTTGTCGTTCTAACCCAAAAAGTTTTTTGTCGTTCTAACCCAAAATTTTTGACAATTTCTCATTGAAATTATCACCAAAATTCTCACCGACATCGGAAATGAAATTATCACTGACTGCTCCACCCCTGGCAATGTATAATTTTCGCTCAGTGATAATTTTTTTCCAGTGATAGTTTTATTACTTTCGTCAATAATTTCGAAATTCTTAAGCTACTAATGAAATTTTCACTGCTCTGCTCCACCAGCGCAGATTTTGAAATTCTCATCGAGTTTCAGCGTTATATAACTTCGCTGATGATTTGAAATTACCACTGACGGAGCCGTAGCCTTGTTGTCTAAATCCGACCCTGTCCACTTTGAATTTTTCGCTAGCTACTGCCCTGCATGCAGCAGTGTTCTCGATATTTCACACTACCGGTAACTGTCACTTTTTCGATCTGCTGGCAGTGACTGGAAGCGGCGTTATCAGCAAATTGTTGAAGGGAAAATTAAATTTTGAAGGAACCTGTGAAGTGAGCATAAGTTTGTCGAGTTAGCGGTCAACCGAATGTGTCATAGGCGATCGGGTCTAGCCATGAATGGAACTAGACCCGAAAGATTGCTTGTAACCTTTAACCCTTTAACCTATACGCCATCAAGTACCGCTATATGCCATGAGGCTGAATACCAGAACAAGAGGTTTGCATTTGTTCTTAACTCATGAGGTCATTGGCTATAAAACAGTCATGGCATCAATTGCTGAAATTTTGAATTTTACTTTTTTCAGTTTCTCTTTTGTTCTCCCTTTCAATCAAGTTGGCGAAATCATCTATGCAGCAATCATTGCTCCTCTTTGCTTAATAGGGGTCATTGGAAATATAATCACCATAACAACAGTGCTGACGTCATCAAACTTAAAGTAAGCAAAGCTAAATAGTAGAAGCATTTATCTTTTTTAAACGATTAATACGGATCTCAAAAACCTTAAAACTATGAAAACTTTGCTCAACAAAATACATTGTGGATCCATGGAATAGTTATACTGCAATAGAAATGCAATAAATGTTATGCAAGTTTTCCCTGGCAACCTTTTTATCGTTTTGTAGAAGTCAGTGATTAAAAGACTATCAACATCGTCAGTTCTTTCAAAAATTCAGAGCAATTTCCCATGCAGGCGCCGGTTGGCGTAGCAGTTGAGGACCCCATCAACAGAGCGGGAGGTCTTGATTCGATTCCCGGGCCGTTCACATCGGACGCGGTGTCGCCAACAGCTGGTCACCGCTGCGAAATTTCTTCGCAGTCGAATTGCCCAGTCGCTAAGCCGCAGAGATGGGTTTCGCCACTCGCTACATGCATCGGCGTAATACCGCGAGTATAACGAAGATTTGATTTTTCATGTTCAATATTTTTAGGGCAACGTGGTATCATCTCATTACGAGCTTGGCGGTTTCGGACTTACTTTCAGCGTGCATTAGTCCCTTGACTTTGTACAGTTATACTTGGGGGTTTGAAACGTGGTATTTACCAGATATTTTCTGCAAAGTAAGTACATTGTAGCTTATCGACAATGCCCTACTGGGCTAATTAATACAGTTGCGATTACCAGACTTGTCAGCAACTTCAGCCCTCAAAAATCGTGGAACCAACTTTAGAGCCGAAGAAATTTTTACTGTCTTACAACTAACTAATTCAACTGTCTTTTCTTTGATGCACTTTGGTTTCCAAAATTTACTACGTTTCCTTCCAGCCATAGATGGGAAGGTTAATCAAAAAACCTGAACTTTGTAAATGCATTATCCGTTGAAAAAATTTGTACTTCTGGTAAAGTATTTTCGCTAATTTCAAATTTAACTAACGGAAGTTAAGCAAGTCCGTGAATTCGTTAAGAGTCGAAAAGGTTGAAGCAAACAGTTCTTCTGGTGTAGGTTTAAACTGAACTAATGGACCCTCAAAAAAGAGACCATCATATGAAAATTCAATTTAATATTTCTGACGTTTCGCTGGTCAGAACAACCAGCTTCTTTGGAGACTCGAAATGATCCCACAAAACAGTAGAATGACTAGTAAAATGCATTTCAAAAATATATCTAATGGGCACATTAATTATCAAATGAAAAAGAATATAACGTCAAAATAACAAAATATACGGTTACTGAAAAGTAGACAAATGGGGAAAAAAATTAAGGATTACGGTAAATCTCCAGAGATGAAAAAATTGCAGTTGAGTCAAACTTGGAAAATAAAACCGGAAATTTAAAATAAAATTAAAAAAAAAGAGTAAGAAATTATCTTTTAAATAGCAGCTTCTTATAGACAGAATGAAAGGTGTGACCGTCATTTCTGTTCATCACTTCCGGCTTCTCGTTAATGAACCAGCTTTCAGCAAATGAGCGTTTTGAATAGTCAGTTTCTGTTTTAAGAACTTCAACTTTAGACCAATTGATTGTATGAATTAAAGATATGGAATGTTCACAACGAGCCGATTTATCAGGACGTTGGTATTAGGTAGCTCTTTGATGTTCGGACATTCGAGAATTAAGATCTCGTTTGGTCTGTCCAACATACACAAAGCCACAATCTTGACAGGGAACCAGTAAACCTAACAAGACTTTTCGTTTGAAACCAAGGTGTCTTTTAGGGAAGGAAGAAGTTTACCAATAGTTATTAAGAGTTTCAGAGCTGCTTTCACTCCAATTGCATTCAAAACACGAAATACCTTTGAATTTTCCAAAACTCCAGTACCTTTGATTTTTCCGTTAAAAATTTATTTGAGTTTGCTAAAGTTTATTCACAATTTTCAGAGTAATGACGATGAATGCCTTGTTTCATTTGATGTAGTGAGTTGATTTACTTCTATTTCCATACATGATGTTACAATTAGTTTCGGATTTGCTTTCGAATGACAATTCTTTATCCGAACGCACCACTGCCCAAGATAGTATGGAGGTTCTCAAATTATGTCTTCATTCCACCATCTTTTATTTCAATTTTGTTCTTTATCGCCAAACCTTTGGTGCACCTATGGGCTCTTGTATATTTCCTGTTATTGCAAATATTTTCATGGAAAGTATTGAACAATCAGCTATCGATTCCTTTCAAGAACCAACCAGAGTTTGGATCAGGTATTCTGATCATATTTTTTGTATCATCAAGACCCCGGTTATTGATGATTTTTTTACATCATATCGATGGAATTTCGCCTAGTATTAAATTCACAGTGGAGATCGAGGAAAATCGTTCTTTAACCTTTTTAGATGTTCGAGTTTCTCGCAGTTCAGATAATACACTCTAGACAAATGTCTATGAAAACCCACCCACACAAACAGGTATTTACAATTTGATTCTCACCATCCCGTTCTCGATTCACCAAAAATTCGCACTCGCCACTCGCCAGAAGCCTGTATTATCGGTAACTCATGTCACTGTCAGCAACCGCGATGACAGAAGCTTGCAGTGTAACTTTATAAAGAAGGCTTTAACGCCTAATGGATTTCCTTCAAAACATTGTAGCTACCAGCGCATTAGCACCAACAAGCTAATTCTTGTTTCACAACCCCCTGTAAAATCTTTTACTACCCTACCTTACGTCAAGGGCGTATTCGAGAAAGTGTTTTGAATGCAATTGGAGTGAAAGTAGCTCTGAAACTCTTAATAATTATTGGTAAACTTCTTCCTTTACCAAAAGACCCCTTGGTTTCAACACTAAAATCTTGTTTAGTTTACTGGTTCCCTGTCAAGATTGTGGCTTTGTGTATGTTGGACAGACCAAACGAGATTATAAATCACAAATATCTGAGCATCAAAGAGCTACCTAATACCAACGTCCTGATAAATCGGCTCTTCGTTAAAATTCCATATCTTTAGTTCATACAATCATTGGTCTAAAGTTGAAGTTTTTAGAACAAAAACTGACTATTCAAAACGCTTATACTTGATGAAAGTTGGTTCATTAACGAGAAGCCGGAAGTGATGAACAGAAATGACGGTCACACCTTTCCTTCCGTCTATAACAGGGTTTTCCAAACTTCTGTTCATCGGTACCTTTGGGCAATTCATGGATTCGCTCGTGTACCCCCAAAGTCGGTACTGACGTTTTTATACAGTAAACCAAGGTTGAATGTTGGCGTATAGGAGAATATATCCGTTGTAAAATAGTGATATGATTTCCCTTCCTCAAAACGCTGCAAAACAAACTAACGAATGCATGACTTTACAAATTGTGCGCTTGGCCATACGAAACTATTCTGTAAATGCTAGCAGAAAAGGGGGCATGTTGCCTCCACATATTCTTAGAAGGCCACTGTATGGTTGGTCTACTGCAATAAATGGGATGTTTCTGTAAATATTACAATTTTTTTATTCTTATCATCTAAAACTCTTTGAAAAAGCTGGAAAATGCTTACGAGAAATAAAATAAAGATTGAAAAGTAACAAGCAGGTTATTCAATTTTCCAGCCCTAGGATGGAGCTTGGCACCAACTTTGATCTAACACACTGCTTTTTATTCAGATCACACGGAGCGTGAATATTTCGACCACCTACGTTACAACGTTACATATCCTGTGGTTCGCCATGCTTAGGCTCGTTTCTTTGCAGTGGCCTCATCAGTTTAAAACTTTTGCTGAAGCGTATGGAAAGGTCAGTCAGCTATTCTTCATAAATTTTCACGCAATAAGAAAAAAATTACTGGTCTTAAATCTTTAAAGTATTATGTTAGAAAGGCAATATCAGTGCAAGCCACGAAGATATATAATATACGTTAATTCTGCAGAGTAAACAAAAGAGTCCACCAATGCTTTTCAGACGAGTTAGATCCTCATCAGGACGTTGGTCAGTTCTCATCAGCTTTTTCCGAGATTCCGTCTTGTTGAAGCTGACGCCGAAACTCATTTCAAATCTTAATCAATGCACTTGTCGTGGTAGAAACCTTGCTATGATCTTAACTCTGATAGCTCTGCCAAGTTGAAGCTTTTGAGCTTTGACATTCGATGAAGACGCACAGTCAAGATTTTGATTTCTTACATTTTCCAGTTCGTAATTAATACACCTTACTTGACTTTTGACAGCCATATCGTTTATAGGAGCATTTTCGCGAAGGGTTAGATTCAAATTAATTAATAATTTTTGTCGAGCTGGATCAAAATTTCAAAATTCAGATATTGTTCCGCATTGTCAGAACCATTCTTCTGCCAGTGTGGTCGCTCGCTAAGTGCCTTTCTTAAAAGCACAAGCAAACTTTCCTGCTTGCTCCACACAGTCTCTTTAATGCGTAACATCAAGCAAAGAAACTGTTAATACCAATTATTAAGTCATTAGTTTGACGCGACTCAGAATCAAACTCCAAGTCTAACGATCCAAAAGCAGACGCTCTCTCCACTCGGTCATCTGATTGTTGTGGCATGGGCAGTTGGGCATTTATCTTAAATTGGGCATACAACGTGTCTTTTCCAATTGCTAGTTCAATCACTGCATCAGCATTAGTGATTTGCTTGTCAAGCATCAACACTGAACGAGTGGAACAAAACACTTTACCTAGTGCATGATCTGTGCCAACTACCAAGTCATTGCTAAAAGTCCATAAAACAAAACAAGTTTTTAAAATAGTTACTGTTACTTTTCATTCGGCAGATTAAACTACAGGTTAAACTACTACCGGCAGTGGCGTACGCACGGGGGGGTTCGGGGGTCGTCAAAACCCCCCATTGACGACTGAAAAAAATGAAAACCTCTTTTTTTGAAACGATCCGCCTTTTTTCATACAGAGATTGCCGAAATTGTTATCAATTATCATGTTTTTCTGTGCTATCCAACTTCCTTATGTTATATAATCTTGAAAAACTTTCATTGTGGTGCAATAATACCGGTAGTCAAACTTTTTTGGTGCGTTGCGCTTGAGGTTGACGATTGCAGAAAAAGTGAAACCTTTCTTTTTTGAGACGAACCGACTTTTCTTGGTGCGGAGCACGCCGAAATTGCTGTCATGTTTTTTTTCTGTTCTGTCCAACTTTCTAATTTAATTTGGAGAAACTTTTATTTTGATGCGATGCAACAATACCGGTATTCCAACTTTTCTGATGTGTTTTGCTTGAACTGCAATTTTGTCATTGATGCTGCTGTGAAGCAATTGGTAAGTGGGAGTTCCCTTAAATACGAAGTATCTGCTGTAACTATGGCTCAGTGATGAAGGTCTCAAGACCGGTCTCGGTCTCGAGACCGGTCTCGAGACCGATTTTTAGCGGTCTTGGTCTTGGTCTCGAACATATTTTCGTGGTCTTGGTCTTGGTCTCGAGGTGTTGTGGTCTTGGTCTCGTACGGTCAAAACTGGTCTCGAGACCGGCTTGTTTTTTGATACACCATGCAAACCTTTTGGCTGTTTTTTAAAACATGTACTATTGTTGCCCCTCTCGGACGCAATAGACTCTGGTTTAACTCGTGATTGTGAGGTGCGAAAGTTGTTTCGTGTCGCGACTTAAGCTAAATTCTCGAAATCCCACGCGCACAACTCATAGCTCAATACAGAATGCTCTAAATCCCAGCACGCTACCACGACACAACTCAAAAATTCAAAACAAAATTTTTAAACCTCACGCTCGCAACTCATAGCTCAATACAGAATGCTCTAAATCCCAGCACGCTCACTCGACATAACTCAAAAGTTCAAAACAGAATTTTAAAATCCCACGCTCACGCCACATTACTTTGATTTCGTATACAGCGAAACTAATTAATAGCAGGAACGACATATTTTAGGTTACAAAATAATGTAATTGACAAACTTCCGATGCTTGCTCCGAAAATTCCGCCGAAACACATGCTCAAGAAAATCATTCCACCACCAGCTGTTCTTCCCCTCCAGAAAAAACACCCGATGCTTCGGAGGCGCCAAGATTTTTTGACAAATATATTAGTAAAAGGAAACCAGTTAATCAAACTGCGAACCCAAGATCACAACTCACGAAGTATTTGAGCGAAGTGGCAACCATGACTGCAGGGCCTTCAAACATCTTTCACTTTTGGCAAAAAAAGAGCAATGAATTTCCTGCGTTGTTAAAACTTGCTAACCATGCATTTTGTGTACCCGCTTCATCAGCTCCCGTTGAGCGAATTTTTAGTGCGGGTGGGTTAATGATGCGGCCACACCGAGCAAGGCTCTCGTCGGACATTTTGGAGATGCTTGTTTATTTGAAGTGTAATTCGCAATTTTTAGAAAAATAAAAATTTGCTATACAGTTTATTGTTGGTGTTTTAGATCTGTTTTAGTAAGCCGAATAATTGCCGGTCTCGGTCTTGGTCTCGGTCTCGATTCTTACTGGTCTCGGTCTCGAACCATGGGTCTCGAAAAACACCCGGTCTTGGTCTCGGTCTTGGTCTCGAAAAAATTATCCGGTCTCGGTCTTGGTCTCGGTCTCGAAGCATGTGGTCTCGACTACAACACTGCTATGGCTGCACACAAAATTTTTTTAAAATATCAAATCTTCATTGTAATCGTTTCATTAAACTCGCTGTAGTATTGCAGCGTCGTAGCGAGTGGTGGGACCCGACCCCGCGGCTTAACGCCTGAACAACGCAACTCCGAAGAAACGTCGCAGCGGTAGCGTCGCAGTTATAGCCCAGTGTTAAAGTTGTCGCTATCGATGTAGAAGAGTTACAGACTAGTGTTAAAGTTGGCCTTTTGGCTATTCTGTGTCCGATTTGACCGTCCTGGGAATTGAACCTCAGACCTTCCACATCGATAGCGACAACTTTAACACTGGGCTATAACCGGCCGGTTTGTTGAAAAATTATTAAAAATATAGAAATCTAAATTGACACTGCCTTAAATGCTAAAAATAAAATAAAGATACTGCTAAGGAAGACCAAACCAACGTAAGATTTAAAGAGGCCCAGGGACGGAACGGGTAGGGGGGTGGCAAAATTGTTTTTACGCACCGCTTCTGTTTCAGGAGCTGGAGTGCTCCGTTTCCCAGACACCCCGATTATGTGCTTGAGAGTATCTGATGATATAGACGGTGCGATTCGGGTGAAAAATGCTTAGATAATATCGACGCTGCTTTTGAGTTTAATCGCATGATCAAAAATTCCTCTCGCGCGTAATTTATTGTAGTTTAAAAATGTTTTGGTAGGGAGGGCAGTTTGTTCTCATGCTTCACTGTCTTCACTATTCAAGACAGGGGATACTGGATACTGCTCCTTTCATAATGAGTGCATATTAAATGTTTATAACAAGGTTTATATGCGTTGTTTATATCAATGTTGGTGCCTGAAAAAAGATTTTTTTTGAAAAAAGATTTTTTTTTTGAGCACAATTTTTTTTGAAGGGAAACAATAACTTGTTTTACCCTCCTGGCTATACTCTGTTTGTGACGTTCGGAAAGCTAGCCTACTTTAGTCAGTCAACTTTCCTATGACCCAAAAATGAGGTCAACTAAATTTTTTTCAGTAAATTTTTAACCACGGATAGACAGCTTGAGTTTCGGTGAAACCTTTTCGCGCCTTAAATGAAGCCCAAAGAATCAAGCAAAAGTGTGAATGAAATAACTGGATTGTTTCCTTCGTTATGGCGTTATATAGCTTAATCATGATAGCTGCAATTGCGCAGTAATTTAGACTAGAAACATTTCAATCCGATGCACTTTAATACCTCTGAACTACTGCAGGCTAATTGTAGTATTTTTACCTCATCACGATGTGACGTCACTGAAACCCCCCCCATTGAAAAATCCTGCGTACGCCACTGACTACCGGTACCAGCTAAAGTAGTATTAAAATTCCGCGTTCAGTTTGCTTAAACTGTCATTAGGATTAGATTGTTTATTGGTAAAAAAGCATGCAATAAACCTTAGCTGGAAATTCATCAAAAAGTCAATTTTTATCAAAAAGGTTATTTAAGCGCTTAAACGTACTCCACGTTAAACAACATTAAAAAAGAGTGGTCACATTATTTATTTATCTCAAAAAACAATCAAAGAATGCAAACTTGAAATGTAGGGGAGTTTGCAAATTTTCAGGGGACATGTACAGGGGGGTTAGCAACATCCCAGACAAAAATTTTTTGCGTCATGATTCCGTTATGAGATAGCATATTTTATCATTTATTTATCTCAAAAACTCAGATGGCCGAGTGGTATGGAGCGTCCGTCTCTTGAGCTGTAGACTCGGGTTTGATTCCGAGTCGGGTCAAACCAATGACTTTAAAATTGGTATTCACAGCTTCCCTGCTTGACACTCAGCATAGAAACAGTGTGGAGAACAAGCCGGCAAGTTTACTTGTTGTGTCGTTGGGAATGGCACATAGCGGGATTCCCCCATCTTGGTGTGGTAGACAGATGGCTGGCAACTCCTAAGCGAGCTCGTATAGCGCATTGATCGCTTTCTCGTGATAGGAGGATAAATATGCAACTAAATAAACAAAAATAAAAATATAAATTTTACGAGGGGGTTTGAAAAAAAAAGTATTTCTCCCCCCCTCTATTATAGGAGAAATAGGTGGGTTTAGACCCAAATTAGATAGTCCATTACGACGCACATGCTATGAAGAGCACAACTTGTTACTATAATTTTTGCAACTTTTGTTGGACTATAACACACACTTTCACAGGCATGGTCAAAAATTCTCCACCCACTCTTCAAAAATTCCCAAAGCTAGTTCAACGAAACAAGGAGTTTTTCTATGTACGACGTTGAAATAACTCTCGGCGGTTGTTGGTGGGATGGGTATGAGAGTCATTAGCCAATCCTCTAAAGCAGGGGTGTGCAACCCACGGCCCGCGGGCCACAATCCGGCCTTCTAGGCCAGTCAATGTGGCCCTCGACGATGGCAGGACAAAAAAATTTTTTCTAAAAATCGATTTGTTTAGCTATTTGTACCGTCTGTAATACACGGGTTGTGCTTAGCATTTTATAATTTTATACATATTTGACGGTGACTGGCCCTCGACGTTGTTAAAATTTTCGAAAGTGGCCCCCCAGTGAAAAAGGTTGCACACCCCTGCTCCAAAGGATAACCGCTGTCACCCAATAACCAACTTTCCCCATAATTATTTTTCTTGATCAAAGTCGCCATTCACTTGAGAAGCTTGCAGAATAAAAGAATCATGGCTGGACCCCGGCCACTTAGCCACGACATCAAGAAACACGAGATTAATATCGCAAATCCCTGAATGTTGATTGAGTGAAATTTCTTGTGGTTTACGTAGGCAAACTCGTCTTGATGAGGCGCTATGATGGGAATGTGCGATCCGTCTGTGCAGCCAATTATTCCGGGAAAACCTGCTACTTTATGAAATTCCCTTTTTGTTCTTATCATTTCATTGCTGTTGCTGGGCATGTAAATTAAGCTGAAAGCCATTCTCACCATGTTCTCTGTAAAATCGCTCAAAACTTGACTCACTGTAGGCTGAGAAACATTAACAAAATCTTTGCTACAGTTTTGAAAAGTTACCGATCCCACAGTCTTGAAGCATATGGGAACCTTATGCTTCAGTGAAAGGTCGATTGATCGGCATCCAAAAAGGCCCATCATGCTATCTTGTAGTAAATGACATAACAAATACATCCTATTTCCGACTTTTTCAACCGTACTTTTTTAATTACTTCCTCTTCTGTCAAATCACTTAAACTGAAATTCCTTTCTCTTTTTACTAAAGTTCTTCGCGGCGTATTATTTAACACAAATGCTTCCCAGCCATGCATGTTTTCCTAAAGTGCTTACTGCTTAGTCCACCAGCACTAATAGTACAAAGATTGTAGTCCCGCACATTTTTAAGCCTTGCGAATGGTCTTGATATTTTTCTTCGTGTTCGGGAGAAGCGAGCTTGTAAAACCAAATTATGCGAACGTTGGTAGACGATCCAAATGCCGAAGGTTTTTGTTCGTGCAAAGAGCACGTAATGTCCCTCCAAGTTTGTTTTAGTAGTAAAACAGCGATAATGACCTCGACTAAAATTTTGTTTGTATCAATACTTATTAGCAAGTCGCATTATTTTACTATAAAATTATTTAGAAATCTATTATAATTATTTGGCTCGTGGCGGCGGGTGCAGGTTTCGTCCCTTCCATGCTTAGGACCCGAGCAAATGACCGAGATAGAAGTCTGCCAATCATATACTCCCTGTGGGCTGACTGTGGAGCGGCACAAGACAGGTAGGCTATTGGATAACATCTGTTCTGTATAGGATAGCGCGTCCTCACCGCAGTTTGCTAGCATGCCAATAGTTTTCACAGCATCATTGCTTACAACGATTAAGTTCCATGGAATAAGATGCAGACTCATGTCCAAAACAAAGCAATATCGAATTAAATTTATCACAGGGCTGGAAACACAGCAAGAAATATCATTTTGCGTGAGGGATACACGAAGGGCAATTTCCACGACATTATTTTACGCTAGATAGCCTCGGCCGGATTTACCAAGAAGCTAAACAGGCTGAAGCCTAGGGCGTCGGGCTAACTACGGGGACCTCGTCACAAACAACGAAGACTTTTTTTTAGATTGACCATCTACACCTTTATATACGTAGAGATGAGTCTGATCGTTTGTTCACCAGGGCCTCTCATGGTCTAAATCCGACCCTGGCTATAGCAAGCATTTGCAGCTTTGTTATTAACAATAATTTGTTTTCAATAGATCACTTTAGCTTTGACTTGCTTAGCCTAGAACAGGGGTGTGCAACCTTTTTCACTGGGGGGCCACTTTCGAAAATTTTAACAACGTCGAGGGCCAGTCACCGCCAAATATGTATAAAATTATAAAATGCTAAACACAACCAGTGTATTATAGACGGTACAAATAGCTAAACAAATCGATTTAAAAAAAAAATTTTTTTGTCCTGCCATCGTCGAGGGCCACATTGACTGGCCTGGAAGGCCGGATTGTGGCCCGCGGGCCGTGGGTTGCACACCCCTGGCCTAGAATGTATATCCGTGGTACATATTATATTTAATATTTCAGTTTGGTATTCACTCATTGCCCATGTTTTCATTTAGAAAGTGCTGAGGTTTTAAATTTGTTTTTAGATTAAATTTGTTAATGTAAAACAATAAGTGGTTATTACAGTTTGGAGCATTTGAAGTGATAAATGATTAATCAGTCAGTGTATTTTGGAAAGGATTTTATTTACGTTGTGGTATACACGGATTGTTTACCCAATCTTCATCTACGTACCGTTCGTGCTGATTCTTTGTCTGTCGTTTGCAATTGGAGTGAAAGTTCACATGCTACGAAGAAAGCGAAACGCTTTACAAGGTAAGCCCGTAAAATAAATAGTGGACCAGCAGTAACAAATAAATATCTGAGGTTATTTTCAAACTATATTGAACAGAAAATTCAACAGTAATTGAGGGAGACTGCGAAGTGAGCTTGCGCTCTTCGAGTCAGCAGCCATCCGTTATATATGTCAAATGCGATCGGCTCCAGCCGCGAATTAAACCGTCACGTAGGATCTGTCACCTGCGCGCGGTACCGCTAGGCCATGTCGATGACCCTAGGTCATGTCGCTGATTTGAAAACGTAGAGATTACAGAGATACATTAATTAATTTAACTGTTTAATCCTTTTTTTTTTTGAGAATCCGAAGGCCTAATATGTTTTATTTTATGCATAAGGCGGTTTCCAAGAAATTGAGGTGAAGAAAAGGCAAACAGAAAACCAAATTGTTTTCCAGCTGGGACTAATTGTCGGTTCTTTTCTTTTCGGATACTTTCCCACTACAGGTAAGTGCTGGCAAAGATTTTTACCACTCCATCATAACCTATCGCGCAAACAGTTTTTGTTGTCGTCATTGATGGACTTTGCACAAATGAATTTTACAATGTAGGCCTACATGCCTTGCCCAAAAATTTTTGAAGTGTTCGTTATTTCGTAAGTGCGTTTAAACTGCAATAGCCTTAAAGGAATGCAAACGTGAGTAATTTGGTCAAATTGACATGCTACTGCGTGTGATCGAGAAGCATGTGCTAGTGTCAGACGACCTGCGTTTTGGGCTTTGAGCCTGTACTTTATTCGTAATTTTTAAGCCCTTCTTCCCAGCAAATCCTCAGGTTGTATATTCCACACACAGATTGCAATATCTAACAGCTTACCAGCAGTGGTGTGGCCAAGGAGAAATACCAAGGCACTCCCCTTTCTTTGACGTATGAAAACGGGGCTTCTTATTGTCTAAATCCGGTCCTGCCCCCATCCATTTTTCGCTAGTTTCTTCCCTGCAAGGCTACTTCATTTATCAATAATAAATATTAATTTCCAGCTTTTTTTTTCTTTATATTCGGAGCTTCATTCACAACAGATCAAAATTACTGGAACTTAACGTGGCGTTTCGCCGTCATTGCCCACGTGCTTCTACGAGTGAGTGAATGCCTTAACCCCATCTTCTACAACTTATCATCCACGTACGTAGCCTAGATGAAACTTTATTTCTGGTGTTTGTCTTTGGCCAACCACGCTTTGATTGACATTGGCGAGTACAAAGAAAGAGAGGGCCGAAGGATTCTAACCCCACCTCGTGTTTTAGTTAAACATAAATCAATACTTCCTTGTCTAAAAGCACAAACCTACAAGCATACTTCTTCACTTCTTTGCACCCTCCCTCCAAAAAATTACTCTGGATTTGCCTTGATTAACAGCCATGATCATAACGATTGACGTTATTTCTCAGCAAAAAATCATTACGGCTCCTTTTTCATGTTTGTAACATCCTTGCTAAACGTGTTTTCAACCAGATACAAATTGCATGCAACAATTCAAATGACCGGAATTTGTTTTAATCGTGCGAGGGCGCTGTGGTATCGGACGTTGAATCAAAATATTTTTTATTATTTTATTTAGTTGCATATTTATCCTCCTATCACGAGAAAGCGATCGATGCGCTATACGAGCTCACTTAGAAGTTGCCAGCCATCTGTCTACCACACCAAGATGGGGGAATCCCGCTAAGTGCCTTTCCCAACGGCACAAGTAAACTTGCCGGCTTGTTCTCCACACTGTCCCTTTAATGCTGAACGTCAAGCAGGGAAGCTGTGAATACCAATTTTAAAGTCATTGGTTTGACCCGACTCGGAATCAAACCCGAGTCTACAAGCTGAAGAGACGGACGCTCCATACCACTCGGCCACATGCTTCCGCGCTTTCTCATAACTAAAATCATGCAGAAAAGTCCATCATAAACCATTTAAGTTTGTTCATTCATAAATTGCACGAATGTATGTAACTGATGTTTAACCCTACGCGGCGTCTATTAGCCTGTCTTATAGGTTATTTTAAGTATTGTAAGTATAGAGGACCGAAGATCAAAAAGGTGCTAAACAGGAGAGTATTTAGGAGGTGGGCATTTAGGAGGAGACCCCCCATTTGACTCTGCCTTTTAGTAAAAAAGAAAAAATTTAATGGTGCCAAGTGACTCGAATATACCAGACTTATTTGATGGTTTTTGTAGCTTATGGCCAGGAGTGGACAAAGGGGGTAGGATAAGGGGTACGCATCCTTCTACCAGCCATTTTCAAAAATGACCGGTTAATTTCTACCATCAAAACGCTGCTGCTTGGCATCACTTGTTTGTTTCTTTACATGACGTTGAATCTGGTGTAAAAATCAAGAAGATTAGATAATATTAAGGGGTTAGAGTTACAGATCTATTCGCTTCAAGTTATTGCGAGATTGACAAAATGCAATTTTGACAAAGGAAATATATCCAGTGCACTAGAGCAGTGATTTTCAATCTTTGTGATGGAGAGAAACCCAAAATGAAACATTCCAAAGACGAAGAAACCTCTGAGCAATAATTTAATTGTCTTATATATGCAAAAAAATCACTGGATAGACAGAATAAAATGAAAATACTTACGTTCAGATTTATTTGCAAACAAAAATACATTGTGAGATTATGCGTGGAGGTGCATCATTACGCATTATTCACAATAAAATAGAGCGTGCATATAATAATAATATGGATTCTAAAATTTGAATAAAACGGCCGGTTAGCTCAGTTGTTAAGCGCACGCATTCGGTGCGGAAGGTCAGGGGTTTGATTGCCGGATCGGTCAAATCGGCATACTGTCACCAGCGGTTCGCCACCATTGCGACGTTCTTCGGAGCATGTTGCCCAGGCGATAAGCCACGGAGTTAGGCCCCGCCACTCGTTACACGATTCGGCGTAATTCTGCAAGTACGAGGAAGATCTGACTTGATTTTTGGATCTGAATAATGCTTGCGGCAACCCTGGATTGTACTAGTGGAACCTTAGGGCGGAATCCTTCAGAGAAACCCCGGTTGAAAATCATTGCACAAGACAAAGCGTTCTTAACTGTAGTAATATTTGCAACTTGTTGGGTTTTAGTGAAATGCGACGAGAAACGATGGCAATGTTGAAAGCTTTTGGAAGAAAAATAAGTTGTTCCTGTGAAGAAAATGGCAACGATGCTGCTGCTGATGAAGCACCACGCACTGTGAAGACTCGAGTTTAGCATGATCGCGACTAGTAATTGTGTGTTGAAGCATAAAGTAAGACAAAATGCATGTTAATTTCAATGTGGAAATTAAAAGTGCATACTTTCTCAAAGATGTTTATTCATGTGATATTGTATGAAAAGCTTGCTGTAACACAAATACTAATACACGCATACATATAATGTATCAGTAACGTGTGAGTGCTGAATTGTATTAAACCGTCCTTAGTTAGCGTTCGAGAAAAAAGTCAAATCGTCATTATACTCGTGGTATTACGCCGAAGCATGCAACGAGTGGCGGGGCCCATCTCCGCAGCTTAGCGCCTGCACGAGCAACACAGATCCAAAGAAACGCTGCAACAGTGGCAAACCGTTGGTGACACTGTGCCGATTTGACCAGCCCGGGAATTGAACCGCAGGTCTCTCGCATCGATGACGAGTGCTTAACAACTGAGCAAACCGACCGGTAGTTTTCGATAATGCCACGTTAATTCATTGCGATAGGTACATATTTTCTCATTCTCAGTGATCATATCAAAAGATGGTATTTCAACAAAAAATAGGAAACTTTACTGTGCGCTAGTTTTTTTACCGGCGCGTGACAAGCGATGACGGGCGGCGCGTGACAGCGATGACAGATAGGCTACTTGATTGACTCTTTCGGACTTTAGCATTGTAGAGTTCGGGGTGTCTTCATTTCTTCAAGATTTACGATTTGCTGATGACATGAAACAATCGTGGCTGGTGAGATCGCTTGTGGTGCCGTTGGAAAGGCATTTAACGGGATTACCCATCTTAGACTAGTGTGCAGAGAGTTGGCAGCTTTTAGGTGAGTTTGTTGCATATATCATCCGTAGTTCTCTCGCTAAAAGAAGATAAATTTTCAATGGTACCATGCAGTCAAATCGCCGTGGTGTTCAGTCAAACGAACGACTTCCAAATAAAGCGTGTCGTGTAGCTCAAACAACAAGAAAAACAAGCGAGCAAAATGTAATAGAAACTAACCATTTTTATATTTTAACACGATTTTTACACGAATTTACAAAGCGTTGAGCAAGACAAAAATTACACGTGTTAGATGACGTAATTAGAAGTTTCCGCTCTTGATTGCTTGATTATAAAACTTCTTCGATTGGGGGAAATTTTTCTGATGCACAGGGTGCTAATTGTCTTGGAAATTTAATTTGAGATGTTTTGGAAGATGAGGATGGAAGAGACTCGATTGCGAAACGTACTTCCGTGCCAACACTAAACAATTTGTTACTAATCAGAAAGTCGGAGCTGTAATCTTATTTCACCGGTGGCTGTTAATTTATGTAAGAAAAAATTTTTCTTTTATTTCATTGGGAAACATAAATGCAACTATGCGTCAACCTTATCGTACTAAGATGCGTTTACTGACGCGCGACACGTGGTATGCGACGCGCGTCACGCGACAACGATTGTAATGTAGCTAAAAGCACCACTGCAGCAGGGTATCGGGTGGTCGGTGATGAACAAGGTGCAACAAAATTGTCGCGTGCATCGCGTCGCACGGCCACCTGCCGCGTTTTGGTAACGCACCTTTGCTACAAATGGTTACTTTAAGTTGCCATTGTTCTAGTAAACCTCTCAGGTGATAATGATGACCGCATTACGTCATTACATTTCCACGTTTTGTTTACGTAACAATGCTTTACGTCTAATGCACTCGGTTCCGAGGGCTACATTGGCAGGGACTTAAGTGTCTCCACGATTTTCAAGAGGAGCGCTAAGAACCAAATACATGCTAAGATGGCCGAGTGGTATGGAGCGTCCGTCTCGGGAGCTGTAGACTCGGGTTTGATTCCAAGTCGGGTCAAACCAATGACTTTAAAATTGGTATTCAAAGCTTCCTTGCTTGACGCTTTGCATTAAAGGGACAGTGTAAGGAACAAGCCGGCAAGTTGACTTGTTGTGCCGTTGAGAATAGCACTTAGCGGGATTCCCCCATCTTGGTATGGTACACAGATGGCTGGCAACTCCTAAACGAGCTCGTATAGCGCATTGATCGTTTCTTCGTGATAGGAGGATAAATATGCGCAAAAATACAAATGCATGCTCATTGCTTATCTTTCAATTCGTGAGTTTGAAAGCATCGAAGCACCAACCCAGAAAAAGACGGAAGTAAAATTTAGGAGAGCTCGAGCGGTTGATTCACATATTCGCCATAACTTTTTACAGCTGCGGCTCAGGTGTGTTTTCTGAGTACACCCGCGTCGATCAACTCGCGGCTCGGATGCTGTTCAGAAGCACCGAATCCATTTTCATTAGCCAAAGGCGTGAGTGACTACTCTAAGATTTGCTAGAACAATTCAAAACAATATTATGGAGTTAACTTTGAAATTAACCTTTCAATTTTTCCAGATGCCCCCGATAAAGTCACAGTTGGAGCTGAATGGCGCTTGGATTGATCTTTATGAGGCGTTGGAGGCTGAACAACCGACACTCCTCTACTGATAGAAAATAGCAACTTGCTATGAACATCTTCGGCTAAATCAATAAATATTAGTTGCATGAACTGTATGATTAATCAAATTTATAGTAAAAAGGCAGTGGTGGATTTGCCCATTTGCCCAGCAAATGGTTTGCCCAGCAATCCGATTTACCCAGCAAGGAAATTGAACCGATAACCTCCTGCACCCATAACGATGTCTTTACCAGCTGCACCGATCAGCCGGTCTAATTAATCGAGCATTAATTTTTCACATAATCCAACACCCTTTTGCTTTCCCGTTCAACTTACATAACATATAAGCAGCGCCTTTAACTGTGCGAAATGTTTCTGGCGATATATTCAGATAATTTGGAAAGTCTTCTGCTGTTTCTTGCACTACCGGGACGGCTTTGACTTTTTCTTTCTTGCCCCGTTTATTTTTCTTTTCTTCTTTCATAGCTGCAGCAATTGCCGGAGTATGCTTTAATCCATAGATCCGTCTGAACTTCGGACCCAAGACAGGAGAATATTTATAGTGTTCTTCACAAAACCTAATCAAAAATAAACCATAAAACTATCAAAATATAAAAATCTAAGCTAACAAAACTAATAACTAAAAAAGCAATGTCCATCCTGGCCTACCGGACGGGAAGTCATGACGACTTCCTCTTGTCGGGTCGGAGGCTGTATCAGCACTCCATCACCAACAATGCAAAGCACTCCAGTAAAACGTAACTAGAGTGGTGACTTAGACACACGAGTGTCTGTGACGTTTCTTGGGAGTTGGAAGCTGTTTTGCCCAGGCGCTAAGCCGCTGAGATGATGAATCGTTACACGATTCGGCGTAATATCGTAATTATAATGAAGCTTTGATTTGATATTGTAGGCCTAAGTATAAGTAGTAAAAATCTTACTTTTTCCAAAAAACTAAAAGAGTGGGAAACATGTCAAGAACGACTTTATGAAATAAATTCCTGTCTAGAAAACCACTTTGTAAGCTATGGAGAATATTTTCTCTCGCCTCAAATGAAACATTCACCTTAAAAATAGTCGAAAAGTAAAAACATTATTTTTTAACACTAAGCAGCTTTGCGATAAAGCGGTCAATTCTTTATATAAAACACCGTTTTATTTATTAACGCAGCAAGCTTTTTGCTGGTGGTGACATACCATGCAACAGACTTCTTACTTGGAATACAAGAATCAAAAATACCAGCGCCATGGCCTAGTGGTTTAGAGCGTTCGCCTTGGAAGCTGGTAGATTGGGTTCTACTCTCAGTCGGGTCAAACCAAAGACTTTAAAACTGGTATCTGCACTTACACTCGCTAAACGCTCAACAATTAAGTGTAGCGCGGAGGATGAAATAAACAGAGAATAAAAATACGTCAGTGAATTCTTGACAAAATTTAGTCCTGGCGCTAAAGGACCTTAGTAGTTATAAAGCGCCATAAAACCACACAACATTTCATTTAGCACATGAAAAAGCAGCCAGCGGGTACGCATTCTTGACAACTATGATCTCGTTAGGAATATTGCTACTGTTTAAAACCTTTTGGGGTTTCATAACCACAAACTGTACCATAGTTCATAGATGGTCTCATTTATCACACAATCATCTGTAGCAGTACGGTAGGTGGTTGCAATAGTCATGCAAAGTGGTGCTTTATTACTGCGTAATCTGCACTGTTGTCGCACGCAGCCTCCCGAAACATACACCATAAGCGTTTGACTCCACAGGAGAATCGAAACTGTGACGAAGGATCTACACGACAATGCTAGTCCGGGCATAATCGCTATTATAAAAATTGATTTAAGCAATAAGTTGATGGAACTTGACAACTACATATTGTCCTTTTAATTAATTCATCGCAACTTATCCACGAAAGTAATGCCTGCTGCGCATGTGATAAAGCGAAAAGTCAGCGATATTCTGGTCTAGTGGTACAGCGCTGGTTACCGATCCTACGTGACGGGTTCGAGTCACGACAGAACGCTTATTATGACATATAATAGCGGTTGGCCGCTGACTCGAAGAGCGCAAGCTCACTTCGCAATATTCTCAACTACACTGTAAAAAATTTTGGGTAATCGCATTGCCCAATTTTGGGCAAATGTATGCATTACCCAAAAAAAACGGTCAAAAACCCAATTTTTTTTGGGTATGATAAGCAAAAACCCAAAGTCGATTTTGGGTTCTGCATAACCCAAAGCACATCACCCAAGTAAATTGGGTTAAAAATTTTATACCCAAAAATAAATTTTGGGTAATCGTTTTTGCAAATATTAATTTGGGTAATGTGGTAGCAAACCCAAATTAAATTTTTGGGTGAGTGTTATGACTATTGTTTTGGGTCAATGGATTTTAAACCCATTAATTTTTTTTGGGAAATAATTCCTGAAATAATAACTTGTGTATATTGTTTTTAAAGCCAAAAAAATTTTTGGCAAAATGTTGAATAACTTATTTTGGGAAAGTGAATTTTAAAACTAAGATCTTTGGGGAAAATTTTTAGATGATAGATTGGTTTTAAACTCAAAAAACGGGTTGCACTTTAAGCAATTCTTAGTTTAGGAAACATTGAGTGCAAAACCCAATTGTTTCATATAGCACTCGATGAGTTTTCATACGGCCCGCGCTTGTTGCTGCTAAATGTATTATTTTTGGCCTACAAGCACATGTAAAGTTAGATAGCCTGTCCAATCTAACTGGAGGTTGCTTTTTTACGCTGTAAATGCGACAAGACTATCTGATTGAGACGACAAAAACCGGCGAGAAAAGTTTAAACCATTATTACGTCATAATTGCAACAGAAACCATTTTTGTTACGAAGAGCAGCAAAACACATAGAACCACAAAAGACTATTAGCCTTCGGGTACTTTACATTATGAAATTTGTTCCTCTTGGAGAAAACTTTGGCGCCCCTGGTCTAAGGCCAACCACCAAAAACCTTACATGCTTTATCTAAGTTGATCACTTGGTCTGTAGGATAATCGAGCCGTCTAAAAATTTTCTGAGATTTATCTGCGTGTTTGGCAGATATTGGAGCTGGGCAAGCCATCTTAAATTTTTATAGCATTTATCTACGGGCATTGGTAAATGTTGCTACATTAGCAAAACGGAAAGCCGGAAGCCATAGTAGTCTGCGATTTATTGCTTTTCAAGGCCTTACCACGCGCATGCGCTTAAATTTTGCTTAGACGTAAATGCTAAGCATTATAAACTAGCATTTGTGTAGCTGTTTTGCTTGATGAGACAGAATGCGTCATCTACCCCAAATTGATATAGGCCTAGTTAAATTTTGCAGTATATTTCCACTTGAAATAAAACCGATGACAACCCCAATTTCACAAGTCATTTAATAAGCTATTGTTGTCTTTTTTCTCACTACTTATGCTATAGCAATTTTAAGTTACATACCTGTGTCTAGTCATTTTAATTTCAAGTTCAACATTATTATGATAGACAGTTGCGCAAGCGGCTAACCTTCACTCTACCGCATAAACCAAGCAACCTAAGCTTTCAACTTGCAGTGTACCATCGTTTGTCAGCGTAATTTATTAATTTTGCTGGCAGACTTTAATAATAATTAAATGTGCATGATGTAATTCATCATTCTAATAAAATAGCACTTTTCAGAAATTAATTAAATTTTACTTTACGCTTCAATAAACTTTACGGTTTAGTGATCAGCGCAATCAGTGAGCGCCAAAATAATCGAAATTCGAATTAAATGATGCGTCGGAACTGAAGCTGCTGCTTCTCGCTGGAGTAAAAAGCTAATTTAAAATCTAAAGGTTGCGGTAACGACTTAGGTAGGCTATGTAGACACAATGATTTTAAAGTTATCTGCAGATTCATGTGTTCAACTTGCTGAAGTGAGCTATCATAGTATGCAGTATCTACAGATTTGAAAATGCTGCGAAGACCACAAGTACTAGTAGTCCGCAGGTCTTTTTATTACTAGCTACTAGACTTAAGACCTAGCTGCCTAGTCAGATGTCAGTAAGTTACTGGTTGCGCATGCTTCTTTTAGGTCTGCTAATGGCGGGATAGAAAATTAAAACAACTTGTTTTTTGACGAACTTTTAAATAATTTAAATTTGGAAAAGCTTATCAGAAGGCAAAAAAAATTTCAAGGTCTACTGGTACTGACCCTTTTCAGTGATTCTTAACTCCCAGAGTGCACTAGTACAGGTACGGAGGAATGGTAGAACTGGAGATTGGAGTGACTACAGTTCAAATTTAGAGTTGTTAAGCTGGGTTTACATAAGCTAAAAAAATAGTGCAAAACGGTGAGAAGCTGAGCTTTTATTTTATAGGCCTAATGTCATGCAACTTGGCTTTGCTAGTTGAGCAAAGTGGAGCCAAGCTTCATTGCAAGCTTCAAAGAACAAACAAAGCTCAGCTCTGCTCCATTGACGTTTTTTTGTTCGTGTAAACCCACTATTAGTAGTTGCAAGTTGGACCGTTAGAGGTTGGAGTTGATAAGAGTTTTGGGGAAATCTGAAGCTGAGTTGATCTGAGAAAAATGAGTCAATCCAAATGAGCCTCCATGTGGAGAAAACCGATTTGGAAATGACACTGCTGCCACTTCCCAATTTTATGTTAAAGTACCACAATACCCATTACACTGATACTGGTATGGATCTTGCTTATCCAAAGTGTTGACTGGATATATAAGCAATCAAATAGCTTGCAATGTACATTTATTGATGTAAAAACATAGTAAATTTCAGAATTAGAGAATGCGCCTAGCAGTCATGTTATATAGCTGATGCTTCATGCTGTTAATGTGATGTATGTACAACTACTGTGTCGAATTGTCATTGAAGTTTCTGATCATCAATTCATCATAACATGTATTTACCTTTGTGTGTGAAACCAAAACAGACATGCAACGAATCAAGGTAAGTGACTGATAAACAGTAAACATTATGCATGTTGTGTTGTAAATGCTAAGGCATTATGTAATGCTTCACACTAATAACTGATTGTATATGATACCCAGTTTTGTTAGGCATCCATGTGGCAGTGATAAACATTTAAATTGTTTTGCGAAACAGTCAAAAATGTGCCATCATATATTTAAAATATTGACAGAAGAGCAGTTCAAACTTTTTCTCGATATGCCATGCACATCAATACGAATATGAGTATGTTACCAATCAAGTGCATTGTGATTATTCTACTTCATACTGCTATTTATAAATTTTTGCCTACCTAAGGCGCTTTAACCAATAGGCCCGGTATGCAACTCATAGAAAGTGACACGTGATTATGTAGTGAGTGGTTTCATGATTTTACGTATGCAATAAGCAGTAAAATCAAAGAACTTGGTGCAAAAAATATGGCTTGACATGCACTGCATTGCTCCCTGCAGCTGTGTGTTAGAAACTTGTTATGATAGTATACTACTCTTTCAGTTTTATTATGTAAAGTTAAAGCAGTGGTTATGACACATGGGCAACATGCATATAAAATAATTCACAGTGGATTATTTTTGCATCAACCTCTTTGTTTCATGAAAATCAGCAAACTTATTTTGTGACAATTAAAGGTCAGCATAATTTGATGCTAGTCAAGCTGTTGCATGTTGTTTTCTGTGTCTTTGATAAAAAATTATTATTAAATCAAGTAATGTGGCGTTAATGAACTTTGTTGATTGGAAATTTGAAATAATGTTTAAAATTTGAAAAGGCTATAGACTGGCTAAATTTTTTGTAGCTGTTGTTCCTGTTACTAAAAATGATCAAACCTCAATTAACAGTTTTTATCCAATGGTTTTTATTGGGTAAAGAAATTAAAAATGTAATTCCACATAAGCAAGCCTGCTCCAAGCAAGTGGTTTATTGCTAAACGTTTTTGTGAAGTTTCAGAAATTGATTGTTTGGTACAGTTAAACATAAATGATAATTATTTAGTCGGGATGCAAAGGTGTGAACAACCTAAAGACTTCCATGGTAGCCCATGCTAAGGTTTTTATGTGCTTAACGCTAAGAAAGCATAAATTATAAAGCGCTAGAGTCCTTGTTTGCTTGTCTGTTATTTAAGACAAACTCTATGGCATTGGAACATTAAGATGGGTTTTCGAACTCAACTTCAATAAAAAGATTATAGCCAGTATATTTGCAATCATACTCACAAACGTTTCGGTAAAAACTTATACCATCATCAGTGTGAAACTACATAGGCACTAGGCTAGAATAACCAGCACAAGAAAGAAATTATTTTAAATACAGCATAACTATTACGTCATAAACAAAGTAGTTGGGATTTACGTAAAATATAACTAAAGGGGCAAATTAAACAATTACGTGCAACTGGAGTGACTAGATTAGTAGTAGGATTATTAAGTACAAACACTGTAGGATTAATTAAATCATAACTAAAAAAAGACGTTGAATATAAATGGAAATTAAACACGTTACTAATTGCGATTTAGGCCTACACGAATATTGTGCGAAGTGAGCTAAATGTTAAATAGGTAGATGGGGTTGGAAGAGTCATCAATATTTAATTGTGGTTGAAGATTTTGGATGAGTAGAGTTTCTTTGATGCGGAGTTTTCGGATGTTGTTGCTGTGAGCTAGTATTTCGGGGGAATGAAAGTTCATCGTATGGTCTGGGTTATTTTTCAAGTGTTGGGACACATCAGTTTCATTCTTGGTTGAGTTTTTTGGCATATGGTCATTGCTTCCAATCTTCAAATTTCTTTTGGTTTGTCCAATGTATGATTGTGCGCATGAGCAATTGAGTTTATACACTACTCCTGAGCTGTGTAGCAGTGTTTGACGGTCCTTGTACCTGAATTTTTGGCCAATAGTTGTTGTTTCGTGTACCATAACAAATTTTGATTTTTGGGAAAGTTTTTTGAATAGATATTGCCGAATTTCTTTTTCAATTTGATGAGACATGTCTCCGATATACGGTAGTTTTAAAATCGAGAATATGGGTCTTGTTTTGCTTTCAGAGTCTGGCTTTTCTTCGACTTCTGGAGTTTTTACTTTTTCATGCATTTTGTTGAAAAAAATTCGAATTTGCTGATTAAGAAATCCAGTCGGATAGCCGTTTTTCTCTAGCATGGTGGAAATAATTTTAAAATCTTCGTGGATAAGTGAATAGAAATTGCAAATTTTGTAAGCTCTGTGCAAGAGGTTCCTCACTAAATTAATCTTGTGTTTAGAGGCACAAAGCTTTGCCACTTGATGTAAAGTCCGGTATGAGTGGGTTTACGGTACGTTTTTAAGGCTAGTTTTCCATCTTGATTACTAATCCATACATCCAAGAAAGCCAATTGGTTGTTCTGGGCCAGTTCATAGGTAAATTGTATGTTAGGGTGAATAGAATTAAGATGTTTGTAAAATTCGGTAATGTGGGCGCGTTTTTCAAAAGTAGCAAAGCACGCGTTTTTCAAAATTATCCACGAAGATTTCAAAATTATTTCCACCATGCTAGAGAAAAACGGCTATCCGACTGGATTTCTTAATCAGCAAATTCGAATTTTTTTCAACAAAATGCATGAAAAAGTAAAAACTCCAGAAGTCGAAGAAAAGCCAGACTCTGAAAGCAAAACAAGACCCATATTCTCGATTTTAAAACTACCGTATATCGGAGACATGTCTCATCAAATTGAAAAAGAAATTCGGCAATATCTATTCAAAAAACTTTCCCAAAAATCAAAATTTGTTATGGTACACGAAACAACAACTATTGGCCAAAAATTCAGGTATAAGGACCGTCAAACACTGCTACACAGCTCAGGAGTAGTGTATAAACTCAATTGCTCATGCGCACAATCATACATTGGACAAACCAAAAGAAATTTGAAGATTGGAAGCAATGACCATATGCCAAAAAACTCAATCAAGAATGAAACTGATGTGTCCCAACACTTGAAAAATAACCCAGACCATACGATGAACTTTCATTCCCCCGAAATACTAGCTCACAGCAACAACATCCGAAAACTCCGCATCAAAGAAACTCTACTCATCCAAAATCTTCAACCACAATTAAATATTGATGACTCTTCCAACCCCATCTACCTATTTAACATTTAGCTCACTTCACACAATATTCGTGTAGGCCTAAATCGCAATTAGTAACGTGTTTAATTTCCATTTATATTCAACGTCTTTTTTTAGTTATGATTTAATTAATCCTACAGTGTTTGTACTTAATAATCCTACTACTAATCTAGTCACTCCAGTTGCACGTAATTGTTTAATTTGCCCCTTTAGTTATATTTTACGTAAATCCCAACTACTTTGTTTATGACGTAATAGTTATGCTGTATTTAAAATAATTTCTTTCTTGTGCTGGTTATTCTAGCCTAGTGCCTATGTAGTTTCACACTGATGATGGTATAAGTTTTTACCGAAACGTTTGTGAGTATGATTGCAAATATACTGGCTATAATCTTTCTATGGCATTGGTTTACTTGCCTGTCTATAACGCGCAAAAGGTTTTCATCAACGCATAAAACTGTTCAGTTCCAAAAGACCTGTTCGCACTGTAGATAGGAGTAAATAATAATTTGGTTTGAAACGCTATATGTCTTGTTATTACCATATTGCTTCACGCTACAATAAAACCGAATTGTCTCTTTTGTTCTATATCTAAGACACCCCTTCACTCGAACTGCTGAAGATTTGACCTTAAATGAAAGCCTACCAAAGCAGATACGCGGGCTCTCCAGTTTGCTTTTTCTTACCCAGTCATTCCAAACTGTTTTTCATAGTTGAAATTTAACAAAAGCACTGCTGGACATAAGCTCAAGTTTAAACGGTTTCTCTCAAATACTGCAATTTATATAATCTGATGGAAATTTTCATTTTCATCATGCGCTTTTCTGGCTCATTATTTATATACAATATTTGGGCTTACAATTGCTCCATCTTTTTAGGGAATTCTGCGAAGAATGTGCATCGAAACACTAAATTCTGCAGACAGTTGATGCTATCTAATGCGTCCTGAATAGCACAAAAGGCTTGAATGAAAGCGAACGGAAAAAACAATTGAGACAAATGGTAAAATAAAAACTTCTCAGATGCATAATATGCGAAAACAGACGTTTTAGGGGGAAAACTTTGAACTGATAACTTGTCGAATTTATTCCAAAGAAGTGTGTTGCTGCTTACCGATTGTATAACATTTGCACTAAACATTGTTTGCCCGTCTTTGTTTCCTGTGTTCTATTCTAACGTATGGGTGTCATGTTTTTTTAGCCTATTTTGTTTGGTTAGTTTTTATGCAACATCATGACTGTGGCTGGTTGCTTATTGACATAATTTTGCTTCAGCGGAATATCTGACTGACATAACGTAAATATAATTAGGCATAGTCGAAACCTTCGTGACACAAGCTCTTGGTTATGGTTGAGAGCTACTGTAATTGCCTTTTAACATCTTGTTAAACTTGATTGCTGCTAACCTTGATTTTGTGAGCGCACAATAGTTTGCACTTAAAGTGCACAGTAAATTGTTGATAATAACTGAAATTAATTAATTTTATGTATCATAATACTTCATTATTTTGTATCTTTGCAAAAGCATTATTTTGTATTGTCTCTGCGTATGCACTTCATTTTTTATTCTTTGAGTAGCATACTGTAACTGCTCCGTATCTATGATTGTTTATTTTTTTACATACATTTGTGAGTTAAAAATGCTTGGGTTTGCATATGGTTGTGGCAGATTTCTATTTGTGCTTGCAGGAATTGGTTATTTGCAATTCTCATTTAAATTGAGGTCATAATCGCATAATATTTACATCGTTTGGATCAGTTTTATATATAATCGCTTCATATGTGAACCTAAACATGTTCAAATAATCAATGCTGTTATTTGTTGAACATTTAATTTGTACCTATTTCTTTTGACAATATAAAGCATTATTGCAATATTTTGTTGTGCATTTCTAGTGAACCCTCCATTATTAAGTGATTATGACGACTGTTGTGATTACGAGTTAAGTAAAAACGCATTCACAAATATTAATCGGAAAACCCAAATCTGAAAATTGGGCTTTTTTCCTTAGCTAAAAGCTTTTGGGACAAAGCGCCCAAATTTTCAGCTTGGGTATTAATTACCCAATTTTCTTGATCTACAAGGTTTAAGGTTAAACACCCAAATTAAAAATTTGGGTCGTTATTACCCAAGTTGACAAATTGGGTTTCTCAGCCTTCGAGCCCAAAATTTTCAATTAGGTTTAAAGACCCAAGTTTGTAGTTTGGGTCAAGTTACCCACTGTACTTGGGTTATGGATATTGGGTTAACAAACCCAACTTTGTAAATTGGGTCGTTATTACCCAAGTTGGCAAATTGGGTTTCTCAGCCTTCGAGCCCAAAATGATAACCCAAGTTTTTTGGGTCTACGTTACCCAATTTGATTTACAGTGTACTGTATAATTTTTACTGCATAAATATAATTTGAAAATAACCTCATATAGTTGGAATAAAATTTACGAAAAAATCCTTTTATTTAGGTTTAACTTACGCGGATTTCTGGTTGAATTGAAGAATCCAAGTAACACTTTACAACAAGCTGAGCTTTCTTTTTCAATAATTTCCATTCTTCAGATTTTTTGTTGTTTAAAATGTCTTCTTCCACTGACATGCAATATTCAGCTACTCGCTTGTAACTACAAAAAATTGAAACAAAATACACTTAAGATTGCTTCCCACAGCCAATCCAGGCTAGACTCATTCCAGACTGTAAAGACTTCGTCTTATGGTCGAAACAATAGGTTTTCCCTCGCAACTTTATCATCTATAATACACATTACGTAAAGTATAAAACAGAATAATTGTTACATTGAGGAAAATCAACCAAAAACCTTTTGCATTTTGAGTATTGGTCACCGCTTACAAAATCGCGCAGTCGAAAACGGCGTTTGCGAAAAATTTTAGCCCAAGACGGTAAAAACCTAAGCAGAAAATGTAAGACACATTTAATATGACGAAGTACGTTTTTTTGAGTATCACCCCTTGTCTCACAGCCATGGAAACGACAACCCATTATTCCCAATCAGTAAAATTTACGGACTTTAATCAAAAAGTCATGTGGCTTCAAGAGAAATTAAGGGTACTTTAGCATGAAAGTGTGATATCATTAAGATACCGAAATATTCATCTCTCTTTTATCTTTTCTAAACCCGCTTATTCTTGAGGGGTCGCGGGAACAGCTCTTCAAGTTGGAGCCTCCATGTATCTCAATCCTCCGCGAAAAAGGGTAGATGTTTTGGTAGAATGCCAGAACGAGAACAACAAACATCTTCAACAAAGTCTTGTCATAGCGTTCTGAGATGGTCTCTAAGCCTTCGACCAACCGGTGTTGTGTCAAATATACAAAACAAAATCTTTATTTCATGTCACTGTAAAGAAAAAACTGTACCATTCAATTTCTTTCCAAAAATTCAAATCATTTTCCAAAAAATTGAAGTTGACCCATTTATCGTTGACGTAGCCATACTTGGGGCCTCTCTTTGGGGCTTCAGGACGACCTTTTAGACTTATGCTTAGTAGAGAACCCCCATCTGCAACAACTCTTTGATAAATTGATTAACATTTCCATTTGAAAAAACCCTGAAGAGCCCAATCGCGCGAAACAGCCTCCAGGGTTATTTTGCCAAAATCAATTATTTATTTATAAAAATGGACGTTAGTATAAGTTTATAGGTATCCGCAAGGTAGCCTAGTATAAAACTAAAAGTTTTATATAAATGTTGTTTATAATGTCGGTAAAAAGGTTGATTTCTTGTACCATAAAGTTGCGAGGTACATCAACCAAAAAATCTCATGCATTTTGCACTTTTTGTTTCATCAAATATTGTTTTTGCATTTGCACTTTATACATTTGGATATTTAATCAATTTATCAACATTACCACTTTAAAGTTTGAAAAGGCTTCGAATTCTTGCGTGACTGGCTGTCGCCGTCATGCATTTGCACTTTTTGTTTAATCAAATAATGTTTAACCAGACGAGATAGGGCAGCTTTATTGTTTTCCGAAGCTTTTCATTTAACTTTTTTTAGGGACAACCGTTAAAAGATGACGGCAAAAACGACAAAGTATGTTTATTAACGACCGAATACGAGGGAGAACAGTTACTGACCTAATTTTGTATTCTCCGAGATAACTGCTGGTGCAGGTGATGGCTCTGATTCAGCGTTCTCCGCTTGTTTCTTGAGGAAATTTGCAAATAATTTGACAAACTTGTCTTGTTTCATGTGATGTATGAACATAGCTGTTCTTTTGATAATGCGATAGAATTCTTGCCAAGCCCGTTGCTGTTAACATAATCAAAAAAGTCTCGTCAGCCTTGCTTTGCACAGCCGATTCGGGCTAGACAGCACGTTCCAGCCTACAAGGACTCCTTTACTACGTTTACACTCCACTTGTCCAATTTTTTAGTTTTGCATCACAATCAATTTAATGATGTCACATTGACTTTTTCTAATTATAACATCAAGAGATTGATTATGATGCAGAACCAAGAACCTAAACCCCACGAAAATTGGACATGAGGATAGCGTAATTGTTACATTGCTCATCCTAAACTTCTCAAAACAGTTAGCCCAGGCTGAAGCCGGGATCATTTATGGGCTGATACTTATAAATAAAATAGATTACAGCTGTGTTTTCACTAAGCATCTTTATGGTTCCGTATTTTAGTCTTATATACTTACATCACTGGTACTAATAATTTTCTGAAAGATTAATTCCTTTTGTTCAGATATGCAGTAACTAAACACTATACGCCAGAAAGTTGACAGCTTGCTCCCAATCGAAAAATAATAATGCGCACGGGCAAATTTAGGATGATTTCTAAAAGGGGTTAGAGATCAAAACAGTGCTGATCCTGCAACTTTGCGTTTCCAGGTTCTCCAGAACTAGAAGTATCGAAGCAGATCTAGATAAGCACGTCTAATCACAAAATTAAGAGACTCGAGTGTCTTTGGACCTCCTACTGGACACGACAATATTATGGCTGTTCAGTCTTTGTACTTACTGTTTTGGCAGTAGTCGCTTTTTCTTTCGTTGCTGATGAATTTAATGCTGAATTGTTTGCTGACTTAGTGGAAGCATCAGGAAAAGTTACCGCGTATCTTTGAAACCAGTTGTTTTCAAGCGACTTTGCCACTGCAGCTTGTGCCTGGATCAGCAAAGTTGGGCTTACAATATCCGACCTCGAAATTTCTCTGCAAAAAAATAGGGGTCAATATAAGACCGGAAAAGTCTGAATTTCCATGTCCATAGTGTCCACATTTCAGTAGACCGAAGCCGACGGCTTTCTGCGTCACAATTAAATTATATTGTCATAACTCATAATCACATTTTTCAATTGTGACATCAAAATTTGCCACTTTGATTGGACATGTCGACAGGGTAAATATGACCTTAAAACCTGAAGTGAAAATCAGAAAAAATAACAAAATAATCTCGCTCAAGAAAAATTCTCGGGAATTTTTTTGAAAATTTTCCGCTTCCTGAGAAGTTGAAAATACGGGAAAAAAGGAAACCTTACAGTTAAGTTCTCAACTTAAATCTGAACAGTACGTGCGAACTTCTATGGTAGGTTCGAACATAACAATTAAGCTATGGTTAGTTAGCGAAAAGTGCATTATTACGTAACATATGGCGTGTGTCTTCCCAGATGGAGACTACGACCATCAGTTTTGAGGCTTGTAACTCGGGATGCAAACTCGATCAAATTTTATTCGAGTTCGAGTTCAACCTCTTTTAGCAAGTCCGAGTTCTCTAATTTAATTATTTACGAGTTCGACAAAAATAAGCTTTTTCGAGATCAAGTTTCAGTTCTGGCAGATGAATATCCCAAAATCAAGACAACTTTTTCACCGCCGGTGCTCATGCAATTAAAAAAATTAAAATAGTTCGCTCGTGCAGTAGGTTCAAGACAATACCTCAGCTGTTTAGTAACATCGAAATTGTCAGTGTTGTGGTCACAATCAGGGTTGCCTTGGTGGGGGGTTGGGGGAGCTCGGCCCCCTAGCCCCCTAGTTCTAAAAAAACTGTTTCTATAGGGGGGCCCAGGTGGGGCTCTTAAAATTGGCCCAGCACCTGTGCACGTATTTCCAGTGGCGCGGGAACGTTTTTTGGACAGGGGGGGCTCAAAATAGTAAGATCGTGTCAACGTCTGGGGGGCGAAGCCCCCCAGACCCCCCTTTTTTCGAACGCACGTTTTTATGAGCAGGACACTCAGCAGACCTATTTTGATAGACATCAATTGCATGCCCGCTCAAGTGACCGGAACTTTTTCAGGATAATTTTTTATCGTGGAAAACAAGATTGCTTACTACCATTAGGCTTTTCTAACCATGCTCGAATCACTACTCATGTATTTGTAAAATGCAAATACCTCAATCACAAAACCAAAAAGTAGGCAAACAAAATTTGTCCGATCTAACTTTTGCTTTGCTGATCAGAGTTACATGCAACAAACAATGCCCCATTGAGGTTTAAAAATAACAAAAAACACACAATCAAAATAAAGCACTGAACCATTTTTTAACATAATGAGATGTGTAGATATAGGTATTTAGGTAGGCGTACTAGCTCAATTTTAGTAACAATCATCGGCAGTGCTCGAGTTGTGAAAACACTTATGGGGGGTGGTAGGCTACAACTTTTCACGCAGACCTAAAAAGAAATGGTCATTATAGTTGTAAGAATTGGTTTACGCTAAAATGTTTTATGGGGTGATGGTGTTGTTTTCAGGGGGGATGGCATCCCCCTCAAATCGAGTAGCCTACTGATCATCGGTGCCAGTTTAGTAGTGATTTAGCCGCTTCATTGGGTTGGTAGAAAAAATTCAAAACCATTAAAAAACTCAACCAGAAGAGAACTTGCACCAGCTCATATAAGCTTAATTAGGGGTGCCCAACCAGTCGATCGCGATGTACCGGTCGATCTTTGGATGCTTGGCTGTCGATCCCGGGTTAATTTGGCATGTGCACAAATCAGGTTGGCCACCAACATTTCCAGTTCATGTAACGCGTCCGGGCCATGAAGACCTTTTTTTTAGCTCTTCACAAAAATTTTGGTGGAATTCGGAACATCTGAAGGATTGAGGACCGTTTTTTTGCTCTTCACCGTATTTTCGTTTACGATTTACGTAATTCCCATGATCAGTAGCGACTTTCATTCGAGCATTCAGAGTAGTTTGGCGTAAAGTGTTTGGCAGCTACAAGAATTGGCAGCCATTATACTTTTACTGGTCCATCGTCCATGACTGCTGCAAAGGTTTGCAAACGCTGATATAAAACACGGTTAAAAATAAAATTCAAAAATTGAAAATTTTACCAAATTTTACGTTGACCTAGTGAATAATAACTAACTGATTTTTAAAAGAATAGTGATTCTTCGTTGGTTAAAAGCACTTTAAAAAATATTTGCTTCATTACGTATGTACGTTGCGAGCATTAATACCGTCGCACTCAGTGCATAATTTTTTCAATTGTCAGGGGGGGCTCAAATGGTTCAGGGGGGGCTAAAAAAAGTTCAGGGGGGGCTTGAGCCCCCCCTGGCACCCTACTTCCCGCGCCTATGCGTATTTCGTAAAAGGTTTGCAAGGGGGGGGGGGGTGAGCATAGCAGTAACTTAATGATTGAACGCGTATTTTTAAATCTTTTTTTCGTCAAACATCAAAACTTGTGTCCCCAAAACAGCTGCACTGCTGCATCCTTCCCATTAAGTCGATTAAGACATTGCATAAGACATTGCAAATAAATTGTTATATTTTCTGCATGTTTTTTGAAGCGTGGTAGGCAATGCCGTATCAAGGCATCTCCGAAATTCGGTCTCCCCGGTCGGTAGAGGGCATTTGTAGGGGTCCCACAATATTGTTGTACAAGACTCAAAATTAGAGGGAACAATTTTAAAGAAAATTTCGTCAAAAAGTTGCCGAAAAAGCACTATAATTGCAATTGTATGATTTAAATTCCTATTATATTTTTAAAAAATTTTCAGGGAAGCATGCCCTCGGACCCCCCTAAAGTCAACTTTGATTTTCATTCTGCTTCAAATTTGCTCTGATTTTGCCACACACCAAAAGAAACTGCGTATACGAAAGTTAGGGGCGCCCCTCCTGAGGAAATTTCTGGATACGTCCCTTGAAATAATACAGTTAATGCGGAAAGTTCGCAACCCAGTCGAAAAAGCGCGAAACTGCTCAAATGCTTGTAGATATCAAAGGGTCTCATCTGGAGCTTTTTTGTGGGGGAGTGGCAAACAGTCTTCACACGGCACTGGTGCTGGGGCGTAGACAAAAATAACTAACGCCAAAGAGGGTGTGACTGAAAAAGTGTAACTGGTATAAAATAATAGATTTTTTTGCATTATATTGGTTTCCCCTGGTTCAAATTTTACCAAGGCACCCCTGGTCACAATTGAACAACGAAGTATATTTCGTGGTGATCTTTCATTTTTTTTCAACAATTTAAATATCGTTCTAACGAACTAGAACTCTCGAACAGACTTATTCGAGTTCGAGTTCAGAAAAAACATTTTTTCGAGTGCAAGTTCGAGTTCGGCAAAATGATCGAGTTCAAGTTCGAGTTCGCAGCCCTGCTTGTAACCAGTGTGTCGAGAACAAAACACTAAGGTCCTTGAAGTTGAGGATCAGTTGTTGTGCCCCGACATGCAAGATGAAGTAGGAATTGATTAAAATTATAACAAACTGAAAAATTCCTTTGAATTCTTTCCGCGAAAATTGAGGCAGGTGGTTTTGAAAGCGAAGCGCAAGAGAGAACGCATTATGTTCAACGCGATATGCATCAGCTGACAATTCATGACTTGTTTAAACCGAAAACTTTTTCATGACCTGTTTGTTTTGCTGTAAATATCAACACATTTCTGTAAAATTTGAAATTTGATTTTTCGACAATTTTTGCGAACTTAATAGGGACGCGAACTTAAACGGTTGCGAACTTAACCCGGAGATTGCTGTAACCTGACCAAAAAAGACGGACCCGACTCTGCGTAAACTTGCCGGTCAAAAATGTCGTTAAAAAGGCAGTCTTAGTAGCTTCTTGAATTTTTAACGCATTAGCAATGACTAATGCAACTTACCTAATGACATCAGCGTTGCAATTTAAGTAAACATCTGCTGGTCGATGAAGATTACGAAAAAATCTTTTAACAATGCTTTTCGCTCGAAGTTGACGGATTTTAGAGTTTGATGCACGGCGCATATTCTCAACAGCTAGCCAGAAACTCAACGGACCTTCCATGTTGTTGCTTCTGAGAAATCTCCGAAAGGATTCATAGTGAAACGGATCTTTTAAAGTCTCACTCAAGCTTCTGCAAGAAATTATTACATTCTATATTTGATAGGGCTTACCATGTTTTCACAGCGCAAATGGAGGATAAGTTTCTTAAGAGCAAAAAATAGGTCAACACGTCTGCTGATGTCCAATTTTCTGCCCCAAATCGAGTGAAAAGCAAAAAAAGGTCGTCTGCAGGCCGTTGTTTGAGATGAAAATTCCCCAAAATTTCGTGTCAGCATGATTTGACATGTTTTCACTGTTCAAAATGCCAAAAAGGAGGACATTTGGTCATTTTTAACCTCGTAGGACGAATTGATTTTTATTAAAAAAAAGAATATGTCCTCCAAAAGGAGGACATATGGTAAGCCTAATATTTGATGAACAATACACAAAGCTCCAAAAGCGCCATTTTTAAAGGGATAAAACTTCTAGCAACTTTTAGGGATTTTAAAAACTTTACACAATTAGCACCGATTCGCCTCAACTCTAAAATACTCATATATAGAAAAAGCTTTAATTTGAATTTTGCAATTTATATTATCACCAAACTACTTGTTTGTACTGTACTTATCAAGTCAGCGAGCATAATATGAACTGTAGAATAAAGAAACTGCGAAACAAGCTTGTTTTTGCAATACGAAACCATCCAAGATATGCTTCGAAATCATTCCAATAAAACTTATAGTATGCCCTTTACAAAAATCAGTTGTAACGGCCAATAGTCCTACAAATAGATAACCATTAACGTAATTGGGTTTATGGACGTCTTGTTGTGCCTTACGAACCTCTTAAGAGATTTTACTGTATGAACCACAGGTCAAGTGCCCTCGTCCTAGAGGTTCTTGTCTTTTTACAATCCAAATGATTAAGTAAATGACTAAATGGGTTACCATATTTACCCTGGTCTAGAAAGAGGTCGTTTTGCGCTGTAATCTTTCTTCTTGAAGACTTTGAAAAATCCTGGTGGCCTAAAATCCGGCGTCTTTGCCCGGCTTTTTATTGTGATGTATTGTTGGTTTGGGTTGGGATATTCACGAGCAGCCATCGCGGCAAGAGCTTTCATATCCGGTGATTTCTCTTAGTAAACGTTAAAATCATGAAAATGTACGCCCCTTGTCAATAATTAAAATGCAGCAATTAATATTCAACTTTACAAGCCAAGCCTGATCATGAAATGGAAGCAATATCGGTAATTTTATATTCCGTTAGACAATATTTTCCATTCCACATCGAAAACTTTTTTCTAATTTGTTTAACGGGCGAAGAATACACAAAACAACAAAAGGCCCTATTAAGATCTTTAATTAAGTAGTTCTCAAAATTGTTAACAGTTAGGACCGCATCACGTACCGGCTTGGGACACCTTGTCCCCACAACCTGCAAATGAAGTGTATATCAAATGCAGTTAGTTGATCCTTTTGAGGATTCCCAGACATTTTTCTGGAGAAAGACATTAGTTTTCAACCTTTGTGGTGGAGCGGAACCCCAATGAAACATTCTAGAGACTCGAGGAACCATTGTGCATTAATTCAACGTACTAATTTACTTGAACCTAGCTCTAAATTGTAAAGTTGCGGAGCCCCTGAAATGTTCTGGCAGAACCCCAGCTGAAAACCACTGCTTTAAGAAACAATACTTTAATAGTCTCCAGCAACTTCTAACGGTAAAAGGCAACTTTTTTATTATCTCAAGATCCTACACATGTAAGCAACTTCTTACTTAGTACTTCTTTTGGAGGAAGTGGTGTTTTTAACCATCCTTCATCATCGCTGGAGTCGGAATCGTATATCTCTTCTTTGATTATAGGAAATCTTCCACCTTGGAAAGTGAAAAAGTTTTTCTCGATGAGGTTATTATGCCATGAAACTTTTTTCTCAAGATAAAAAAACAATGATGTAATGATCGAAAACATTGCTTTGGAAACTGGCCGGTAAGCTCAGTTAATAAAGGCACCGATATCGGTCCGGTATAGGTCTGAGGTTCAATTCCGGGGACGGGTAAGTCGTACTTAGTGTCGCCAAAGGCTCGCCACCGATGCAAACTCTCTCTTTGGAGCTTTTTTGCCCAGGCGCTCAGCCTTGAAGATGGGCCCTGCCACTGGCTACACAATTCGGGGTAATATCGCGAGGTAAAAAATCAAAATCAAAATCAAATCTTCATTATACTCGCCGTATTACGCCGAAGCGTGTAACGAGTTGCGGGGCCCATCTCCGCGGCTTAGCGCCTGGGCTACACAGCTCCGAAGAAACGTCGCAACGGTGGCGAGTCGTTGGCGACACTGTGCCGATTTGACCGGCCCGGGAATCGAACCCCAGACCTCCCGCACCGATGGCGTGCGCTTTGCAACTGAGCTAACGGCTGGTTCGCGAGGTAAATGAAGATTTAATTTGTTTTTTGACGTTACTTTGGTACAGCTTCATAATTATATATTTTTTCCTACAAGCTATAATATTATCAATTTTTGACCTACATTGTTATGCATAGAGAGCATATTTAGCTGCGTTGACGGTGTTGTAGGTGTACTGTCTAAAAACGATACGATAATGCAAAGATTGCAGCCAATACTTGTAATCATATTTACAAAAGTTTCAGCAAAAATTATGCTATCATCAGTATAAAACTGAAAGAGCACAATGCTAGAATGATTATGCAGTAAATATGATTGCAAATGTACTGGTCATTACAATCCTTTCATTTTACTAAAGCTTCAAAACCCATTTTAACAAAAGTGTTTTACTTCAAATTTTACTTTGTTCTGTAAAACCATTACATTAAATTACTAAATTGCATGTTGCATTAGCCAGTTTTTTTGGATCCACAGGAAAGAGGTTCAGGCACCCCCTCAATATCTTTAGTTATACATATCATAACATTAGTACATCACACTAGTCTTCTAGACGCAACAAAATGCAAGATAAGCTTTTTTCATTCCTATTTTTAGCACCCCCTGAAAATAACCCAGACTCGCCACTTTACTTAGCCTGCAAAAGCATATTTACTTGGCAAATGGGTTTTGAGAATAATTTTGTGAGCCCTGTACATCCGTTTTTCCATCTCTTCTTTAGTAGATTTTTCTCGTTCATTTTTCACACATTTACTATCTTCCAGAATATAATCACCGGACGATGATATAGGCCGAAACCAAGTTTTTGACATTATTATCGGTTTTCGAGATGAACTAGATGATTCTGAGCTTCCTGGCAGATTATCCAACTTGTCAATGAAATTGCTAGTTTTCTGCGAGGAAAAAGTAACACGATAAGATAAATGCTGACCATTGTCGCGGGTATTTATAGTACTAGTAAGAAACAGTAAGTTTATATTCTCGATATTCAGGAACATGCATTGCCAGAGCAAGGGCGTTCAACCTCTGCCGTGCCTAATTTTTTAGTTACACATATTAATGCACAAGTTTCCAATACTTCAAAAATCACAAAGCTGCCAAGGCTTGGAACATTCTAGACTCTTTAAGCCCTACTATTAAAATATGCTTAGACTCGCTCCGAGCACGATGCCCAATATTGCAAATTATTGTTTCAAATTATAGTGACCTCGGGACTTGGGAGACTGCGAAGTGAGCTTGCGCTTCTCGAGTCAGCAACCACCCGGTACACATGTTATTTAAAGCTAAAACCATAACACTTACGACTGTTTTGTGGAAAATTCGCACATCTTGTTCCAAAAACGTATCAAAGCAATTTTTCAAATCTTCAATGACATTAGCTTGAAGTTGTCGCAATTGCAGAGGCGTTTCCTTAACTTCCCCAGCTAAGATTTCATTTTTCAACTGATTTTTGAGATTTTCTGGACCTTCAAAAGGATGGGGAGAATCCGGAAGAAGATAACTAGTTACTATGCTTTTCAGCTGTAATTATGCAAACAATTTTTACCATGAAGGTTCAGGCTCAAGCCAGGTCTACATTGTGCTTATTTCAGGCGTGTAAGTTTGTAAGCCTAGACTTTCAAGCGCTAATCTTCCAATTTTACTGTCTTTATAGGAAGAAGCCGCGCTAACTCGCTTGTGACCAGAAATATAGTAATAAGAGAAAAAATAAGGCAGAGCTGCTTACGCGCTAGCATTACACGAAGAAACTGGTTTGCAGTTTTTTAGCGATAGTAATGGATATAGTAGCTTAAAAGTTTGTTTAAATTTATTTCTGTTAATCTTACGTCCCACATTCTATCTCATTTCGAAAATATTGCCATTCAATTTGCAGTGACATTGTGTCAATTATATCATAATTTCTTAAAATATGTTTGCATTAGCAACACACATCATAAAATTGCAGTGATGTCATTTTTGAATTTAAGTGGAAGACGTACCGCTTTTGAAAATTCTGCGAAATCCATTGAACCAAATTTATAATCCATTCGGCAAGTTTCCGCTTCCTGCCAAAACCGGAGTTTGTTAACTGGTCCTCCACACTTCTTCAGGTACTGATGGAACAGGTTTCCTGCAGCATGGTCTATCTGTAGAGCGGACACGAGCCGCCGCATTCGCGGATCGCTCCGCACTCGAAATTCTTCATCCCAACTGTGTTTACTCTTAATTTGATTTTGTGACTTTGGACGTTTTCTGAACACAAAACACAAAAATTATTAACTGAGACAGGATCTATTGAAAATGGTACCTCAACTTGAAGACCTATAGCCCCCTTCGCGGTTCTTCTGCTCGTCGTTGGCGTCACAGTATAAAAATGACTTGATTCTAAACCGCACTCAGCAGAATCAATTAAAGCTACCGGGTGCGTAAGATAACCCAACTCGACTCGAGAGTGAGCATCAAGGATTCGCTTTGGATCGGCTTTTTCTCAACTAAATACTGCTTAAAGAAGTATGATATGGGTGAATTATGAAAGTAATGGATAGTAGAGAACGCGACTCGGTCCTTCTTGTCAAGTCTTTTAATTTAATACCTTGTTTGAAATGACCCACGGTATGATCTACATTATAAAAGCAAGTGATATATTTTCCAACTCATATGCTGTAGGTTATCAAAGTGACAACTTTATGGCAATATCCGTTGCTGTAGAAAGCGAGGGTGCGCCGAATAATCCTCTAGTGGTGACTTGGTACGAAGTCTATAATTATTGAGTTTTATGAACTTTGAACAACCTCATTACCTATTTAAAAGTGCCCAAAAATTTAGCCACAAGCTAGGTCTATCTTTTTATTACTTAATTGGTGGTTCTTTCTTTGCTTCCATTGCTTTTTTTCGGTTCTGTCGCTGTTTTTCCTTCTTTGCTTCAGCAGCAGCTTGGGCTGCTTTTTTCTTCTTATCCAGAAGGAGTTTCCAATAAGCTCTGTACTTTCTTGTTTCAGCCGTTTGATTGGCCAACGTAAACGTCAGTGTTGTGAACTAAAATGTGTTTTTACTTTCGTTATTTCTTGGTGTTTTTTGCACTGCATCGTTATTGGCAATCTTAATCAGTTACAGTTAGAAATGAAATTCGAACTTTCTAGAACAGGCGCTTTTTTGTCAGCGACATGGCCTAGCACTGCAGCGCTCAGATTAAAAACCCTACGTAACGGGCTCGATTCTCAGCTTGAGCCGATAACGAATGAATGTTGAATTGAAGAGCGCAAGCTTACTTAGCCGTCACTTGAATTACTGTAGGATTTTCTGTTACATCATTTGAAAATTATCTCAGTTATGTCTTTTCAATCAAATCTGCCAACAAAAAGTTTCCTCATTCTAGGAAACACTTTTTAACGTCCATAACAAAAAAAAAAGTGCGAGCCCTCCCGATTCCCGTCCTTGCTTATAGCTTTGCTAAATCCGCCATAATCTACATTGAATGCACCCCATACTCTCAAATTTTGGGTCTGTGCCTGCAAAACTTGTTCGTTCGTGATTCAGCCAAGTTTGTCATCAACTACCTGCGTATCACTACAGTTCTAAAAAAATCGAATCTTCATTACACAAGCGATATTAAGCCGAAGCGTGCATAGAGTGGAGGGGCTCATCTTCGCGGCTTAGCTCCAGAGCAACACAATCCCGAAGAAGCGTCGCAGCGGTAGGGAGCTGTTAGGGACACTGTGTCCGAATTAACCAGCCCTGGAATCGAGTCTCAGACCTCTTGTGGTGTTAGCAGTGTCTTCAATGGCTACACTAAGTGGCAGGTAGAGAGTGTTATCAATTACAATACTAACCATACACATTTCCTCTCAAACCAACCAGTCGCCTTTCGCGAAGCATTGGAGCTTTGTGATTTGACCAGCCCGGGAATCAAACCCAAGACCTCTCGCGCCGATAGCGATGTCTTTAACTTATGTTAACGGGTTGGTGAACTTGTTTTAGCTACCAGCATATCGCTACGGTTCTAACTATACGATTTTCATTTTGAACCAACCTGTCTTCTTTCGCGCAGCATTCGAGCTTTGTGAACAAATCTCTGTCTTTGCTCCATCATTCTGACGTAAGCAAAAAAATTCTGCTGCATCTCAAAAGTGCTGCTACCAGCGAGTGACCCGCCTTGAAACGTAGTGGGAAGGCTTATTCTGGAATATGCAGATTACACAGATTACAGATCATTTTAAGATTAAGTACCGTTTACAGTACGGGTTTGATTCAAAGCTACAGCCAATCACATTTGACGCATGCGTTTCTGTATATTCAAAAAGCGTAAGTTTCTTAATTATTAACGTGTTATTTACTACCCCATTTAAACTTTATTGCTTAATTGGCAACAACGTTCAGTTTTTTGTTTCATTTTTAAATTTGATACAGCTAGCCAAAATCGGCACAATGTTTTGAATAAATATTGTTAGTATCGGCTTTTTTGTATTCCTATCACAAGAAACTGATGTGGGCTCTTCTGCGAGTTCGCTGAGGATCTGCCGGCCGTCTGTTTCCACTTAAATGTAAACTAATTCCGCCTAGTGCATTTTTCAAGAGCATAACAAATGAACTTGACTTGTGTAAATCGTCAAACTGGGAAACCGAAAAACAAACTATATTTAATCATTTGTTTCACCCGACTCGGAATTAAACCCCACGTCCACCTCTATGAAGGGAGACGTTCTATCTACTGGGTCACGCAATAGAGTATATGTTTTACGTTATGAGTATAATAACACAACCACTAACAAAAAAAATACAAAATGTATCGAAACAAATCAATTACCCGTAGATTTCTTGTAAAAAAGTTACTTCTGCTGCTTAAGCCGTATATGCTTTACATGACTCGAAAATTTTGTTACGACTCTCAAAACTATATTCTAAACCTTTGATCATTCTTAATATTTTATATCATTTTAAGGTGTTGGTTAGGCCAAAGTCTAACTTACCTTGGTAGATGGACGACAGTATCAATCTTCTCCGGAATTCCTTTCGTGAGCTTATGGATTTCAAAACTCTCCGGAGTCGCAGAGTTGAAGCTAAAACTTGAAGATTGTTCTTCGTGTAAACCGAGCGCTACCTTGAAAATTAAGAAACTCATTGTATTGGTTTTGCTCAGTGTTAGAACATAAAAATACTTGTAGGGCTTATTAGTCTCATCAGCTAAAATCTTATTTCATCATTTAATGATAATCTTGCTGACAATAATAGATAATACCACAAAAATTGGATATCTCGTTCTAATTAAGCAAATTCCTCGACAATTATAAGGTAAAATTAAATTGTTTTTATCAGTTTGAATACTTTAGCTCAGTGGTTCTCAAACTTTTTTAAAATTTCGACTTTGCGGTTACCAAAGATTTTTTTTTCACTCACGGTCCTTTAAATTTAAGCATAAATTTCCACACAAAATGAAAGGTCATCACGTCCCCAGATGTCCAACCAAGCACTATTCAATGGGATGATTTATCAGAAATCCGTCACCTCCTTGCGGTCCCCCTGAAACTGGTGCCCCCCTGAGACCACAAGGGGACCGCGGTACCCAGTTTGAGAACCGCTGTAGCTTAACGCCAACTGCGGGAGACAAAAATTGAATGAGCTTAGCCTAATTTTTCCAAAAAGAATAAATAATTACAGTATTTGTGAAGGTAGAAATTTATTTACCCAATCATAAGGTCTTTGGACCACTTTACCAAGCTTTCCTCGCCTCCTATGAAATAAAAACTTCAATTCTGATTCTCGGTAAAGTTAGGTTGCTTTCATGCTTTTGTTCGTTAGAAAGATTGTTACTAAACTCCACTAAACCTCCTAATCAACTTCTTCAAAGAACCAACTTACATATTCCTTTTCATTCTTTTTTTCTCCTGCGTGAACAGCAACATCTTCCTTAGTTTCATGACATTCTTCTTGGTGCGAAGCGGAACTCGTTGGGGCGACGCATTGTTCTTCAACGTCTGCACTTTTCTGAAATGTTTGTGGAATGCATTTACGGTCTTGCACGACCAACATCCACAATTCTTTACATAAGTTATTGCTCAGCCAAGCTCAGACGACAAAACAGTATTTACGAGCAAATTCTGTGTCTCTACTATTTATACTTCGGCAGATGTTCTCGACTGTATCATAATCCTGCTCAATAAAACAATAGTCTGACTGGTGACAGCTTACGCCGAATTACAATTACTACAATGCTTTTTTGTTGCAACAAGTCAGACAAATTTGCGGCAGTTACACTCATTCGTTACAATTTGCCTCGCAAATTTATGGAAATCATTTTCCGCTCTTTCTTCATATTTCTGTAATTGCAGAAACGATGTAACACTGGTTCATCAACCGTCTTTACGTTTATCATTAAATTCGCCGACAGACTAACTTACAGCAATAGGTGGTAGCTTAGGAATAGAAGAAGATTGAGTTTCGCCAGCCTTATCCTCCAACGTTTCAAACTTGGGATGAAGATTTAAAGTTGATTCAATAACTTCCATTTGGCCAAAATCTGCATCGCTCAAATGAGTAATCTAAGTAAATGAAAATATTAGTGCTTTTATGAACAATGAAATATAACTCTAAGTAATATCTTTTGAACAATAGACTGATAACTATACCACAAACATTATTCAAATCAAATCTTCATTATACTCGAGGTATTACGCGGAAGCGTGAAGCGAGTGGCCGCGCCATCTCCGCTGCTTAGCATCTCAGCAAACAGCAGCTTCTAAAGCTAAAGGGGTGACGAGCTGTTGGCGACACTGCATTCCATTTGACTGGCTCGAAAACTTGTGTAAATCACTCAATAAGAAACACGCTTAAACGTGGTAACTAATAAAAAACAGAAACACTTTAACTGCAACCAAGTGCTTGTGATTAACAAAGTTTTGCTGCATGCTCGTATCCACGAGAAAATGAAAATTTATGTGCTGTGCGTCCGACCGAAGCCACTCACAAACGCAACTTATGCTTTTCGTTTACATTAGGGGTGGGTAAACTTTTCACACAAAGGGTAACATTGGAAAAAAATTTTGAAGCCGAGGGCCACACTGATTGGAAGAGCAAAGTAAAAAAGAAAGGTCATCACGACCGCAGATGTCCTATTTTCCACTCAAAATTAAGTGAAGAGCAAAAAAAGTCATCACGTCCAAAAATGTCCTATATTTCTCAATATCAAGTATTAAGGAACGAGATTTATATTTTCGTAAGTGCCCGCGTGCCGCGTAAAATGGTCTCGCGGGCCGTAGTTTGTTCGCCCCTGATCAGGGCCGGCGCCAAGGGGGAGCCTGGCCCCCCCAATCGACATGCTTGGCCCCTCCAATTAACAAGCTTTTTCTTTTAAAGACCGCGGTTTTTGCGCTTAATCTCAAACTTTGCCCCCCCTGCTAAACGCTTGGCCCCCCTAAGTCGACTGTTCTGGCGGCGGCTTTGCCTCTGCTTTAGATCATTCTAAGGCAGAGATGGACAACGTGCCACTTTTTGTTTAGCCCAGGGGTGGATAACCTGCCTCCCGCGGGCCACATGCGGCTCGCTTAAGTTTTAAATGTGGCCCGCGGGTACATACGGCTCATGTAATGCTAAGCTCTTCCTTTTTAACATTTCGGTATATTGAACAGTGAAAACATGTCAAAACACAGTTACACAGCTCAAACTACGGCCTGCGGACGTGATGACCTTTTTTTTTGCTCTTCACTTGAATTTGCGCGAAAAATTGAGCTTCTGTAGACGTGATGACTTTTTTTTTTTGCTCTCGAATAAATTTTTAGAGGAACTTTTTTTTGCTCTTTGCGCATGAAACGTAAATGTGGCCCGCTGAAAACATCATGCGTGCAATGTGGTTCGCTATGCCTTGAAGGTTTCCCACCCCTGATATAGCCCTTACTTTTCTTCTGACTATTTTCTCTCAGAGTTATGTGAGTGTTCTTTCACTGTTCATCATGTTGGAATTTTCGCTTTTTCAATTTACACTATGTAAGCGTAATCATGGTATCTCGCAAAGTTGCAACACTGGTACAGTAATCGCTCGCATAAGTGGTTTGGAAGGCAGAAAAAAGCTAGTACTTGCTGCGATTTTTTATGAAAAACTGAAATAGGCTATGAACCTGAGTTTATTTGCAGCGCTGCCCCCGTAATCATTACATTTATCGAAATGGCCTTTGCGTTAAAAAGGTTGCCCACCCCTGTTCCAAGGCATGTTCGTCTGCAAGGGATAGGTTTACGTGAAACAAACAATCAGAGCGTAGCTGAATTTTGTTCTTTTCTATTATTATGCATCTTCGCCTAACAGGTTGAGTAAAGTGGAACCACACTGCATGACATTACAAAAAAAATGACAATATCTCAGTTCGGCTCCACTTTGGTGCTTCGTATAAACCGGTTTTAAAGCGTTTACGCATCTAGCACACCAGTATGAGCTTATCTAGCTGCATCACCTTTCTTGTGAAAGCTTTTGTTTGGGCATCAACCGATTCTTTGCTTTTATTTTTCTTTTTTTTCGTAATTGCATTTTGAAAGCAGTTTGCGTAGAACGAAGCTTTTTCTTCTATTGGAAGGCTGTTCTTTGGTTGTTCCGAATCTTCGATTTGTGAGAGGTGTTGGAAAGTACCTCTTTTGGGTGGCGATGATTTTGTTAGAGGCAAACTATCATTGTTTGGGTCAGTAGCAGGGTCATCTACGTTACTACCCACTAACACGTTCATAATGTTTTCTGGAATGCATTTTAAAGTATTAAATTATACCGTAGGCTTCGCCCTAGTTGACTTGGTGAATTTTACAATAAAACTATAAAACCAAAGCATTGAACAATCGCTCCTGGCTTTTAGACCTTTAACCACCAATCCTCCATCGTATTTGAAATTGCGTATACTTTTCAAAACTTCGGACGTTTTTTTTTCATTGCACTTTTTATATTTATTGGCAAGTAGCCCTAAAATAATCTCACTAGGTACGCCTTCGCGCTGCTACATTATGCATCCTGTATCAGCCATCAATTCATATTTTCCAATAGAATTTAGAAGTGTTACTGCATGGCTCTATCGCAATTAATTTTTGTGGAAAATGATTTAGCTACGCTCTTAATTATTACCTTGAAAATTAGGCTGCGACGAAAGCAGCTCAAACTTCGATATTTGCAATTTGAGATCACTGATTTCCCCCGAAAGCTTTTCTAACGATTGTCGTAAGTCTGGGTCACCTAAATTTTTCAAGATTATGAAAGGGATTGCGAGTTTGTAGCAGCCTATATGAAGGATGTTTAATTTCACTACTATCAACAACAAATAGAAGCAACAAAATTATCACCATTGCAGGCTGTAATCAGAGGTGAGATTCAGCCGGTTCACACCGGTACTACAAATCTGCAAAACCGTCTCCCAGAGTTTTATTACATCAGCAAACCGGCCAGCGTTGCTGTTATACTTGTGCCATCAGTTAAAACAGAACTGGCTTAAAATACAACTTTTTTCCGGCAGATATTCATTACACCTCGTTGTCACAAGCTTGCAATAATACGAAATAGAAAAACTTATGCAGGCAATACTTCGTAAAACTTCAATGCTTCTATCCAGACTTCCAAGCAAATACTCCATAGCGACATCATAGTACCCCCGTTCTTCAGGATTTCGTTCTTGAATCTCCGTTGCCAATATATATCTAGCTACCCAGTATGAACAAATTCTCTCAATACAATGCTAGAATGAAGATTAATGTTACAAATTTGGGAAGTTGGAAAAAAGATTATCATTACTAACCTTTTTTTGTAAAGAACTTTAAAGTAGGCCTATTCGTTTACAATTCATTAAAAAAACAGATTTGTCTAAATCCTGGCTAAATACAAGGTTCTGCAATTTATTTTTTTTTTTGCCTTACTTAGGCCTACCAGGCTGATCTTCGGTTTTAAAAATGCTATCTTCCAACTAGCACTACGTAGTGATCTTGTCGTTTTCATTCTTAACAATAAAGAATCAAATCTTGGGTGTACTCGCAATATTACCCCGCGAAGCGTGTAAAGAGTGGCGGGTGCATCTCCATGGCTTAGCGTCTGGGCAACACAGCTCCGAAGAAACGTCGCCGCGGTGGCGCGCCGTTAGCGACACTGCGTCTGGTTTGACCAGACCTGGAATCAAACGCCACACCTCCCGCACCAATAGCCATGTGCTTAAGATCTGCGCATACCGGTGGGTCTCTTCTCAAAAATGTCTGCGTGAAAAACTCACTTCTTGCAGATACAGAATGAACACAACACCATGAAATCTATTTCTTTTGGATGAAGATGGAAGAGGATATTTTTGTAAGACTTTGCCTCTCACAGTTTGCAGGAGACGGTCAGAGAATTTCATCTCGCCAGGACGTACGAAAAACATTTCTCTCAGTCTGTTAATTTTTCTTAAACTTGCTGGCGACTCTCTTTCGATGTACTGAAACCTATACCGGGACAAAAAGCACTGCAGCAAGTGAAGTTTGTGTAAAATAACATGTTAAGTAATAGTTTATTGACAGGTTCTTCCCGCTTTTTAATTATACATAGAAACGGAGAGCTTGTACAGTTTATACGGACTGAATGCTCGTTGGTGGATCAAGGAAGAGCTTTTAAAGGGAAACAAGCTCTCTCTCCCATTTCTAGTTGTTAATGAATTGCATGGTATCGGTGCTTTCATACTTTTTACTGAGATGTAAACGATTGGCATTTTTCCCAAAATGAGATAAATGAACATGACTGATCAATATTTGATCAAAAAACATGCGTTTTAACTAGAGTAGAAACGGGATTTTAAAAACCTACACGATCCTTGATTTCACAAATTGTTCAGCTTTACCCAAAACAGAACACCTGCTTTTTTCGTCTCGACTTTGACTTTCCACTTAACGATTGTTTTCCGTTCTTACATCTGCTCACAAATTAGTAAAATAATGCACTTACGAGCACCTTCTATTCGGTAGCAAGGCCAACCACTAATAATAGCAAGCATATACTTTTGACTTTTAAATACCCAGAAAAACACTCAACTTCTATGACTTTAACTTCTGCTCACCACAACTATCGCAAACTTCTTAAACACTACCGTAAATGCAGACTAAGCAATTTCTAGTATATCTGAAAAGCTTTCTGCAAAATTGCTTCAACCGAGCAGTTCTGTGTCTACTAACATGTTTTTGTCTGTTTTTATACATATATATATATATATATATATATATTAGTGTAGTATGCATACGTACATACATTATGGAAGATGTCCTATAATTGAGCATCGAACCTGAAAAACCAGTTCCGAAGCCCAATGCGCCAACCACTCGATCAGCTACATGTATCTACTTACAGGGTTGGCGCTTAGAGTGGGCCAGGGGGGTCTGGCCCCCCAATCGACATGCTTCCCCCCATTTAACAAGCTTTCATTTTTGAAGACAGCGGCTATTGTGCTTAATTGCAAATTTTGGCGCTCTTTGATAAACGCTTGGCCCCCCTAAGTCGACTGCTCTGGCGCCGGATCTGCCTACTTACATTCTTTCTGCGTAAACCCAAAAAAGGTAGAGCCGAAATCCGTCCATGTGATGACTGAGAAACTGGCAAAAACGGCGAAACGCTGAGACGCGACCAAAATATCTCTTCATCAACCAAACAAGCGAATCGTGAACAACAGCTTCGTCTGTGTGAAATTTTAGTAAATTATGCGGTGCAATCCAAAATAACAACACGTCAACAAAGTGTCAAGTTAATTTACTGCTCAATTTGATATTAAGTATGCACCTGCTTAGTTTTAAGTAGTGCTTCGAGTTATAAGTTGTGACTAGGTCGTTCTAGTTCGGGCCCAAGCCGAATTTAAAGGTGTCGAAATTGGGCTAAAACTCGAATTTAATTTAAAGCTCTAATGAAGCCCGAGTAACAACCCAGTTAGGTTTGGTCAAAAACACTTAGGGCATTACGCGTCACGTCCAGTGATGGGCGCGATAAACCTTTTTGTAGGCCTACTACAGCGATAACGATAACGACAATTTCAAAAATGGGCAATACCGATAATCGATAAATCTCAATTTCTTAAAGCGATATTGGTAATCGATAAATCATCGGCGATAAATTTTTCCGATAAATGTTGCGGTAAATTTTCATTGTGTTCGACGAAGTTTTTTTTTTTGTAAGTCCAATCACAAAAGTGTTTTTCTAGATTTTTCAAGAAAAGAGAGCAGTTTACGGACTCTGCCGTGGAATTAAACACTACAAAGAAAGATTTTTTAAATTGCAACAAGACTTTATCGACATCGTGAATTTTGCCATAGCGCCAACTCCCTAACTTTGAACATTGTGTGCATAAAGAATCGTTTATCGCGATAATTAATCGGCGATAACGAAATATATTACAAAAGCGATATCGGTAATCGATAAATTCCAACCATTTTGAGCGATAACGATAATCGGTGAGAAATTATCGCCGAAAACTATCGCCGATAAATTGCCGCTATAAATGCCCATCTCTGGTCACGTTCCTGTTCCTCCGTGCAAAGTGAGGTTAAATTGTCAAGTTATTTTCTGCTGTATGCCGTTCAGTACCATAACTGACAAATGGCTGAACTCACTATCCTGTAGCCTTGAAATCCGGATAAGTTTCTTCAAAATATGCAACAAATTACCATAATTTTCTAGATTTTTGATATCGTTTCGATGCAGTTGATGACTGACAATTCGATTTGCGAGTTTGTATTGGACATAAAATCGTGTTCTCACAAACCGGCAACATCTTTTTCGCCACAACCAGTTCAATATTTCATCCTTGCTTACATTCTGAAAACAAAAGAAACACGTCTGTCGTCAATGGTGCTGCAACTCATGCTCTAATAGACTAGTCAATTGAGATTGAAAAATGAATTTACGAGCAAGTAGAGGTCAAACACAAGCCTAAAACTTAATTCAATGCAACTTTCAAACGATGGACTTATTCCGACACATGACTGAAATTTCGTGACTCTTTGCTCAAATTTAACTGACTGTAAGACTTCTAATTCGCTTCCAACATTATGAAATACCGAAAACCTCCATGGCAACAAAAATCTATTTCCAAAAACTACAAATATCTGTATTGCGGTATTTTACAAAAATGTTTTAATCATACTTCAGACAAAGGTTTGTCGAAAGAAGAGGGGCTACGCTGGTGCCATTCCATGGTGGCTTCGCCATTGCCAGCAAGCTGTTACTACTGTTAATACGTACTGGTTCCTTTTCTTTGTTGAAATCTGGTTCTAGAGTGAACTTTAAATCCTTGTTGCACACTATTAATTGACCAAATATCTAGAGTAGAGCAATGTATTTAGTGGTGCTTTGCATCTACAAGGTTTTTAGCACTAGGACATGCTAAAAGTTATAACAAAGTTTACAAAATCAATGCAAAAACTTATCTTAACGCATTTCAAACGAAATCTTACGAACTTGATGATATAATCTGCAAATGAAAAATCTTTTAGGTGCGCCATCAAGCAGTTTTGTATGAAAACAACGAGGACTTCGTGAGCGGAAAAGCTTATAAACTGCGCAGTAAAACCTGATTTCATGCATGGCTTTTTAAAGGTCAAAACTGCTTTCCCGTATGGTTGCAAATGAGCGGTCGCTATGAAGTTGTGAGATCGAGTTCAATTCTTACGCCAGTTGCACCAAATACTTTGCAATTAACTTGTAATGTCTTGCTCATCGGCGTAATACATTGTAATACGGTTGCCGTCGTAACAGCGATATTGCTATCGGTGTGGCAGGTCTGGGGTTCGATTTCCAGGCTTGTCAAATCGTACCCAGCGTCGCCAACGGCTCGCCACTTCTGCGACATTTCTTGAGAGTGCAAAGCTTTTTTGAACAGATGCTCAGCCGCTAATATGGGCTCTGTCACACACTTCGATATAACTCTGCAACTATTATTTAACATTTGGTCTTTTTTTTGATACAGAGTAAGCCATTTCATTTCATTTTGGATTATGTCTTACCATACCGGTAAAGTGATAAATTTGTTAAAGAAATCAAGAAATTGGTCATCTTTTAGAAGATCTTTGAAGGTTCGCAGAGGTAGTTCGGCCTCTGAAACTATAAAAATGAACAATATTGAAATATGGGGAGCCGATGTAAGTCCATTATATGAACATATAAAGAGATATAATGGTAGGCCGAAGACTTACTAAATAAACGCTGTAAAAAACAATTCTACGCCTGGTTTTGCGAACAAAAAATGCTAAATTTACTTTTGAAATCATTGAACGTATATGCACTGACGAAGATTGCGAAGTGAGTGCATGCGCTGTTTAAATAACTGAGCTTATTTTCAAGTTATGTTGAACACGAAATTCAATGAATTGATGGAAACTGCGAAGTGGGCCTGCGGTCTTCGAATCAGCGGCCGATTATATCTCAAAATATGATCAGCTCCAGCCGTGAATCGAACCCGTCGTGTAGGATCTGTATCCTGTGCGCGGTTCCGCTCAGCTATGTCACTGACTGTAGAAAAAAGTCTCCGGAAATACGCGTCATAATACGATCGGCTCCATTAGGGGCGAATCAGCATTTCTGGTAAGGAAAGCGGGGCGTGCCCAGATATTTGAAAAGGGGGGGCGCAATTTAACACTAAGCCAGCAGGGCCGGATATAGTGAAGGACAAGAAAAGGTCATCACGCCCACAGATAGTTCATTTTCCGCCCAAAGACAAGTGGAGGGCAAAAAAAGGTCATCACGCCCTCAGATGTCCAATTTTCCGCCCAAAGACAAGTGAAAAGCGCAAAAAAGGTCATCACGCCCTTAGATCGTCTTTTATACAAATATCACCTTTACTTTGTGCATTTGTCTGCGGGGGAGGGGGGCGCGGTAATATAAATACTTCAGAGGGGGGTAATCGCCTCATCGCTTTCCTTCATAATCCTTCCTTCGCTCTGAATGAAAAGCACGCTGTTTGTAGCATGTTTGTGTCGCTACTGGGTCGGTTAGAAACTTTTGTTTTTCTCCTTTTTGTATGATTGTTTTTCTAGCGTACATGTCTGCTGTGCTTCTCGCTTATTGGAGAACTTTTAATAGCTTACCTGTTCTTTGCATGATTAATACGTGACTTCACGATGATTTTAAAAGTTAGTGAATTTTCCTACCGTCAGTCACCTAATTTCCATCACTTTTGTCAGTAGCAAAGGTTGCCGTATTCGTTTTTCTGTTGAGATTTGTAGTAAAAGAGCTACTATGAGATCACAATAAAATTGTTCATAAGGAGAAAAAATTGGCCACAGTGGGTTTTAAAACTGGACGTTTCGACACAGATTCAGCTGTCATCATCAGCAGTTTTGCTAGGCGGTACCAAACTTTAGCGCATTTTTTTCTATTTTGGCGGGAAATCAGTTTTACAAGAGGTAGAGTCGCCAGTGTTTTGCAGTATATTTCATAATATTTTCTTGCTGTAGGTGCCTTAAATATTTTATGTTTTTGACAATTTTATGCATTAAAAATTTAAAAGATTGCTGAAATTTTTCTTGTCGCTTCATCTGCCACAACTTTATGGTGCCCATCTTCACAACTTACACGTCCATTGCAGCGCGTAGGAGAGTGATCCTCAAAGTACTGGAGTATGTCATGTATTAAATCTACCCAAGAATCCATTGTACAAGGGGTTTCAGCAACGCGATCGAAATCGCTAGATTCTGTTGCTTGATCTGCGCTCAAGGAAGACTCTAACGTCATCTTAATTAGAGGCTGGTTGATGTTATTTTCTGGAAAACAACTTAGGAGTAGTAGCAGTATTTAATTTCATTTCACGACCAAACTAACACAAACAAAAAGAAGAAACAAAAGCCATAGTCCAAAAATAAGTAACAGCGACTAAACCATATACGGTAAAACATGCGTCAGTTAACAAAACATTACTTTATAGAAAACAAAAAATGCATGGTCGCTGCACCTTGATGTTTAAGTTTGTCTGAATATTTAAGAAATACTTTTTGACATTCATTCCATTTTATACAACTGATAGAATTACAAAGTTATCACTAACCAACAGTAGCAATGAATGTGTTTGAACATTATCAATACGTCAGACAATCAGATGCGTCAAAATAAATTCGATTTAAAAATAGTAACACAGTTATTCAGCTGGCTTCTCGCAGCTATAGAAACAAATAGCATTCATGTGAAGTGCCGGTCGACAGGGTGACCTTCATTTATGTCAAAGACTTGTCAGTAGTTCCAATAATACGCTTTGACACAATAGCCGTCTCAAAAGCCTCTTGTACTCATAATCACTCGCTTTCAGCCCTTCGTTGTGCTTTGATGAACGCTCGATTTCTTTGTTTAATCAGTCAACATAGCTAGCTGTAGGCTAGGCAATATTCGAGGCTTTCGGGTTATTATTCTGTCAATGCGAATATATTTAGCTGTAATATCCTAATGCAACTTTTATTCATTTTGAATTTATCAGCTGTGATGATACGTTAAATTTAATTGCGACATACTCGCAAAACGAATTACGGTAGGTAGCTTGTTTTACAACCGCACACGAGTAAATGAAGCGAGTGTAGTCAGAGAGAGCGTTTGATTTAAATTTTGGATAACCTACGTGAAGAGCATCTGCAAATTTAAGCACTCCTTTTCTGTAAATATTGTCAAATGAGTGAAAAGTTCTTGGAGGTTTGAGATAACTTCTCGTTAGCAACGAGTGAGGTTAGAGTGGTTAAAGACACCGTACGTCTGGGGTTCGATTCGTGGACCGGTCCAATCGGACACAGTGTCGTCAGCGGCTTGCAACCGCTGTGACATCTTTTCGGAGATGTGTTGTCCAGGCGCTGAGCCGCGGAGATGACCCCGCCACTCGCTAGTCGCTTCGACGAAATATCGCGAGTATAATGAAGATTTGATTTTTGATACCTAAGATTCAAAAAGGCTTGGTATTTCAAAAAAATACCTACAATACTGTTTAATATTTTTTCTCACATTTGTTTTTAAGATTTGCTGCTTGAATACAGGGGTAAACTGCTAAAATGTGATAGCCAGAGACAGTCCATAGCTTTTATATTTTTTTTAATGGGAATATCTTCCGCAAAATATAGTAATATGGGGCCTTTTCCTGCAAGTCCAACATCTCTGAACGCCAGAAGACGAAATTCTCTTCCTCCACTGCCCAATGTACCTCGTCAAAATGAATCGTGGGCTCTACCAGAAATATTTGAGGACAATGGGTTTTCCGAAAACCCCAAACTTCCAGTACTAGAAGCAGAATGCAATAGCCGCCCATGCTCAACGAGGCAAAACAATCATGGCCAAAGTTACTTTAATCCGTTTGTCGTTACTTCACCAAACAGTGACGAAAGCTTCCGTATAGTTGAATGTGGTTATGAAGAAGCTGAGGGTGTTACTCACACTGATAGTGCAATTTTAGCGGGTTCTGAAGAAACCCAACCCGAACAAGTCCAATATTTCAGCGTAACTAGAGGCAGCGCCTCATTACAGGACATAAATTTATGCGGAAGTGTTCGACGAACCACTACGGATGCAATAAAACCAGTTCAAAGTGCAAATGAGAAACTTGTCGGACCAATAAAACTACCTTTGGATGATGGGATTTCATTGGCTATGAAAGTTAACAGAGCCAGATACCAGCCGCGGCCAGTCATTTCTCAAACCTCCGTATCGCGTCCCATTTTATCAACGAGAAATCGTCCTTCACCGCAAAACAACTTTTCAAATAATCGCAGGTGAGCTCTTCTCCAAAGTTTGTAAAATTTTTTACTTTTTTGGAGGTACGTATCATTGATAGCCATGGTGCTTTCACCATAATTATTTTTTTAGGGAAAAGACTCCATAATGGAGCTGTAGAAACTCAAAATAAAGCTACTTTTCTCAATAGTTTTTCCTAATTTCATGCACCTGGTTTTCATATCTAGGAACCCAAGTCAATTTCCTATTGAAGATTATTAACTACCATTTTTCCAAATGTTCTAGCAATTGAAAATTAAGGAGGAAATCCTCACTAAATCTTAAAAGTGGACGTTTCGACAACATAGATTCAGCCGTCATCATCGGCAGGGGCGTATTCTCCAGAAGTTCAAGGTGTTCAGCGCACACCCTGATATATCACAGACACACGTGTTATTTACATTTAACTAAAACTTTTGGATTTTCTCGTCTTTAACCTTTGTAATGTCAGTGCAAGTCGGAGTTCTTTTTTTTTCGGTGAACGAAAAATTGCTTTTTTTCAATGCCGACCCATGACGCAACATTCTCTCGTATGATAGGTTCACAGAATATGGTTGAACACAAGCGAGCTTGTATGAAACGCCGTTTGGAAAAAAATAATTTAGTGTTTTCACATGTTTTTTCGGCTAATTTAAGCTACATTTTGCCCAATATTTTATATAGGAAATTTCCTATATCTATATAGGACAAATAAGTGGTTTAAAACAGCCGAAAACATGGACGCAAAAAATATAGGAAATTTTCTACATATTATATATAACAAATTATTGCTCAAATTAGCCCAAAAATGCAGCGCAAAACTTATTGGAAATTCCCTATACAATATATAAGACAAATTATTGCTCAAATTATACAAAAAACGCAGCGCAAAACATAGGAAATTTCCTATATAATATATAAGACAAACTATTGCATAAATTTGCCAAAAAAAGCAGCGCAAAAAGTATAGGATGCTTTGCGCTGCTTTTTTTGGCAAATTTATGCAATAATTTGTCTTAATTATTTTTTTCCAAATGACTAAATTATTTTTTTCCTAACGTCGGCTCATAAATTTCCTATATATTTTGTGTCAGTTTTTCGGCTTTTTTAAGCGACATACTTAACTCAATTATTTTTTTTCAAACGGCTAAAATATTTTTTTCCTAACGGCGACTCGTAAATTTCCTATATATTTTGTGTCAGTTTTTTGGCTTTTTTAAGCGACATATTTGTCTTATGTATAAATAGGAAATATCCTATATAATATCTTGGACAAAATGTAGCTCAAATTGGCCGAAAAAAAACATGTGGAAAAAACAAAATAATTTTTTCCACTTGTTTTTTCGGCCAATTTAAACCACATATTTGACCTACATATGCATATAAGAAATATCCTATATAATGTATTGGACATAATATAGCTTAAATTGGCCGAAAAAACATGTGGAAAAACTTAAATTATTTTAGTTCAAACGGCGCCTCATAAGCCTGACCTTTTCCATTGTATTCTAAATCACATTGTATTCTAAACTTCTAAATCACATTGTATTCTATAGCGCAGAGCGACTTTTTCTCTTTCCACACGATTCAAATGCAAGAAGTGTTGTCCTATTTTAAAATTGAACCCAGACGCAACGCCACAATGCATGTCCAATCACACGAGTTGCGTTATGGTTGAAGCAATGAGGTTGTTGGTAATTGCTAGGCCTAATCATTTTCGAAAGCATGGCGGTCGATATATCAGCATTTTAGTTGTAGTTCATATTCATTTAGTGGAATGGAGTTTAATGTTAATAGTAGGATATAATTAAAAAGCCATCTTGTAGCAGAAATGATATTGAAAAATTGGAAATAGTAGGCCTACCGTGGTTGTAATTGTATCAATCTGGTGGTCGGTAGTTGCTTGCCATATTCCAAAGTTTGGCGATCGATGTACACATTTTAAAGTTGTAGTCAAATTTGTAGAGAGGAGTGGAATTAAGTGTTGTCAATTTAATTAAAAAGCCATTTTCCGGCAGGAATTATGATGGAAAACTGAAAATAGTATCAACAGCTAGTTAGAAGGTCCATCAGCAGTGTAAGCTGATGTAAGACAGTGCAAAGCTAATTAACTCTTTTTTTAGTTTTGCATTGTCTTGCTTACACTGCTGATGATGACAGCTGAATCTATTCTATGTCGTCGCAACGTTCAGTTTTAAAATTTAATGGGCTTTATTTTTCCTCCATTCGTCCCATATTTATTGTATTCCACTTAAAAGTTGCTTTTTACCTAAAATCCATACCCTAGAAATCTTAACATGCCTAATCAGAAGATTGTCCTTACGTTATAATAAAAGAATTTAAAAGCAATAAAAAATGAGGGGTGATTTTTTGATTCAATAAAATTATTTGCAGAAAAAAGCTCTTTAAAATTTATCATTTCCAAGCTGCAGCTATTACGTCACAAACCTTGTTACAGTGTCGTACTTCATTGAAATGTTTGCACTAAGCATGTTCTAATAATGTTGAACTGATATAAAAGCACGTGAATTTGTGTAGAACTTCCAGAGACGACATCATGGTTTCGATGGAAGAGAGACTTGCGAGAAGCGCGAAAGCTAAGAAGAACCAATCCGGAAAAAACAAGAAATCAAAAAGAGCAAAAACAGCTGCAGGAAACAAAACTAAAGTTCGTCGCAATTTATGTCTATTAACCTGTATAAAACCGCAAAATCTGGAAGAAGAAAAACAAAAATTTATGAAATCTGGATACACTTACAACCCTCAATTTAAATACGAATATCCTGCCAGTGAAAATATCCTTGCCCGTTTTAGCAAGCCATCATCGCAATATATACCTCAGGTAAGCCTATAGTGAATCATGTGTGAATTTAGAGAAGATTTCAGGGGGGTGAGTACTGAGGGTGGCAATGCTTACTTTACAGTTATAATTGAACCTACCAATCTATTGATATATATAACTACCAATTTAGGAAGGTGGAGCCCTTTCACCTTGGATCTGCCATGTGATCACATAGATTTGAGTTTCCTATTGAGAGTAGGCTTATATCTATGCAGGTTCGTAACTGCACCGATATATGCGCGAGAGGGACCCTACACTCTATCCAACAACAGCAAGTTTTATGTGACTGTAAGCTGAGAGGCAAAATCTTTAAAAGTAATGCCACCGTATCACGAAAATTGAAACTTGCAAACGAAAAAAGCTCCTTGAAAAACGTTACCGGTATATGTCTTTCACTTAAACTGCATAAAAAACTCACTTATTTAAAAAAAATGTGGATTTTTTTAATTTGGAACAATCTAATTTAACAGCGCTTAAACTTGCTGACACTAGATACCGGTACCTGAGTCGTGATTAGAACTGGATCAATCACAACAAAACAGATCAATTAGGCAACAACTATAATTACTAGTACACCTACTAATTTTTTAATTACATTACAATTACTTTGTTTGTACTGAAAAACTCAAACTATATTAAAATTGTAATTAAGCTTGCGTTGAACGGAAAAAAACAAACAAAGACAGAACCGAAAAATTAATGGAACGATAGCGGAAACAAGATGAAAAAAGGCAATATCGGATATTATGCTTTAATGTTTATGTAGAATATTAACAGTGCAGGTAAAAGTGTAAAAAAAGCTTAGGTACAAAATAGAACTTGATAAAAGTAAAAAGTGTACGTTATATTGGTACATAATTTTTTAAAACTTCCATTACATTAAAACGAAAAGTTTTTCTTGCAATTATACTTAGACCTACGCAAAAAAGTGTAAGTTATTTTGTTTCTTCTTCTAATGTCCATAATTAATTATTGCAATAGTAGTAATTTTAATTTGACTCATTTCATACCACAATACAGATTAGTTGGATTTCAAAAATCCTTCGTTGGAGCAAAAGTGTGGTATGGAATTGAAAAAGAGTTGAAATCGTTTTCTTTTAATATATTGAAAACGATAACTTAAACTTTAAGTAATATCTAAATACTAATTTCGTTTTATCAGTTTCGATAAGTAATACTGTCAGCCACACGATAATGGTGCTTCATGATTCTAACTATTTGTCATTGTTGTTGTGTTGGTTTTTCTTCATACATAGTTTAATCCACAAAATCAGAAAATTATATCTAATACAATCTTAGGTGCCTGTTTGACTAGAAGACCTTATCGTCACTTCACACTCTAGTGGTTGTTTTAGTAAACTGCTTAATCAATTTTGTTACTATTTAAGCTATTTATGTTTATCTTAGTTCACTGTAATCTCCAACTAAATACGAAATGATGTAATTAATTACATTCAAGTACAATATTCCAATCGAATTGTTTGGCTGGCAATACGGTCCCTTGCTTTTCCAAGTGCAACTTGTACATATTTTGAATGTAACCTTTTCAGGCACTTGCTATCATGGAAAAAGTCTTGGCCCGTTACGGTAGTTATGAGAAGTTTGAAATGGCCACTGGAGGGCAGCTTCTGACAAAAACCCAACTTTGGAACACCGTCAAACGATATCTGGAAAAAGAGGGTTTCTATGGCGATGTTGTAGTGAATATCAGCAACGATCTTATCGCCAGAGCAGCAATGACGGTCTCTGGAGGGCGTCCTACTCTAAGCATCAGAGAAAGCGCAGCCAAGAAGCTTTGGGTCGAAGGATTGCTTCGGCATGAAATAGGTAAGCTGATGACTGTTATACTTTTTTTACACACCAATTTAGCTTGTTTTTTACCTGAATTTAGCTTGTTTATATTTTACCTTAATTTGACTTGGTTATATGAGCCTGATTTGTTTATCAGTAGTCTCCTCATTCTTAGGCGAATCGGAGTTGGGCATTTTGTCGTTAAATGTGAATTGGCAATGACTAATTTTGTAATCACTATGCGTGGATCCACCATTAGAATTAAGAAAAGTTTTTTGTCTAATTGCAGGAACGCATCATTTACGTTTTCACAATAACCGCCTGCAAGTTTGGCACAGCGCGAAAACCCGACGTCAAATGGGACTAAAACCGGCCAATCCAACAGAAGAAGGGCTCGCGAGTCTTCACAGCGTTTTAATGAGAAAGTAAGGTTCATGAAGTAACTCATAAAAACTTTTTTCGGGCTACTAGGCTTGCATGGAATAAAAAATCTAGTTTACTGGACGGTTGGTGAAGTGGTTCAAGACAACGCTATCGGTGCTGGAGGTCTGGGGTTTGATTCCCGGAGCGGTCAAATCGGACACAGTGTCGCCAACAACTTGCCACGACTGCGATGTTTCTTCGAAGGCCCATCGGAGCAGTGTTGCCCAGGTGCTGTGAAGATGGGCCCCGTCAGCATGTTTCGGAATGGTTACATAGAAAATTTCCACTTTGCTTTCCAGCGATCTGATTGGCTTGCATTTGCGAAAAGAGTATGCAGTTCTCGCCAGTCGAGGTCAATGAAGCAAAACTTTTCAGTTTGTTGTTGATTGCTCGCAGCATACTCGCGCAAATCACAATCGCATCGCTGGCTCTGGCCAATCACATCGCTGGAGAGCAAAGTGGTAATTTTCTATGCAACCATTTCGAAATATGTGCCCCGTCACCCGTTATACGCGCTTCGCCGAATTAACGCTAGTAAGCTTATAAAACAAGGAAGCTTTCATTTTAACTTTGGGTTAAAGATAAAAGCAGCATGATCAAGTGTAATCTTTGAAATAGCAATCGATGTTTATGATCGTACGGTTTGGGTTCCTCGTCTCTCCTGGACTTTATTTTAAATTTCTATTATCCACTTTCTGTCTCCGAAATGAACTCCGAACTGTCGAAAATGGGAATACAATGTATTAAACACAATTAATGCATCAATTTTGTCTTCCAAGTGATTTTAGGTTCACTTTACGCTGTAAGTCTTATTGTGGTACAATTGTGGCAATTGCGATGTTTTGGGAAGGTTATCTTAATTTTTTTTTCATGTTTTTACTCTGTAGAGATCCAGCCTTGTGGCGTTCTGCGATTCTTTATTACACTGTTCACAAAGCCTCTTTGATGTCATTCACCGATTTGTTCAAAGATTTGGCTCAGTTTGTTCAAAACCCTGAAGTTCGGTGGGATTACTGTTTACGCAGTAAAAGAGGACAATACGACACTTCCAAGCCTGGTAAGTTGGGCTTCTCAACGATATTAAGTCAAAAATACTGGACAGCAAACTGGTTTGAAAAATAGATTGTTGTCCAATCAAATGTTCGTTTGACATAAGCAAAACCTTTGCTGCAAAGTTAAGAAAAATTCGAAATTTTCACGACGTAATCAAGCTCCAGCACATATACCGGTAGCTTGATAAACGAAGAAAGAGAAATATTTTATTGCTTGTGATGAAGTCCAGTCATGCAAAAAATAAAACTCATAGAAAGTTACTGCTTGTCTTCCCCGCCCCCTTTCTGATTAGGCCTACAGACTGATTTGTGGGCAAAAACTACATGGTTTTATTTTTAGGTTGTTTTTGCAAAGACCAAGTCTACTTGACCGGAATTCTTCAACTTCTGCAAGTTCGTCATTCGTTAGATTTTCATCTTTTATGCACAATGGGAAAAATATCGTACGAAGATATAGAAATGTTGAAACCTCATTTTAACCAAGAGCGAACAAAAGTCCCGGGCTTCATGCAAGATCTTGCCACTTACAGAGCAAGACTAGACCACATAGTGGAAGTCAACGGTCTTGAAGAGTGGCTAGAGCCACCTCAAAACACAAAAGACGATGATAAAAAAGAACAGTGTGAATAAAACTATGTTACGTGAGTAAGGAAACCGATCTGAAAGGTCATTTCACGCTTCAAAAAGTTGACATTTCTGTTTCGACTTGCATCAAGTTCCTATGGAGATGTTATTGAAAGAGATAGTTTGTTGTTTTGTTATTTCTTCTAGTTCTAAGATCGTGTTATTATTAGCTTCTGCCGACGCACCTTCGCACTTACAATTTCATTTATTGTATTTCTTCAATCAAAAGGCAGTTTTTGGAAAGCTATTTGTTGTTGTTCCATGGAGCTTGTAATTTCGAAGCCTTTTCCTACGTTTTAGGAGAAAATTGAAGTCTTCATAATACTCGCCGTGATACGCCGAAGCTTATAACGAGTGGTGGTGCCTGTTTCCCCAGATCAGGCCTTGAGTAACACAACTCAGCTGCGGTGGCGATACCGCGTCTGATTTGACCTGCCCGGAAATCGAACCACATACCTTTAGCGGTGTCATTATCCACTACGCCTACTGGCCGGTTTATGAGAATCGAACAAAAAATAAACATTAGTGAAAAATTCACCAAGTTCTTTGTGCTGTAAAAAATTTAGTACTTGGACCAATCTATTTATCTGAGGTTATTGTTCGTGATTTATTGATACGAGTTAGGTTGCTAAAACTAAATCTAACCAAAAATTAGCTAGTTTCGTCAAGAATTCGAGCTGCAACAGAATTTTTAATTTAGGGGGGTATTTTCCTGAAATTTGGGGGCGCGAATTGATAAAAAGTGTATTATTTACATATTTAGGATTTTCTTTGAACTTTGGATGCAATTATATTTGCCTATTAAGGGTCACTAATCGAACTAAGCGTGATTTTTTGATATTATAGCTCAACAAGGTCCTTTTTAGATCATTTTTTCTCTTAAGCAATTTTTGCACGATTTTTCAGATATTTTCTGAGTTTCAGATATTCTTTTAACATGCAAAGCAAATGTGCTGAACATATTTCTTCTTGTGCAAAAGGTGTTGCAGTAATGGGAAATCTTAGTTTAAAGCCTGAACACTACGTCAAGGTGTTGCCCAAAGTTCAGGTTCCTCTGTTTTCTATCCCGGAGAGGACCCTTTATTATTGATGCCTAAACAGCGATAAAGAGAACGATCACGGTTGAAAATGATTAGTTCGGTGTGTTTTAGCCGAAGTGGATCTCCGAAAATCTGGGTAGAGCTTTCGTGTATCTTCTAAGCAATGCAGAAGCATCCTCCGTTGTTCTGTTCTTCGTCATCTGTTAAAATATCTTTGAATTCCTCCATCAGTCTCACTCCTCTTTTCGCGATATCATTCACTACTTTAAGGTCGCTGGTAAACATGTTTAATTTCTTCCCCCCATCAAAGTCACTCCATTTATCCCGTAAATATGTTAAAAAAGTGATGTCGTGTAGAGAAAGGTTCAGTCGCTGGAATATAATCACTGATCGCTCACTCAGAAGATCATAAACACAGGTGTCTGAGGATACATCAGGAAAAACTGGCTTCTCTAGAAAAAGAGGGGTGCTTGGATTTTTGACATACGTAACATGTTTTTGATAACTTTTCTAGATCTTAAAGGCCAATTTTTTGTGTTCAGTACTGGACAGTTGCTTGGAACATAATCCTAAAGGTATTAGTTATGCCGATAAATACCACATGTGTCTTAGAAGTGCATGTCTCGCAGCTTCAGCAACTTCTTCATCGATCTTGATGTAGTTGATCATGGCTTGATAGAACTCCAAATCGTTTACGGCTGCTTCAGAAGCTACAGGACATTGCAACCAATATGAAGCATAGAAGATGGATGCAAAGTCACCGAACCGCTTCAATCCATGGATAAGATCAGCATCTAAATCAAGTTGACTGCGCAAAAGATAAATCTTAAATGCATAAATTGGTGTAGACATTCACCGAGCGGAAGCCGAAACGCGAAGTTACTAGCAGTTTTCCGCTCAAGGTAAAATAAACTCAGCTTTAGCAGTTCATCATAATCATCTCTGGGTGAGCAGCTGTTTTCATCTGAGCACAGATATCATGTCTAGGCTTAGAGTGCCCTCCAAAGTCTTCCAGTCTTTCGAGGTATGCATCAATTCCAGGTCGTCGGCATACGCATACTTCTGGGAAATTGTGGAAGGCAGATCGTATGTGTAGATGTTAAAAAGGAGGGGAGCCAAGACTGATCCCTGTGGGAGACCATTATGCAAACGTCGTAACCTGCTTCGCTTGCTGTCACCGATGGAAAGGGTGAAACTTCTATTCCGGATAAGTTCCATAATCATTTGGACCATGTGTTTATCAGGAAGGAGTCTCAGCAGCTTACAGGTGAGGCCACGATGCCAGACAGTGTCTTAAGCAGCTGTCAGATCGACAAAAACAGCACCGGCCTTCTTCTTGGTCTCAAATGAGTCCTCGATGTGTTGGGTAAGTAGAACAGTTTGGTCTACTGTGGACCTCCCCTGTCGGAACCCAGCTTGCTCCCGAGGAAGAAGCGGGTCGACAATGGGCTCGATACGGCTCGATACAAGGGTGTAAATGAGCCTCTGGAGGATCTTGTAGGGGACACAGAGCGAAGAGATGGGGCGATAGCTCTTGGGGTCCTCTACAGGTTTCATTGGTTTGGGGATCGCGACAACCAACGCTCTTCTCCAGATTATTGGAATTTTGAGGTGGTGCAAACAGGATGAAAGAAAGCCACACAACCAGGATTTCAGGGCAGCTCCAGCATGGAGCAAAAGCTCAGGGCAGATAGAGTCTGGGCCTGGAGCTTTTCCTGGTTTCAGATGTTTGAGGGCGGCTGCGAATTCTGAGGGAGTAAAGCTTCCACAGACATTCACTGCACTTGTTGCAGAGGCCCTTCAAAGATCAGACACTTCTTGAGACACAAGCCGGGATGACTTGCGATCAATATCCTCGTATTTGCTGTTATTGACCAGTACTGATGCGATGGCATTGGCTGAAACTGCACAATGCCGAGGGGAGCGTCGTGATCTACCAGTTAAGTTGTTTAATATGCTCCATGCTTTACGACTGGAGTGAGAAAAGTTGATGGTTTGGACTGCCTCAGACCATCGGTCCCTGCGTTTTCTGTCAAGCCTGGACAGCAGGGCAGAAGCAGCCCTGCTAGAGTTTGATCCCTCAGGCGATTGCAGGAACATCTGATAGAGGTTCTCACACTCAGCATCCCAACACGGAATGTGGTCGTTTCGTCGACCACGTGGGATATACTTTTTTGCTGCTGTGCTGATGGCATTACAGAAGTCCTGGTATGCAGGGGTGCCTAGAGAAATTTCGGGCCAAAGGGCAAAAATTTCGTTTGGGCCCCTTGGTCAGTGGTGCTCCAAAATCAAGCGATGAGCAAAAGAAAAGGTCATAGCGTCCACAGATGTTCAAATTTCGGCCCGAAATCAAAAAAACATTATCGCCTGTGGCAAAGCTAGAAACTTTAAAAGGAGGGGGCCATAATTTCCACATTTTTTTCAAGCGTATTTTTTTGCGGCAGAACAAATTTGAAGCTGATTGAGAAAAACAAAAGGGGGCATGCTCCTCCGGAAAAATTTTGAAAATTTACGCTGTAATGGCTATTTTAGTGCTTTTTGAATAATTTCAGGCAAATTTTGTTCGAATTTTTTGACCCTTATATTGAGTGCTTCGTCAAATATGACGCATTTTGTTCGCACATTTTCAATTATGCGTGCTTAAGGCGTAAGGCTTATTGCTATCAAAGAGGATTAAAATTATGGAAAAATTGTATACATCAAAAACATGTTTGAAAATGGCTGGTGGGAGGATGCATACCCCTCATCCTACCCCCCTTGATCCGCCCCTGGCCATAAGCTACGGAAACCATTAAAAGGGTATGGCATATTTCAGTCACTTGGCACCATTGGTTTTGTTATTTTTTACTAAAAAGCAGAGTCAAAGGGGGGGGTGCATAGCACAATTGCACCCCCTAAATCTACACTAGTGGCGTCCGTAGGCCGTAGTTTTGCATTCTATCTTGACAATTCTGAACCCAGGGCCCCTCTGTGTCTCCGGGCCCCCGGGCGATGACCCCTTCTGCCCCCCCCCTCTCGGCGTGCCTGCTGGTATGCCCGGTCCACATCAGAAGTATCAGGTGGCAACAAGCTCTTAGAGATTGGTTGGTCAGGGCATTGTCATGGCTCCATTTGGCCTTGCGGAAGTTCCATCGCTTAACGGGCTTACTCGGAACTGACAGAGTGAGCCTTGGTGGAACAATGAGCGAGGGTCGATATTGTGACCTAGGAAACTTCTCTAAAATACGCCTGTCGGGTAAGCGACTATCAGGACCAACATTAACAAACGCCAGGTCCGGGTTGGTGCCAGTGTTCCAGCGGCCTGAGTGGAAAGTGGCCATGTTCTTTGGGTCATGGAGAGGAACAAGACCATTAAGGCTTGCCCAACTAACAAGGCACTCTCCATCAGCGCTGTTGCTGCTGTAGCCCCAATTCACATGCGGGCAGTTGAAATCACCCGAGTACAGGACAGGGTGTGGAAACACTGGTAGGTCGGTAGTCTGCAATGGTGTAGGTGGAGGTTTGTAAACATTAACAATTTTATAGCCATCAACGTCTACGCATAACCACTCAGTCTCTGATATAAATGGGGACTGATCTACTAGGGTCCATTTTAGTCGCTCATGGACAAATGTAGCAAGGCCGTGTATCCTGTTTAAACAGGACCCAGCTAGTGCAAAGCCTGGAATCACAAGCTTGTCGGTAGAAGCACAGTGGGTCTCCTGTAGTAGGATGACGAGTGCCTCAAACTGCACAGCGAGATGGTGAAGGACATTCATCTCGCTTGCAGTGAGGCCTTCAATGTTCAGCTGCAGGATTGCTGGCCTTCGGAACTTGTTGACGATGTGTCCTGAAGCAGAGCAAACATCGCCCCGTCCTAAAAAGGACGTTTGCCGGTTAGTAGGCCTTGGCTGAGCATCGGGGAGAGTGGATACCCTTCCGGGTCGGCAGATTTGGTTTTGGTCTGTCATTGTAACTTTGCAAGAGAAAAGCTTTGTACCTTGTTGAGCTATATCAAAAAATCACGCTTAGTTCGATTAGTGACCCTTAACAGGCAAATATAATAGCATCCTAAGTTGAAAGAAAATCCTAAATATGTAAATAATACACTTTTTATCGATTAGCGCCCCCAAATTTCAGGAAAATACCCCCTAAATTAAAAATGCTGTTGCAGCTCGAATTCTTGACGAAACTAGCTGATTTTTTCATAGAAACATTTTTTTGGGAATCCTCACAGATTGCCATATTGATGTCCATGTTTGAAAAAAAAGTGGAATTTTGGTGCGCCCTAGTGTCCACCTTTTTTTTTGCTTTTCACTTGACTTAGGGTGGAAAACGGACGGCTTAAAATTGTGCCCCTCCCCCCCCTGGGCACGCCCCTGAAGGTCCAACAGCTTGCTAACAGATAATATACTTATTATCTACCTTACTCGGTAACACTTTTCACCACTAAAAAGATAAAGCTTTTCGAATAACTAGCGTAGTTTCAAATGCTATCCAGAAAAAACTTATTACAGTTTAAGTGTTGGTTTAAATTTATTGCAAGTTAGAAATACGAAAATCAAATTCAATTTACGAAGATATGAACAAATACAGGTTGTAGAGAATACACTAGTCCCGAGTATACAATAATCTAGTTTTGTAGATAAAAGTACATACCGAAATGTGTACATAAAATTTGAACAAACGATTTTACAGAAGAGACTAGACATGCACAACACATGATAAACGCATCTAACCACACACAACAGAAAAACACAAATTCTTATACTTTTATACAATGCCTTTCAAACGCAAGAAAGCAAACAGAAGTATTGCATATTGCGAAATATAATGCACATACAGAAGCTCTTTATGACTAATTAACAGTAAGATTTTGTTTAGGATCTAGATACCATTGGACTTTATGAGATGACCGACTTGATGGTAAAATAGAGTTTTGGGGTTCAGGAATTGGTTAGGAGTTGGGATAGTATTATTAAGGGTTAGTGTTCGCAATTGGCCAGGGCTAGGTGTCTCAACATCCAGTCGGTCACATGCCCAATAGTTGTGGACTATTCTGGACATAGACTATAGCCAGTGACTATCTTCTAAACGTAGGCTAAAGTCTAACCAATGTTTTCAACATGCAAAGCAGGAGAAGTAAATATGCAACATTTCTTTGTGCTGTGATGGCATATTTCACCACTATCAGTCTTAAAACGTCATGGAGTGGTAGGAGTTGAAACCAGGCTATAAATGAGCTCGTAGAAGAGATAGAACAAAATTTACAAGTTTGCTAGTTACTATTGATTCGGTAGTTAAGAAGTAGGCAAAGGAAATGCGGAAGTAGAAGCAGAGTAACGAAACAAGAAAATACTCAACAACATAACGCCACTAAGAGCAAACCACACTTCCTCAGCAAGAAAATACAAGTCAAGCATAAGATTAGTTAAGCAATCAGCAAGTGTTATGGTCACACGTTAAGAAAGTAATTGAAAAATCCAAAAGGTTTCCAAAAACAATGTTCACATTTAAACTTTTCTAACATTTTAAGGGTTCTACTTATCAGAAAAAAACTACACAATATAAGGGCGACGTTTCAGCCAATGATGAAATAACACAACTACGAAAAATTCGAACAGCAATTTGTAAGCAGCGTAACAGCTACTACAATCCTTTACAGCATTGTTGCTGACGAGAAGTACTTGCGCTAGAAGTGGGCGGGATAGAAATATCAACAGGTTTGCTTGGTTTTGGGCCGTCCTCTTGTTGCAAATCGTTTATCTGTTTTTGTGAAACAATCCGGTAGATTTCTGTAAAAAACAATCCGGTAAAACAGGTTTCGATGAAATTTTACGCTCAGCAGGGTCAAGTAAGGCAATCGCGCATTGAACAGCCTAACTTGGGACTCATTTATGATACAGTTCAAAAGGTCACGCCGCAATCATCTTCGAAGAAAAGTTGCATGGTGACAGGTCACTCCGGATGTTAGCTGCGCACCAACTGCAGCAATGCAGCGGTAACGTACAGGGCAGGGCTGCTAAACTATAATCAGGACGGTCTCGTTAGAAAACTTCGCTACATGCAAAGGTCCAAAAAAAAATTTATATCAGGTTTGATTCCGGCAAAAAACGATGCCAGCCAGTTGGCTAAGTGATTAAAGGCACTGCTGCCGGTGCAGGAGGTGTAGGGTTCAGTTTCCGGGCCAACCAAATCGGCATAGTTACCCTGTCCACATGTCCAGTTTAGCTGCTCTGATTGCCGAGTGGTAAGAGCGTCCACCTCTGGAGCTGCAGACTCGAGTTGGATTTGGAGTAAGGTCAAACCATTGACATAAAAATTGGTATTTACAGCTAGCTTGCTTGACGCTCAGCATTAAAGAGATGTGTGGAGCACAAGCCGGCAAGTTTACTTTTGCTGGGTGGGAAAGGCACTTAGCGGGATTCCCCCCATCTTGGTTTGGTAGACAGATGGCCGGCAACTCCTAAGCGAACTCGTTATAGCGTTTTGATTGTTTGCTTGTGATAGAAGGATAAATATGAGACTAAATACAAAAAATACAAATACCGGTACAAGTGCTTTCTAAGACCGGCGGTCTTTCTGCATCATAATCAATTTTTTGATTCAATCCATTTGTTAATGTCATGAAAACAAGTTATTATGACATCCGAAATTCAATTGTGATGCAGAAAACCCGTGGGTTTTTAGAAGCATTCAAACGGAACGCATATTTCGGAATGGTTCTACAAAATTTTTTTCTTTATTCTATTGCCACCACTCTACCCCATCTCGAATTACATAAGAAACAAAGTATGTTGAGAATAAAATCAAAATCTAGAGCAGCATCGAACCCAGACCCTATGAGTGGCAGTACCGAACCTAACCCTAACCGAACTTACTCCCCGCTGTGAGCATGTTTTCGAGCCTTGTCAAATTATTCAGCGCACGAAGCGAATTTTCGCTAAGATGGAGCGCACGGAGCTGTTTTTGGCGGTCAGTTGTCGCGGCGGTCAGTTTGCAAGACAGTCAGTTGCCCTGGCGGTCAGTTGACTCGCGGTCAGTTGTCCGTGTTCGGCCACCGCTACGACGTTTTTTTCGAAGTTTAAAGGTGTGTTTTGCCTAGGCGCTAAAACACAGAGATGGGCCCGCCGCATACGCTGGTTACGCGCTTCGACGCAATACCATAAGAATAATAAGACTTGATTTTGAAAAAAAAAAAAAATTTCTTGTATCTTCAGTTTTTTACATATTAAATAATGTCATATTCAGATGCTTTTCAGAATAAGGTGTGATGAACTGGGTTCAATCCGACTGTTATTGAGAAGTATTGCCCTTTTCTCTTTTTAACAATTTGCCCCAATTGTTCCATCTCCCTCCTTCGCTCTAACTCGCTCTATTTTTCTCTCTCGCTAACTTCATTCATCTTCTTCTTAGCTTTCCTCGTTTCTTTTCAACTGATTCAGAATTTTTAAATTCTCAAAATCGCCCTTACAACGCGAACACCGATACTCTCAATCGCACACATCGTTATCTCTTTACTTGCCATCTTCCATTGCGATCCATTATTTCTCTAAAATGCTACCGTTATATAAAAAGTGCCTATTGACGATAAATCGCTTTCTCCAAAAAAATGTCAGCTACTGAAGACGATCAGGTCTGCAAATAAAAACATGGGTCCCACCGAAAGAAAAATTATCCCCGGGGTTCTCCGAAATCCCAATCCGGACTAGTTGACACACCACTATGGTTCCAAACCCAAGAATTTCACCAACTTAAATTCGCTCACTTCTCGGTTCCACACTTCAATTATAAACAGGAAGTTGTTATAGAACTACCACTCTTGACAGGTCAAAGTCCAAATAATTACTGAAAAAAGGATCGAAAATGATTCCCAACAACGTATAAAACTTGTGGTAAAACTTGGTTGGTTGAAACTTGTGGTAAGACTATATTCAAAGTTAAAAAATATGTTTCACCGTATAAATTAAAAACGTCGGGTTGGTTTTTGCTTAAAAATTTTCACTTTTTAGTTATTTTGGAGATACTGTGATAAAATATATAAACCAGTAATCAGGTGTAGCAGGGTATCAAGTAATTGGTAAAAAGCCAACCCCCAATAATATTTCCAGTAATTAAATAGCATAGGAAAAAGAACCTAGTTTGCAGGCACTTGTGTACTTTAGCACTGAAAGCAAAGTGACGATGTCGGCAAAGTAAACGAAACATATGCTCGTCGAGTTGACAGCAAACATCACAAAACTATCGAATTCAATTAAAAGTTGAACGCCTTACACTCCATGCGCTGAAAAACTCGAATATCATTTCACAATTTTAAGTAACACAATACCAACAACGCAGATGATGTAATTGAACGAATTAAGTTATTTATCATAAGTTACATACGCCTTTTAAAATAGCTTTGAAGCGCGCTTCTCAGTTCTAAGCGAACTAAAAATGACGTGGAAGTAATTAGAACGATGAAGTTATCGTAAGTTTCACAATCTTGAGCAAACATCAAATTTCAACAGCATAAAAATTTTCCATTGAAAATACGTTACAGGTGAAAGACTTTTAAACCAAACCTTCAAAGCTTAGCCTTCGGTTACCCATACCATCACTGGCATAAAGCCAACAAAAGGTAAGTCTCATGCACTAAAACCGACTAATAGCAAGTACTTTAAAATGTAAGCAGTTCACACACAAAGCACCCCGGTTTAATGCTAGGCAATCGTTAGAACCTCGACATGACGTGATCTTCGTGTTGTTAAAACAAAACAATTCAAAAACTCCTACATTTTACAAAACTAGATTGTTTTGGCCAGTATTCTTAAGAATAGTTTTGCCACAACAAAAAATTTTTTAAGTTTGTAAACTACCATCGTTGTCTTCAGTACTCAACATGACTTTGAATACCAACAGCCCCATGAAATGCATTCTAGACGAAAATTTACGACTACGTTACAGCATGACATGCAACTACCATTTAACGGCAAAACAATTTTTGTTGGCACAAAAAAGTAGCGATAACTTACACGCTTCAGATAAAAGAGTAGGCAAAAACGACGGCGAGACCATTGCCCCTCAAACATGATAACAGCTCAAAAAACGCAGAAATAACGCGTTCCGAAAACCCCTTTGTCCTCATAACTTAATTTTTGCTTCCACTAGTTTCCTTCCCCTGTTTATTGCCCAAAGGCCATTGTTTTGGTAATATCTAGTCTTTTTGCTTTGTAGACTTAACGTATGGAAGCGGTGAATCAGGTTTGACTTAACTGGGTAACATTCTAATTCTTTAGTATACGTACTAATACAAAACGTCATAAGTAGTCCAGGTTACTCATCATGCAATGATTTAACAAAACTTAATTTTTCCTTTATAAAACCATTTAGCAAGCAACCGAAACACTGGTTCACATACAATTCTACTAACTCAACGTGACGATTGCTTTGAAACAGCATAACTGTGACTAATTTTGCTCCATATATTGGAAGGTTAAAGCCTTCTTTGTATGCCAGCAGAGAAATATTTCCAACCTTACAGTAGCTACAATAATGTGATAGAAGCGTCACTGGATTTTTTCTTAGTAACCTAATTAACTGAGCTGCTGAGTGGAAACAGCGACGCAAGGCAATATTAGAGTCGCAGCCGATGCTCTTTGCAACAACCAGCACAAAAAGCAACCCCATAATCTTTGTATAGCACAATTGAACATGACAGCATCCGCAGGGGTAATGCACAAACAGTAAACACTACTATGTAGATTTTAAAATCTTATTATCGCCAAGTATCACCATATTTAAAAAAAATTGCACCCCGTTAGTTACCTGTAAGGATATTCTGGAAAGCTATTTCGACATTGGTAGAATCAAGAGCTGACGTTTCTATAAACGAAAGTCCATTCTTTTCTGTAAAAAAATGACATTTTAAAGATGCTTTGGAGTATAAGCCCACATAACTCCGTCTGTCACAGATGAACTCAAAGAAAGCTCATCCTTAACGATAAAAAAAGGTTTTGCAATTTGCTTTGTACCAGACGAATCTCCGGGTCTACTAGACCACAGGTTGAGGCCTCAGATTTGTGCAGTTGCAAAAAGTTTTTGAAAATTTGATTTAGCCCTTAGTTTAACTGTATTTTCTATTAGGTCCGAGTCTGAAAACCTTAGATTATGCATAAAGCCAACCATACTTTCCCCATGTGAAAATATTGAGTAAATACCAAAACGGCACGAAAGGTCACTATTAACAAATGAAGTTGTTATATTCCGTAATACAATCTGCGTAGTTTGGTTAAGCTTAATGATACTATGATGTAATTCGACTAATAGACTAAATACTCGAACAAAATTTTCTAGTTAATCAATAGCAGGCGAAGGTCGAAAATAGCGCTGTTGGCGCCGGTACACAAAAATAGAGAGAAGCAATGATAACGATAATAAAAGAGAATTAGCATTTATGATACCCAATGAGCACAAATACTACAAAGAACCGAAGTTGTAACAATAGGATTACGTAATTGTCCCATATAAATTTTGAAAACGTGAACTCACTTTACACGTGATTTTTTTAAAAAGCAGAAGGGCCTGGTAATGACATTTACCTTGATTCTATAAATTATGCAAAAGTTTTTTCTGTGTGGCATAACGGTGTGTATATTATGCAGTACACGCATAATAATGCCATTAAAGAAATAAAACTTTGACGACCTCATGCCACCCTCTGGAAAACTCCGACGCAATTCAAAACTTGATAAATATACAAATGACTTTCTTCATTGGTAAAGGCCACAACACCGATTGTAAAATATAATCAAGGATCGTTTTCCCAAACTACCATATTTTATCGGAGATACTAAAACTACATTCCGCAAGCTACAATGCACAGACGCACCAATAATTACGTTTTGTATCATCAGCAGAGTTAGAGTAACCTATTAACGTGATAAACAGTTACAAAAACGAACTTATCTAACACATTGAAAACAAACGAAAAAAGCTAGCGGTAAAATAATTGAACACATTTCTTGCGTAGTAACCACCCATGCCAAAAAACGTACAACGTGACACTTCGTAACCTAACGTGGGCGCGGTGCTACGTAGATCGACGCGCTTAACTGAATGCTAAGAAAAGCAAGCCGTAGGCTAATAGGTACCATATTGCGTAACCACTTACGAACAATTAACATAGAACGAAAGTTGCTCTCACATGACGATAAATAGCCTTAAATTTGGCAAAACCAGCCGAATAATATGAAAGTGTTGGTATAGAAGGTATGCATCAGTGGTTTAAAGTTTTTTGAAAGCACGACGCAAAAGTTGCTATTTAGCTCACACTTTATGCGCACACGAACAAAAGTAGGATATCTTTTTTAACTCAACCAGACAGAAATCGTTTTGATAGCCATCGAATTCGTGCTTAACTTGATAAAATCAACTTATCAAGAAAACTGGCTTTAATGACAAAAAGATAGACGCAAAATCGTAAGCGTAATAAATAACTACAATCCTTGCAGAAATAATGACATGATCGAGGTATCAAAAATAAATCATTGATGAAAATTATTTTGTACTTTTGTACTCTTGTACTTTTGAAGAGACGTAGTTCAGGCCCCTGCTTGGGAAGAGATCAAATACACCACTATTAAGATGTGGCCGATTTGAAGGTTATGTGCGGTCATGTTATATCAGGTATATTTTGGTGTAACAGCATTTGGTGCTCCGCAGCCCAATTTGCTCATATGTGGGATTGGACACGTCCATTCCCAAATACTTGCACATATAAATAAAGATCTAGCAGCATTTTAAGTTGACTATGCACAATAAGAAAACCCTATATGAAATTTCATAGTAAACTCACATGTTTCCTCAATGGTATAATGCATGCCGAAAAGTTAATATTTAAACAAAATTCGTACCAGAGAACGCCTTTGCTTCGTCGGTGGGAACCGCTCTTAAATGCCTCAAATCGCTTTTATTTCCAACCAGCATTATAACAATATTACTGTCAGCATGGTCACGAAGTTCTTTCAGCCATCTCTCCACATTTTCATAAGTCAAATGTTTTGCAATGTCATAAACCAGCAATGCGCCAACTGCTCCACGGTAGTACCTGGAACAGTTTTGCATATTCACAAACAGTACTTACATTTTATTTACAACGTAGCACTAAAAAAAACAGACCAAACAAAAACAGAACTTAGCTATGTTTTTGTTAGTAGCTAAACCTGTTCGTAACTGAGTCAGTCCCGCCAAATAATCCTGCCTGGCGACTCCTATACTTTTCGAGAATTGATGACATACAGTACATGCTTTTTTCATAACTTACAATCACACTGCACTGTATTTACATCGTGTATTTCATTAACTTCATGCATACGTGATAACAAAAAAATTTGCCCTGGCGCAACTGGGTAACCCACCTTGCGGTAACTGGTCAAGTATCTACCATTATATAGGCATTTTGATCGTATTTCAGAGGGACAGACTGTAACTAACCCAACAGAAATTAAAGCTGCTACTTAATAATGGTGTAACAAAATTCTTTGGTTAGTTCAATGTGTTAAAAGCTTTATATGCAAACTGCTCAAGCCAGGAAAATCAAAATCTCAAGAGATCCACAACAACTAAAAAAGATTTTAGTGAGTAAGTTACCTCGAAAATTTGGGTCATTTTTACAGCGCATGGTTTACTTTTAAGCGGCGGCTGGGAATTTCCAATAATCCATCGCACAAGCCAGGCACGCATTGTATTAGATCACAATTGCGAAGCCAGCCAGGTATTTTATGTCGCATTTGAAAGTCAACCATGCACTGAACCACGACGTGGCTTAAAAATGATGAGCTTCGCAAATTAAAACTTACGCAGAAGTAATGGCTCTATATCTCTCCTGACCAGCTGTGTCCCAAATCTGAGCTTTGATTGTCTTCCCATCAACTTGGATACTTCTAGTAGCAAATTCCACGCCAATGGTACTTTTACTCTCCAAATTAAATTCATTCCTGGTAAATCTTGAAAGAAGGTTACTCTTTCCAACTCCAGAATCGCCAATCAAAACAACTGAAATAATTACCAATTAGTAATCAAGTTATAAAAAGTAGTTCTAATGGCACTTTTGACTGCTTACGCTTTAAATTCACTGTCTAATAAACTGAACGAAAGAGTTGTGGACGATCTCCATGCTGGTAGTGCTCTCATTGCGTTTGATATTATGCAATCTCGTTATCGTAAAAAAATTGTCTCTTTCTGTTTGTTACTAAAACAGTTTTTGGTTTTATCAACAACTTTGCCTGGGACATGCAGATGTTACAAAAATACGTATGATGACAAGCAACCTAACGTGGCATTGCATTTTTTATTGTCATTTGAATGTGACAGCCTTGGCTCTATTGAACAAAGTTGGCTTATAATAATTGCTTTCCATAAAAGTTGCGCTAAAAAAACATTTTGCTTAAAAAAACGTGTCCTACGTTGTTTTAGTTTTCACGTTTGATGCTTGTATGTCTACAAATACGGACTAGGTTTCTAAAAAAAAATTAGGCCAGTCGGTACAGTGGAAGGCATCATTATTGACGCGTCAAGTCTAGGATTCAACTGCTGGGCTTGTCAAATTGGACGCTGTTGCAAACTACTTGCCACGGCTGCAATGTTTCTGTGTTGCCCAGGCACTAAACCACAAAGATGGGCCAACATTCATTACACGTTTCAGCGTAATGCAACCAGCATAACAAAGAGTCAATTTTTGATCCTCAACACCAACTTTTTTGCATTACATAATCTGGTATTCTATAATTGGCCTAAAACATACCTTTGAACAAATAATCATATTCATCATCTTTGTTTCCCATGTTAATTCAGTTAGCAAATTAGCAAAAAAAAAACTAGGCCTACTGGTTACCGACTAGAGTGAAAAATACAAGTGTGACAGTTTACTACTCATTGTAAATCATACAACTAGCAACGCTACTATTGGCAATATATATCCATAATTTGATAATGAAACACATCAACCAGCTACTCTGCTGCATGACAGACTAATTACCTTGCACATGATCACATAGAATATATACCAGTAGAATTTAATATTCATATTTTATTGAACAATTCAGAGTACAATTACTGTATTTTACAAACTATAAGGCGCACTATCAATAAATTGCTTTGATTTGTTTTTTTTTTTCATGCATAAGGCGCATCGGACTACAAGACGCAACATCGGATTACCATATAAAGCTCACTTAGAAATGGTAAGGGTACCGGTACTGGTTTTGAGTGTAAGCAATAAAGCATTACCTGATTTAAACATTAGGCGCACCGGCTTATAAGGCGCACAATCAATTTTTGAGAGAAAAAAAGGATTTTGAGTGCGCCTTATGGTGCGTAAAATACGGTACAGGTAATTCTTTCTCAATCATTCTTTTTTTTTCTTATAACCACAAAAAGATTACACAGTTACATTAGCGGTTTACAACAAATGGTAAAATAGTAAAAAGATGTATCAGTATCACTTAATGAGCTAAAAACCTTGGAGTGCCAGCCACAGGAAATTCTTTTGTGGGTTGCATGCGGCCTGCATGTTTGTCACCTCTGATATAGACACAAGCCAATGAACAGTCATGTGTTCACACGCTAGCCGATCGGCAAAATAGACACTGCCATTAAAAAATGTAATTACAACATCAATAAATTGATTATGATGCAGAAAGTAAAACCACAAACCACAGAAGGTCAAAAGCTCACAAAAACAGGACATGTGGACAGGGTAATTGTGGCTCACAGTAGTACATCTCCAGATTAAAACTGAAGCAGCCAGAAGCATATCTCTTTGTCACTAAGCTCATTCAATCATTTGTGATCGGCCCTACTAAACACCACAAAGGAGCGACAAAGGACTTCAAATTGATCTACTAAACATCGCAAAGAACGACAAAGGACTTGGAATCATACTATAACAAACAACAAAGGACTTTAAATTAGGGTTAGGTTACGGTACACGACAACTGACCGCCGCAAACTGACCGCAAGTCCACTGACTGCCGCCAACTGATCGCCAGGACAATTGATCGCCATGCAAACTGACTGCCGCGACAACTGACCGCCAAAAACGTCTAATTTATTAACAAGAACTTTCATCACGTGGAACTACAACAAATCCCGAACGAACATAATCCGTCCTTAACTGGACTTAAGCCTAACCGAACCAAACCATAGCCGAACCTAACCCTGACCACATCAAATCCCAACCGAAATTTACTTAGCCAACCAAACCTAACTCTAACCTACCGAACCTCACCCTAATCAAACCTCACCCTAATCGAACCTAACCCTAATCGAACCTAACTCTAACCGAACCTACTCCCTGCTGTGAGCATGTTTTCGAGCCTTGTCATATTATTCAGCGCACGAAGCATGTTTTCGCTACGATACAGCGCACAGAGCTGTTTTTTGCGGTCAGTTGTCGCGGCGATCGGTTTGCATGGCGGTCAGTTGTCTGTGTTTGTTAGGTTAGGGTTAAATTAGGGTTATTAGGTCCTTTGTCCTACTTTACAGTATTTAGTAAGTCTTTTGTCGCTCCTTTGCAGTGTTTCAGTCCTTGGCGGTGTTTAGTAGGAACCATTTGTGATTTATATTAGTGATGAGTTGTGATTGTCATTTGAGATCGGCCTAGGTCAAGATCCAAATTTTTTTGCTTTTTAAGTGATACTGATACACCTTCTTACCATACTATTTTACCATTTGTTTGTCATTAATCTGTTAATATTAGTAACTGACAAAAAGTTTTGTTTTTATTCACTCGCTACCATTACTGTATCATTGCATTCTGCAAACAAAAATCAAGAAAAAAATATTATTTGCTGTCTCTTCTTTTTTCTTGAGCAGTTATAACATGTTCTGCATTTCATCACATCTTATACTGTATATACATTGTTGACGGTACAAAAATAAAACCCTACTAGTGCAACGTCACTCACATTGTGACATCACACAAAAATGAATACTGGCTCAGTAGACTAATTTCAAGTTATTGTATCATTACCTTAACTTTTTTGTGACATAATCAATGCTTTTTCATTACAGATAATGGAATCAGGCAATTGAGCTTATCAAGTTATCATAATTATAACCATTCTTGAAATTCAGAAGTCTTTTATAGGTAACCACTTATTGGTCAGTGGTACTGCGAGGTTTGGTTTGGAAAATACTAGGTTTATGTGCAGTGTGTAATGCAGAATCAGCAAATTGCCACATTTGAATGACATCCCTTCAATGTCAAGGGAGTAGTAATTTTTAATGGGATAATCAATCCCGGAGCAATGAAAGTGTACTGCCGAATGCAAATATCACATAGAATCCACCGGTCATCACCTTCTGGTTCCCAGGTTTCACAGCACAGGCTACAGTTCCACATTTCATCGAAAACTGATGCGAAAGCTCCAGCATTTTAGGTATTCCTGGTGGATGATGCTGGTACAATTCTGGCACCAAGCTCAACCAGGATTTTTCTTCCCTTTTTTGGCCAGTGCTGTTGGCATCTACTTCGTTTCTGCTCCACACTAAACTGTAATGGGTCTACAAGAGGCTCATTACGGAGGAGTTCAGAGCAGACGACGTGCCATATTCACCTGGATCTCTGGAGTTTGATGGCAACCTTTTCAATACTTGACTTTGATCTGAAAAAACTATACCACAAGCTCGAAATTGAGAAACCAAGTTGTTTGCCTGCAAGGAATCATACTGACGCTTGAGTATGCAGGGAAATATTGACTTGGGTATATTCAGACGAGATTCTTTTCTCCAAGAGTCAAGGATTTTTCACCACGATCATTTCACAAGCCTAAACACGGCAATGCTAAGGGACTGGCACAAGTATGTGGAGTTTGACGGCATGGCTACAACAAATGCTGTGTCATTTTTAATCGATTTCTCTATCACCAAGGTTGAAATATGTGATGGTAAATTGTTCCCAAGTAAAAGTTTTCTACCCAATACATGTGAGACTGACAGCAGGAACAATTGCATAAACCATGTTTCAAAAGTGCAGGAATTGAACCAGCCACTTTGGGTCACATAATAAACACCCGCTGGACCATCAAGCGTCCAGTTGGTGTACCGTACAACTTTTTCGTCCTGTACTAAACCACAGGTGGAAGGTGAACGCCAAATGCACTACAGCAAAACATAATGGAGAAACATTGCTTTGAGAGTTCAACTCTGGGATATTTTTTTTTCAAAATCTGACTTTGGTCAATTGACCCAACTGTTTACAAAAATGTCGGTCATGTTTGAACGAAATATACACCAACTCCTTTGTAACAGCAAAACAAATAAAAACTACTTTGATCAGTTTGATATCTGTTAAACCTAACACTGTGACACCAGTAGTCCGTTTGTAATTGTTGCTTGTATACTGACAAGATATTTACCTGGTCAATTGACCGAAAAAGCTTTAATTTTTTTCGGTTATTATGAATTTAATTTGGACTATGACCGAAATTTTACTGAAAAAAAAAACAGGTTCAACTTTGTGTTCAATTTGCCTAAATAACTTTTTTCATGCCAAGAGCGTCAGTAATGTTTGTTTCATTGTAATTGAAACAATTTTTGGCTGGAATGGAGTCAGCTGTTCAGCGTTTGTTCCAATCAATCAAAATAACTGCAGATTGTACTCGCAGTTATTTTAGCTCGGCAGGTCTTAATATTGTTCGGCTTTGTTCAACCATGCCTACGAACAAATTGATACAGCCAATCTGGTCCCAGGAGGTTGTTAGTGAACACAAAGTCAACTACACCATGGGAGTCAAGGTATCCTTTAACTAGGTGGCAAAGCTCTTGCCTCGTAAGAGGTACTTTCCAGGCGCTAAACAGACAATTGCTTTCAATATTTGATCTTTGCATTCTGTTGACAGACAAAATGGTCTGCCAACTTTTTCTGAACGCAACCTTTGATTTTATTGTGCAGAGTTTTGAATTGATATTTGCTGTTAACGACAAAATAGACACTTCCTAAAAAAAATTTGGTTATCAGTTCTTTAAGACAACTTATTCTTACCGTCAAAACATCATCATACCGTAGTTTTTACGCAAATCTCTTTTATGGGCAAATTTTGTCATTTGCAATGTTCTTTGAGCATTATTGTTAATTTAGATATATAGTTAATCAAGCAATCATGAAGTATATTCTAATCTACTTACCAGTATTTACTTACAACACAATGGTGAAAGAATTCACATTCAATCACACTAACAAGAGAGGAAAAATTAGACCATTAAAATACAAGAGAAGCAACAGAATGCATATCCAAATTACAAACTTATGGAGACCCAATTTAAACAAAGAAAGATTTGAAGCGGTAACATGATCATTTGGGAGACAATTCCATACAGAGACAATGAGGTTTAAGAAGTGTTCAAATCGATCCTGTTTAGCAGTACGAATGGTTGGCACAGTGAAATTGAGTTGACTCAAATTATGTATTATATAGCCTACTTGTTATGACGATATTCAAAATAGTTAGTAAATTGCAAATCACAAAGGTTATGACAAATTTTGAACAGAAGTATAGTCGAACTTGAGTCTGCGATATTCAAGAGACTTGATGCCACGTTTGCGAAGACAATCATTATAAGAATTAAAAGGAATGTTGCAGCGAATGAAAGCATAGCGAGTAAAATTTTGTAGCACAAATTCAAGAAGAACTATGTGGTTTTTAAATAAGGATTCCAAACACAGATATTAAAGTCAACTTTAGGGTAAACATAAGCATTGAAAGCTTTAAGCAAAATACTAACATTTTTAGTGCAAAAGGCACGCAAAATTCGATAAGAACATAAAGAGGCTTTTCCCTGAATATGAGAGATATGGTAAGACCATTTAAGGTTATTACTAATAAATATAACCAAATCTTTAACAACAGAAACAGTCTTGATGTTTAGTGAACCAGCAAAAAAAGTGTTAGAACAATGAATACGAGATATACCGGTACCAGTACACAGATTTTCACATTTAGCTACTGCAAGATCAAGTTGAAGCCAATCTGTGAATTTATCCAGACCCTGTTGCAAGCTAAAAGCATTATTGCTGAAAAATTTGGAATCATCAGCATACAAAAACATTTCATACTGAACTATGCTGCTGTGCAAATCAAAAACACAGTAAATCCATGTTGTTTGTTTTTGAGATTTTTTCATCCATCGACATAAAAAGGTAGTGTCTATTTAGCTATCAACAGCAAAATAGCTTTCAGGGCTATTTTGCCGTAAGTGACATCATGGGTTTTTAAGCGCCATGTTGTGCTTGATTGCCGCAAATTCTTGATAGCTCAGTGGATAGAGCGCTGCACTAGTTTTGGGTCCAATTCTCATCACGGCTTTGGGTTATTTTGCTTCAGTGGCTTTGGTTTGGATCGCTTTGGATTCGTATGACCTGGTGTTAACAATTGGGTTCGTGAAGACAGTAGAATAGAATAAGATCCAATATTTGACTGCCACATAAAAACTATGATACACGTTCCCACCAACTTTGGGGACAAAATACCCACAAATATAAAAAATAGTCGATAGTAAGTCCAAAGTGCCTGCATTGTCGTCTTGTTGAGCATTGTTTACGCGTTAAAGCAAGACAAAGCACAGTGTATCCGTGGACTACTGGACTTACTATAATTTGTCTCGTTTTAACGCATAAACAATGCTTGACAATACAGGCATTTTGGACTTACCGGGTACTGCGTGCTAAAAAGTTAATTGGACTCAGAAATTTGCACTGAATAAAAAGTACGATACTGATAATACTGTAATAGTACCGGTAATAAGTATTTCTTTGAAATTTTGAGCAAAATCTGCCAAGTATTGTTGCCTTTATCTGTTAATTTAAAAAAGTTCAACTCCAGATAGTGCACCGCATGTTCAGTGTTAGTCCATATTAATAAAATAATGCATTGAAGTTGGTACTGGCATTGTAACTTCAAGTGTACGGCCCGTACTGGAATCGGGGGCATTTACGCCGAAGATATTCGGTGGAATTTAGAACGTTAATTTACGCCAGCCGGCGGAAATTTTCAGCAGATTTCTTGCTTTGGCGTAAAACAGCCGAAGCCGGAAGACGACTGGCGTAAATTTCTTTTGCTTTAGTTCATTCGGCGAAAAGAGACAGCCTAAATAGTAAATATTTCGAAAAACTGCGGACGAAACTCTGTTTTCAACACACTTTCCGGTCTTCACTAGTCTAGCTTTTCGCACATTATTATCTAGCTCAGCTCCTGTCCATAAGTGTAAAGTATTAACTATTAACCCTTATGAGTAGCGACCCAAGTGGTCATGTTGCATTTCGAAAAAAGTTCGTGTATTCGAAAAAAATCCGTGTATCCGTACTATGGCGGAAACTACAGAAACTAAGCAATAAAATGTAACAGCCAGAGTAACTTAAAACTTAAAGAATAAACTGATTTTTAATTTACGGGTTTTGCACGTTAACGCGAGTGACAAGTTTACTAGTTCCGCGCTGGATCGCTGATGACTACTGAAATCTGAAAGCATAATTTTCTCATAGGCCTACCGGTAACTCGACCTACCTAAGCGTAAACGTACCGGTATATCTACTACATTTTTACAACCGCACTACAAAAGTTCACAACCATGTGCCCGATCAACTGATCGGAAAATTACGTCAAAAGTATTTATAATAACAAGAGGACAAGTTCTGAAACCCCTATTTTACCGAGAGCAGCCAATTTATTAGTGAAAATCTAAACTAATTCAACTTTTATAGGGTTATGCTGTTTGTAATCTTTTGTTTTTCTACTAATAGGCCATAAGAGTTTGTAATGCGTCTGCAAAGCGTCAATTGTTTTGGAATATACAAATTTGCATGTTTTGATTCAATTAATTAAATCCTTTTCACGATTATTTTTTTTGTCAGCGACATGGCCTAGCGGTACCGCGCGCAGGTGACAGATCCTACGTGACGGGTTCGATTCGCGGCTGGAGCCGATCGCATGTGACATATCTAACGGGTGGCTGCTGACTCGAAGAGCGCAAGCTCACTTCGCAGTCTCCCTCAATTACTGTTGAATTTTCAGTTCAATATAATTTGAAAATAACCTCAGTTATTTATTTATTTATTTGTATACAGTAGCCCAAGTATATGAAAAGTAACTGTAGATTTAATACCGCATTTGGTTATGTTACAGAATTTGCAATAAAGGTTTTTTAGAGACCTAGACCTATATTAGTCGCGTGGTAAAATTTGTCAGAACTTTTGTAGCCAAACACCATTTTGTTATGCTTTGCCTACATTGCCATATCGTTGTTATGAGGATTATTTGTTGCTTGTTGATATGATTCGTTTTTAGCTTAGCTAATAGGCCCGAGTCCAAATATTGTAAGTGAGATAGTGTCCTTGTAGGCTACACAGGTACACAAATTACAATTGCGCATGGATATCGAAATTGATCGAACTTGATTATAGGCCTATAACTTATGTATTTAGTAGTCTGCCTTAATTTTGTCTTAAAAGACACAAACAAGGGAGATATTTTTTGTTGTTATCCACAGTTTATGTAAATGCAACAGGAACGTACAACACATTTACGGATTTAGCGTGGTAAGTTATATCATAAACTAATCCTAAATAGTATGAGCACAAAATCCAAATCATAAGTTAGATAAATCCATTCCCGCAATATTAACAACAATGATAATACATGTGTTTAATTCACGTCATTTTTTTACAATTTTAGCTACGCTATAATACACCCTTGCTGTCCAACCGACCCAACACTAAAAAACTTCAAAATCTATATCCGGTAAAATCACCAAAATCTAGTCTAACTGAATCCCCTTGCAAATCCGCGCTTGTATCTGGCACATAATACGCTGGTACAGTAGTACTAAGTGAGACTCGAGCAACGGCGGAAGCTTTGTTATAAACAAAACAGCTAAAAACACTTGTCTCAGCTTGGCGGTATCTTTTTTGGCATGAACAAGGTCTTGGCGTAACGGCGGAAATCGTGATACTGCTGGCGTAAATCTTTGGCGGCACAAACTCGCCAATTCCATCATGGTGTACGGCTAGAAATTGATGCTGGATGGCAGTGTTCCCTCTCAGCTCTAGAGTGAGAAATTTGAGAAAAATGCAAAATTTTTGGGCAAATTTTACTGATTTTGAACCAGAAATTAATATTATAAAAGGTAGTGTCTATTTTGCCGTTTACGGCCGTCTCTATTTTGCCGTTTACGGCCTATTTTGCCGTCTATTTTGCCGTTAATAGCTTTTAGGTCTATTTTGCCGTGAGTGACGTCGTGGCTTTTTAAGCGTCGTTTTGTACATGCTTGCCACGACTTCTCGATAGCTCTGTGGATAGAGCGCTGCGTATGTAAGGAAGCGCTGCATTAGTTTTGGGTTCGATTCTTGTTGTGGCTTTAGTTCGTTTCGCATTAGTGGCTTTGGTTCGGATCGCTTCGGATTCGTGTGACCTGGGGTTAACAATCAGGTTCGTGAAGACAGTAGCATAGAATAAGATGTAACTTTCGTGTGACATGGGGTTATGTAGCTGCGGCAAAAATAGACCTAAAAGCTTTTATTCCGTTTACGGCGAAGTAGACACTGCCATTATAAAATGCAAAACTTAAACAAAAAACTTGAAGATTTTGATGCAAGACTGTAGCATGTATCTTGGAAAAGCAAATTTAATGCAAAAAATTTGTAAAAGGGGTCCTCAAAGTAGTGAAATCTTTAGGCAAAAGTTTTAATGAATTTATCAAGTCAAGTCAGCTTTGTTTTGTCGCGGTAAATAACGCAGAAAACATAAGAAAGATAGCACAAAATCAATTGATAACTTGCGACAGGAGACCGTGAAAGGACAAAAAGTCTTCGAGTCAAACGGTCACCTTCGAACAAAAATTGTAAAAAAGCACGGTAGTGTGCTTGAATCATCGACATAGTTTTTACATGTTATTGAAGTTGTTTACTTTAGAGCTTTTTTTTTCCTTTTTCTTCTTTTTTTTTTCTTTTTTTTTTTTTTTAAATGATTTCAGTAAAGAAAAAGGATATGATGGACCAGTTTTTTTATGTTAATAAGAATTTAAAAGGGTTTCACGATAAGTTTTGACGAATTTCCTGTACGACATTAGTTTTATATGAGATGGTATATTCAGTGGCGTACGCACGGGGGGGATTTCGGGGGTCAAAACCCCCCCCATTGAAGATCTTAAAAGAAATGAAAACCTCTCTTTTTGGAACGAACCGCCTTTTTTCAAACACAGATTGCCGAAAATGCTCTCATGATTTTCTGTGTTATTCAACTTGCTTGTAAAATCTTGTAAAACTTTTATTGTGACGCAATAATAGGCGTACTAATAGTCAAACTTTGCTTGTGCGCTGCGCTTGACGTTGACGATTGCAGAAAAAGTGAAACCTTTCTTGTTTTTTTTAAGGCAAAATCGTTTTTACGCACCGTAACTGTCTCAGGAGCTGGAGTGCTCTGTTTTCCAGACACTCCGATTTGTTTTTGACCTTAATCACATGATTAGAGATTCCTCCAGCGCGTAATTTATTGTAATTTAAAAATGTTTTGGTAGGGAGCGCAGTTTTTGCTCATGCTTCACTGTCTTCAGTTTTCAAGACAGGGAAAACTGCCCCTTTTATAATGAGAGCATATTAAATTTTTTGTCAAGGTTTGTATGTGTTGTTTATATCAATGTTGGTTCTTGAAAAGATCTATTTGGAGGGAAGCAATTACCTGTTTTACCCCCCTGGCTACACCCTGTTTGTGACGTTGCGAAAGCTAGCTTACTTTAGTCAGTTAACCTTCCTATGGCCCAAAAATGAAGTCGATTAAAATTTTTTGGTAAATTTTTAACCACGAATTGACAGCTTGAGTTTTTGTGAAACCTTTTCGCTCCTAAATAAAGCGCAAAGAATCAAGCAGAAGTGTGAATGAAATAGCTGGATTGTTTTCTTCATTATGGCATTATAGTAGTTGTGACGTCACTGAAACTTACGTCATCACGATGTGACGTCACTGAAACCTCCCCATTGAAAAAGCCTGCGTACGCCACTGGGTATATTGTTCCAAATCTTTGCACCCTGAAACTTTATTGAATTTTGTGCTCTCGCGGTTGAGTAGAGTGGTAGGGCTAGGTTATGGTATATGGTTGATCTTGTTGAATGGCTGTGTATATTTATGAATTTATGGTAATAGTCTAAAAAGTATGGTGGAAGACGCCCCAGTAGGGTTTGTTTGACGAATTTAGCAACTTCTAGTGAGTATATGTCGTGGAGTTTTAAGATTTTAAAGCGGGCGAAGAGAGGGTTTGCCGAAGTGCGCCAGTCATAACAACCAATGGCACGCATTGCCTTATTTTGCAGAGTGGTAAGTTTTTCTAAATGGGTTTTACCAACAGAGCACCACAGTACAACGCCATAGGATAAATAAGAGTATATAAAGCTGTTATATAACGTAATTAAAGATGATGCTGGAAGGACTTCATTAAGTTTGAATAAGAGACCAACGTTGCGAGAAATTTTTCCTTTAAGGTATTTGATATGATATCGAAAGTTAAGGTAAGGATCAAGATTTACTCCTAGGTAAGTAATGCAGTCATTGTTACGAATTGTCGAATTGTTGTCATGAAGATAAAGTAAAGGAGCTGTCGACCGCAGTTTGTAATTCAATGAGAAGCATGTAGATTTTTGCGTATTGATGGTTAATTCATTTGCGTCCATCCAATTTAAGACTTTGTTCAACTCATTATTGCACTGTTCCTCGAGCTTATGTAGATCATTGTTAGAATAAAGAAGACAAGTGTCATCTGCAAATAATTTTGGCGGGTTATCAAGGCAAGTTGGGAGATCATTGATATATATAAGGAAGAATAAAGGTCCCAATACTGACCCTTGTGGGACTCCAACACCTATTTGTTTTAAGGATGAGGAAAAATTTTTTATTTGCACTTATTGTCTGCGATTTGATAAGTAGCTTCTTAATAATTTTTGGCTAGCTCCCCTAAATCCATAGTGATCGAGTTTTTGAAGAAGAACCTCGTGGTTAACACAATCAAAAGCCTTTTTGATGTTTAAGGCGATGATGCTTGAATATTTTTTGTCATTGATATTTTCATAGCATGCCGTTATAAGGTCAATTGAGGGAAACATTGTGGTGTGCTTGGATCTAAACCCACTTTGGCGCGCGTAAAGAACATTGTTCCGATTCAAAAAGCTCAAAATTCTAACTTTTAACAGTTTTTCAATTACTTTAGAAAAGGGCGATAGCAAAGCAATTGGGCGATAATTTTGTACTTGTGATTTTAATCCAGATTTATAAATTGGGACAACTTTCGCGATTTTTAGTGAGTCGGGAAAAACTCCATTAGTGAACATAAAATTAATTAATAAAGCGAGATATGGGGCAATAACGTTCGCAGCTGTTTTGAGAAAAAACGAAGGGATTTCATCATAACTCGTCGACTTTTTAAGCTTAAGTCGAGTTGTTTCTTGACTTATTTCTACAGCAGTGGGAGAAAACAGTACGAAAGAAGAAGGAACTCTGTTCTTTTAAAAGCTTGTGGGTTTGGATGCAGGTTTTATATTGTTAGTTAAGTTATTTCCTATATTTACAAAAAAGTTGTTGAACAGTTTAGCTGATTGTTTATGCGCAGTGGCTATTTGATCTCCATCTTGCATCAGTAAGGGAAGCGTACTAGCAGCTTTTTTGTTCGGTAAAAGTTCACGAAGCGCGTTCCAAATATGCGTCGAGTTGTTGTTCTTTTTAAGAAGTTGTTCATAATGTAGGGCCTTCGCTGCTTTTTTTATTTTGGTTAAGAGGTTAGCGTATTTTTTGTAATACAGGCGATCCACTGAAGTACCTAGCAAGTAATGGGTTCGGTGTAGTTTTTGCTTCCGTTTGATGGAAGTATAAATAGCTTTGGATATCCAGGGTTTGGACCGCAATCTTTGTTGTTTACGCGAGTAAGGTTTTAAAGGTGCATGGTTGTCAATGACTGATTGAACGGACTTTACAAAATCTCGAAAAACTATGTTGAAGTTAGATTCGTTCAGGTCGGGAATGGAAAGGAACCAATTTTCAAGGGTAGAGTGTAAATCGTTTGCGTATGCATTTTCATTAAAGTTTTTAAAACTCCGATAGAGTGCATTTGAAGGTTCTTTTGAAACTGGTGACGATGTTATGGCAAGGAAGATGGGTAAGTGGTCAATGATTTCATAATTTAGAATTCCTGCTATAGAATCAGGTCTAATATAATTTCTTATCTCGTGGTCAATTAGTGTTTGAGAATCTGGCGTTATTCTTGTTGGTTTATCTAGTAGTACATGGAATGCGTTTGAATTTAACATGTTAATGTACGTAATTATTTTTTATGTGTGGTCGAGGGCTATTATCCATTATATCAATGCTAAAATCTTCTAAAACTACACATTTTGCGTGCTGTTGGTTAATCTTGGACAAGGACACGTCAAGGCTTTTTGTGAATTCACTTACGTTTGAATTTGGGTGTCTGTATACGGCACCAACTAAATATTATTTGGGCAATTTCGCACTAGTCAAAATCCTAGAGGGAACACTGCTGGATGGCAGTAACTTTACTGTTACTCACAGAGCAATGTACGGTGTGTTGGAAAATTTCAATCCCGTACAGTACCAGAATGTAGTCTACCGGAACCGGTACCCAGGTATCTTGTTGCCCACTTAATATTTCTAACAGTTCAATTTGACTATTAAAAAAACGCCGTACAGAAAAAAAAAATATTGAATAGGTTGGACTGGTCAACCCGACTTAACCATTTGTACAAGGCTTAGAGTAGACTAGGTTATCTTACTTGCTAGTTCTATTTACCTGGTGGAAAAGCTGCAATTACTAGTAGGCCAGTAGCAGAATCACATAATAGGCCCTAACGTACAGAAAATAAATTCTCTGAGTCGTAAAAAAAAGGTAGTGTCTATTTTGCCACAACGGCAAAATAGCTTTTAGGTCTATTTCGCCGTAAATGACGTCGAGGGTTTCTAACCGCCATTTTGTACTAGATTGCCACGACTTCTCGTTAGCTCAATGGTTGGAGCGCAGCGTGCAGTCGTAAGCGCTGCGCTAGTTTTGGTTTCGATACTCGTCGCGGCTTCAGTTTGTTTTGCTTCAGTGGCTTCGGTTGGAATTCATGTGACCTGGGGTTAACAATCGGGTTCGTGAAAACAGTAGAATAGAATAAGATGTAATATTTGTGTGACATGAGGTTAACAATCGAGTTCGTGAAGAGAAGACATTAAAATAGAACAAAATGTAGCTGCGGCATAATAGACCTAAACGCTATTACTATTAGTCTATGCCGTTAACGGCAAAATAGACACTGCCAAAAAAAAATTCTATGAGTTACAAAGAATCCACGCTTTTCGTAAGCTGTAAAAGTGAGTTTTTAGGTAAATTCAACTTGTTTTATCCCGTTGCTACTCAACCTTCAGTATGTTCTCTTTCTTGAGTGTTGACCTGGACTACAAGTACCATCCTACCGGTACCTCATGACGCTTGTTTCACTACGGACAGGACTCTAAATTTTTACCACTGGACTTCTGTTTTAGAGATGTGCGAATAGTGATCATTCGTTAAAAAGTAACGGTTAACAAGAAGTAACGGATAGTAACAGATTCGTTATGTCAAAATACCGATTCCAAATTGTAGGCCTATTCGTTTGCCATCTACAATAGCTTACAAGATACTCGAAATGAAAACCAGACGAAAAATACTGGTTTGAACCAGTTTAGGCTATGTCGCATTTTTTCTTTTCATTTCTCCGCGAAAGCAGCGGAACTATAACTACCGTGGTTGAATCTATGATGTTATCATTTCGGCATTGACTTATTGCGATCAAGGCAATAGAAAAGTCTGCGCTACAGTCAAATCTAGATACTATGCCACTCCGCTTCTATACCCTGTCGATACTATGTCGCTTTTGATCGTCCCAACGAAATTTAATAAAAAATAAAGTTACTATGCCATCCCTTACTCTCGATACTATGCCACGTGAGATTTATGAATGATTTCAAAATTATCCGAAAATGCCGTTCAGATTATGACACTAAGATTCATGAAGCTCTGTTAATAAAGAAACATTCACCCGGTCTCAATCGTCAACTTTACGCCAGTGGTGCATCTTTTTTGTTACAAGTGTTTTAAATTTTGCAAATTGAATTAATTCACTACAATTTCTTCGTATTTGTTCATACCGAAAATGTTTTATGTTGCGTAACAATTGCTCCCTATTTTTCCGTCATAATATCTCATCTCTATTCGATCCATGTACCGCATCAATTTATCAGCAGTCAGCACCTGTTAGACGAGTTAGCCTAGCCTAGTAATGTTCTCAGCTTGAGTTTACTAATAATTTCTTTTCAGTCAGTTTTGTTAATACTTAAAGTTACTTAACTAATTTAGATATACCTGAAGAGGGCCAAAAGTTGTGCCGAAAACGTTCGTGGTAATGTAATTTTGTAAATATGTAAATAAAGAATGCATCTGATACCGGTAGTATGGTTGCTGTATCTTGCAGCTTTATGGTATAAAAAATCAACCTCTCTTCCGAAACTATATTTTGCCATCAGCAACAGGAGAGGTGTTAAAGTTAAGGACCTGAGGCAGGTCGAAAAGCATGGTTACAAAGTGCTAAAATTACGACTAGACACCAAATATTTGGAAACCTGTGCTGACTTGAACCTATGTCCAGAATTTCTCAAGTTTAAGGCTCCTAGACTAAAAGTTTACGAAGATTCCAAAGAAATATTTCAAATCGTGGTACGCAAAAAACTAAAGGAGGTTAAAAAAGAACTAGCCAGAGCAGAAGCTGAATGCGCAAAAAGAAAACTCGTTTTGCAGTCTCTAGGTTTTATTGACAAGTCCTGTCTTCTTTCTCTACTAACTGATAAATTCAAGCAAGCAGCCAAAAATACCATTGTGATTCATAAAAGGAAGCTGACACAACTTTGGATAAGACAAAGAAACCGTAGTCCAGACTGTACAATAAATTTAAGTAAGAAAGAATTAACCGTGAAAGAAAAAGAAACCTTACGATTTGGCCTCGACAACCACATTTTACCGAGGAAGTTAAAAGTAGATGATATTAAATCCAATATCGAAAGACTGTTATACTCGCTCAAAACTAATGAAAGGCTCAACATTACTGACGAAACTAGAGACGAAATCAAATTTATCACTAAGAAATTCATCAATGATGGAGAAAGATTATGTTCTGATCGCCGAAATATAGCGCTGCATACCACATTGTCCAAATTAAGCAAAGATCCTGATATTAAAGTTTGCAAATTTGATAAAGGAAGAGGAGTTGTTTTGTTAAATTCAAATGACTACTATTCCAAATTAGATCATATAGTGAACGACCAATCCAAATTTGATGAAATCAATGTGAACAGCAAAATTCACCCTGTTATAGTGAAAGAAAACTCCATTGCCTACCACATGCGCAAATACCTGAAAAGCCTTGGAACGGAAACTCAGCGAAAATTAATTCCTACTGGTAGCATCCCAGGTAAAATTTACGGCCTCGTTAAGGTTCACAAAGAAGGTAACCCGGTTCGGCCTGTTGTTTCTATGATTGGAACACCCGAGTACCAGCTCGCCAAATTTCTCGATTCCATAATCAAACCTTATATTCCTCAAACTTACATGTTACAGTCTACCAATCAGTTTCTTGATCACTTGAATGAATTTAAATTTGATTCCAATCACAAATTAGTAAGTTTCGATGTATCATCTCTATTTACTAATGTTCCGTTAGACGACACCATCCAAATTATAGCCAATACCATATACTCTGAACAGCAAAATCCAAACAGACCTATCTTCGAAAAAAGGATATTTATTAAATTACTACAATTGGCAACAAAAGGCATTTTTATGCACAAAGGTAAATTTTACCAACAACATGATGGGGTCAGTATGGGCTCTCCCTTGGGACCGACCATTGCGAATTTCTTTTTAGCTCACATGGAAAACAAAGTACTCAGTTCAGGTCTTCACTTCCTTCCCAAATTGTACTTGCGATATGTTGATGATATTTTTGCCGTTTTTCCCGACGATAAATCCTGCACCAGCTTTCTTGATTTGTTAAATTCCCAGCACAAAAATATTAAATTCACTGCAGAGCATGCTGCTGAAACCATTCCTTTTCTCGATGTCGAAATAAAGTTAAATGATTCTGGTTTGGACACATGGGTTTGGAGAAAACCGACACATACAAACCTTTTGCTTAATTTCAACGCGTTTTGCCCACTGAAGTGGAAATCAGGTTTGATCCTATGCTTCCTAAACCGAGCCAAACTCATCTGCTCTAACATCTCCTTATTCGAACAAGAAATTGAAAAGCTCAAAACTATGTTCAAAGCTAACGATTATCCTGGTAGGTTTTTTGATAAAATTCTGCAACAATTCTTGAAGTCTGACAAGAACCAATCTTCCAATTCTACTCAACCTTCCCAGTCTGCATACGAATATCCAATTAGTCTTCCATATTTGGGTAAAGCTTCTCAAAGATTCGTCAACCAATTTTCCAAAACTCTCAATAAGCAATTACATCAAGATGTTAAAATTAATCCCATATTCAAATCATTTAAAATCAACTCTTATTTCCAACTGAAATCGTGCACCCCTCTCGCTCTTTGCTCAAATGTGGTCTATAAATTCACTTGTTCGTGTGATACGAACCTTACATAGTCATTGGTATGTCCTCACGACATCTGAGCGCAAGAGTTAGAGAGCACCTCAACTTGAATAGCAAGCAAAAAAGTTCAATAAAAGACCACATCGCAGCATGCAACTTCTGCTCAAAAACAAAAATTGGAATTGACTCTTTCAAAATTATCCGAAAATGCCGTTCAGATTATGACACTAAGATTCATGAAGCTCTGTTAATAAAGAAACATTCACCCGGTCTCAATCGTCAACTTTACGCCAGTGGTGCATCTTTTTTGTTACAAGTGTTTTAAATTTTGCAAATTGAATTAATTCACTACAATTTCTTCGTATTTGTTCATACCGAAAATGTTTTATGTTGCGTAACAATTGCTACCTATTTTTCCGTCATAATATCTCATCTCTATTCGATCCATGTACCGCATCAATTTATCAGCAGTCAGCACCTGTTAGACGAGTTAGCCTAGCCTAGTAATGTTCTCAGCTTGAGTTTACTAATAATTTCTTTTCAGTCAGTTTTGTTAATACTTAAAGTTACTTAACTAATTTAGATATACCTGAAGAGGGCCAAAAGTTGTGCCGAAAACGTTCGTGGTAATGTAATTTTGTAAATATGTAAATAAAGAATGCATCTGATACCGGTAGTATGGTTGCTGTATCTTGCAGCTTTATGGTATAAAAAATCAACCTCTCTTCCGAAACTATTTATGAATGATTAGTAGAAAGAGTCTTGTGACGAGTCAATGAATAACAGTATGCCACGTTTAGTTTATGTACTGTGTTGCATAACTACAGCACAGAAGCGTGCAGCACTTTCGAAATCAAAATTTTGTTTCTAATTAATATTTTACCCAAAATGTTGACTCAGAAGCGCAAGCGAACTGACTTAAACCAAGCAAGAAAACGACTTCTACTTATATTTCATAATGCTTCTGACTGACAAGTCAACAAATTTCTTCACGCTTTGTGGGCATTTAGTAATGTGTTCAGTGTGGGTATAATTATTTGTGTGGTAGCGGGGGGTTACTAGTTAGTAGTGGGCGCAGGCTAGCCGGTAGGTCTCGCCTATACCCTTTTGAATGTGCCCCACTTGCGAAAGCGCAACTTCGGCCGTAGCCGCGCGTGAACACTCTCGATGGAAATGGATGGAAGGCCCGATAGGTAGCTGTAACCCTTTTGTAGACTAGCTGCTGCGCAGTAGCCTACCAAACTCTTTCATGGTTGCTGGGAAAAATAGATTGTCAAATGGATTGCTAGGAAACTTCTGGATCTTCTTTTCTTCAATTTTCAGGCAGTAGTTCAGCAGCAACTTTTAATTAAAATTTAACCGAACAGACAATAAATCAGAACACATAGAGCACCCCTACAAGCTAGACTTTCTGAATGCCGTCAGCTACCTCTATTTATAGCTTTTTTGAACATCGAAATGGGCCCCAATTTCTAAATTGCGTAAGTCAGCACAATTATTTAATCATAATAACACATTGTGTAGCGGCAGCTAAAATTGTTAGCAGCCTGGTGTCCCCACGTCAGTATGGTGATGATACGCGCGCCTTGAAAGCAGTCACAACCAATGGAAATTTGAAAGATTGATATTGAAAACAGTAATTGAGACGCTTCAAATAGTGGCAGCGGTAACTGAAACAAACAAAAATCATAACTAACAGGTCAAGGCACAAGACATGGTTAAAGCATAGAGCATAACATAAAAATCAAAGACAATTTCAATTCGTTACATTGACTCAGATAATTTAGACAGGCCAACATAGTAGTAGTAGTAGTGTGTTTTATTCAACGACCATCAAAGTACATAGAAACAACGCATATCACGACATTCGGCCGAAAAAAAGGTAACAGCGACAAAACGCGAACCGTTAAAGCATGCAATATACAACCCTACAATAAATTTAAAAATTAAAAGAAGCATGGTCACTGCACCTAAAGCATAATATAGCTTATGAGCCAAAAAGAAATCAAACAAAATTGTGTAATAAAGACAAATTTGGAGAAAGCAAGCAACACGTGCCAAGCATTTGAGACAAATTTACTCATTTCCCAAGCGAGGATGGGCTAGGCCAAACTGCCAGCACTTCAAAATTTCATAATTCACGTTTTACTCTAACAAGAAACTGCAAACGCAATGCAATTAGGCCTAGTGTGTAACAGATTTTTGTGGAAAAAGTCAGTTGATTTGCTTCATTCCTTTTAAGATTGTAGCTTCGTCAATTTGGAATACTTCAAACTTTGATCACGTTCCGATTTCTTCGACACTGCTCTTCAACCCTTCAGAAATTTCTTAATCTGCAGTATACAAAAGCAAAGAGCAGAGAGAGGCCTTGATTGCATACGTATCATGAGCTTTAGAAACAATAGTCGCTACTTAAGAGACATTAAATGAGCTTTAGTCAGCTTGTTGAAAGATTTGAGTGATTTACTTTCTCTAACCGATATCGGGATAGCATTCCAAGTACGTGGACCTCTATATTTCATTGATTGCTTGGTTAACTCTATGCGTCGGTATAGGGGAAATAGCTTTGATTGGCTTCTCGTATCATGTGTTTTTTCACTGATTGTGTTTTTATCTAACAATCCGTTAAAAACTATTGGCAGTTTATTATGCAAATACTTGTACATGAAATTAGCGGTTTCTAGTTCAGCCAATTGATTTATAGTCAGAATGCCGAGTTGCTGCATTGAATCTTTAACGCTCTCTCTTAAATCTAGTTTGAAAATTAACCGGACGAATTTATTCGCCGCACTTTGAAGTCTTTGCACCATTGTCTTATTTCCATTGCACCAAATTAATATACAATACTGAATGTGACTTTTGATCAACGAATTGTAAAGTGTAAACAGAATCTGCTTGTTCAAAAGGCTCTTAATTTTATTTACAACGCTGGTCGTTAATCTAATTTTTTGCAATAACACTTCCATATGCGGTTTCCATGATAGATGCTCATGAAGTATAATACCCAAAAACCTAACGTTACTCACTCTCTTTAAATTATTATTACGCAATTTTAAACTCGGAAGATTTCTAGGCAGTTTGCTATTCAGAGTACGAAACACAATGTAATTCGTTTTGCTGATATTTAGTGACAACTTATTAGCCGTAAGCCAGTGATCTACATTAATCAGTTCCTCATTGGCCACTCGAAACAGCTGGTTATAACAATTATCACTAAAAAATAAGTTAGTATCATCTGCGAACATTATAGTTTTACCAGTTGAAATACACCTAGAGAAGTCATTAACGTATATCAAGAAAAGTAGTGGTCCTAAAATAGAACCTTGAGGAACACCACAATTTAATAATAATTTGTCAGATAGATGATCATTACACAAAACTTGTTGAAAGCGATTACTTAAATAGCTGGAAAACCAGTCTAAGGGCAGACCTCTTACACCATAATGTTGTAGTTTACGAAGTAAAATATTATGATCTATGGTATCAAAGGCTTTAGACAAATCTAGGAATACACCAATAACTTTTTTCTTTTCTTCAAATGCATTAGTAATATTTTCAACTAGTAACGTGGCTGCGTGGCTGGTGGAATAATTTTTTCGAAAGCCAAACTGATTTTCATGAAAAAAATTTTGTCTGGTTAAGAAACTTAAAAGGCGCCGATATACTAACTTTTCTAAGATTTTTGAGAAAACTGGGAGCAAACTAATAGGTCTATAATTGTTCACGTCATGCCTTGCTCCTTTTTTGAAAATAGGTACAACTTTTGCAAGCTTGAATTTATTCAAAAATATACCGCTCCTTAAGGAAAGGTTAAATATGTGAGTTAGAATATATATAACATTATCGGGTGTTGATTTCAGAACTTTTGTTGGAATCCCATCCTTACCACTGCTTGTTTTAGATTGCAATTCAGATATAATATTCTTTACTTCTCGTGGGGTTGTGGGGTAAAAGTACATTGAATTTGGGGTAGCTGGAGGTAAATAATCTCCGAAATGGTTTGGGGTAGAAGGTAATTTTTTGACCAGTTTGCTACCTACTTCGACAAAGTGAAGATTAAAGTGATTAGCAATGGATTGAGCATCACTGGTCACCTCATTACCAATTTTAAGTGAAGTGCAGGATCCGGTTTTCACTTTCCCTAGAAGATTGTTTATAGCTTTCCATGTTTGTTTTAGGTTGCTTTTATGTTGCGCGAAAAGTGATGAATAATAACTGTCTTTTTTTATCTTCAGAGTGCGGAAATAACTGTTCCTCGCTTTGTTGTAGTTAACTTTAGCAATGAGAGTTTTCTTCTTAAGATATTTTTTAAACAATGTCTCCTTTTTTTGTAGAAGTATTTGCAAATCTTTATCAAACCAAGTTTTGTTTTTGGCATAATTTTTAACAGCAGTCAAAGGAAAACAATTTTCAAAGACTCGGTTATACTCTTTCATGAAGCACGTGAATGACTCGTTAACGTCACTTTCATTTAAGATCGGGAGTTCGTCTATGTTTTCTAGCTCATGATAAAATTTAGACATATTATTACCATTGAAGCACCTAACTGTGGTGCAAGCAGAAGAATTATTCATACATAAATTAATACACATAAATATAGGAAGGTGGTCGGATATGGGATGCAGAAGAATATTAGATTTCACAGCATAACAAAAGGAGTTTGCCCATAATTGGTCTAATACAGTTGCAGTTGTATCGGTAATTCGAGTTGGTTTATTAATCACTGAGAAAAATGAGTGATTTAGCATTATTTCTGTAAACTCATAAACATGGGTATTTTCAGTAGTTTGGGCTAGATCATAGTTAAAGTCACCAAATATGTAACATTTTTCTTTTACATCTATTTTGCTAAGACAATTTTGAAGTTTAATCCTAAATTTTTCATTAGACATAGCATCATTAGCTGGTGATCGATAAATGGTTCCGCATAAAAATGACTCACCCTCCATTTTCAAATTTATAAAAAGTGATTCAAAAATTTTTTCATCCATTTCCACTAATTCATCACAAATATTAAAGTGGAATTTATCTTTTACATAGAATGCAACTCCACCTCCTTTACAACTGTTACGACAATTTGATACGAAATTATAGCCAATTAAGTTTTTATATGGGCCAGAGGATGATGGTTGTATCCATGTTTCTGTAAGTGAAATTACATCAGGTTTGCAGTTCATATTTGAAAGTAAGGCCTCAAGTTTGCTAAAATTAAGTGAGTTAACAATGGATCTTATGTTAAGGGACAATACTGTAAATGTATTCTTAAAGCTGTTGTTGGAAGTAATAGTTTGCAACTTGTGGGACTCAACATATTCTGTAAGGTTGGAGAGGTTGTCAATATCACAATCAGGAATACTAAATCGCTTATTTTCACGATTAAAAAATAAGTTAAAATCAATAGCATTTAAAGCTACATTTGAAGTACTGTTACTAGCACTACTCGCGACAAGAACGTGATCCTTAGGGAATAGTTTTGAAAATGTTCTAACTTTATTCATTTCCTTAGTAGGTTTACAGTCATTACAATATGCGGGTTGACAATACATTTTATCAGTTACAGATGACAGCTGGCAAGTTTGTATGTTCTTTTGGCACGCATTGCATTCAATTGCTTTTGTTTTTGGCATAAAAATGGTAAGTAACACTTAAACACAAAAGTGAGGAAATAAAAAGGCAAAATAGAAAATGTATGTACACACAACAAAACACAAATCTGGTCTTGGAGGTCAGCTAAAAGTAGGGCCCGGCAGAATTAGTTTCAGCAGTCTCGGTTTAATGACAAAACCAAATGAGTTGCACAAAATATAATGTCTCACCTAGAACAAGCCGTCCGCGTCTTCCAAAGCTTTACGCAGACGGGTTATTTTAGACGCAGACGGCCTACTCCAGACGAGACCCCACAACATGTGCGGCTGTTTAAGTTACCCAACCTATGGTATAACGAAATGTAATATTCTAACTAAGATATGCTTCAAGTGTTATATAGATTTGTACTAATTAACAATGAATGTTAAAACCTTCCCATTTATACTATCAACATGCAGCTTAGGCCTACAGTATTAGACACGAACCACATTATATTAGCTGGAAGACACAGACCCAAACAGTGACTCCTTACTTATTACCAGGGAAACGAATTCTCGGAATGTCTCTGAAATCATCTATGTAATGCCTCTGGCCCATAAATTCGCAGTATACCAAACCCTTCTGAGTCCATACATTTCTGAATTCAAAAATCTTTCTGGCTTCCTCTACTAATCTGAGCCGTCGTTTTGTTAATGACTCAGTAAGCGCAAGCCTTGGGTTCGATTCACCAGCAGATGATTTCAGCTTGGACTTTGCAGCAAACACCTTATTTCTCACGGTCCTCCTGACAAATTTTATAATAATTGGGTTTTTACCTTTCCTTGAAGGAAGGGCATGACATACATCAATGTCATGGTTACTTAATTGAGGTTCAATTTGTAATTTGTCATTTAGAGTATTTAAAACAAAATTTTCAAATACCTCATTGTCAGAAGATTTTGGAGGAAGATTTTGACATCCATGAAGGATCAGGCAATTGCTTCTGCTATATTGTTCTAAATCATCCATTCTCCTCTCGTTGTGATATACCCGATCTGCCAACTGCTCAACAGCAACTTGCACTGAAGAAATCATGTTTGCCATCTCCTCCAAATGTTTTCCTTGGATGTTAACTGAATCTACAACAGAAACAGATTCAGAGACAGCATCAGCTATTTTAGACATAGGCCTAGCTAAAAATAATTTTTGATACTCATCCTGTTTAGCTGATATTTCTTCCAAACGTTGAAGCAGCTGAGACCCTTGATCTTTTGATGCCATCCTCTTTTTTGTTTCAATTATAGATTCTAGGTTTAATAAGCACAACTTCTACTATTTTTTAAATTTACCGAATTACTGCTAAAACAAAGATAGCCTACAGCCTAACCATCTTATTCAAATAGAATGTGCCATAGCAAATCAAAATACCTGACTGTGGGCAAGGTATAGCTTCAAAACAACACAAGCGATCCAAACACAGCAGCGACCTCAAGGATAACAACACAATCTGCAATCGATATTGCGACATAAGCAAATAGCCTGTATCTTTAGACTAACTCATAAAATCACAAATCAGCGCTCATAACTAGCATCACAACAGGGAAGTAAGTATTCGCTTGTAAGAGTGTGGCGTTTCCCTAGAGCATTCTCCAACAGATTACGTCAAACTAAAAATAGACACAAGAGAATATCGCATTAACCTAGTCACCTATCAACCAAGGGCAGTAAAAATAATCTTAGCCAGTCTGGCCGGTGTAGCCTACGGTACGGTACATTATGGGTCACAAATCGCTTCGTCAAATCCAGTAAACTAAACTTACACAGCAATATTGGTTAAACTGCAAGTATCATAACGCATGTGAACAGTAAAAGTAAAGCACATACCGTGTCAAGGACTCAGCAAACTATATAAATCCTCTGCTGTCACCATTGGTCCAACAAGCTTTACAATTTCCACATAAGTCACTAAATGACGTCTTATTCAAATAAAATTAATAGGCTTACGAACTGAATAAGTAACAAGTTACCTTGCTTTACAACTACATACTATATACGAATACGGTGAATCGACAAACACGCTCAACTGCTAGTTGCTGCCTTGCTGGTCAGCATGGTCACTATCAAACAAAGAAAACGAAAGCAGTGTTGCCATTTACAAAGAAAACAATTAGAGGCGGAAACAATTTCGCTACACATTGTATACCATGAAACCATTTATTCTTTGTTCTATTGTTATTTTACTTGTGACGCAATAGTAGATACATTCAATCACATGTTTTTGCGTTTTTCTCAAAACACAAAAAAATGACTTACGCAGTTTTTGCAGTAACGTGACGAAATGAGACATCGAAATTGACGTGTTTGTGACATCATCATCGAAAATGACTTGAAATTCATAGTTTAAGCATTTTGTATGATTAGACGTAAAATATAGTGAATAAAATTACAGAGACAGCAAATGCTTTATTTTGATAAATTCGCCACAGCTTGCGTGGCAGACAAAAGAGAAAAAATATTCGTTTGCTGCCAGTTTGATATTTTTACTTTTTTATCTGCCTTGAGACTCACAAGCAGAGAAAATATCTGGTACCTGTACTTAGTAAACATTATGGGATTCAAATACTCGGTAATCATTATAGGATTCGACTCCTATAATGATTACTAAGTACCAGATATTTTCTCTCTGCTTGTGAGTGTCATGCCAAACAAAAGAGAAGAAATATTCATTTGGCGCCAGTTTGATATTTTTTCTCTTTAAGCCACTGAAAAACTCGAAAACTAGGGCAACTCCTAAGCCAGTCTGGATTCGTCCAATGCACTGTGCCTCCGTCGCTCTCTCGAGACAAGAGGATAAAAAATAAAGCAATAAAATTCAATATTAGTAGGTTGTAGCTCAGAAACGCTACTTTTCGAGCTTTTTTTTCATCGCTTCTCACCCGCTGTTTCCAGCTGGCGAGCAGCAGCTGAGACGGTGTTACCATAACTGTACCGTAAAAGTAAAAGTCTAAGGACGGCGAAATCAAAGAATACACATTCTCGTTTAATATAATTCGTTCGTCAATCGTACATCAGAAAAAAGGTGCGATACAATGCACATGTTAATCGGTTTTCAGGAGCGTATTTAGGGGAGGGGGGCTATTGTGCCATGGGTCCCTTTTTTGACTCTGCCTTTTACTAAAACAGAACAAAATTAATGGTGCCAAGTCACTGAAATATATGCCAGACTTTTTTGATGGTTTCTGTAGCTTATGGCTAAAAGGGTAGGATGAAGATACAGGATATGCATCGTTCCACCAGCCACTTTCAAAAATGCTTTTGATAAATACAATTTTTCCATAATTTTGGATCTCTTCAATAGCAATAAGTCTTCGGCCTTAAGCAGTAAAAATCTGGTTCTATACAGTGAAACCTACTTTTACATGAGGTTTAAAACAATTTACGCAATCATTTTCCAGCGAAAAAATTTTAAGACCTGGAAAATAATGACCAATGGCTCAACTAATTTCATATTGAAGTTTAAATTTTTGTGATTGAGCCTACTTAATTTGAATCAAATGACAACTTTTTGCAAATCGACGCTATCTTTACGCATTAAAATAGCAAGAAATGCTATTAGCTTAAAAACCGCTTCAAAAATTATTGCTTATGTCCAATTTACCTACCATCTAAAGTGCCTAAAACGCTATTAATTTTCTTAAAATTTATTTTAAACGATAGCAAAAATCAAGACCTTCACAATTCAGTTGAAATTTTTAAAATCCAACAAGCATAACTAAAGTAAGTTATAATATTTTTTGTAACACTTTCAATCGTTTTACGTTATGAAAGATAGGCGGCGTTTGTTCAAGCGGGTATTTCAAAGATGGCGGATCGGAGCTTCAAATTGTTACACTTTTTCTCGCGCCATGCGCAATCTAGTTGTAGTACCATATAGGCTATCTATGATTGTTACGAATGATAAGTGGACGCAGCATGTAGAGTTTCAACATCTTTATCGCTAGTCACTGTCAATGAGTCTCGGTTCACTTTGAACTGTTTCATTGGCATCTGCGGAAGTATATAAGCGCATTTCAGCTTTTGGGTTTGTAGCCTGATGAAGCAGGAACAAATAAGTGAGCGAAACAGATAATTGTTTGGACGAATTAGATTGGTTTAATAGCTATAGGCTGTTAAGCAGTTCAATTTCGCGAAATCGGTTGTAAAAAAGAAGCTAAAAATATCATGAGTTCTTTGAGCAGAATTATTAACAGTGAGATAGCAATTAACTTCTTGGTTTCGTTTTTTAGTGCGTATCGACGTCAACATAGCAAGCACAGCATCAGAAAGTGGCAGCTTGCCAACTGTTATGACTTGTCTTTAGCATTGAATAATCAGGCTGTTGGCTGTTATCTGGGTAATACCAAAGTTAATCATATTTTATTTGCTGTTGACTTGTGCTGCATTTGCCCCAGTGTACATCATGGTTTACATAACTTACTTTCAATTTGTGAAAAATATGCTGCCTCTCATGACATAATCTTTAATCACACAAAAACTGTGGGTGTGATGTTCAATTGCAGTACTAGTTTTATTAATGTGAACTTTGAACCTAATGTTTATTTGAACTCTAACAACATTATATTTGTTAAAAAAGTGAAGTATTTGGGTGTTTTATTAGAAAATAATTTGAAAGATGATATTGACATAAATAGGCAAGTCCGCAGCTTTTACTATACAGCGAATAAACTTAGAGCGAGATTTAGTAGCCTAAGTGTTCTACTTTTGTAAAAAATGTTTTATTTCGTTCTTTTTGCTACGGCATGAACGCTTGTCAGCTGTGGTCCTCATATTATCAATACAGCCTTAAACGTGTACGTATTACGTATAATAACACTTATAGAATATTGCATGGCATTCCACGTTGGATCAGTGCTCGCGAAGCACAGGTTGTTGATCACATTTGTACTTTTGACGCTTTATTGCGTAAAAATGCTTACAGCTTTGAGTAGAGATGTCGTTTCTCTAAGAATATTTTGATAACTGCTTTGATGAATTCAAGCGCCTTTCTCAAGTCTCGGTTTTATGTGCATTACCAGGACTTGTTGTTGCCTGTTGGTGCTCAGTAGCTTTGGTTGCTGTGCTTTTCATCGTCTTTTTTTTCGGCTTGCTGCTTAAGTTGCTGTTTTTTCGTTGTTTTTTTTTGTGTGCAGTTTTGATTTTTTTTTTTGTTTTGTTTTTTGCTTTATCTCTGGCTGTTGTGCTTTATTTGTTCTTTCTATGGGCTAATTTAGCCTGAAATAAACTCATTGATTGATTGATAGACCCAAGCCCAAAGCCTTCCATAAAATTTAGAAATATTCGGTATACGCGTAACATTTCGTCGATTTCGGACTTATTGAACTCGACCTACATTTTTTGGACTTGAACATAAAACTTTATTTTAATCAATTTTATTTACCGGTATTTGGGTCGTCACAAAAAAATGTTGAGAAACTGCTTATAAGCAGTCGTCACAAAGAAATGTTGAAAAACTGCTTATGAAATTTAATGTAGGCCTATCGTTATTTTAATAACGAATGCTTCACAAAAAAAAAAAAAAACGACGGCGACCTAGCTCGCTTTATACAGTAGACGAAGAACAGCGAAGATTTTATGACTGAATATCATAGGAAAATTTGGATTGGATTTTACGCAGTTTACATGTTTTAACTTGCCAATTTGGAACCTTTCACTCTATTTTGGATCGTCTCCCGCGCCAAACCGCGAATTTGCTTACTTGTGTTCTAAACGCAAAGCTCATACTTTCCACTAGAAGAATAAACGCGATGAATCATTCTTTACGATTGCGCTAACTTCCTCCTGTTTGTAAAAATTGCTGTGTCTGACACTGACAGTAGCCTTAAAATTGATAATCAAAATAATGTTCAACAACCATGACGCTTCGGAATTTTTTTGGTCCCGAGGATTGAGGACAATTTTTTGGTTGGTCGCGCCAAACGATATTTGCGGACCCCTGTCCTAACTAAGCAAGCTCGTTACAGCACTTTGATCGCTTTCGCGTGATGGGAGGATAAGTATGCAACTAAACAAAAAAAAATGTCCGTTTTTCCGCTACGTAGAAGCGGCAGCGTGATGTGAGAGCGTGATCACACATCGCAGAGGCGATACCCGCAGTGGATATTGCATCATATTTTTGGAAGGTGATTGCAACATACCGGATACCGGTAGGCTAAGTAGGTGAACTCGAGAAAGTGTTTTTGGGAGAAAGAGGCTATCTATTCGCATAAAAACACTATGAGTCTGGATTCGTCCTATGCATAGCGCCTTCATCGCTTTCTCGTGATAGGAGGATAAAGATGAAGAAATCAATGAAATTTAATGTATTGGACTAAAATTTCGAGTACTGTGGCGTTGATAAACTAGACTTAATAAACTGGTACCAGTACACTACCGGTAGCCTTAGGCTTGGAGTTTTGTAGGCTTCACATTTAAAGCAAGGCTAACTCACCAGTTATCACGGTCTTCAAAGTAATATTCTTTGCCAATAGATTAAGTATTCTTTAGCACTCTCTCTCAATCTTTTCAATAGTTACAGCAGTTACAGTCAATTATCCAAATTGTGAATTACCGGTAATGTCTTAAATCAGTAACAGTACCAGTAATATCAGATTTCTTCTAATACACATGCACTTCAATAAGACTATTCATTCCCTCCCTCTCTCCCTCGGGCGAACTACCAGTGGTTATCACAGACAAGGCAAAACACATCTATGATGTGACAGTAGCGTAACAATCGCTACCGGTACATCTGTACATGGGACCGCCTCTGTTAGTAATCGCTACAGCCCTGCCAGCCCCCTATTGGTACTGGTATGTGAAATTTCACTGCTCAAGTCAGGACCGGTACGGTACTAAGTGTAGATTCAACACTGGTAAGCCTAGCTTGGACCAAGCTCCAACTTAAAAATGAGTACCAATAGGCTGCATCCTGGCCAGCTGACTTACCGGTACCGTACTTGTACTAGCCTACTGGTCTAGTAATAGGGCTTATTGGTATCTTCTGGAATTGGACTATTATACTGATAGCCTAGGCCTTCAGCCTACCAATTATAGGCTACGGTATGCGGTATAGCCTAGTGCAGAGTGGCATGTACGGTACTGGTAGACTAGCCAAGCAGTTGGGTACAAGTCCACTACAGAGTGCCAGTAATTACTCTAAATACCGGTATCAGTAGTCTGGTAGTGATGTACCGGTATTAGATTAATGTTGAATATTTAGCCTATACTAGTGTACCGGTATTTTGGTGCTCTTCGTTTTTAAGCTGCGTTATGTTACAATGGATGGTTAACTTGAAAGCGGTGGGCAGGAATTCCCATTACTAGTATCGGTACATCATCGCATAACCCAGACATGCATTGGGTTAAAGTAAAGGCAGAGGCTAAGGTTACGTGACCGTAACATTTGTCTCTTTGGTTTATTTTATTATCCCTTCACGCTTCCCCGATTGTACGAGAGCGTGACGAAGTAATAAAATAAACTAAAGAGGCAAATGTTACGGTCACGTAACTTTAGCCACTTCCTAAAGTAAAAGCATGTCTGCATTGAACATGACGTTTTGGGGAATTCCCATCAGCTTTAAAGTAGGCAGAGGCTAAGGTTACGTGACCGTAACATTTGTCTCTTTGGTTTATTTTATTATCCCTTCACGCTTCCCTGATTGTACGAGAGCGTGACGAAGTAATAAAATAAACTAAAGAGGCAAATGTTACGGTCACGTAACTTTAGCCACTTCCTTTAAAGTAAGCCATCCATTGTATCTGTTGTAGTATTAAGTGGGTTAAAAATGAAGAGTCGCTGTACTTCGTGGTATGGTATCAACATGGTATGGTAATGTTTGCAATTATTTTTGTATGCTGGTTTTTGCTGTTAAATAGCTATCAAACTGCAAAGTTTAACAGTTTAATTACTGGTACGGTAATGTTTTGAAATTGCTAAGAACGTTACTACGGTATAATACCCCAAAAAAGAAAGCTTAGACACAGGATAAGTCTACAGCCTATTAAACAATTTCATCTTTTTGCTGATCTTGCATCATGGTGGACAATGAAGAGGTAGGTTACAAAAAATATGCCTTGGTAATTGTCGCCGGTGTTTTTATTAGGGATGTCCATTTCAGAATATCGAATCCTATGGAACTGATTCCTGTTTTGACTATTTTGAACTGGTTCCGTTTTTAGGATTTGGTTTAATTGTAAAGAAAAATATTGCCATGATATATCTTTTCAGACGTTGTGCATAAACGCATATGTGCATTCAGCCTCATGTGTGTGTGTGATCATGCGGTATTCATCGGAGGCTGTAAGATGTTTGTCGAAGGTCATGAGTGTAGTATGCACTGCTTGTATATACCGTATACCTGTATACTGGAGCTGTATTTTTTCACTTGTTTCTACAGTTTAAGAGGAGCATACCTCCTGTCAGGTTCATGACTATGCCACTGCGTGTGTATATGCTTCGAATTTAAAGTACTGTAAAGGTGCGTTTACCGATACGCGGCTTGTGTCAAAAATTTTTTGCACCTTGTTTTATTTTACTGTTCACCAATCACGCAAAAACCTGCAAAATCCCTCCACATTTACTTACATTATAATTATAGTCGCGTGTCGCATATCGGTAAACGCACCTTAATCCTTGTGCTGGCTATAATTTTTTTATTATGTATTTAAGGAAACACACACGATAATGCAGGGTTCACACCTATGCACCCAGCACCCTTATATGTGGAGAAGAGTAAACACACAAAACAGCATTTTAGTTTACACTCAAAGCTAAAACAAAACAAAAAAAAATAAACTCATAAAAAATCAAACAGATTGTTGATTTTTTTTCGTTTTGCAATAGTCGAGCAGTTGCATGCTGAACTGTTATCAAAATGAGACTAACAGCCATTTTACAGATTTAGGATTCAATTAGGGATTCGAAAAAAAAAAAAAAAGATTCGAAATTATTCTGAAATGGGCATCCCTAGTTTTTACCAAAACTGATTACAAGTTATCTTAGCAAAGCAGATAGACGGTATGGATGGTAATGCTTTGTTAAATGCAGCTGCGTTGACTCAAAGATTACCAACTTGGTCCCCCTTTGCAGCTGGCTGTTGCTAAATTGATGAAATTGTTACTTGCATTAGTTATATACTGTGTTATTTTTTGAAAATGTGCAACAAAAGTAATATTCTACTTTGTTCTATTTGTTATTATCATTGCTAGGCTTATGTTTTGATGTTTGATTGCAACTGCCTATACTGAGGGCCAACCCTTCACTTTCCCCTGTTTTCGCTCATGTTTTGTATCGGCTGTTGACATTGTTACACTATGATGCGGCAATAATATCTGATCATACCACTGGTGTACCCAATGCATTGCCCATTTAGTGGGATATGCAGCATCTCGACTTTCTGGTAACACTTAATGCTGTAAAATACTTAACCTGTTAATTTGAAAATGAGGTTTCATTTTTTCTTGATTAATGGTTTACTTTAATTTGTCAGCTCAATCTCACAAAAAAGAAAAAGAAGAAATCTTCGAAATTAAATGATATGTTAGAAGCAGATTCTGCCCAAGAGAAAAAAGATCCTGGTAATGTTCTATGTCTTTAAAATTTTGCTCTGATATCGACGCTTTTGATTGATATCTTTGCTTCTGAGTGTTTTTTTTCATGTTTTGTTTTCGTATTGCCTATGATATTGCTTACGACTGTGATACTAGTTATATTTTTGCTTTTGAAATCATACTAAATTTGGGTTATTATTTGGTGGATTAGCAATCAGAGGTAAGGCCTATATGATTTTTCGCAGTAAAAGTTGATAGCATTTTTATCATGCTATTATATGCTGGTGTGGTACAAATTCTTATCTTCAAGTCACATGTTCTTCTCATTTATTTCGGTCAATTTTTGGTGTCGCATATAGAAGCTAATTAAATTGGTGTATATTACTTGCATAGCATAATAGAAAATAATACTCATAGAGCTGTACCAGTAATTTAATTAAACAATAGGGTTTTGCAACTAACTGACATTGTCTCTGTCCATACCAACATACGAGCAGTTAATATAATTGCATGTATTTCTTAGAAATTGGTATGGAGGCAGAAGAAGAGCTAGACCTGTCATTGAAGAAGAAAAAAAAGAAAAAGAAGACAGGTATCATACTCGATGGAGAAGAAGAAAGCAAAGGAGTTGGTGACTTGTCTGCATCTGCTTCAGCTGGTATGGCACTTGATGTTATTGCTTTTGTGTATTGATTAGCTGTAATGCAATCTGTTGGTGTAGTTCATTCAAAACTTAAGTATTTGCTGATACATTGTTTTTAAAAAAATGGATTACCAGCTACTGCGATTTTCTTTAGATTGGGCTTGATTATGAAGGATATTAGTTTTAGTCTTTCACTCCAATTGTCTTTTAATTTTTTGTGCTTTAAGTATTTTCTTAGAGTGATCAAAAAAGACAAACAAAAATTTTCATATTTAAAAGTTGACATGGTCGTTCATGGCAATGTCATATGCTTGTATGATACAAAATGATCGTAAAACCGCACTGTTTGGTGATGACTAAATGCATATTGGCTTGTTTCTTTTCTGAAGTTAGTATTTTTTTAGATGCACCTAATGAAGAAATTGTAAATGTTCCTGCAAAGAAAAACTCATTGAAAGCTGAAACAGAAGACATTGTAAGCATTGATAATATGTTCACTGCATAAGTTTTAAAGTTGGTGTAAATTTCAGATAGCAACCTCAATGTTTATCCGTAGTGGTTGATTTATTGCAGTATTTAAGATCTTTACAATCATTTCTGGTGGAAAATCATAGTAGACTTGCGCTTCCTGTACCTTTAGTCTTGCTCATGTGTGTTTGCGGAAAGGTTACCGCCTAATTTTAGAATTCATGTACGGTGTGTAAGCTCAACAATTGACATGAAGTTACCAACGTGTCAATTAGCATGAAGAATGGTGATATCAGTTTGTTTTGAAGAAGTAACCTCCTAGTTAAGCGTTAATGCACTCATACAGGATGATCTTCCTGACGATCTTGAAACCCTCCATTTAACAAAAAAGAAGAAAAAGAAGAAGACAGTGTTAGCAGAAGAAAAACAAGTCACTTTTCAAGAGCCTGGGGACGAAGCTCAAGGTTTGTAAAAAATATGAAATTGCTGATTTATGTATGTTATATTTTTGTAGCTAGCGTATACAGCCAAGACAACACCCAACGCAACGCGATATGTTATAAAAAAAAAATTCTTTAATCGCTATTACTACCTCAATCAGCAATAGCGGAAATGAATTAACTATTTTTGATCGAAACGTGTGTGTTACATAACTTTTTTTCACGCTATATTTTTATAATTAAGGTCAATGTTAAAAGATTTTCATAGGCTTTAGGTGATATTTTTCGTAAGATATAAAAATTGGTCAATATTCGCCCTTTGTTAGAAAACATAAAAATTTGCATTATACAAAATCAGTCGATATTATTTTAAGATATTGTAAAATCACGAAATCAGTCAATATCATGGACTAATTTATTGTTATACAAATTTTTATGATATTTTGAAGCGTATGCAAAATCGTCGAGTGTGTGTCATTAATTTGCTGGCAATTCTCCTCACCACCAAAATAGTTCGTACGATTTGTTGGAAAACCTGTTAAAACCATGATATCGTTGTCCTAAGCATTAACCTTTTTTGCCTAAGACTCACGCCTAATCCTACTTCTGTGACAATGCACCTTTCAACATTCGTAAATCTGCGTTTTGTATGTAAAAATTGTTTCATGAGTTGATTTCATTTGTTCTAGCTGATGATTCCACCGTTCTAATCGGTGATCACAAATGGAGTGGAACAGACAGAGATTACAATTATGAGGAGGTAATATTTTAATTTTTTTTGTAAAACCGTGGGTTTGATTAGTCAAGGTACATTGCAAATCAAAAGAATTGCAAATGCTGTGTGCAACGTTGCGAATTTCAACGTCGGTAACATTTAACTTGTTCACCTAAATAAAAGTAACTGCCTATCACATTCTCACGCTGTGATTGTGTAACTTTACAGCTTTTGACTCGAGTATTTGACATCATGAGACGGAAGAATCCAGAAATGGTAGCCGGAGAGAAGAAGAGATTTATTATGAAGCCTCCTCAGTGTGCCCGTGTTGGCACAAAGAAAACTTCATTTGTGAATTTCAACGAAATTTGCCAGATGTGAGTGGGTTTTCAAATTTTTTATTCAAGTATGGCTCATCAAGCTACTTCCCTATCTTTTTGAGAGGAAAAATAAAACCATAGTAATTTGTTAATACATTTTTCTCCTTGAGCTCTTTTCGTCCCACTTTTACTGCTTTTCGGTAAGAATGTGTGGATTTAGGGCAATTGTGCATGGTTGCTTGATTTTTAAACTGAGCTTAGACGCGGTGGTTAGTAGACGTGTAAACTTTTTCTTGATATTGCAGGCTCCACAGACAACCAAAGCATGTCCTGGCTTTCATTCTGGCAGAGCTGGGTGCAAGGTGAATAGTTTGTGTTTCACAACCTAATCTGTGTGTTCTGTGGCACTTGATAAATGCTTAGTTGTGCCAAAACAGGGTCATTTAAAAATAGTCGCTTTTGCTTTATAGACGAAGTAGCATGACCAATTGACCATGACCTTCACGCGGGTTGCTGCTGTAGAACAGTCCTATCATTTTTAGTGATTTAACAGTAGGGCAAGAAATTATTCTGCTGTCAGCAGTCTAAATGCTGCGGAGATGCTTGCTAGAAGATGAATGGAACTGTTGGGCCTTTTTTTTTACATTCAGCAAAGATTTGCGTCAAATTTGAAAGCAAAAGTAGCTAAAAGCTACAAGCGTGTATGGTTTTGATTAACATCTAGGTCTCTTTTTCGTCAATGAAATAATGAAGCAAGAAGTTAGGATATTTCAATTACGGTGATTTTATTTGCAGTGGCTCGGTGGATGGGAATAATCAGCTTATAATTAAAGGAAGATTTCAACAAAAACAATTAGAAAGCGTTTTAAGAAGATATATTAGTGAGTAGCTGATTGCATGAATTATCGATTTATGATGGTGTAATTGGTAAAACCTCGCAAGTACCTTTGTAGACTACAAGTTAACATTGGATTGGATAGATCCCAATTTACTAAATATTTGATTTCGCGATTTTATCATATGGTAAAACTAAATTCAAAGCTGAAATTTTGCTAAAAATGACTTGGCTTATTTTTTATTTCTGTAATGAGGTCATAGGCAGTGGGCATCACCAAAGCACAACGCGATGCTCCTACAGGAAAACTGTTGCCATTGAAGTCCAATTTGTTGGAATATGTCATTATTATATTCTCATTCTTGTCTTCCAAAATTTCGGTCACTTAAGGCAGAAAAAGTTGAGTACCAGTAAAGTATCGCGCGGTTTATGGGTGAAATTAAAACTGCTGCAAAGCTGGGGCGAGCACTGTTTCGTCGTTTTAGAATCTTGTCAGTTTCGAAAAATTACCGGTTAGATGCCTATCATCCTGATAAAGGCTTGAGAGCTTTAATGACCTTATCCTTTTTTGCAGAGGAATATGTAACTTGTCATACATGCAAATCTCCGGACACTCTCCTAGAACGTGATGTGCGTCTTTATTTCCTCCGTTGCCGGGTGTGCCTTTCACGATGTTCGGTCGCGGCAATTAAGTCTGGTTTCCAGGCCGTTACGAACAAGCGAGCCCGTATCAGAGCAAAAGCAGGTCCATGAGCACTTTTTGGTTGTGGTTTTATTATTTACATCTTTAACAAGGATCTTTGGAAACGAACGCTTCAGTCAAAATATTTCCCTTCCAAGTTATACATGGCAATAACTTTTTTTCATATTTTCGCTCAATTTTTCATTTGTGTCTGTTGGTGGAATAATAGCGGAGATTTAACTAGCAATAAAAGAGCGTCGCAGCTGTATTTGCCTTCGTACATACTTCTTAGTTGCAGAGTAAATGCAGAGACTGCTACCAAATCATCATTCCTCCAATGCCCGAGTCAAGACCTCTTCCCTATATTTAAATTTGAAAAAGTGTAACTAAACAAACATGCTATTATTGTTTGATTCACTTAGTTTTCATTCCTCGTTTCTACATTAATTTGAAGAATGCTTAGAAGTAAGAGTTTATTTGCAAAATACAACACATAATTATCGCTCAATTGATCGAGACCTGTACATGCACAAAGATGTTAAATCGAGGCACTCATTCGCCACTGACTGCTTCTGATTGTCGGTCTGCCGCAGGAATAGCTTTCGTTTTCGCTTACCAAGGAATGGACGAAAAAACGCGACGACCGACTGAGATAGCGAAAAATCTTACGATAGCGATCAGTAACGCAGATGTCAGTAAGCACCGCCTACACCGAGATTTAATTCCAAAAATATTTGTAAGCAAAAGGACACAAAAAAGCCGGTGTCAAAGTGTGAAACTAGAAATCACTTGAAATTCCGCGAAAATCTGGCCAAATTATTGTTCGTAAACGCAAATCACTTAAAACAGTTGGGTGGCATGATTTTTTAAACTCAAGAAATAGGTATGAGCTTTACTGACACATTGGTCTCTCCTAGAACAAGCCCAAAACAATTTCGACAGATGTAACAACGCCACTGTGATAGACTACTATTATGTCCGCGCTAACCCAATCAATGAATGTAATTTTTCATACCGGCAGCACATCCCGCAGGCGTGTGAAATAATGCTCTTACGCCCAGAGCAATAAAGGTGAAGTCGAGCCTTTTAACAATCAGCCTACAAGCATCAGCTTTTTTCAAAATTAAAAAAGATTAAGAGAAAGACATGTGCCAGCGTAAAACTCGCTACAAAAACACTTGAGTTTGTGCTCTCAATGATACGCCTAGAATTTTACTTTACCTCTAGACGTTCTTGAAATCTTTACAGTTACAATGAAAATGTATATCACTCCCCAAATGGTAGCCACACGCAATTAATACTGAGCCAAAAATTAAGAACATACTAAAATAACCAGTTGATTGTGATCATAAAACAAATGATTGTTAAATTGTACTTTAACGTGAAAAAAAAATATTTCAATGTATTTAGCTTCATTAAGGTTGCTGCAAAAATACACATAATCCTCATGCTTCTGCCAATTTATGCTTTCAACAACTAAATTCCGTACATTGCTGGACACTTCTTCAACTTTACTAGTAATTATGTGCTTTTTTAGATAGCAGTAACAAACGGTACCTCAAAATAACGAGTTATGAACGGCATAGCACCAAGACAAAAAATCAGCGCAACACAAAAAACAAGCATCTTGCCTATACGACAAAACAGTAACATTATACTGCTAACAGGGCAGTAACGGTGCAAGCCGAGAAATAAATACAGGAATTACGAAGACTTTGCTACAATATAATGCACCAGCTTCACATTCAGCACTACGACCATAAATTCAGTAGGTCACTTTTTTTGGCACTTCACCGCAAATATTTCGTACAAAAACCAGTTCGACACCAAAAAAATGGGTTTCATTTGATAAAGGCGAAGACCAAGTAACATGTAGAAAAGCGTTTATAAAATTTTACCAAAGTAAAAAAGATTAGTCCAGAAGCTGATAAGACTTTAAAGCTATAAAATATGAAAGACAGTCACGCATAATTTCAACATTTTACTGTTGAGTTTATCGCAAAAAAAAACAAAAATAGTTCAAAACACGGCTCAAAAAACTGGATCGGATGCTGCTATTGTATTCGCACGTTCCCACCGTCCACCTAATATCACTCATTCAATCCGAGCGACAGAAGAGGTGTTACGAGTGCAAATTGCCCCCCATGCCCCCAGATGGGGGGTAACTACCGTCGAGGGAGGAGAGAGGCATCATGTTTGCATTCATATACTGTTCGTCACCATACATTATCCCTCCTTCTGACGTCATCATATCACCTGAAACGTCATAATAATATTAATACTAAGCCTGGTTTTCAGTTTAATGTGCGGTAAAACAACACTGCTGAAGGCACAGAACAGCTTTTCGCCTACTAAATTCTGAACTGAGCTGAAATAATAAACTGAACATAGCGGTTGCTGTGTGCTGAGATAGGTGGTACTTGCAGAAATATTTTTCGATATGCAACTCTAAACGTACCGAAAGCTTCTAAAAAACCTAGTAAATCACTCGTGTATTATCTTTTAAGATTTTCGGGTAAGAACTATAACCTTTGTCCGTGAAGGAAAAGGTTTCTGTTTCACGATATTTTTGAAAGTAAATCCAAAGTACAAAAAAGAAGTTGCTATAAAATAAGATACAAAAGAATGCACTCTGGAGACAGAATAGTAAGGGTCTAAAAGTAGAAAAATCACACTTTCAGTGTTACTGAAAGCAATCTTGCAATGCAAATAATCTAAATGAATACCGGCAACCACTTGTTCTTTAATTAAAAACAACATAATCGTTTCTACAACTGCGACTTCATGATTTTCATCTACTGTATCTAATTCCACTGGTACGTTTTTTTGCTTTTGCTGAATTTCCGTCAAGAAAGAGCGGTACGCAAATGTGTTATCATTATTATTAGTGAAACTTTGTACCTGGACGGCCATGGTAGTGTTTAAGTGGAGGATGTTGAAAAGAATGTTCTCCACGAGTAACTGATGCAGGATCGACAGGATTTAACGGAGTTTGATAAGGAGGATGTGATGAAAATGATCCAGTGCTGCTGGGATGCGACGGAGGAGCGCCTGCTTGTCCGCGTCTGCAAGATTGCTGGAAGAAAAATCAAAGTGAAATCTGGCTTGAATACCGCGCGCAGGAGATAGATCCTTCGTGAAGGGCATGATTCGTGACAGGAGTCGATCACATTTGGCATAACATTGGGTACAGGTTACTGTGAAATCGAAGAGCCAAGTTCATTTCGCAGTATCCATTTTTGCTACATGAATTTTCAGTTCAATAATGTATCAAAATCTCAAGTATATTTTCGTTATTATGTCTGTGTTGCAGCCATTCTTATAAAGTGTTGCAACCACGCTTATTCATTCTTTTTTTATTTCTGAACTTACATGGTACAACGTTGGTTGTTTTTTGTTTATTTTCTGCTTCGTTCCTTTTATTGTACAAATTAATGACATTCTTTTCCTGTAAATAGCTTTCTCTTTGGTGGTAATGCTGAATGGAGGCAACCTATCACCACTATCATTGTTCAGTGTTCACACAAATACAGAAAGTTTTGAATTGGAAACATAAAATTTGGCTTACCTGTGAATGTCCCGCTGTTGCTCCCCCTCCACTGCCTGCTACCCCAGATGAACCCCCTTGCATGGAAGAGCTACTTCCGGCCTTGTCCTCCTCCCTTTTTTTGATGCAGGCAGCCTTTGGATTAAGGTTACGTTCTGAAAAAAAAGGTCGTAGGTGTGCCGTCATTTTGTTCAAACACAAGTTTGCCGGGATTAGTACTCAAAATGATGACGTACTTTTACAGATCTTCTGGGGTTTATTATTACCATTAGTAAAGCTAGACACCATTTGCAGAGATAGAAAAGCGGACCAGACTCTTTAAGTAGTGCAAGAGGTATTTAAAAGGTGAGTAAAAATACTGGCGATGGTTTCAAAACATCCTTGGTTTGATTTTGAAATGAAACCTGATTTCCTAAGTTTCCAATCTAAAAATATCACGAAGTCGCTTTGTACCCCCCTCTCCATTCCCTGGAATTAGGCAAAATCGTTGCTCAGTTTCTTGGAAATCTGAAAGGAAACCTATTAGTTTCCAACCTAAAAATTACACGGATTCGCTTCTTACTTCCATTCCCTAGAAGTAGACAAAATCACTGCTGAGTTCCTCACCTCTAACTTCATGTTCCAGTCGTAGTATGACTTGCACTGCGTGATGAAGAATGGTCAGCTTGGTTTGGGGCTTATCTTGATTCATGTGAATTTGCACCATATGACCAAGTTCTTTGAACGCTTCATTAATATCTCTCACTCGCAATCGCTCTCTCGCATTGTTCGCCATCCTTCTTTCCTTCTCTCGTTTTTCCCTCTCTTCTACAGACAGATCTTCATCATCACCATCTGCTTTTGTTGATAACCTACCAAAAAGATAATTTGTTCAATTGCCAAGGTTACGATCAACAAATATACTACTTCAAAGAGTTCAGTGAGCGACAGGGTAACACAATTGCATACTAATGAAGCAATCAGTTAGAGTTTTGGTGTTACAACAGGAAGTTATTTCAGAATCTTCGAAATGAAAAATCTACAATTCAACACATGGCCATCGGCCATGCTGGCGCAGCTACAGGTTTTTATTCTCATCGCATACAGTTCATTTTGGAGTAAAGGTTGAGTAGAGTAATGGTCACAATCAAAGACATTAACTACTCTGCAGAACCATTTCCATCTATGCAACAGGGTCAGTCATAGTGGATAGGATACATTGGCCAACTCTTTGCTTCTTGCTCCACATCTGCGCTTCGCACAAATACGTAAAGCACTCACATATAGCAAACGTAGCAAATGATCCACTCGCGTAATAAAGTAGAAACGCTTTCAATAACATTTTAACTCACGGGACCATATTCTAAAACAGTGGCTCTCAAACTGGGGACTGCAGGCCTGTAACGGTCCGAAGCAGTTTCAAAAGAACCACAAAACGGTCGCGGGATTGAAATGCGCTGGTAAATTCAACGAGTGTTATTTGCTTGAATTTTTCGGAGTAACCAACTTTTTGTCTACATAGCGCGTTGCACTGCATTGCACTGTATCATAAGCGTCCATTTACAGCTACGATATTATAATTCTCATAGCTGATTTATAATTTTGAGAAGTTTGAGAAGCAGTGTTTTAGAACTTTATTGCTCCTAGGTAAGCTCCCAGGCACGTGCAACAATACGAAATTGTGATATGACGTAAGACTCACCCTCTCTTGCGGCTTCCCGATTCTTTTTCTTCTGATTTACATTCAACCGATTTACTTGGAGCATTACGCGTCTGCATTAACATGATGTCATTATGAGGTGACGCAATGAATGACTCACATAGCATATTGAACTACTGGTATATTGCCAATTTCGTTAGAAGTTTACTTGTACAAGGCGGTAATAATGATTGAAACGTTATTAAACTCTGCATATTGAAATCGACAACTTTCGAAAAAATAAGCCCCAGCAGCACTCATGACCCGCTAAAACAACCAAGTCCCATAGTTTCAATTTCTAGCTTAATTCTTACTACCCATGGGTGTAGCCAAAGGAGGAAGGCATACCAGTGCTAATACAAGCATTTACGTCAAATTATGCTCGTGGGGGCGGCAGATTTTTACGCAACATCCATCAAATACCTCCTTTAATATATTTTTGAGATTGACCATGAAAGAATTACAGTAACTACGCTCCCCCCTGAAATTTTCGGGTAGCCGCGGTTACCACCTAAGTCAAAAAGACCGCTAAAAAAAAGTCAACCCGTTAGCTTATTGTTGGCTAGGAAGGCAAGGTAGATTTAAAAGCAGACTGATAACGCAAGCGAAACTTAAGCAATAAAAGCAAATGCCATGACATTTCATCTCTTTGATTGGCCGCTACCTAACATGCTATGCATATTTTCTAGTTAATTATATATTTATTGTAACCTTTGAATTTGATTCGATTTCACAAAGTGCTCAAAAGAACGAATCAAAAATCTCCGCTATGTCTAGTTACGTCGAGTTAATTTAAACCATAAGATACTTTCCGGGGCTAGTAGCTACATTAAGAAAACATGATACGAAAAGTTTTATTGCCTTTGGGAAAAATACGTACCGGCGGCTAGTTGCCGGCATTTAAAGATAGCCAATACTCCATCAATAAAGCGAAACCTAAAGCTAGTTAAATTAATGCGTAGTCCGTGCAGTACGGATCTTAAACAACAAGTACGTAAATCTCAATTACTCGACGCCAGAGCGGTGACGTTCGTACAACCTTAACTGCAAGTTGGTTGTTCAATTACACATAAAGTTGCCGGGTCGTGAGTGCGTTGCTAAACTAGGTCGTCGTCTATGACTCATGTATTTCATGCTTACAAAGCCTGCTCTGCTCGCGCTAGGTTGCAGTCAAATTTAAGATAGTAATAATGGCCAGATGCAAACCAAACTAAAACCGTTAGAGCGGACCGCACCGGCACGAAAAAATGACCAACTTATGTCCTTTAGGACTGGACTAATCCATTGCAAACAATTTCAAACAGATTTCAAAAGTTTTTCTAGCCATAACTTCAATGTATACGGCCAAATTTTTCCCGCTGAAGGTTGTAACAAAAAACATTAAATATGCTGCTGTTTCTGACTTAAAAAGTTCAAGAACACTGCTTATTTTTCTTTTGATGGCTCTAAATACACTTAATAGGATTCCGGAAGACATAGAATTCACATCCTTTCCACTTTCCCAAAAGAAAAACAGATGATTTAACATTACTTACTTTTTTGATTAATTTTGGTTTGGTCGGCTTTGTATCCTCTTTTTCTTTTTTTACATTTGTTTCAGTTTTATCACCCGAAGTTGAGACGTTTGAGTCTAAAAAATAAAAACAGTTGTTTTAAGAATACAGTTGTTTTAACATGATGAATACAGTTGTTTTAAAGATGATTAATTAACGTCGCCAGTATAACAGCTACGATATAGTCCCTACAAACCAGAGCAGCAACTTTGAACTTTTTGCATCAATACACCAAGTACAAAAAATCAAATCTTCATCATACTCGCGGTATTACGACGAAGCATGTAACGAGTGACGGGACGCATCTCTGCGGTTTTAGCGTCTGGGTAACACTTCCGAAGAAATGTCGCAGCGATGGCGAGCCGTCGGTGATACTGCGCCCGACTTGACCGGCCCTAAACAACGAACCCAGAACCTCCCGCGCCGATAGCGATGCCTTCAACCGCTGGGTCAACCCGCCGGTATACCAAATACTAAATCGTATATTACGCCACTTTGCTACCACACCCAACACCATAAAACACCAGCTAAAATTAAAGATGTTTGATCCAATAAATTGTCCGTACATCGAAAGAAAAACCTAAACTGCGTTAATTGTTGCCTGGATTCAAAAATAAACTGTTTACTTTTTTTGCAAATAAACCAAATATGAAGCCATCATCGAGATATTGTGTCGTCGACGGATTACCGCAGTGATTACGACATCGCCGTAGGTCTGAGAGGTCATGAGTTCAAATCCCGAGCAAGTCAAATTAGACACGTGCCGCCCGGTCCCGCTAAACACCGCAAAGGACGACAAAGGACCTCAACTTGATGTACTGAACACGGCAAAGAACGACAAAGGACCTTAAATTGATCTACTAAACACCGCAAAGAACAACAAAGGACTTGGAATCACACCATAACAAAGAACTACAAAGGACTTTAAATTAGGGTTAGGGTTTTAGGGTCCTTTGTCGTACTTTGCGATGTTTAGTAGGATCCCGTGTCGCCAACGCTGCGATTGTTTCTCTGGAGCTGTGTTGCTCAGGTGCTAAGCAGCGGAGATGGAGCCCGTCATTCGTCACACGATTCTGCGTCATACCGCGAGAATAATATAGATTTCATATTTGTAGCTTCTTCATTTCTATTCAGTTTGCAACATCTCGTTTGCATAAAGCTTGGTTTCAATCGTACAAATTGCAAGTCTCCAAATGTCAGCTTACTTTGAGAGTAACTTGGATGATTTGTGTGCGCAGAAGTGGACTGCGCAAGTAGTGAGTTGGGCCCGACGCCAGGAGCACTGTTTGGACTTGCAATGTCAGATGACGCAGCGCCCTAAAAAGATGACCTCATATTACATCACGCACTATGATGTCAAACTGCAAAACTATGCCAAAAATAGACAAAGTCAACAAAATATAGCTAACAATTATCAATTGTAGGCATAGACAAACACATAACAATTTCATAAATAATACATGAAAGATCATTTCGAAAAAAAACTGGCAACGCTAAAAATCAAATAATAGAGCAGCAGCATGCCAGTTATGACTTTATATATATAGCGAGCTACTGCCATATTGGTGCATTACCCAATAGAATGCAGCAATTCTCAGTGAAGTGGGAATATCAAGATGGAAAAATCCATTAGGCTTAAAGGAACACCACATGACTATCTTACTTCATACAACACAAATTTATGAATGTCTGCAAATGAAGTGATATAGCTCAACACTCTTAACACTTTTGTACGCTACACCATTTCACTTTCTCCAACAGAATAGTCTCACTTGAAACTGCTCAAATTCACACTTCGTTTATCAAAATGTCTTCTTTCGGGTTAATCGCCTGTAAACTTGCTAGTTATAGTTGTCTCGCCATTTGACCCCAAAACACCAAACTGTAGGCTGTCAAACATAAAAGTAGTCTGTTTTTGAAAGTAATAATACTGAACAAAATCAACTCTTTCAGTTATGAAGGCGTGTTGCTAAGTTTAGGTAACAAAACTGCAAGTAGGTTCAAGCAACTTAAAACAAAAATCATGCAAAAACTTAAGTTCTGACATGGAAGCTCCAGTGCACGTAACTCTGAACTTCCATCAACTAAACTGACACAAAAAGATCCACAAGTATTCAATACACACCAAAAAAAGTGAAGCTACAAGTGGATCACAGGGCATTTGAAGCGCTACTTTAGCACTTAAGACACACTTTCAGTGCAAAGTTGATAGACCAGCTGTTGTAAGAACAAATATTGGGCTATCTTGGTTACGATATTACGAAGATTGCGAATAACTTTCTATTCAACCCGATTAATCTAAGTATTTTACTTTGGAATTTTTCAGATGATAAATTCAGTGCTGTTACGCTTTAAATTAATGTCAATCATCGTAACTCAACAATATCATACGCTGAGGCTGCACTGACTCTTGATGCCAAATTTTACACTTCACACAATTAAAACAAGTTTACCTATAAAGGAATAACACCAGCGGTCAAACATTAAAGTCTAGTTGAAAATATAAGACTTCTTACATAAATAAACATTACTACTCATCATTAATCACAAAGCATTGTTGCAAAATTGCACCAGCAAATATTTCTAAATTAACAGGGCAGCCAATGCTTTTCGATTCTGTAATAATTTCATCTGGCGGAGAATAGAACCCAGAAGTTGCAAAGATCTCAAAAACTGTTTATGTATCCTTTGGTTTGGCATAAACCGTTTTTTACGACTTACCCCTGCAGGGTTATTCAAGGGGGAAAAAGCCATGTCGTTTGGAGATGGTTGCCAAGGCATGTGGGACTGGGTTGGATTATGGGAGGCCCCAGGGTGACCAGGAACGTCGCACAATGGACTCCCCAAAACAGCAGCCACGTCATCATAATGCTGCAAACAAATAACAGCATAAGATAAAAAAGGGGAAACAGAAGTTTAAGAGGGACAGGATTTGTCCAATTTTTAGTTTTAGGTTCGATTTTTCATTTTTCAATTTAGCTTTTCCAAAATCCTGTATTATTCTTTTCAAATTTGCATCGTCATTATGGCATCATACGCGAATCGTAACTGATTCCGAAAATGCATAGCGTCAATTTGCAACACTCACTGGATTGTAAAAAGTTTCATAACCTACACAACTTAACGCGTCTCCGCAATCGAGAGTTGTGCCTTAATCTCAATTGTCAGTGGACATCACGTGAAGCAATTGAACATGAAAAGTTTCGCAACGCTTCGGAACGCATTTTCTTCTAGGTCACGTCGTCGCCGAGAGAAAGCTGATGACAAGAATGACACGAGAAATTGACTGAAGGTTGTGATTGAGCAATAAATTGCAAAGAGCTAGGCAATTTTCTTAACGTGTGATATCAGGTGATGCAAATACTAGAGGCCAATTGGTAGAGCACCACTACCAGTGAAAATCGAAAGCTTAATAGTTAACAAACAGGTAGGTAGATAGCTCAATGCAACAAAACTAATGAAAAAACTTAACAAGCACCATAAATGAGACTGGCCACAAAGGTATACAAGTGGCAACATTTGGCACAAGTGCATTGTATTTACCATTTCTAGCCATTTCAAAGCACGTCTGTTTTAAACTACAGCAAGCACTAACTTATAGCCGACACCAAACGGTGTACAATACGCAAGAACAAATCAAAAGCCCTTTTTCTCAACGTTCAACGAACCCTAAAACTAACATGCATTACGCTATATATCAAAAAGGTCTTTACCTGCTGTTGCATGGGGTAAGTTTCAGGGGTCGCCCCTGGATGCCATTGGGGGTTAAAACTACCTGGGTTGGAACCATGGAAACCCGCATGGGGCGTCTCAGGTGGCACCTTAAGCAAATATTAAAATCGTAAAAATTGTGTTTTCGAAAAACAAAGTCAATTACTTATTTCCACTGTCAGTTGACGTTTCAAATTTTAAACTAAAAAAAAAAGTAAAAGTATCTTAAAACGACACAACTAAATTCACATAACAAACAAATAATAAAAGAACAAGGCTTTTAAAGTAACTAACACCAACAACAATTGCGATTTTAATTGAACAATGCGAAAACCTTGTATAAAAACAAACATACCAATAAAAACCACGCCTACAAAGCTGCCACGACTGTACATAAGATTAACACTTAGAGGACACTAAATAACTATAATCCTGACAAAAAATATGTGAAGAAAGCAGTAATGATATGTTATTCATAAAAAAGAGCAAGCATCAAACGATCTCTACATTAATAACTACACTATAAGATATTAATTACATGGCAGAAGCGGATGGTACGTGACAGATACAGTTAGTACGAATTAATTTCAAATAATCAAGCGCACAACGAAATAAATACTGAGCTAAAAATTGAAGCACTTACATTAGAATTGTAGCCATTGTGAAAGTTCTGAAAAACAAAAGTTAAGATATTATAATTCAAAGAAAATCAAATCTTCATTTCACTCGCGGTGCCACGTCAAAGGGCGTAACAAGCAGTGGGGTCCATCTCTGCGACTTAGCGCCTGGGAAACACAGTTCCGAAGAAACGTGGTAGCGGCGGCGAGCCGGGGGATCAAACGCCAGACCTCTGGCGCCGAAGTGATGTCTTAACCACTACGTTAACCGTCCGGCAAGATGTTATCACTCAACACAAACATAGGCCAAGTCTATACAGGTTCGATATGAGTCATTCAAAGCTGCGGGCAACACTGTACAAGTACCGTAAATATGCCTATCTAGGAATCAACCCTAAGCTTTTTGATTGAAAGACAAAAAGGGTTTTACTTGGCTATGAAAGTGTAGTTTTTGTGCAACTTTAATCCACTGCCAAAAAAATGACATAAGCTATAGTACGCTTATACTTCAGCAACTACAAATAATTTTAGCTTATGACGGGTTTACTTCCATACCCCAGTAATTACTAGGTTTACAGGTAAAGCTGCACCAACAGCAAGAAAATTGAACATCTTTAAAGATTGCTTTTATAAACATAAAAGTGCTCAAGCCAGGAAATTAACATTCAGTAATAAATCAGTTTATTAGCTACCAAAATTTGCAAGTCAACTTACAACTGAAGGGGTATTAGGCATTGGCATGTTGCTCCCCGACGACCACTCTGAACTGCCGTGAAGGTTGGCTGGATCTGTTACAATAAGCCGTAAGTATAAGTTTTGAAATTGCAAATCAAAAATTCTAAATTTAACTTGAATTTATTAAACAGCACGCAGAAGCAAATACCTTGGTTTATTCCGCAGTAGCCGGAGTAAAATTCATCAGCGCCTTTCTTCCCTCCTATAAAAATCAAAATCAAACACTGAAGAAAAATAATTAAACATGATATGGAAAAACAAAGTTTATTCCTCTCCATGCATCAGTTCTTAAAATGTCAATTTTGCCTCATGGTCGGACAAACCAAATTAGCCGCTAAAGGGTATTTTGTAAGGAGCTTCAATTACTCAACCAACTAAATTTTTAAAAATTTATATCTACATCCTTTCATGGGGCAAAAAAAAATTTTAACATCACACAAATGCATACTGAACTTCACTAAGAAAATCAATTCCCCGAAAAAACAGGCAACGCTAGTCATCAATGATAAGAATAAGAAGCTCCAGTCTTATAGAAAAAACACAAAACAACCCGATCCAATACCCGAACTTCCCTATTCTGCCAATGATTTAATTTCATATAATACCTTTGTAGTGATACTTGCCGTCCATGCAAAATACTTCACGCTTAATTCAAAAAAATCAAATGTTTATTATACTTAACGTATTACGGGGCCCAAATTCATGGCTTAGTGCCTGGGCAACACAGCTCCGAAGTAACGTCGCAGTGGTGGCGAGCCGTTGGCGACATTGAGTCCGATTCGGCCGGCCCGGGAATCGAACCCCAGACCTACCGCACTCATAGCGTAAGAACCACTACGCCAACGTCACAAAACAAGTCAACTCTTATTTAAAAATCACAGCTCAAATTCAAATGCTGTCATTTGTAGTATATCTATGTATTTTCTAAAAGCAGCGTGTAGGCAAAATCATTACAAAGTGTAGACTCTTTCTAGTCTCCACTCACCAGCAGGCATCCCCGGTAAATGACGCTTAAGTGGATATGGTACATTGTTGTTGTTGCTGCTGTTTGGAGAAGAATTTTCCAACCGAATATTCATCATGGCATTCGACTATATACAGTACAATTTCAAACGTAAAGAATTTTGAAAACAGGAAATATTGTAAAACTGAAAATGCAACTTGCTATAACGAAAGTCAGCTTAAAATATCGCGGGTTAACCAAGAGCGGCAGAAATAGGCATATATGCATTTGGAAGCTGGATATTTACAGTCTTCCGCAAAATCAACTGCTTACACCACCAATAATGCATTCAGGAATTAACAAACCAGCAAGATAGATTTGAAAATACTGCTGGGGTAAGCTTAAGACTGAAAGTGAGCCTACGATAGAGTATGACGAGCAAAAAAAAATATCAGGCATCAATAAATGAATGCCCTTAGTAATCAATTGATAAAATAATACACTGTTCAAAGCTAAAAAAACATCAAGTTCGAGACATCAAGAAATACCACATGTTCTAGCTTAGCGCTCACGTAAAAGCGGAGAAAGAAATTAAAGATGAAAAATTATACGTGTTGACGAATAAAATGAATTTGTCTCGGCGCTACGCGATCTTAATGACATTGCATTTCAAAATATAGATACGAGCAACTTGGGCAAAGTCGTAGAGCCAAATATGGAGTAAATGATACGTAAACTACATCAAGTAATTACCGATTGCCAAAAAGACTTAACATTTCACACCTGGACTACCTTCGAATTAGCCATTTTAACATTTCTAAAGAGAAAAGTTCTCCACAAAAGAAGGTCTATTAATTTCTTTGACCGCCTTTTCATTTCTCGTTTACACAGATCAAAGCGCATTGAAAGCTTAAGTGGTCATATTGTACTAGGTGTGATATTTACGAAAAGCCCGAAAACACGATCCTGTTGCGAAAAACAACACAAAACTTTCACACGTGTGCCAGTTATATTTCAAAAGCTATCGAGGTAAAAAACACAACTCAGATTTATTTAAAATTTAACCTTTTGAAACGCTAGGTGCTGTGTGGCAAGAAAGGGTTAACAATAGTCGTTGTCGGAATTATAAAAAAGAAACAACGAGAGAAAAGAGCAAAAAAGTATAATCTCGATGAGTCATGCGTGAAAGGGTGGAAAAAAAGAAAATTACTGTGGAACAGTCTTTGTTATTAAATTTTTTTCTTTGCTAGAGATGTGCCATCTGGGATTCGCAGCAGGCAGCGACAAAAAATATACAAACAAGGCGCACTGCCCAGCGCAAGATCGCAGTCAATGCGACAACGAACGCTCGTAGCGAAGAATGTTATCTCGACCTGTCTTGATAACGTAACAAATCGTTCTTGAATCATTCGCTTTCCATTTTTACCACAACCAAAAAACACCTAACCTATCCATTTAAATTACATGAAAAAGAGACATGCTCATTACTAACGCTTTTCTGAAGTTAAAAGTGCCTAGGCATGCTTTTTGCCACACGTCTTCAAAATAGCAAAAATAATAACAACCAAAAAATCAAGACGACTACATATTCCCATCAGTACACATGACAAAACAAATTTAACCATCACTTTTCGCTTCGATTTTTCAAGCAAAAAACGGTTAAACACTCTGCATCACATGCGGACAAGTAGGCTATAGGTCAGCGAAAACTTTTTCTTTCGACTACATAGGGTGCTATTCGAACAGTTCTCAAGCTTAATGATCATATTATGTACTTGGTTCCGCCCAACACAATCACATAACCAAAAAGCACCATAGCCTACTGCAGTACAAAAAACTTTGGATAGCAGATATTGCAGCATTATTAGATAGCCTGTCGTTAAAATTATCTTTTCAAATACACTAAATATACGATTACCAAGGCTGCATGATGGTTAGCAATATTAAAAGACAGATAAATAAAAAAGTTGCGTGGGTCTTGTTTAAAACTTTCTACTTCCGCAACGTCATAAAGAAAAATAGCGCAGCGCAATTCTCCTAAGGCTGACCACAATAAAACATCTTTCCGGATCTGTGTATACGAAGCGAGACTCATTTAGTTGGGTCAAGAAATTTCGATCGGTTTCCTTTGCGCGAAGTATGACGGTGAAATAAGTCGACGTGGTTCAAAGCGAAAATGTTCTGTGTCATTGTAATAGGCGATTATTGCGATGGCTGGTAACGTTTTGGCTCCAAACGAACAATCGCTCGAGCGCGGTCGTCATTTACAAGAACGAAAGCTGTTCGGTGTGAAACCTATGAGGCGTAAAAATACACAAATCACGTGACATCGTAACCGCAATCAGTCATGCGAATCATTAGCTTTTCTAATGTCCTCGACTTTTTTAAAAAAGCCGCAAATGTATATACAGTAGACATTACTGAAATTTCAAGCCTTTGAACAAAATCATTACACTATATTAAACTAAGACTACATACAGATGCAATACAAACTTTTTGCTCAAACTTGGTAATAAAAACATGAACTGATTAAGCTACTAGTAAAGTTTTCCAAGCCAAAATTGCTTACAAAGGAATAATTTACTTTGATATTTTCAATGTTATTTCACTAGTGTATGCTTTGAGTAGGCAGAGAGAGCAAAATGGGTAATCATAATTTCTGAGAAGTTTGCAAGTCAAACTAGAACACAGCAAGTGACTTACCGTAGACTCTCTTCGATATGAATAAGGAACTGCTGGGCTGCCTGTAAAGCAAAAAGCTGGTAGTTAGAACGTGGCGAGCTGCCATGAAAATTGCGTAAATCGCAAGCAATAAAACCGCAGCACGCGCCTCACATATTGTAACAAAGTGATTACGATGTGTGAATCAAAATACAGCTACACTGCGGACAATAAACAATACATGCACTAAAAACTGAAGAACATAATTTTTATCAACATAACATTTGCTAAGAAAACACCATTGCAGCAATCAAGTATCAAAAATTTTAAGTAGATTGTCAAAGTGAAGAACAGACGTTGGAAATTTGCAGCTGAATTTAGAGTCAGTACGGTCAAACAAACTTTAATCCATTGCAAAGAAAAATTTTCATAAGTAGACACTAAAGCCAAAATATCAACAAACGCATGGAAGAATGAAAGTTTTAGATCTAACAGTCAAGAATGAAAAAATAAAGTGTTGCACGAAAACTGCAATGGGGGTGTATAACATTACGGATACGTGGTTAAACTATGACCACACACCAACCATTGCATAATGGGTACCAAGTTCGTTGATTTTTTTAATTTTACTGATATGATATCGCGGCAAATTTGTATCTCTAATGAAGCAATCATTACCTCCAAAACACTATATATTTGGTTAATAAAAGTTTTGTTCACGCTACTAATCATAACATAGCATCAATACCACCACTTTTGATATACTAATAAAGTGCATACCGAGTAAAACCTCCAAAAATTAGAAACAATAAAACTAAAAACGCATGTATAAGTTGTTAACCACTGAGTATAAACTCCGTTGCGATTATACACCGCTTGGAATGATAATACCTACTGCACTGACGAGACCGAAAGATTGAAACAGTGTTGCGCCGTCTTCAGTCAAAACGATCTTTGATGCTGTTTTAATTCATATCTTCACAATCACAATGCATGAAAGGCAAATAATCGCCCGATGAAATTGTTTGATAACATTACCAAATCACACGATGTTAATGAAGTAGGATATGCTTCCTTGTTCAACGTTGAACGATGAAAAGTCGAATCACAATTTTCACTAAAATATCTCATGGCGAGACTAATCGTTCAAAAATAATAGAAGAGCCGTTCGGTGTAATTTCCATAATGTAGCGCTTTTCAAAAATAAACTGATAGTTTAGTGTCAAAATTGTTAAAATTACCCCTTTTGCTTCAATAAATTGACACATTTTTCACACCACATCTCTACATTAAAAATAGTAAATATTTCTGGTTAAAAAACGTAATTGTTAAAAATAAGCCAAGTTGGAAGAAAATCACGACTTTAACCACAACGTTGCCGAAAAGAAAAGAATTTACAACTGAAAAACATGGGTAAAAGCCGTTTAACAAATTACTATTTACAGCAGTCAGCTTTTGTATAATTTGGAAAAAAGTTTGCGGCAATTGTTTGACAAATTAGTGCGGTAACCTACAAAACAAGAAATTATCAAAGGCCTCCATTGCTGGCTAAATCTATACTTATGACGTCACGCATAGATGCTCATCGAAGCGTGACAGTTCGTTCACGTTATGACAGGGTAGTGAGCAGGGCAAGACATAATTACAACGAACAGGTGCAGAGTTGGGCGCAAAATACAACTTTGTTTGTCGACAAACGTAGGCTCGAAGTGATCGAAGTTGATTGAGCAAATGATAGCAGCACAGCTGCGAAATAAAGAGGATTTTCAACGCAACTTTCATCTTTTTTTCAACTTTACCAAATAATCGAATGCAATTTTTAATCGCTAAAGTAAAGCTAACCTGTTTAAAATACAAACAGCATTTCGGAAACTACAAGGATAGCCACTTAATTAGAATCAATGGGGCAAAACACACCGTCCTCAGAAGTTAGTTGTGGTTTTCCACTAGAGTTTATCTGGGATAATCATTGCAAAATTGTTAACATATTCGAGTGACAATATTTCCGCAAAACCATCAATGCTAAATTTTTATGAAATAATTGATCTTCCCGAGTAATATTGCGATGAACTTTTTTAAAACAAACATCCGCATAGAATGGTCATTAAAACCACATACTACTGTACGACTAAAATCAGCAGTAGGCTTAGTACTAAGCCTATTGACTACACTTGGCAACAAAATAGATGTAGAAAAGAATAAAAATACCAACGTGTATTGTGTAGTTTATTTATTTAAGTAAAAAATTAGAACCTTTGGCAACTGAAAGACCATGGATCTACGCAAGGCACATCAGCAGGCAAAAATTGAGATGGGTGGAATACATGCAACTGCAGTGATTAGGCCATATTTTCGTTCGTCATGAATTACATACGCTGATTAAGGCAATTACAGTATTGCTGCAGATAATGAATTATTCAATTCATTGCATCACAGTACTCATGCAGGCAACCCATGACCAGTGTGAATGCTGCCAACGATGTCCCTCCCTGCTTTTGCAGTTAGCAATGGCAGAGGGGTGAATTTAAATTATCAAGTACTACACAAAAATAAGTATATGAATAATAGGACTTGACGTCAGAGCCTATCTTGTACGAAAAAACTCCATAATTTGAGGCAACGTTAAAGCAAAAAAAAAAATGCACCAATAGGGATGTCCATTTCAAAATAATAATTAAGTATTCCAGAACAATTTCGAATCTTTTTTTCGAATCCAAAATTTCGATTCCTTAAACGAAACCTAAATCTATAAAATGGCCATTAGAACTATTTCGATATCATTTTAGCACGCAACCGTTCGACTACTGCAAAACAAAAAAAAAAAAACAACCGTTTGTTTCATTTTTAATGAATTTATTTTCAGCACAAGGATTACTGTTCAAAGCATAGGCCTATATAAGCGCAATGGCGGAGCCACGAAGCGAACAGCGGCCATGTTCCTCTTAATTTTTGGAAACAAATGAAAAAATGGCTCCAGTATATATACAAAAAGGAGCATACTACACTCATGGCCTTCCACTAATTTTTGCGGCCTCCGACGAACACCGCATGATCACACACACGAGGCCGAGCGCACACTTGCGTTTATGCGCAAGGTCTGAAAAGATTTATCACGCGCAATTTTTCTTCCCAAACCGAATCCTAAAAACGGAACCGGTTTAAATTGGAACCGGTTTCGCAGGATTCGATATTTTGAAATGGACATCCTTATGCAACAATACCAAGAAGTCCACGAGAGTGGCAAACGCACGGTATTGGGATTGAGGCGCCTATTGATGGTGACAAGATCAAAAATGTATACTATAGCTAGTGCCTCAGCATCAATACAAGCAACAAAAACTTTTGCTTAGATAACCCTAGTCCAATAATTATTTTCAAGAGCAGACAAAAAGACGAGTTCGGCATTCCTGTACTACAGGGCGCAATTCAATAAGTTTCAAATTAACAGAAACTCTAAATCCAAAATAGGCGATTGTATCAACAACAAAAAAATATAACCAGCCCCTCATGCGCTAACTTCAAAGGCAAAAATTCAGCCATCGTCCAAACGTTAAAGCTTAGGACCATATAATTTAACTTTGACAGTTGGCGAATTAGATTGTTCAAGTGATAAAATTTCGTCATAGCTTCACCGCTCTGTACAATGATGACGTCATTCACAAACTACGTTCACTCTTAACAATTCAAATTATACATTTTATTTCATAAACGTGTATCAATATTTTACGTACTAAGAACGGCAAAGTCAACAGCAAAGTGAAAAAATTTCAAACTCTTATTCGTCAGGCTTAGTAAATGTTAAACAAACTTCAACATCATCAATGTAAAAGTTGTAGTTTCTAATGTTGTCAAAGCCAATGACGTGATATTCATCTGTTAAGACTACGGTGCGTAAAGATAAAACGCATTGAAATGCACTATACCAAAATATGAAATCTTTTTCTAATTTTTGTAAAGAGAATTTTTCTGATTACATCGTTTGTAACTCAGAAAAAATATCTCAATTTGATTTTACAGTCAGCGTCTTTAGAGACGGTAGACATTAATACACAACTAGCGTTTTGCATTGGGTGGTTACAAACTTGGATTATACCACGTGGCTTGAAAAAATTTTGAATTATCTTGTTACACCACAAATAAAAATGCAGAAAACACTTAAAAATGATACGTTATAGAGCAGGATGACATTTTCGAGTAAAACTACTGGTGGTGGAGTTACTGTGAGAATGGGCACCATACAGTAGCACCTTTTCCAAACTAAACGTCAAAATAAAAAAAATCAAATCTTCATTATACTCGTGGTATTACGTTGAAGCGTGGAACGAGTAACGCAGCCCATCACCGCGGCTAAGCGCCGAGGCAACGTCGTAGCGGTGGCGAGCTGTTGGCCCAGTGTGCGATTTGACCGGCCCGGGAATCGAACGTAAAACCTTCCGCAATGCCTTTAACTACTACCCCTGCCGGTTGGTATGAATAAACATTCTACATGAAAAACAATAAAATACGTGACAAAGCCATAATTGGGAAACAGCTTATTTCGTAAGCTTTACCAATTTGCCAAAATTGGCAATAAATCGCCGAATGTAATCATAGAAATAGTAAAAATTTAAGCCAATTTGCCACTTTAATTCCAAGATGTACAATCGAAATGCATGAGCAACGCTTGCATAAACCATTCAAAATAAAAGAACAAAGCGAAATTAGCGTGAGCTAACATTGGCTATGAATAATTATAAAAATAATCTTCAACATACAATAGACACAACAACTCACTGTTAGGTCCACCAGGTTGCCCAACAACCACGTTTGGACTTCTTACAGCACTACTGTTATGATGGCTGTTGTAAGTCTAAAAATAATAAAAGCAACTAAGATATTATTTTGCACCAGACGGGATACGTTTCGACTATTAAATAAAGTCTCTTCAGTGGTGCTTAAAACTTCAAATCCATGAAGTAAATCCATCAACATACAATGCGTTCTACCTAGCACCTTTAAAGGTTGCTTCTATATCAAACTCAAGTTTTTGGCCCCAAACAACGATACCCAATGAAAGAAAATATAACCAGTAATCCACAACTAAGTTCCCGGTAGCCTTATAGTGATGTGGGCTAGTTAGGCTACCGGGAACTTAGTTGTGGATTACTGGTTATATTTTCTTTCATTGGATATCGTTGTTTGGCGCCAAAAACTTGAGTTTGATATAGAAGCAACCTTTAAAGGTGCTAGGTAGAACGCATTGTATGTTGATGGATTTACTTCATGGATTTGAAGTTTTAAGCACCACTGAAGAGACTTTATTTAATAGTCGAAACTAAGATATTGTTTCCATGCCAATTGGCCTTGCATTCCAAAAACAGTTCAGCCGCTCACTTATACAGGGTGACCCAAAAAAAACGGAACCCAATTCTAATTATTCTAAATACACTGGTTCCGTTTTTTTTGGGTCACCCTGTACTAGTCCGGCATGACCAGTGCGGAACCGCACGTCCGCTCAAGATTTTGGGCAACAGGGTTGAATTATGGCGGGAAGTGATTGCAATTTGAGTAATGGCTTGAAGAGCACCAGCTCAAATTGCAAAGTTTCTTTCTGCATTAGTTAACTGGCAACTTACAGCGTGTACATAACTCTTATAACCTCTATCATGAGCTTGCTCATATATTTTGAAACAGCTTAAGGCTTACTCTACTCACCGATGCTTGGCTGTATGTAGACATAATATCAGATTGACCAGACCAACCTAAAAAAAAACAAACTCAATAAAAAAGATTAGAATAAACGGATTTCCTATTGGCAGTCGACTAGAATTTTTGGTAGTTCTAACACTTAATGGATCTCACTTATATGGTATTAACAAGTGTAAATGTTGATAGTAGTTTTAAGTGTAATTTCTCGGTGTGCTATAAAACTAATTGATTTAGAAGGGTTAAGAGATAAAAAAACACATTATCTACCAAACAACGACAAGTATTTCAATATAAATGGAGAACGTTTGAAAAAAACAAAAAAAGCTCCGACCTTCCACGTGCTTGATTGAGAAACAGGCTTTGAGTAAACCAAGTTTACCAGCCGAGTTAAAACTCAAACAATAACCACGAGTACATAAGCAATCGAATTTGTTAGCACAGCTGTTCTTCAAATGATAAAATATAACCAAGTTATCAATTAATAAACATTATCCACGACCTCGTTCGTATTGTAAGCACAGAGCATTAAAACGATTCTTAAATATTGGCAAATTCTATAACTTGCAACCCCAAAGCAAAGACAAAAAACAATGTTGATCGCAAAATCTGAAAGCGTCGTACATAAAAAATTCTAAGCCAAACGTAGAGACCGCAAAATGTGATCAAACGCTAAAAAAACAAAGTAGACGAGCACGTGTCAACCACACTGTAGTCCAAGTTTAGGAGAAAAACTATCCTTGCCAAACACAACAAGTTTGCAAATCTATGAACAGGAACAAATGCAGGTATGCATGTTGTTATGTATTAGAACCGGAACTTAAGTTGGCCATTTAAAAGTTCCGAGTTTTGTTTGCTGAAATAACTTTAAACTACGGCGTCAAAATTGATCTTTATCTATCGTACCATAATAATCAGTTTTATTGGTGGACATAATAATTATGCTACTTCTACAGGCTAACACCAAATAGTCTTTTAGCGATGCTGCCAAGCAAATATCATTGTGCAAAAAACAGTCTGTAAAACTTTTGCTAAGCCGTTGTATTTTGTATTTTCGTTGCATATTTATCCTCCTATCACGAGAAAGCGATCAATGCGCTATACGAGCTCGCTTAGGAGTTGCCGCCACGTATGTGTCTTTCCCAACAAGTAAACTTGCCGGCTTGTTCCCACACTACCTTTAATGCTGAGCGTCAAGCAGGGAAGCTGTGAATACCTATTTTAAAGTCATTGGTTTGACCTGACTCGGAATCAAACCCAAGTCTACAGCTTCGGAGGCAAACGCTCGTACCACTCGGCCATCTGTGCCGTTATTGTAATATCTTTATAGGGATGATTGCATTAACTACACTTTTTCCAAACTCTAAAAAAAAAAGAAAAAAAATTACAAGAGCAATTATGACTTCACAGAGGTTATATTTTTAATAAACATAACTTTCAAACACAATTGTAAAACTTTATAGGGAACAATTTTACACCATATTTGCTGAACTTAAGCAAACGTTGCGATGAGTATGACACCTCATATGACAAAATCTGACCTGCATCTGGAAAAGGCTTAAAACCATTTCCTTGGGCAACACTGTCCACACTAGATGGTATACTCTTTGGCGAAAACATCTAAAATTAAATCCATGGAGTTAGTTTATATATAACGATTTTATTTCACTAAAATTTGCAGTTGTCATAATCAAACAATAAACTTAGTTAATATGAAAAATGTGCAATGAAATTAATTTGAAATATGCTAGTTGAGGATTATGAAATGTTAAATTGCCCTTAATATCCAACACATGAAATTATATGTACTAACTTAAGAATTATGCAACTTGCAAAAACTACACAACAAACAAATTATGAACAAACAAAAAACACTAGGGTAATGGGTAAGCCTGATTCCTCACAAAACAGTATAAGCAGAGTAAGGTATAACTCCATATGTATATATCAAACCTAAAAAAATATTGTAAACCGCAGCAGCACAATAGCAACTATAAACGATTATCGATGGATTTCTTTCACAAAGAGCCATTGGCCATGAATGAAGTAATCGCTAAAATTACACTTCCTTGATTGGATACAGCAGGAAACATTCACAAAGCAACTTTCCATTTGAAGACACTTCACGCAATAACATGCAATTTAAGCAACAAGCAGTCTGCAACTGCAAGATATATGAATCCCACGTCAATCTTCGGACAGCCACTGTTTCGACCTTGTTAACTTGTAAAGTCTCATCAGAGGAGCTCAGAGTAGTTTGGAGTAAAGATACAAAAATTAAACTAAGGACATCCAAAGGTTTATGGATTGTGGAGCCAACCACAAAAAAAAATCTTCACCCCAGCCAAAGTGCTCAAATAGCAAAGCAATAAGCTTAAGTCAGGTCATGTAGTAATCCTGCTTTAAGATATCCACGCACCAGATTTGTTGACATGATATGCACAAATAACTCTGATAAAACTAATTGTGGATAAATTCTGGAAACACATTTTTACTTACAAGTACCACTAAGTGTATTCCAATCCAGCAAAGTCTTGTTCTGTTCTTTTACATCTACTTTTATCGTCGACACCTTGACAAAATTTTAATCTATTAAGCACCACAACTAAAAACTTAAGCTGCAAAATTTTGAACAAAAGTTGTTTGGTTACAATAACATCACCAGAAATCACAACCTAATTTTAAAAACGCCCATACAATTTAACTTCTCATTTTAGAAATTTCAAGTAACTAGTTGACAAACCATGACATGCCAAAAAAGAAAATTTCAATTAAAAAGTCGACTTGCAATTTGATATTACAAAAAGTGACAACACCATTTAAAAATCTCTAGAGTTAGTTGTTTGGTCACCATTACTTGAGAAAACATGTATTCCAGCTAAATAATTACACCTCTACATGGTGAAGCATTTTATCTTAGAGCAAAACGATTCCAGGGTGAGAACACAATCGCAGCCTTGTAATCACATTTTCATAACAGCGACAGTTCTAAGAGCTGAGTGCTGTTTCCTCTAAGTTTTCAGCAAGTGTGAATTTGCCCATGAATATAATTATAATTAAAAGTTTGCCCAATAATTTAGAGGGCATAAGAAAAGTTTGATCTGATCTTTGGCCCAAATTTGAGTTTCCAGAGTATGAAACTTTTACTCTGCACCAAAATATTGAACACTTTGATTCAAATTCGGCTAAAACTAACCATTTCAGCTACGAGTATTAAATAACATCCCCCAAACAAACATTTCCAAGCTACGAGCATTAAATACCAGTACCATAGTACCTGGAGAGCAAAGCTTTCACTATCAAACTTAAGGTTAATATCAGACGGGAAGACCATTACAGATCTAGCACAAATTTCAGAAACCTTTAATGATTTCTTCACCAGCATAGGAAAAAATCTTGCAAATCAAATACCACCCGTAAGTACTGATTCAGTAAGTAAATGCAAAGGGAACAATGGGAAATCTAATTCTATATTTTTATCTCCTTCTACAGCTGAAGAAGTCCAAACCCTTATACTCTCACTCAATGAAAAAAAGGCTGTTCGTGCTTCAGACACAGACACCAAGTATATTAAATACAACAATTCTATCATTGCAGAACCGCTGAGTGATCTCTTTACCAAATGTATAACACAAGGAACATTTCCAGATTCACTTAAGATTGCAGAAGTTGTACCGATTCATAAAAAAGAAGACACTAATAAAACTACAAATTATCGCCCCATTTCCTTACTTTCCCCAGTCGACAAAATTTATGAAAAGCTCTTATACAACAGATTGATTTTATTTTTGAAAAAATATCATATGCTAAGTGATAAGCGGTTTGGTTTTAGAAGGGGTATCTCAACTACTCACGCAGTTATGCACATTCACGACAGCTTGGTAAAACACACCAACAACAATGAATATCGTTGCTGAGTGTTTCTGGACCTAACGAAGGCCTTTGATACTGTAGACCACACCATTCTAATGAAAAAACTGAAAGTATGTAAAAATTTCTAATTCCAAATCAAATCTAGCTTGTATAAGTTGCGGTGTGCCCCAAGGATCGTGCCTCAGACCTGTATTTTTTCTAATGTACATAAATGATATCCCAAACTGCTCAGAATTTGACACCACTTTATTTGCAGATGATACATACTCAACTTTATCAGATAGTAACTTAAGAAATCTTGAAAAACGGGTGAATAAAAAACTTCACAATGTTAATAACTGGTTGCAACGAAACAAACTATCCCTTAATTTTAATAAGACGAATTACATGATAATTAATAAACACCCAGCTAAATCAGTAGATCTTGATTTTAATCTGACGATTAATGGGTGTCACTTGAAAGGGTACACTTGATCAAATATCTTGGGTTAGTTATAGACGATAAATTATCATGGGCAGAACGTTTAAAGCACTGATATATCTCTACAATTAGCTAGGTATTCCGACATATTTTATAGGCTACAAAATGTGATTACACAGAAAACACTGATCTGAGCCTCTGAGCCGCTGAGCCTCTGCAGCTGAGCCTCTGCATTGGCAGTTGATTCAATGTAGGTTTTATTAACTGTGTTGGATTTTGGTGAGTGCCCTTGTGTAAGTTCTAAAAATTTTCTTTATTTAGGCTCCCTGATAATCGCGTAAACGGATCGTTGGAGTTTTGTTAATAAATGCTGCCAAATTAATCGAATTATATAAACACCTAAATATTTTAAAATTGGAAGATATTTATCAACTAGCACTTGCTAATATTATGGGATTAGATCTAGCATCAGCCTACAGGTTCGATTAGGGTTAGGATTAGGTTCGGTTAGGGTTAAATTTAGCTAGGGTTAGGTTCAGTTAGGGCTAGATTTGGTTAGGGTCAGGTTATAGATTAGGTTAACAGGGTTAAAGTCATAGGTTAGGTTAGGGTTGGCAGACAGAAAAAGCGTAGGGGCTTATTCTAGATGAGACCCAAATTCTGTACCAGTCAAGTCATCACCTCTCCCTAAAACTCTTCAAGCTTCTTTTACTAAACTAAGCGATATTCACAAGCACAACACAAGATGCAAAGAAAACTCCGGGTATTTCTCATCAAGGGTAAATAAAAGCATAGGCAAGGGCAACTATGCTATCGAGGTCTTCGTCTTTGGATTATCAGCCCTGAGTTTAAAGAACTAAATTGGAGTTTACTTATACAAGAAAAAGTGCAAAGAACACCTAATTAACCTGTATTTAGTCCTACTAAACATAGGGAAGGCCATAGCCGAACCTTAGCTGATTCCGAATCACAAATGTCAAACCCAGAATTTCAAATCTTCATTTCGAATGCAAAATTTGTGAGGCTAACAAAATGAGAGCAATGCAATGCTGCAAAATCATCAACAAGTGTACTTAAAAAATGCACAAAATACACTAACAGATAAGCCTATTTGCAACACATCTTCATTCATATGAAGAAAGTTTACAGCCTCCACCTGTTCGCCTCTCAGTCTGTTTCGTAATTTTGTTACGGTAAGGCCGGCGCTTGAAAAAGCTCTCTCTGACAGAGCTGAGGCAGGGGTCTCATCTAGAATAAGCCCCCACGCTTTTTCTGTCTGCCACCCTTAACCTAACCTATGATCTTAACCTAACCTATAACCTGACCCTAACCAAATCTAGCCCTAACCCAAACTAACCTAAATTAAATTCAACCCTAACTGAACCTAATCCTACCCAAACCTAACCCTAATCAAATCTGGGGGCTGATACTAGATCTTGCCCCTGAGGAAGCAGGTACAAAGGTGCGTTTACCCATACGCGGCAATGCGATTACCATTACAAATCATACTGGCCTGCGATTAACATGATATAAAATTTGCTAGCCTGCGTCAAGCAAACTGATTGTTCAATGATGTCATAACAATCAAACGTGCATTGTCTCACTGCTGTCGTCAAGGTTATTTCAAATACTTTTTGATACCGGGCGATGAAGCAGTAAAAATCAGACAGGTACAATTCCTTGATATCGCATTGCCATGCCAAAATTCAACGTCAAAATGAAATAAACAAAAAACAAGGTAGTCTCATTGCTGCTAGCCGCGTATCAGTGAACAGGCCTTAGCCTAAGCTGCTAAGGCGCGTCAGTCATTGACAATTGCATGTGTTTGTCGCATTTGCTTGCGCAGTAGGTGTGTGCAGTTTACTCGCGTGTGTGCATCACCGCTATCTACGATATCAGCTCACCCTGGTCCCTGTTTAAACATGCATGTGCACCATTGCGCTGTTGCTGTTAAAGTGCAAATGCGTGACTGTGTTTACACTATTAATTCTTCGAGATAAGTGATGCTACGGCATCGCACTGATATGATTTTTTCATTTCGAATCAGCAGTATCAAAAAAAATTCCGAATCATTTAGGATTCGAATTTGACTCGATTCGGTAATGGACATCCGTAACTAAACGCAAAGAACTGAAACACTGCAAAGGATGACAAAGGACCTCAAATTGATGTACTAAACACCGCAAAAAACAACAAAAGACTTGGAATCATACCATAACCAAGAACGACCAAGAACTTTAAATTAGGGTTAGGGTAAGGTTAGATTAGGGTTTTAGGGTCCTTTGTCATACTTTGCAGTGTTTGGTACATCAATTTGAGGTCCTCAGTCATCCTTTGAGGGGGTCCTACTAAAACCTGCAGGAGCACAAGGATCACAAGGAACACAAGGAGCACAAGGATCACAGGGAACACAAGGAGCACAAGGATCACAAGGACCGCTAGTGGCATAATTGAGCTATTACTAAAAGCTGCAGGAACACAAGGAGGCAGAAGCACAAGATACAAGATTCATTTATTTAGTGCTCAAAGCAACAAAGTAATTATTTCACAAATTAATATTTTAGCACAAGGAGGTGTCGGTAATGACCGCACGGTCTTCTAGCCCGCACCACCTGCATATTTACATATTAGTTATGACGCAATAAAACAAAACAAAAAAACAACAACTAAAGTATACAAAAAGCAATAATATGACCTATTGCAAACCTAGTTAGCCATTTCAAGTCGGGGAGGGGGGTGAGAGGGCAGATAAGGAAGGAGGTAAGGCAATGAAAGCGAAAAAAAAATAAAAATAAATTTTACTGTTTGTGCATCTGCTGTATGTAACAAAAAATATATACAATGAGTGATTAGGACCTAATTAATAGTTACGTATTTATTTACATAATATTTTTTTAATTTAAATTTAAAACTAGGAAAAGAACACAATTTAATTTCAGGAGGGACCTCTTGCCAGACCTTAGGTCCCACATAGGAAAAAGTCTTTTTACCTATGTTGGTTCGTGTATGTGGGATGAAATAGCACAAGAATCACAAGGACCGCAAGTGGCGCAATTGAGCTATTACTAAAAGCTGCAGGAACACAAGGAGCGCAAGGAACTCAAACCTAATCGACCTAACCTTAACTGAACCGAACCCTAATGGAAACTAATCCGAACCGAACCTAACCGTAACTAAACCTGACTCACATTGAACCTAACTGTCATCAAACCTATCCCTAATGTGCTCCATGCGTTCCTAATTGCGTCACTAGTGGTCCTTGTGATGCTTGCGCTCCTTGTGCTCCATGTGATCCTTGTGTTCCTTGTGCTCCTTGTGTTCCTTGTGCTCCATGTGATCCTTGTGCTCCTCGGTCCTTGTGATCTTTGTGCACCTTGTGATCCTTGTGCTCCACGTGATCCTTGTGCTCCTCGGTTCTTGTGATCCTTGTGTACCTCCAGGTTTTAGCAATACCACTTTGCGGTCAGTGTTCCCTCTAGGATTTTGACTAGTGCAAATTTGCCCAAATGATGAATTCATTGAAATTTTTGCCCAAAGATTTCACTACTTTAAGAACCCTTTTGCAAATTTTTTGCATTAATTTTGCTTTTCCAAGATACAAGCTACAGTCTTGCATTAAAATATTCAAGTTTTTTAAGTTTTTCAGTTTTGCATTTTATAATATTAATTTCTGGTTCAAAATCAGTAAAATTTGCCTAAAAATTTTGCATTTTTCTCAAATTGCTCACTCTAGAAGGAACACTGTTTGCGGTGTTTAGTAGGACCCATCTGTATTAAGCAGAGCAAGCATTCTCCACAACGGTGTTTAAGCAAATTAGGCCCTACATTCTGCTGTTTACTGGCGATACAGCACTTTCTACATCCATCCATTCCCTAATTAAAACTGTAAATTAGAAACCAATCTCAAATAGTTAAAAGTTCTTAGGTCAAAAAATATTTGTTCATTACAATGCCACTGTTAACAGTTTAAAGCTCAACTAACATAAAAGGAAGTCCCTTGACTAGAAAACCCATGGGTTCTTCGGTGCTCCCTGATCAGTAACGTTCGGGCCAAATACCGATACAACTTACAACCACGCAATTTTATTTCGCTTCCACACCTTAAATTGTTATTACTGTTTTTTCGCTGTCTACTTATGTAACAGTTTATCTTGTTATCTTTTTGTGCATATTTTATAAGCCTATTGTGGGTTTACATCGAACAGCTGTCTTTTTCTGTTGTTTTCTTTTCTTTAGGCCTAGTCCATATGCATAATAATCGTTTACATTACTGCTGTTTGACCTAATAAACTTCTTCTAAGGTGCGATCACTCTAACCAGCTAACTGAGACGTTGAGACATTGTACAGGCTTACCGTATCTGTTTATCTTATGATGACATCACATCTCAATAACTTCAAGTGGATTTGATGTCATATTAAGATAAACCTGCACAATGTCTCAACGTCCCAGTAAGTATGATCGCACTTTTAGGTTTATTGTAAGCAATCATCCACATTGAACAATTGACCGGTCAATGGAAATGAAGATATCCAGCAATTCTCTACAACCATTGAAATACCGATTTCCGAACACCACAAGCCAAACCATGCTCATCCAGTGGAATGACACTCACGGATTTTCAAGAAGAGTGGAGAGCACTAATAATCGTGGATGAGGATTAATATTCGGATTACCTTCGCGTTTGTAGATTGTATTCATGGGATTTGAAAAAAAACTATTCCGGGCATGTCGTTGATAATGAACTCACATATTATTCGGCATTTATATAATAGCTCACATTTTATAACAGCTCAGATGGCCGAGTGGTATAGAGCGTCTGTCTCTTGAGCTGTAGACTCGGGTTTGATTCAGAGTCGGGTCAGACCAATGACTTTAAAATTGGTATTCACAGCTTCCCTGCTTGACGCTCAGCATCAAGGGGACAGTGTGGAGAACAAGCCGGCAATTTTACTTGTTGTGCCGTTGGGAAAGGCACTTAGCGGGATTCCCCCATCTTGGTGAGGAAGACAGATGGCTGGCAACTCCTAAGCGAGTTCGTGTAGAGCATTGATCGCTTTCTCGTGATAGGAGGATAAATATGCAACTAACTAACAAACAAACTGTTTTTACCTCCATGCAATGCGCTAAAAAACAGGTGAAGTTTAACCAGATGTAATAACAAAAATAAAAAACTTTTATGGGTGTGTTACCACAAAATCTCGTTTCGCAATTCAAACCTTAAAATATTTGCTGCAACTCCATCAATTTGAACGATAAATCTTAGTGGCTCATTATCTTAATCACCTTACAGTCATTCTAAGTCGGCGCAAAACGTCTTTGAAGCTTGCCTAGAAAGGTAAAAAACAAGTAGATGTAAAAAATGGCATCGGACTGCAAACGCTTTAACACAATGCTTACGCCATTAAAGAAAACTTTAAGGGGAGTTGGAGGCTAAAAATTAAGCTGTAAAATTACCTAGCCGACTGTCAATGTTCAAGTAAGACCGTAAGTAGGTAAACTATCACCGCGCAATGTCGCCAATGGTAAACTCGTATAAGACGAGAGATAGCGTATAGACGACTGCAGAGAAAGCTTGAAACCCTGACACCAATGTTTCCTCTAATTTTTTGTAGTCTGTGTGCGCAGAAACTTCGGCGAGTGCGCACTTTTTCAGAAAGGACTGACGTTTGTGCAACAACCCATGAATAAATTGAATATGGCAGCTATCGAAAACAAGTAGCGCAACTTCTCTTGGTTATGTTACTGCTGGTACATTTTTCGCTCACGGTACCAGAGGCGTCGTGCAGCCAAAAAATTTGGAGAGGCGCGAGTAATAACTTGAACAAATACTAATCACAACCTTTGTCAAAGCCGTATTTAACATTGAGTAATATTATGAAAAAAGGAAGTTAGGAAAAGATACCAAAACATGCCGCAATACCCCAAATTTTGAATAATAAATCGAAATTTATTTTGATACCTCCAACCGCTCCTTAATTATGAACATTATGCGCAATCAGTGTGGCCCCATGATTTTACAAAAGAGGATGACACCGCTGGGGGCGAAGTCCCACCGCCGGTGGCAAGGGGGGTCTGGGGGCGGAGTCCCCAGCCGCCAACGGGTTTTTACGGTTTTCAAATAAAAAAAAACTGTCTTATCGAAAAAGGACATTTCGGTGCTTGCAGTGAGTACAGTCACTATTAGGCATATAGTGTCCGACAATGCAAAAACATTTTAGTAGTTCATGTCTAAAAGCAGAAGCTGGGCTAAAATAAATGAAAGTAGGCTGCAATCATTATTAGTTTTGACGCATATGATGGAATGACGTGTATAGGTGTGTTTTAGGCTATTATCTTTAACAACGCATGCAAAATGTTTTCTAAATTCTAACTACAGATCAAGGAACTGACTTTACTCCTAAGTTGAAGCGATTGATTGAAGCAAAAATTAAAAAAGAAAGCTATGGAATTTATAGTATAAGAAAGCGGGGTATGGGGTTAGTATAAAGGATGAAAGCGAAATGGCACTGGCTAAATTTTGTATATTTTTAATTTTCAATTTTTTAAATTATAAAAAGTAAATAAAAGTAAGACACTATAAAAAATTTGGGGGGCACTGCCCCCCCGGGCCCCAATGACACAAAGCCACTGCACGGTACATTTTGCGAAGAAATGCATCCTTTTAGCAGGTTCAGAAGCAATTTTCTCAACTTGCCAACCTAGGACATTGCTCCATCATGATACTGTGTGTCTGTGTGCAGTATGTTCACGCGTGTGCGCAGTCTCTGAAAGCCGTGTGTGCGCGCACAAGCGCACAGCTTAGAGGGAACACTGCCTGACACCCATAGATTACTACCGCATTCATGCATATCAAAGGAAACTGCAGATTTTTTTAGTTTTTACGGAAAAATGTTTATCAAAATATACTGCAATTTTTTTGTTTCAAAACTAAATTTATAATATCTCAAGGAAGTTTTGGAAATTTTGTGGTTATGAACATCTTTTTGTTTCAATTTAATCGAGTACAAAGACGTTGGAAGGTGGTGGCTGGTGGGGGCTGAAGGGGAATCTCCCCTCTATATTTTTTCAGCCCCCTCCCCATAAAATTTTGAGCCCCCTATCAGCCCCCCCTTCTCAAACATTTATAACTACAGTACACCCTATTGCACTTCAACGGTGGCTGATGGCGTCACTTGTTAGGCCTATTTGTTTTTTGTTTTTATTCATAGATAGGCCTACCATCAAACTAACGTACCAACTTTTGCAGTGCTGGGCATTCCGCAATTTAATGCGCAATTGCGCAACTTACGCAATTGCGGAACTTGCGTTGCGCTTGCTTGCATTATTTCTAGCCCTTGCGCAACTTGCGGAGCGCTTGAAAATAAATATATGCTTCTTGCGCTTTCTTGCGTTGCGTACAATAGAAATATTAAGAAATTTGCGCTTTATTGCATTGCGAAATAGATGGTAAAAAATAAGACTTGCACATATTTAGGCTCCAAGCACAACTGCCAAAGAAGCAGAATAATATTTCTTTTTTATAAGACAAATAAAAAAAATATTATTGCTGAGGCGTGTAAGTCACGGTCTCTTGATTTGAGCAGTCAATCAGCCAATCAGATTAGAGAGTCAGGCAGGCTTCACTCTGCGTTTGCATAATGCAGTTTTATTTGCGGTTATTGTGCCACGAGCAGAAGGACAAGTATCTAAATGAGTACCGGTGGAAGCAGTCAAATAGCCGGTTTCCATGTCTGAAAATTGTGGGCTTTTGGCCCGCAGGCTTTATTCTAGTCAGGTGGATTCAAGCTTTCTTGGGGCTAATTTCAGCAAAATCGTGGGCTTTCTTGGACGTCAGTAAGACCTGGTCTTAATAATCAAGGGCTTTTTGCAAAAAGTGGGCTGAAAAAGCTCATTTTGAACTTAGCCCACATTTAGAAAGCCCACGTTTTGAGTGTACATGGAAACAGGCTAAAAGAGAAATGGATGATGATGTATGCGTCGATAGTCGCACCTCTTTTGATTGAAGGCAATGAAGGTAAGAATTTAACAGTGATTGATACCATGGGATTTGGGTTGGTTTTACACTGTTACAATTTTAGATTCAAGTTGTTATAATCTCACAAATTCCATGGCAGTGCATGACTTAATTGGTTCTTGTTAAGATCATACAGTATTTGTATGTTTCTTTGTTTATTATTTCGGCGACAGTTAAAAGTACAAAAACTAATCAGAAAGAAATGATATAAACTAAAACGCGACGCCACAGTCTATGAGAAACCCAGAAAATGGCTTTTAATCGTTTGTTCAAGGTATTGATTCATAGGCTCTGTAATCAAAATAGAAGAAAAAACAAAAAATAAACGAAAAGGTATAAATAAACTAACTATAGTACAAGTAGATAAATGCGAGGATCCCGAGAGTGCTTGAGGAGTAAAAGTGATATCAAATTCAAAAGTGTTAAATTAATAACTGTTTAAAAGTAGTTGTTTCAATTGTTTTTTAAATAGAGCTAGGTTTTTTGAGTGTTTAATTTCATACAGGTATTTCGTTCCATAATTTATCGCCAACCAATTTAATTGACTGCTGGCAAGTGCTTTTTTAAATAGAGGAAGGTGCAGGTTGTTTGATTGTCTTGTTTGGCGGGAATGAATTTCTGAGTTATGCTGAAAAAAGTAGTTAAGGCAATCAGGTAACATGCGGTGAAGAAATTTATAAACGAAGCAGCAAATTTCGAATTTAAACTTATCTCTGACTTTGAGGATGGCAAATTTTTTGTAAATGCCGTCGATATTGTCTCGAGGATGGCGGTGGAAAATTTGCCGAAGGATTCTGTAGCGCAAGCTCTGAATTTCAGTTACTTTTGACAAATTAGTGGTACACCTCGTAGTGATACAGTAATTAAGGTGCGTTGATGCAAGCGAATGGAATATAGATAATACACAACTTGCGTGCTTTATACATTATTCCCAAGCATAAACGAAGTTTACAGCGAATGGACTCGATATGGGATTTCCAAGTGAGGTTGTTAGAAAGGGTGACGCCAAGGAAACGAAAGTTGTGTACCCCAGAAATCGGAATATTATTAACAGAGATTGCATGATCAGGGTTTCGGGCTTAGCGATGAGGTCGTGGAATCAATATCATAAATTTCGTTTTGAAAATGTTTAAGATTAATTTGTTGACAAGAAGATTATTATGAAGTATATTTAGGGATTCATTAGCAGCACAGAACAAATCAGGTAGAGACTTAGCATGTGTGGACAACCGCAGCATCATCAGCAAACAAAATGATTTCATAATCAATGTCTTGAAATACGTCATTTAAATAGATTAAGAACAACAGAGGGCCGAGAATAAAACCCTGCGACACTCCAAATGAGATAGGCTTAACATCTGAGTATTTGTCATTAATACGAAATTTTTGCTTGCAATTGTTGAGATAATTACAAAACCAGTCATTAACGACAATGCGAAAGCCATAGTTTCTAAGCTTAGTAAGCATTATATCATGATCCAGAGTATCGAATGCGTTTGTTAAGTCTAAAAAGATGGCCAAAACTAAATTATTGTCATTAAAAAGATCAGAGGTTGTGGAGGACAAGTAGGTCAAGTCAAGTTTATTTTATCAGAGAGTTTACCAAAAACACACCAGAAGGAAGCAGCGAAAGACCACAGGGTCATCAAGTCAGCCGCACCTAGATAGTTAGCAATCAATTAAACAGTAATGGCAAACACTTGGACTTGTAACGTATGTAGCCTACAAAAAAAAATGAAGCAAAGCACAGAAGCATGTTGCGTTAGCGGTAGAGCTCAGGCATTTCACTTTTTATGCACCGGTTAGAGATGGCTCGGGCTGACTTTTTTGAGGTTCAGACCGCTCACGGCCCGGAACCTCTAGCCCCGTAACCGGCCCGGCAACTCATGCTGAAAATAAAGCCCAGCCCGCCCAAAGCCCATTCTTTTTACGAACCTTTAATCACATTAATTAAACTTAAGGGGATTTCAAGAGGTGTTAGCGGCCCAGTAATAAACAAAGATAGAACCGGGCCGTTAGCGGACCAGTAAAAAGGCCGGTTAACGGCTCGTTGGCAGGTCTCTTAGCCGCCCATGCCATCTCTAGCACCGGTAGACACAAGATTAAGTTAATTATGCGACAGTTTCAAAGTAATTTTCCATCAACCGATAAGCTCTACACACAAAAAATTAATAAAAAAGTAATTAGGCTACATTAGATATGTGTCAAAAACAAAAATAGCTTGAGAAGGAAAAAAGAAGACCATAGCTATCCTTGAAATAAGACTTCTCAGATTTTCAATTACAATTTGGCATTTAACACTTCGGCTAACAACAACAAATTTATCTATACCAGTTTCAAAAGCTTTGTACGCGCAAAATGCAACTAAATCTATCCACTGGTTGGAGAAAGCAAAAGACCATTGAGGTCATCTAGTTGCTGCCACCAGAAGACGGTCGAAATGAAAATGGTAGTCGTATTACAACATCAGCAACAACACTTAAACCAAATAAAAATAAAAATGATAGTACACTAGTAGGTCTTTCTCGAATAGTTTGCTGTTAGTCTTACCATAAAGTTAGTGTTCTTCAGTGATGACTCAGAAGATTTTGCTTTACCGCCTTTGAAAAGGCAGATAAAGATTTCTCTTGCTTAGATCTAGAGACAAGTTTTGCCAGATTTTGACACCCGAAAATAATAAAGCTCTATGGCCAATCATCTTTGCCGTGCGAGGAAGAAATAATCTTGAGTAGGATTTAAGTCTTGTGTTGTGGTAATGAATACTTGCAAGATTTGTAAAATAATGATGAAAGTTGGACGGTAGTTTATTATTAGCGTATTTGTCCATGAATTTTGCAATTTCCAAGTGATAGATTTTAACTGGAGAATTTTATTGTTTTTATGGAGTTGACTCATTTTAATGTGTTCGTTTCTAGTACGAAAGTTAACAAGGTAAATGGGTTGAAAAGGTAGGTCTAAAGCCAAATTGTATCTTGGCTAAAACATAACAGCTAAAACATGTTTGTTCTTGGCCAACTTCAGCTAGGGGTTGCATCCCCTGCTGGTCTTCTCAAATACAAAATTTTGTGTACAAATTCAGGAGTTAGAAAGCGAACAGCGAAAAATCACTCATTGGTCCCACATCTCCCCTACTACATTCAAACTGTCACAAAATATTTTAATGAAATTAAAATATATTAATTTTTTGGATGTTTTAGTTGATAACAGTTCAACGATAGTTACAACCAGTACATTTCGCAAACCGAGCAACAATGGATTATATTCGAAATGCACCAGCTTTGTACCATGGCGCCAGGGCCAGCGGAACCGCCCCTCGAACCCCCCGGCCGGAAGGGGGCAGGCATGGTCAGGGGCCCCGCCCTGAACACCGCGGCGTTTTTTTTATTTGGAAATGATTTTTATACGTGTTACTACGCTACATTAATTTGTTTGTGTGCGTGTGCGTAGAAAGATGCTGATAGGGGTAAGGGAGAGGGGTTGAAGAATGTTGCAATCCAATTGCGCCCCTCTTGTTTGAAGTGCAGGCTGCTGTACGCAAAATCACTTGCATGTAAACGATTTTTTAGATCTGTTGAACGAACGAAAGCATAATTTCCTTCTGTCAAAAATACGCATTTTATGAAATGTAGGAACAATACTTCCTATTTTATGCGCCTTGCTTTGAATGAGGTCGTATATGGTATCTAGTAGACCCATAGGTGTTCAAAAAATTGCAACTTTACCATGTTTTTTGCACAAAAGCATATTAAAGGATGTGCGACTCCGCAAGAAAAGTGGATCAAAATTGGTTCGTCAAACGGATCGCTAAAAGTTCAAATTTATGACATATTCTAACTTTAAGTAGGCAAAGGCCTACTTTAAGCTTCATGTTTTGTTCTTTTAAGTACCGGTTATTGTCAAATGGATTGATGATTTTCTTGCATACTTTTCTCCTGTTTTTTCTTATGTCATGTCTCACTGTGCTGTGCCCTTTGTCATTCATTTTGATTATTGTGACGCTTAATAACATACAAAAAACAGCCAGTAGTTCAAGTGATAAAACGATTTTAGGTAAAACATTTGCCGGTAGTTCGGTAAACAGTTGCTCTGTGGAACCACAGAGTGTTCTTGAAAATTTGAATTGAATAAAAATGAGTTTTCTTCACGCACCAGTTGTACGCAGGGGCTGCCTACCCAGGGCAGTCGAGAGCCAATAAAGGCCCGGGGCCACATAAAGAAAAGGAGCCCCCTATTTTAGGCTATATGTTTACGGCGAAAATTGGTTGCAAAACGAATGTTACTTACGCAGTTTTCCGCTAAGCTCACGATCAAATTAACAAAATAGAGTAATAATATCTCCTTGCAGACGCAAAATGGGGCCTCTCAAAAATACGGGGCCCGGGGCCAAATGGCCTCCCTGGCTTTCTCTCTCGACGGGTCTGTCCATATCGTCCTTATTTCAAAAATTTATCCTTATTTTGAGAGTCTGCATCTTGAAATATATTACCGGTACTGTCCTTATTTTTAAGAAATGTCCTTATTTCTGGCTTGCGTCCTTATTTTGTCTTATTTGTACTTCATAAACAAGTCCAAGCTTTGTGTTATTTGTCTTTCCTTATTTCTCGTCTTACCGTCAAGGCTTTATTGTGACATAAAATAGGGTTACCATACGTCTTCCTTTTGGAAGACATGTTCTTCCTTTTAACCAAAAAAACTTTGTCCTCCGAGGACGCCAAAAAATGGCCAAATGTCCTCCTTTTTGGCATTATGAACAGTGAAAACATGTCAAATCATTCTTCCACAAAAAATTTTGGAACGTTTCGGTGCAAACAACGGCTTGCGGACTTGATGATCTCTTTTTTGCTCTTCACTTGCTTTTGGGCAAAAAAATAGACATCTGCGGACATTTTTTCTTGGTCTTCACTTGTTTTTGGGCAGAAAAATGGACATCTGCGGACATGATGACCCTCAAAGAACCTGTCCTCCTTTTGCATAGTGAAAATAAGGTAACCCTATCATAAAAGCAACACAGTCTTATTTGGAACACGAAGAAGCAAGGCGTAGATAGGCATGAAGCATTGTTAGTCCTTCAGACTGTCTAGTAGGTTATATGGGAAGGTGTTGTATCTTTAGCTCAAAAAGACCCTGGCAGTTTGATTATTTTTCCAGTCGTCCTTAATTTGGGTTTCTGTGGATTTCAAACTAGGGTGCGTAGATGCAAAATCGGACGCAATCGCATTTTGTGTAGCGACATATCCGTCAGGTTGGTTCATCAAAAATCGCACGAATATGCATGAAATGCTAAGTCGGATGAAAATCGCTTTCTGTATAAAACCACCTTTGCCTTCCATTTTGCTTGCGGATAAAGGGGGCCCCACGTGAAGTTTTCGCGGGGTTCAGTTGGGCTAGCGCCGGCACTGCACGCCGCAGCAGTAAAAGCTTCAGTTGTACAAAATGCTGAAAACGTTGCACGAAAAGTGGTTAAAATGTTTAAGACCATTGCGAAGAAAACAGCGTTGTTGAAGTCCTGCATCAAAGAAGATGTCTCGTCTGGTCAAGGAGAAACAATAAAACGTTATCTTGTCGGCTTGTGTGAAACCCGGTTTGTAGAACGCCATGTGTCGATATCGGTGAAGCATTCAAAATCAGGGGCAAAAAATTTCGGTAAAGTTTGACCGAAAACTGTTCAAAATGCTCCAGAATCGCCATTACAGTACGTGAATTTTCAAAAAATGTACGGGGGAGCATGCCCCCGGACCCACTGAAGCCTTTTTTTGTTCCTCAACTTGTTTCAAACTAATTCTGCCGGAAAAAAGTATGCTTGAAAAAATATCGAAATTGGGTGCCCTTTACTTAAAAAAACTTCTGATTTCGCCTCAGACATGAAACAATTTCAAAGGGCTTATTTACGCCCTTTTCCGCGTCTAGACGTCTAACATTTTTCAATTTACAGTAGTAAACATTCAACCTAATTCAAAGTTGCGTCCCTTCAAAGCCCCAACCAAACTTTCTGCATTCACTCCTGGCCTGAAGTAAGCACGCATCAATCGAAAATGTGTGAACAAAATGCATCATACTTGGTGAAGGACTTCGAATGAAGGGCAATAAGTTTCATCAAAATTTATTCAAAAAGTACTGAAAAAGCAATTACGCCATGTAAAATTTCAAACATTTTCCGGTAAAGCATGGCCCCGGACCCCTAGAGCCGTTTTTTCTTCAATTTGCTTGAAATTTTACTCTGCCGTAAAAGCATGTCAGCAGAAAAACATTGTCGGCAGCGTCCTGCGTGGCGTAGTGGTTTGGAACGTCGTTTTTACGACGACCATGACCGCAAGGTTAATAATTCAACTCCTAACGTAATCTCGTTGTTGCATCCTTGGATAAGGTGCTTCACGATGATTATCTCTGCTTGTTGGAAGCTGGCAAGCAGCAAATTAAAGAAGTGAAAACCAAATTTAACCGGAAAACTCGGAAACAAAGGCAACTCTTAAGCGAGTCTGGATTCGTCCTAAGCATAGCGCCTACGCCGCTTTCTCGTGATAGGAGGATAAAGATGAAGAAATCAAATCAATCAATCAACATACGCTTGTAAAAGATATAGGTAACAATATGGTGCTCTCCCTAAAAACCACAGAGAAATTTTCTTTTTCTTGTAGTCAGTTTACTTAAGGGATTTAGAACAAGCGAGGGTATTATAGGTAGGATTTAGGCAACTAGGTCCAGTATATTATGTTAGTGTGATAACTGATAGGCCTATGTGCTGTGCTTAAATTCTCGTAATATCGAAATAAAGTTAATGAATATTCTATTTGAACAATACTTACAGATTCAATTGAAATATGGAAAATCAGTGTTCACCAAATTAGAAAAATTTCTTATAAGTTCCTGTAGGCTACTAGTGCTGTGACGAGGAAGGAATGGCGTTCTCGCGTTCTTCAATCCAGAAGTTCACCCTCGTGTTCTCTGGGTGGCGAACACGCTGCATTGCCCAAGTGAAAGTGTTTGCTCTCCGCTTGGTTATCCCTCCATCACTGAGCCAACAAGTTAAGAGGGAACGCGGCCGATTATGTAGCAGAAAAATGAAAGTTGAAAGGAATTTTAAAAATAACTTTTTGTTTGGGTTCCCTCTGACACTGTAGCGCAACGGGTCCAAAGAACGAGTACGTTCTGTGGTCGAAGTAGGCCTATTTCTGACATTTTCCGGGAAGCTTGGTTACTGGAGGATTTCGATTGATGAGCCAATGGTTGTCGAATTATTTCTCTCTTGTGGTACCAACTTCGTGCTTTCTGACGATTGAACGTTGTGCTTGCGTTGTAATCGCGGCTGAGTTAGCGCGTGCGCTACAACACTACTACAGCAGTTTTCACTTGCATCTGCGTTGTTTTCTGCGCTGTCCAGCGCTCACTTTTAGATCACTTTCCAAGAATGCTCGTAACTCTAGGTTTATCAGCCACAAATTTTGCTCTTCGTATCGATCATAAAGTAAGCGCTGACAGCTTTGTTGCTTAGTGTAAAGTTATCTGTTTATTTCGTTTTTTTGCGTTTGTTCGCTTTTGCTATTGTTTGTTTGTTTTTTGTTTTCAGGTGTCATGGCCATGCGTAGTTGCTCTCTCTTTCTCTCTAAGTCGATTTTTTCATTTCGCATGTTTTAACGATGTTTTTCGTTGCGTCGTGTCTTCCTTTCGTTAAGTTTTTTCTTTCTCTGAAACGCTGTCGCTCTGTGCTATGTTCGTGTTTCAAGAATAAAAGAACTGATTGCTTGAAAATTGGTGTCGGATCGTTTGCGGCCCAATTAGAAACAAAAGATGAAACTGGGCTGTTAGCGGACCACTAAAAAGACGGGTTAACCGCTCGTTAGCGGGTCTCTTGGCGGCTCATGCCATCTCCACTACCAATATGCTATCTAAACTATCTCTGCATAACCGTTGTCCGGTAACCTAGTGATGGCGTTAGCAGTGGCGCAGGCAGTGGTTTGCAATATTAGGATTTTTATTGATGTCATTTGTTTATTGAATTACAACACAATGGTACTAGGTTAACACCCATGCACACTGACATGCGAGGAAATAACGAAATAAAGCAGCAAATATTTTACAGAAAAATAAAATCAGTAAACAAATTAGATTAGACTGGGCTAGTTCTACTGTTCTAGATTCGATTTAATAAGCGTAAACAGGTGAACAAAGTTCCGTTTGTCTAGTTAACTAGGATAGTCTAGTAGAAAAACAAGGCATCAAAATTGAAGGATACGGTACCAGTAATAAGCCCAACAATAGTGTAGGCACCGTAGGCCACTTAAACAAATTGCGAGAAATTGATCAATCAGCAAGCTTGGTAGATACAGGTCAAGTGTTGTATGAGTATCGGTAAGTTTGATAATTTGTTGAGGTAACGTAGGTCTAGGTATTAGAGTAGGCCTACCGGTAGGCCTAGTTATGGCAAACAGCTTCCAGTAGACTAGCCTATGTATGATTCCTACTTTGCATCCCAGTAAACTGATAAATGGGCTGTGACTGTCACAATGCTGCAGGTATAGGCTACCAGTATATGCGCTGGAGATGCATTGGTGTAAATACAAATTTTTGACAAAAATGTGTGAAACAAAGCAGTGATTGGTTTTAAAAAAAAAATTACATTGAGTGAAGACAAAAAACTGTAGCCTGGTAAGGAGGAATAATTACAAATGTGTAGGCTATAAACAGATGAACCACCAAAATCAACGTTTAGAGAAAGAAAAACATTCAATTGCATGGGATTTTTGGTACCAGTAATACTAGTATCGGTACCATACCTTGCCCAGTTGCCCAACTGCAGCTGCGCGATGGCATGCTCTGTCTGTGCAAAACAAAGCGCATGTGAATAGCTAATTATAAGCTGTAAGGAGCATTTATGTTAGAAATGTTAGAAAAGAAGCATTAGAAGAGAAGTGTTTTTTATGTTAAGCTAGACTAAGTGCTCGGTGCTTGCAATTGAGCTGTGTCAAATTATTGCAATTATCGGTACTTCAGCTGTTCAGGGTAGATTATGGACAGCCAGTGGTGTGGTGAGAAATTTTACAAGGGAGGGAAGGGAGCATAAACTGCAAAATCCATCAAAAGGGTTTGATAACCTACCGGTAACCTACTGGCATAGTTTAGTCAAACAACATTTGATCTTTTTTTTCTAAAAAGTTAAGCTGTTAAGTCAAAAGGAGAAAGGGGCAGTTGTCAGTGGCTTTGCCACATGGTAACTTCACAGGACGATTAAAGCAATAAATGGGCCCTAGAATATGATGTTAATTTAGGGCACTGGGGCATATCCCATGCATAAATGGGGCTCTAGTACCAATGGGCCTCAGGGCATTTGGGGCAATAGGGGATGTGGGTCTCACAATGTTTTGGTCCCTTTGGACAAAGGGGCCTTAGGACGGTTGGGACAAAATACTATTCCATGCTACTGTATGCCATGCTATTCCATAAATAGAGATACCCCACAGTAATTTCGCCACACTTTCATACATCGGAAATTTACATTGCCTACACTGAAACAAGACATTAAATTCCCGGTTGTCGTAAAAAACTTTATCGGGCTTTTTCACAGTCCAGTTAAATTTATTAAGGAAACATTGTCACGTGGTAACTTCGCCACATAATCCAAATTGTGGGGGAAGATGTGGGGAGAGGTGTGGGAGAGTGCATGGGGTGAGTGGGGAAGTGTGTTGGGGTGCAGGAGGAGGTGAGGGGAGCTGTGGGAAGAGGTATGGGGGGTGAGTGAGAAAGTGTGTTGGCATGTGAGGAGGTGTAGGGAAGTGTGTGGGGCCCCAACACCCTTCCCCGCATCTCCTCACTCCTGGCACTTTTTCCTACATCTCCTCTTACCTCCCCCACACTTTCCTACTCCTCCTCTCATACCTCTTCCCACATCTCCCCCACACCCCAACACACTTTCCTACACCTATCCCCACATCTCCCTCATCTTCTCAAAATGTGGCGAAGTTACCATGTGACGAAGTTTCTGTGGCAAAGTTACCATGTGGTGAAGTTACTGGCAACCAGAGGGGCATTCTAAATACACCCCTGTTGACAGCGTGGCCAAGTATTTTAGTATACAAAACTGGGTCTGATCCAGAGTAAGCCGTCTTCGTCGCCTTATGTAAACGAGTTATTCTAGACGTGGACGGCTTACTCTAGACGAGACCCCCCCAAAACCTATCTGCACATAACTTGTTTCATTAGTATATACAACATCATTTTAGTTATATACTGGTACCTTATTGCTGTTTTAGAGATACTGGTCGGTAAGTGTAATGTTTAAAGACATCGCTATTGGCGTGATAGGTCTTGGGTTTGATTCCTAGAGCGGTCAAATCCAACACTCAGCACTGTTGTCAATGGCTCACCACTGCTGTGACATTTCTGTGTTGCCCAGGTGCTATGCAGCGGATATGGACCTCGTCACTTGCTGCACACTTCAACGTAATACTACAAGTATAATGAAGATTTGATTTTTTTGATTTTGCTTAAATAGCAAATTCTTTTTACTTGCATATTGTGGACTGAAATTTAAAAGTCGCTTAAAATGCCCATTAACTGCTCTGCAAATTGTGCAAACCCAAGAAAAACTCACCAAAAAAGTGGTTTTTCAGATTACGGGCATTTACGTGACTTTTTGATTTCAGTGCATTTCCAGTCAGTGTCTACCTACATCATTGTGACGTAACAACCACCGATGTGCAGTCCAAATCATGAATAGACAAATTAAAATGTTTAGTGGGCAAGTAATGGTATATACCACCTCACTGGAAGTTTGGTTTTGCATATCAAGGCATTTAGACTAGTTTGCTGGTATTCTGTATGGATAGTAGGGGTAACGTCTAGTATCAGCTCCCAGATTCGGTTAGGGTTAGGTTTGGTTAGGATTAGGTTCGGTTAGGGTAAAATTTAAATACGGTTTGGCTCAGTTACAACTCTAAACCCTGACCAAACCTAATCCTAACCAAATCTAACTCTAACCGAACCTGGGGGCTGATACTAGACGTTACCCGGGTAGTAGGCCTGGATCTGTGAATGGACTTGCAGTAGTACACAGTACAGCATGGTTGAGATACCGGTATATATTTTTCTTGACCAAGTGTGATTGCAATTCATCTGTACATTGTACATGCCTACAAACTGGTTACCTGAGTATTGTAGAAAAACCCTACTGCATTGAATGTATGGGTTTTATACTTTCCAATAGTAAATCTCAAAAGAGATTTACTGTGGCTTTAGTTGTCCTCCTTCAGCTATTTGCTTCCCATTTTATTGTATTAACCAATTCTAATGTTCCATATAAACAAATACGGAAGAAAGGTTTAATAAAATACAGCACTATATCCTACCCAGGGCTGTAACTACTGCCAGTGCACTCGGTGCAATGCATTGGGACCCCAACACAAGGGAACCTCAAAGCACTGTATGTAATACTTTTTTTTTCAAAAATTTCAAATATGCATTTTTTCAAAAAATTTTTTCAAAATTTAAAATATTTGTAACCATCCAATATATTTCAAACATTTTTTACATAAACAGTATACTGCTGTTTTCCATCTAGTGGGGAACATCATGTTTATCCGCTTTATTTAATGAGTTTGGCTTTATGAGTTATAACATAGTTATACGTAATGAATTGAAATGGTTTTGAGATGGCAGCCTTTCAACTTGGAGCTTTGTGACTTTGCACTTGACCTGGCAGGTTTATATCACGTAAATTAATTTTTAAGAATAGGCCCATTTACTCAAAGTTGCTAAATTTTTGTGGTCAGTTTAGTGTGCTTCATATAAATAGGTAAAAATTTACTAACACTCATCAAAATTTATTTAAATGTTGTGGTTTTGAGTATCAACATTGCAGAACTCTTGGTTAGTTGATTGCAATATGAAGCAGGAAGAGATAAGTATCAAAGTGGAGCGCAAAAAAGTTTTGTGATGATGTCTTTCCGTTGTTTCCTAGTCAGATGCTCAAATTCAATCATCGTTTAGAGAAAAGCTTGCCCAATTAAAGTCTGCTAAAGTAATGGCTTGGTTTTTAATGATCAAAAACGCATCACTTGCTACAAATTATCCTGACGTGTGTGCGGCATGCATGATGTATCTGACTGTACCTGCAACAGAAGCTATGGTTAAGAGGGCTTTTTTCAAACTCAAACTAATCAAAAGCTACTTTAATAGTTCAATGGCTCTAGAGAAACTTAGCAGTTTAGCTCTGCTGTCGATAAAGAATGAACGAGCTCAAAATTTAGATTTTAGGAAAGTTATACGACAGTTAACCAAGGCAAAAGCAAGACCGAAAATTTCAATTAAAGTGAGTTTACGTGACTGGCAATAGTGAACACGTACAACTGACCGCCAGGACAACTGACTGCCATGCAAACTGATCACCGCGACAACTGACTGCGAAAAACAACTTCGTGTGCTGTATCGTAGAGAAAATGTGCTTCATGTGCTGAATAATTTGACAAGGCTCGAAAACATGCTCACAGCGTGGAGTAGGTTTGTTGCGGTTAGGGCTAGGTTTGGTTAGTTAGAGTTAAGTTCGGTTGGCTGAGTAAGGTTCGGTTGGGATTAGATGTGATCAGGATTAGGTTTGGTTGGGGTAAGGTTTGGCTATGGTTTGGTTCAGTTAGTGGCAAAAGTTCTTGTTAATAAATTAGGCGTTTTTGGTAGTCAGTTGTCACGGCAGCGATCAGTTGTCAGTGTGCCAGGCAGTAACATCGGGACAGACAGAATTGTTTTTTGTGTAGTAATTGTCGGGTAATAATATTTGATTATTGCTTTAGTTTAATCTATCATGAACTTTATCAGAATTTCAAAAATTTTGTCAGAATTAGTCAAAATGTGCCAGGAATAAAGAAACACACTGATTATCAAACTTAGCATTTAGTTATTTCATGTGAACAAAAATTGATAATTTAGCAGTAACATTGTGCAACATCGCAATTTATCTACTATTTATGTATACTTTACTTTTAAAGTGCCTTTTCAGAAAAAAGCAAGTTCCCTTTTCAGGTGCTGTTCATTCTTACCCTTTTGACACTCCTGACAATTGGCATCAATAAATTGTGTTTTATTAGTTGTTTCGTTCATGATGATGTAAGTGTAGGCTATCGCACGCTAATTTTTGTTGTGTTGAATGATTTAATCACATCGCATAGCCCATTTCCGTTTCACTGAAATATCGTAACATTGCTCTCAAAGCTCCCTTGCTTCAAATGTCAAATAATTTTACTTTATGACGTAGCATATATGTGATCAAACTTACTATTACATAATAAAAAAAAATATTGAAAAGTTGGTGCCCCATAATAGATGTTTGCACCGGGGCCCCACCTGGCGTAGTTACGGCCCTGATCCTACCAGTATTCCTGCAACTGCAAAGTACAGAAACGGTCTAGTTTTATTATGCAAAATAATTGTAGCAACTTGTGATCACTAAAATTTATGTTCAATGTTGTAAGATGTACGTAGAATATAAAATTTTCAGGTGGAAATGATTATTTCTATGTTTGGTATCAATCTTTAGCTAAGTTTTATCCAGTAGATTACGCGATTATCATTATTGGTACTGGTACTGTACAAATTGTATATAGTGAAAGTCAATAGTTTTACTACTGAGCTCTGGAAAATTTATTCAATTACTTATGGCAGTATGACTGACATTTTTATTAAAACCCTAAGCTGTATGACTTTTATATTACCGGTACTAAATTACGCTCTACTTTGTACTGGTAATCATCTGCATTCACAGTTCACTCAGTTTAAAAAATATTGCTTATCCATTTTGATAGTTTTGTTTATATACAAATTTGTCTAGAATGTGTGGTTAGTTAGGACATAATGACTGATCAAGGGGTGATAGATTCATTTATTAATGGAGTAGAGCAGTTATTTGCTCATACTGATCAAGGAGAAGATGGATTCGGAACAGAATTTTTGGTATGTGCTTGACATATACGGGTATATGCTCAGTATGGGTATATGCTTATTTTTTAAATTGCAATGGCCATGCTAAGAATAATTGGTTGTGAGGCTGAATAGAGTGATTTATTGACTATGTAGAATCATATAATTGGTGTTTATTTTTTGTGAGATTAATATAGAAAATTTCTTGAGTGTTAGATTAAGCTTTTGACTCTTAGTTAGTCGTGACAAAATGTATTATTGTGACTTCCTACCTCCACAATTTTTAATTAATTCATAAATTACATTACTAGCATGATTGTGATTATTCAGAAGTTTCATAATATAAACTGTTCTGAAGAGTCAGAATATCAAGTCGGAAGTGCTACTGGCTTTGGCAGTTTTGCTGTGATTGGTGAAGTCAAACGTTGGTATAACTCGTGTCATCAAACGATTTTTTTAGAAAATTAAACAGCTCTCTGCTACAATAAAGCAAAATCCTCAATTTCTTTCTTCGGAAGGTGAAAAGGTGGACAACAAAAAGAAAAATCGTTACAAAGATATATTGCCTTGTAAGATTCTTGTTTAAACTTGCACCTTTTTTTGCATTTCTGAGTTAAAAGTTTTTGTCATAGAACAATGCTTGTATTGTTGACTTATTTGTTGCTTTTGCAGTTGATTATGCTCGAGTTAAACTATCTTCAAATGATGACAACTCTGACTACATTAATGCCAGTTTTATTAACGTAAGTAAATATGAAAGGTGAGAAGCTAGCTACTTTCATAGTTTTCCTAATTATTGCCCTTCTCATAGAAAAAAAAGTGAATGAAATTAAATTGATTGGGTTACGTTTTTAAACCATGCAATTTTGATACAATATTGATAGATTGTGTATTTGTGTACAGTAGCATATATATATATGATTATTTGTTTGCATTAAAAACAAACCTAAAACTCTTTACCTACTGTTTCACCTTATAGGATTTTCATGACGCTTCTCATATTGAAAATTTAGTAGAAAATAATTATAAATTTGGTATCTGTACCTGATGTGGATTGTCCTATAGGCCTATAGTAAAGTAAAAATGATTTGGGGGCTCTACTTTTAAGCTACTTCAGGAACTTGGCCACTTGTACGGCATTGCAGCGCGAAGGTTATGAAATGGTGTAGCTGGAATATGGTAGTATGACAAAGGGTCAGGTAATATCCATTGTTTATATTTTGTCGTTTTTGTGAAGGGTCCAGACCATAACTGTTCATACATTGCTTCACAAGGCCCACTACCTCACACTGTGAGTGATTTTTGGAGAATGTTGTGGGAGTATAAAGTTAAAGTGATGATCATGGTTTGCCGAGAAGTAGAAAATGGCAAACAGAAATGTGAAAGGTAGTGATTGTATATTGGATTTTTTGTCTAAGTGCATTGTGTTTTTGTTTCGTTGCTTAACTATATTTGTACTTATTGAAGCAACTTTTTTTTTCATTGTACTGATCACAGAAGTAATTTAGCATCAAAGAAGGGATTTAGTAGCAGAGCTGGTCGTCTAAATTTGAAACAAGACTGTTAATTCAAAGAGTTTTGTTGATGAAAGTGTAGGGTTTTGTGGAAAGTATTAGGTACTCGATCTGGACTTTATTTTCTGCTTGTAGACCAATTATTTTTTTGTGTTAGAAGGTTCTCAATATTTCTTTTGAGTAATGAACATTGAATAAGAGATGGTGCAAAAGCTTTGTTCTTATAAAACTGTACATTTGTACAATTCTGCTTGTAAATAGATGACCTTCTAAAATGCACTTGTGCTGGTTAAAGTATATCATATAGCAAAATCAAATCTTCATTATACTCGCCATATTACACCGAAGCGTGTAACGAGTTGCGGGGCCCATCTCCGCAGCTTAGCGCCTGGGCAACACAGCTCCGAAGAAACGTCGCAACGGTGGCGAGTCGTTGGCGACACTGTGTCGATTTGACCGGCCCGTTTATCGAACCCCAGACCTCCCGCACCGATAGCGTGCGCTTAGCTACTGAGCTAACGGCCCAAAAATGTTTTTGGCTTTTAATGATTTTTTGTGCAGGTATTGGTCCACTGGAAACAAAGATGTCAAAGTATTTGGTGATATAACAGTTACTGCAGTAAGTGAGATTTGTGTATGTGTATGTTAATAGGTTGGTAAAAATTAACGTTATGTTCATATTCTTACAATTTAATCATCATTTAAACCTTAAAATTTATTGTAGTTCGGTTCTTTTACTTGATTGTAAACTCATTAAAGATTTGATTTCTTTTTGTGTGGTTTTAGAATATTTTACAACTGTTACTTTATACTCTTTTTGAACCGAGAATTAGTATACTGTTTCATTGGTTGATTCAGCGTCATAACTTTTTTAACGTGCTGTGAAATGTAGTTTATCATCATGCAAAGGTGCGTTAGTCATTCAACCGCTGCTTTATGCATTGGCTTAATGATATGACCTGCACTAGAATAGTTCATGCGACTTCACTATTCTCAACATTCGTTGGAATCAGTTTCCTTGTAGCAGCTCCAATCTGGATTTGTGTGGTTGTACTCAAGCGATTTAGGCAATCTAAATTAAGTTTCACCGTGGTTAAAATCTGTAAACTGTGTGTAAACATCTTTTGCTATATAACAGTTTTATGGTCAGGGTTACCATTTCGTGCTTATTTTTGAATCTCGTGCTTGATACGTCTTCGTTGAAATGCTTTTTTTAAATGAAAGAAAAAATGGTCGCATTGTGTTCATGATTTAATTTTGGCTTTTGGAAAGTTGTTTTAATTTCTTAATCGCTTCAACTTCGTACAAAGCGTCAGAAAGCGGTACTGATATGGTTTTGCAATGAAGAGCTTTTGACTTTTTGATAACCTGCTACTCCGTCGCAACAGCAGCATGCCTATTTTTTGTTGTGAACCGATGGTAACCCTGTCTATAGTGCAGTCTTTGATAGCTTTTAACCTTCCTACAATGCTTGCTCTATAGCTGAAGCTTGCAACAAAATATTTAAAGCTATGTTCCACTATGTTAATGTAGTCTGGCTTCAACCTTTGATTATTTCAGGAGAATATTGAAATATACGATGATGATTCATGTCAAAGGACATTAAGTGTAAAAAGAGCCGGCGTAAGTAATTGTACGATGATTAAGCAACTACTGTGTTCATGTTCTTACCTTTATTTGAGCTTACGAATCTTCAGTGCTTGTAGATATTTTAACTACAGTATATATTTGCTCTTAGCAGCTCAGATGGCCTAGTGGTAAGAGCGTCCGCCTCTGGAGCTGTAGACTCGGGTTTGATTCCGAGTCGGGTCAAACTAATGACTTTAAAATTGATATTCACAGCTCCCCTGCCTGCTTGACGTTCAGCATTAAACGGATAGTGTGGAGAACAAGTCGGCAAGTTTACTTGTTGTGCCGTTAAGAAGGGCACTTGGCGGGATTCCCCCATGTTGGTGTGGTAGACAGATGGCCGGCTACGCCTAAACGAGCTCGTGATAGCGCTTGGATAGCTTTCTCGTGATAGGGGGATAAATATGCACCTAATGCTAATGTAATGCTAAATGTTGCTCAAGTTTTCAATGAGTGTTGAATAAGCTGGTTTAAAAGCCTTGTCTAGATGATAATTGGACTGATTCAATGGTATATTGTTGGCACATTTATTTATTTGCAATTATGAGTTTCTACTTAATTGTGTGAAGGCAATGTTGTGTAAAGTTTGTGGGTAGTTATTGGGATGTTTCACTTTTTCATCATTTTTGAAATCAAAAATGCCCAGGGTGCGATAGGGTGGGGTTAGGGAAAAATATGGGAGCCAAGTTTTTTTCCTTGATGACGTCATTTTGAGGTTGCACGCGTCAATTAATATTTCAAGTAGCCGAATTTTCGTCAATGTGGTGTAATTCCGGAACCAGTTGACCTAGATCAACAAAAGTGGTGTCAAAATGACCAGAAGATAATTATGGTTTCCTATCAGTACTGAGACTTTGACTCGCTAACGACAACAGAAAAAAGTTATTTTGAAAAACCGTTTTTTAGTCGATTTTATTATTTTGAGCATTGTAGCGCCTATCACTAAGCTGCTGCCACTTCGCACTCTCGTTACAAGCTATCACTGCACTTTTATTTAATTGGATACACAAAAACAAGGCTGTGTTATATCCTAAAATTTTACCTGGGGCTGAATTGCCAATGTTGGGCTTCTCTGTATCTTGGTCTTACAGGGCCATCCTGCATGGCTCCAGGGCTCTTTTTCCTCAAACAACAGCGCTCAAGCTCATGAGTACCATGACCAGTAATAACCTTCACATGATCTTGCATTCCCTTGTTTTCTGCTAAAGTTTTACCAGTATGTAGTGCAGTGTTGCCTGATGTAGTGCGAAAATATTTTTTTGTCTCATGCTTCAGCATGGCTTTCACCAGTAAACTTTGCTCTTAGTGTTTGTTTAGCCTTGTTTTTGTGTATCCAATTAAATAAAAGTGCAGTGATAGCTTGTAGCGAGAGTGCAAAGTGGCAGCAGCTTAGTGATAGGCGCTACAATGCTCAAAATAATAAAATCGACTAAAAAACGGTTTTTCAAAATAACTTTTTTTCTGTTGTCGTTAGCGAGTCAAAGTCTCAGTACTGATAGGAAACCATATCTTCTGGTCATTTTGACACCACTTTTGTTGATCTAGGTCAACTGGTTTCGGAATTACACTCGATTCACGAAAATTCGGCTACTTGAAATATTAATTGACGCGTGCAACCTCAAAATGACGTTATCAAGGAAAAAAACTTGGCTCCCATATTTTTCCCTAACCCCACCCTATCGCACCCTGGGCATTTTTGATTTCAAAAATGGTAAAAAAGTGAAACATTCTAGTAGTTATTGCCAAGCCCCTATTTCGATGTGTCTTAAATTTGGATTTAATAGGAAACTCGAACCATTCGTCAGCTCCATTACCGGGGTTGGCCTGACCACGGTGTGCCTCGAACTCGAGATGCAATTTTGAAGATAGTTGAGATCGCCAGATCCCTTCAAGATTACAGGTAATTGTTGCTTTTGTGGAAGAAGAGCCATGCAAATTGTTTAAGGGTAAACTGAATCCATGCCTGATCAACTGATTGAAAAATCATGCTTGTTGGACATATGGTTTATTTGAATTTCTGTTGTGTTACTTTTTAACACTGTGTTATGATATGCGTATGTATATGTGCTTTCTTCATTGCGTATGCTATGTTCCCTCATCTTTTCCAAGTTTTTAAATTTAGACTGTATAATGCAGGAGCTTGCAGCTATTTCAATAGTGATGTGGTTTTACTTGGGCAATGGTGTAGCTAAACTTGCATTCTCTTCTATAATTTTTGCTATATATTTATTTAGAGCTGATTCCAAATCACCGTTATGCGTCCACTGTAGCGCAGGATGCGGTCGCACTGGCGTTGTGATTGTGATAGACTACTTTCGACATCTTCTCAAGACAGAGGTAGGGCCTCCTTGATTTTTTTGATGTTGGCAAGGTCTCATGAAAACGCCCATGTGTTTTTCACGAAATTTATCACTCAGTGATATACAAAGTAGTATATGTCTCAAACTAACTACGTGAAGCTTACTGGGTTAATTGGAGTTTTAGTGATGCTCTAAGCAAGCTTTGCATTTATTAGGCCAGGTTGGATAAGAATGTGACTCTTTAAATACTTCTTAGTTCCGTACAGCTTTGGGCTGAGAGATGAGACGAAGATATTTCCGTGTTTCGTATCTGTAGAAAGTATAGTGAAAGGGCGTTAATCGTTATACGTAATGTAGCAATTACAAATCTGTGCGGAACCGCAGTTTGATTAATGCCTTTGCATATTTTTCAACGGTAGTTTCTAAATGTTGGCTGCTTTGAGCTCTGGTTTCACTCTCATGTTTGGCAAAGTGTGTCATTAACTTTTTATTTTTGTGTGTGTGGACCAATTACTTGTTCGTTATTGCGTATTCTTTTGGCTCGCGGGTGCAATTTTGCTGTGACCAGTTACTTTAACCGTTTTAGCTTGTCTTCCTCCGGAAATAATTGCGTTTCATGTCTTCCATTGTTTTGTGGAAAGAATCACTCAATGTTTTATACAGGGTTTTACGTCAAATTTACGTGTATTCGATGTCGTCAGCGCTATGAGGAAGCAAAGGCCAGCCATTGTTCAAACGAGGGTTAGTCGATTCGTGTTGTAGAAGGCGTTTTGTTTTTCAGTAGGATTCTATTTGCATTTTCTTTTTTTTCGAAGGTTATCTCAATTTGCATTATGTCATTTTTAAGAACCAAGGGTTTTGAGTTTACTGCCCTAGTCCTAGCAATGGTTCTGAGTCTGCACTGTTGGGAAATTTTCGTATTCGCTACACGTCCATCTTTTTGCATTACTCTGTCCAATTTAGGTGGACCACATGCTCGTGAACTTACTGCGTCATAATTGAGAAAGACAACTGACGAAAAAATAATGGATTGCAGATTTCATTTCTGTTCATTTCGTTTTTTACCGCCTTAGAAATTTACGCTAGACTTACTCTTTCTTATGTTCGTGTCTTAACTTAGTTGCATAGAACGTACGTTTTCGTAAGCTTAATTTACTAAATCTAACTTTTTTATTGTTGTAGGACCAGTATGAGTTTGTTCATCTTGCAATATCGGAAATGTGCACTAAGCATATGCAAAGCCGTGGTAAAGCTCTCACATCCAATCTGTCCAAGTCATTGACGAGTACTACTTATGAAAATGTGACGTTTTCTGAGAAGCCACGCGCAAAACCTAAGCCAAACAAGGTTGCCAATTTCAATAAAAAGCACTTGGATGGGTCTTACGAGAATCTTGTTCCTCACGAGTCTGCCAATCACTCTACGAAGCAAACTTTTTCTTCAGGACATCATCAAGATCACCCTGAACCTCACAGGCCTGGTTTGCATTCAGAACCACTGGACCAACGGAGCCCTATTTCTAAAGTTTCTCCTAAGCCCAGAACGGATTTGAACCAAGTTAAGCCTAAAATGATAAAACAACCGGTTACACCATCACCAACAAATAAACCGCCTGTCCTTCCTCAGACAAAACCAAGGTAGAAAATAAGTTAAATAGATTTTCTTATTTTGACATCGATTTTTTCTTGCACCATTCATCGTTGCTCCTTGTCTTGAAATGTGGTTATTTCGTGACAGCGTAATTACTTATGATTACGCTGTACATAGGTAATGGTGTGTATTAACAATAAGTTTGTGTCTTGTGATTAATAGGCAAATCTTACCAGTTTTTGCCCATTTTTGAATATTAATCATGGCTTACATGTAGTAGAATAATAAAAATCAGAAATGTAGACCTACTTGTTGTAACTAGCAATGTTGTAATCGATTTCATTTGTAGATTTGCTCAACCAAATCCTCGTTCTGACGCGAATTCTGTTAATGCAGGTGTGTTTTTTGTTCAAATTACTTAGATTTTGCATGTTGCAATGGTTACTTTTTTTGTTTTATCATTTGCATGTTTAGCAGTTGCAGAAACATCCGCACTCCTTAAAACCGATGTAGTTGTGACTGAATCACTGCAAGCGCGGAAAGAAAGACTTTTGTTTCTTGGTTTGTCTCCCAGTGACGATGTGCCGAAAAAATCCCCTGGTTCAGTTCTTGATTTAAAGTCAATAAATAACGCTCCGGTTAAGTTAAACAAGCCTAAGCTGCAGCGCACTTCGTCCATGGACAATTCGGCAAGGCTTAACAATAGTAATAACATTAATGAAGACAAGTTTAGAGACATTGAACCAAATGGAAAATCTGCCCTAACACCGCCTACTTTACCTCGTAAATCTAACAGCATAAAAGTGTACTCTCACAGAAGCGAAGCTCAGAAAACTGCGGGTAAAAATCCAAATTTTGTTCCTGATATTTTGAACTCAGAAAAGTATGCCCCTGTCGACCATGCAAAAAATTATTCTCATATTGGAAAGCCCAATAAGCCAAAGCGAAGCAGTGGCTATGATAATCTAGTGCGCTCTGTAAAATACAAAGACAATGAGAGAAGAAAAAGTGATTCTTACGACCGAAGAGACAATCCAGCTGAAGAAACAAGCCTAAATGCGAAACAAACTGTGGATAACATTCTCTACCAACCGGATACTCCCAATTCCAAAATAGCAAAACCCAAATCCAAACCCAGAGTTCACGTTTACACCGAAGTAGATGAATTTCCGGGCAGAAATAAAGGTTTGATGGTTTTGCTTTGGCTGCTTTAGTCTTTTGAAGCTTTTTTAGACCTCTGTGGTACTTACTTTGCAATATAGGTATATATTTCTTGGATTTTCTGAATAGTTCAGTTCAATTTGGTCAATTCAGTTACTGTATGAATGTTAAAAAACAGATTCTTTCCATATTATTTGATACCGGCTATAATCAAAACATAAATTTTGACTGTTTTCGTTTTTAGTACAGATATGCCAGAAATTATTAACCATGATTATAAATTGTTACCGTGCACTGCTAAAATCGAAACCGTCTGTTATGTTAAACGCGGTTATTTAACAGGTCATAAATGAGCGGATACCTAATCTTTTGTAACAATAACTTCGAATTAAATTGAAAATGATCTTGCCGCAAGCAGTTAATTTCAAATATTAACGCTTAACTTTGCACATTCAAATGTGTGTTTGAAAATAACAAATGAACTAAGATCATTTTTCAGCAATTTTAATTTGTTTACCATGCATATCGTCACATACTTTTTTCAACTAGGCAAAGAAGCAAAAAATGTTGGTAAATTTGCCGCTAAAATTAACTTGAAAGTGAGAATGCTCTCCCAACTTTTGTTTAACTGAAAGAACTTCGTTTCATTCAAGAAATTTTCCATGTTGGCTCGTTCTCCACCGAGTAATTTTGAAAAACTTTTGTAGATGACCAATGTTTATCTGAAAAGCTTGTCAAACGCTGGTACTTCTTTTTGCCTTTGATTTTTAATTTTGTTTTATTTTGCGTGATTATTATTCACAGAGCATGGTTTTTTTTTAGCTATGATATACAGTATTATTACTTAGCTATGTGTGCAATATGCAATGCAGATGACCTTTGGCCATTTTTATAGTTAATGTTTTGCATTTTTAGCATATTAATTTTAAATCCCGTTGAGGAGTTCAAGTGCCTTTGCAGCTACATTTTCGCCGATTAAGCTGTGGAGTCATATATCCAAAGATGTTTCTAACCCAATAGTTTCATCCCGCGTTATCTCTCTTCATTTGTATGTTTTGTAATTTTTTTTTATCAAAGGATGTTGAATAATTGAGAAAGACTGCGAAGTGAGCTTGCTGTCTTCGAGTCAGCAGCCACCCGATGAATATATGAAATGCGATCGGCTTTAGCCGCGAATCGAACCCGTCACGTAGGATCTATCATTTGCGCTGTACCGCTAGGCCATGTCCCTGACAGTGGCAATTGCGATATTGTTTATCAGTTGCACCGAGACCTCAGAAACTTTTATGCAATGCCCGTTTTCAAGTTTTTCTTCATTGTACCCTGTTTTTTGCATTATGTAGTTGGCTTTTTTACAACCGAGTAAAATAGTGCCTGTCACAATATAAAAAGAAATGCAAATTTTCTATGCAAAGCAATCAAATTGCAGTAAGGTGTTAGCTCCTATTGGTTGGAAACTATCAGCTTTTGCATAGTGCTCACTGCATTGCGAATAATGACGTTATGTGTAATTTGTTTCTATTCCGGTATTTTGTTTCAGACTTTGACAAAATACTTCCTAATTCAAAACCTCCTCCTGCTGTGAAGCCAAAGATAGGTTTGTGTATTCTAACTGCTCAAATTGAGACCGTAAAGAGTAGCGGTTGATTAATTTGCATTACTAATGCTATGTGTTAGTTATCACTTGTAGAAACTTTTAACAAATGCATGAATATAACTTTCACTCTGTCAGCACTACTAATGTAATAATCAGCGCCATTTATGCTCGCCAGTTCAATGAGCTTTCCGTATCTGAACAGAATTGTTCAGTCATAAATTACTACATTTTGATGGCAAGGCTGCAGTTATTCTGTTCTCATATCCAGTTTGAGTGGTTCAAAATGCCCTTGGGCTTGATGCATCATAGTCAGTTTTGATGTCGTCGTTAAAACAAGTGGTCAAGACACCAAAAATTTAATTGTGATGCTGAAAGCCCATGAAACCACTTAACTGTGTACAGGGTAAGTGTTTGGTTTCGATCGACCGTGGAACCGAACCGATGACCTTTTTCTGTATAAAGCACTATTGATTTGTCAGGTGCTAGCCGGCAGAGATGGCTGTAGTCGGACTTTATTTCGGCTTCAAACGTTTGTACATATTGCGAACAGAATCTTAAAATGGCTTGAAACTTCGAGCGGGGCAACTGAAAATTTTGTTAATTTGAGAACTTCAATTTTTTGGTCCGTCTGCTGTGGTTCCGTTAAATTTCCGGAAAAAAGAGTAGTTTTGCTTAAAATTCATTGTTGCTTATCTCTGCCGTCTACTTGTTTTGCTTTACTAATCTTAGCTGTTACAATTTTCATCGCAGAAGAGGCCAGCCCTGGCGATGTGTATGCAATGGCTGATAATTTTTCAAATGTTACTGACGTGTATGCACAAACTAACAAGCCTTCCGAACCTGTCTATAGCACTGTGTCAGGCGAGAAAACAGAACCAGTTTATGCTTTTTCAACTGGTTCGTATTGCAAGCAATATCATCAGTATTCATATGCTTATCTTTGAGTCTTACTTAAAAAATCACTTTGTGATTTGAGATCAGGACAGATTTTAATCAGCTAGTGAAAAGTACTCCACCCGATCTCGGTTTATCTTCAAAAATCTTTTGGTTAAATTACTATGGCAGTGGTTTCAACTTTAGTGGTGGAGCGGAATCCCAATAAAACAATCCAGAGACCCGTTGAACCTCTGGCTGGACTGTCCTGGCTGAACCCTAGAGTTCCGCTGATCGCCGGTGGAAAACCACTGCACAGGCATCGGCTCAGTTTCGTTACAGGCACAAATTATCCCCCCAGAACCATGTTTCTCTGATATAAGGTGAAAATGCGGGAGGTGTTAGGTCGACTAAGCCAGAAGGACAATCTTAAAGCACTGTGGATACGTTTGTACTTGGATCTTCAAAAATCTGTCCTTTTCTCTTGTCATTGGATGTTTGTTTTTTGTTCGACTTTCGACGTTGTAATTTGGTAAAATTTAAACGACTTCTGCTTCATTGTAAATATGTTGAAACGTGTAATTTTGTCAAAAACTATAAGATGTATTTTACTAATTGCACTTATTCTGTGTTATTTAATATAACATGTGTTCTTTTGATCCTACTGCAACTATCTTCCAATGCAAAACATTGTAACTACTAACTAACCAAGCTACTTTGGTTTGTAGAGACTGCTAACTTTAATTAACAGCTTGCATGTATTTGTTAAGCATGTCATGAACTAATTAACTAACATATTGTTCTGAAGCGTCAGTGACGTTAGAAAGACAAAAGCAAGTGACACGCTTATAAGACAACTTTTTTCTTATTATTGGCTCTACTTGCAGTGAGTGAAAAATAGTGGCTTTTTGTATGTTGGGTAGATATTATTAATATTTTATGCAGAAACTTATGTAATCTTATTTAAAAAATTGACTTTGAGAAACGGTAGTTGTTATCAAAGATATAATATGTATCATTACGTATATGTTGCGTGTTACATGACGTAGAGCAGTTTGAGCAACGTGATTATTAATAGTTCTGGTGACCAAAGTGTAATGTGCTAACACTGTCCCTTAAACACTGTGGTGACCAAGGGTGGAAACCTGGCTACTTGGCGTTATGGGTGTCAGTTTCAGTTTCGGTATGTTGAAACCCAGATGTCAGGTTTCAGTTTTGGTTTGGTTTCACCGCTGTTGCAAAATAGGTTCCAGTTTCGGTTTCAGTCTTGCTTACACACAGCTTCGGTTTCTGGGTTTCAGTTTCGGTTTAAGTTTCATCCAAGAAAACCGTTATATTTTGAATACGAATTATTTAAATGCTCTACTCCTTTGCATTTTTGTTTTATTACAATGATAAGTTGCAGTTCAGATGGCCTAGTGAGAAGAGCAATTGCTTCAGAAGTTGTCGACTTGGGTATAATTCCGAGTCCGGTGAAACCAAAAACTCAAAAATTACTATTCACAGCTTCTCTAAGTGACGCTCAGCATTAAAGGAACTGTGCTGGTAATGATGGTGATGACAATTTTTAAAACCCAAAACCTTAGAAAATTTTGAACAGGTTTTAGTTTCAGTTTCGGTTTTGACGTTTCAAGAAAAAACGGTTTTGGTTCAGGTTTAGGCTTTCAAAAATTTGACTGAGTAGGTGTCAGTTTCAGTTTGGATTTCCAAAATTCCCTTTAAAACCGGGTTTTCAGGTTTAGGTTTAGGTGTGGGTTTCCACCCTTGGTGGTGACTAACTGTTAGTGGAACGTTGATGTCAATGTTTTCTTACCAGATCCAACTCCAGAAATTGATGATTATGCTAACCTTTCTGGTGAAAAAATTAACACTGGCTGTCCTGGTGGGTGTTGTTGTTTAGTAGTCCTAGTTTTGAATGTGCTCCAGCAGCCTACATTGGTTATTGTGTACTTGCATGTCTACTTGATGTTGTTGTAACGAGTCTATTCGGTTTCGTCCAGAAATTTCTGCATTTCTGGTTAAGATTGCTTTACTAAATCTTTATGACCCATCACCATTGCTTTGACCTTGCTGAAAATTACTACTCGACACAGTCAGTCAAAAATGATGTTGAATTTTAGTAAAATGATGTATAGTTGCTGAAGATGTGCATAGGATTGGCATAGTTGAATATATGCTATTATTATAGCATTAACTGGGGTTTAATCATTTAGTAAGTAGTATAATGATTAGCTTAGAATGATGACTACCGGTATTTTGCAATGCCAGTTCAAGGCTTAAACTTTAACTGTCTTAACTTCATGTACATTTGAAATATGAGAACAAGTTTGAGTGTTCTATTTCACACAGCTGCACGACCTCGCTCATCCAGCAACGCATCTTCCCGTTCCAATTCCCGTTTATCTGGAGGAGGAGCAGTAACCACTCCGCGTGAGTTAAATGCTTAGTAGACCGTCGTATGATTTGGTTATATTCAATTGTTTACCTTTAGCTGCATATCAAATGAATCATAAACTAGTGAAGTATGTTGCTCGGCTATTCACCTGACCTACGTTTTTGCAAACCTAGACATTACGCTGCCAAACTGCGTTTTATTTTTTCATCAGAGCAACTGGCTTTCTCGCTTACAACTAGAAATAATAACAGGAAAATTTTAGAGCTACTTAAGCGCTGTAGATGTTCATGTTGTAGGCTAGGTTTCGGCGAGCTTGTAATAGCATATCCGTTTGTTTTTTTTTGTTTTTTTGTCATGCACTAACAAGAATGCTAATTGATGTTGGAACAGATCATTTGATGCGTTAAAATCACTTTAAGAATTATGTTTTTTCATATAAGGTTTTGAAATTTTTTTTGGGGGTGCACTGAATTAGATTACTCCAATGTTACCCGTTGGGAAATCAAACAATTCGCATCAATATCGCAGTGTTTTAGATCTCATATCAGTGCATGAAATCTTAGACCCTCTACCCAAACATTATAGCTTTCCTTACATACTTATGAGGCTGTTATTGCAATGGAATGGTGCCTTTGGACTGCGTTTTGTTTTTCAAAGAGCGATTTATTTTTTGGCATTCAGTGATGCTCTTTGTCTTAATTGTATTATGATGAAAATAGCTGTTTATTAAAATGCTGTTCTATGCATTTAAAAAAATAGTCTACATCATATTGCATTAATGCACTATAGCACTTATGCAGTGTAATAGGATAACTACTAATTTTTTATGAGGTTTAATAAGGTCTGCCCGTAACTGTTGATTTTGTTATTGGATTTAGTATTTTAACTTGTAAGTTATAGCTTTGTGGAACAATTTCAAATATTTTGTACTTAAAAAGTTAGATTTTCAGCTAAATCATGAAAGGCATGCACGGGCAACTCTTATAATACCTGTGTATGCACAGGGAGTTCCAAAAGTCCTGGGCACATTTGAAGTACTCATTGTTATCTCCTTAACAATGAATGGTAGTAAGGTAAAAGTTGTGCCATTTTTAAGCTAGTTACATTAAGTTTTTTGTAAGGCTATTGATTAGGTTTTTCCTGAGTTTTTAAATCTTTAGTAGTTTCCGAGATATAACTGTCAAAAAAATATGCCCAAGGCTTTTGGACAATGCTTGTACTGTGGCTTAATTGTTGCTTACTTTTAGACTGCATGCGTATTCACCGGTAGGCTACATGTAATTTTTTTATTTTAAATGACTTTTGACTTACATTGCACTTAGTTACTTTTGTGTGTGGTTATTGCTCGCAATTAAAAACTTTGCTTTATTAATTAACCCAGCAATATTGTTGTTACATAGCAATTCCAGAAAGGACACCAGATTCGCGCGTTTTGTTGCCTGCAGGTAATTTAGCAATGTTGCAAAAGGTTGTAACAAAAATTTTTGTGACAATTTTTGCTTCCTTGTATATCTACATATCATTAAATGAATTTTATTTGAATACGATAACCACCTGAAGAGCCGACAATGGTGAAGCAGGCTGTCGTTGTTTTGATATGATGTGGTTATTTTACAATACAAACTCTAGCTATTGACAGTTATCGAGCTCTCTGAAGTTGAGCCTTGCTTTAGCAGAGAGGCGGGGAACCGGCAAACCTTGGCGAGCCACATTGAACGCATAATATTCTCATCTAGCCACATATACTTTTAAGTTGTAAACTCAATTTTACGTCACAAATTTGCTAATCATTCAAGGTGAGTTATTTTTCATCGTAAAATCGGAGACTTTTGCGCGGTTTTTATGTCACAAATATAGCATAATTGAATGTGAAGCAGTTTTTAGGTAATGTTCTCTATTCTACTGATGTGTTGTACACTTACCAAAGTTATGACGCGGGCCACATTCAAAACTTAAGCGAGCCGTATGTTCCCCCTTACCAAAGTTCTGACGCGGGCCACATTCAAAACTTAAGCTAGCCGTATGTTCCCCACTCCTGCTTTAGCATGTTTACACATCGTTTAGTAGCTGCTGTAATTAGTAGCAAATTGTTAGTTACTATTAAAGTTTGATACTATTAATTGATTTTATTTTTTCACAATTCTTTTATCATGGTTTTATTCCAGTTTTAATTTTTTTCTGTTTGTTTCTGTGGTAAATTATATCAGTATAGTTTGCCTTTAAATGCAATTTTCACGCACTATTCGAATTTAAGCAAGGCAATCGTTTTGACAAAGAAAAACTAAGATTGTGGAGTTTTTGCCATAACATAGTGTTTAGCTAGAACAGTGGCTTCTTGACCTATTGGGGACTGCAAATCGATTGTGATGAAACCTACCTACCCCTGTGTTAGTGCCAAATAAATAGCTCATAAATTAGTAGCGAAGGTAATTTTTTAAATTGAACTGAAAATTCAGCTGTAATTGAGGAAGACTGCGAATTGAGCTTGCGCTTTTCGAGTTAGCAGCCGCTTCGTATATTTGTCAAATGAGATCGGCTCCAGCCGTGAATCGAACCCGTCAGGTATGATTTGTCACCTGCGCTGTGCCGCTAGATCAGACCTGCGAGCTATACCACATAACGACCAATATTAAAGTATCATGCAAGTAACAAGTATCATGCTGACCCTTTGTAACACTTTTGCGGACGCCTTGGGGGTTCCAAGTCCATGGGTTGCAAATTTAGACGCTAGAATCGTTCTAAAATTGCGATTTTATTTTTCATAACACTAATCGATTTTAGTTTAACTTTCGTATAACCCTAAGAAATAGATTGTTTTCATGACGAGGCAAAACCAAAAAACACATCGGTTTCATCACAATGTGTTTAATACAATGATAAATTCGAAAGTAGTTTATCAACTGTTTGACATTTATGTTTGACAAAGCAATCAAAAAAATATATCAGTTTATTTTTGTATCTTAAGCCACATGCTTTAGAAGCCGAATGAAACGAAAGTAACGGTCTAAATCTTTGGTTTAAGTTTTTTCAATGTCAAACCTGTACTTTTACTAATTTGGAACAATGCTCCCGTTTATATTTTCATTTCCAAGCGTTGATTAACCTTAAAGAGCTTCAACTAAGGTGGAATTTTTGCTTTGATTACAATTAACTTGACGTGTATTCCGTACATAACATGAGTCTGTTAGCATAATATTCATGACTGTACAAAAAACTAGTCCTTTCCAATTTTTTGGGCTCTTTCTGTACACAGAGTCTGTAAAATTTGAAAGTCAATCGCTTGTGTAGATCTTTCGGCATGTGCAATACTTTAAGCAGCATTAGTGTTCAACATTTTATCAACTACAACTGATGATCTCAAAATATACTCCGAAATGCCTGTATTAGGTATCCCTTGGAGGGACAACCGTTTTCAATCTCGTTTTTTCCTTCCATCGGGTGAACTTATGTCCCCTTGGAGGGACAACCGTTTTCAATCTCGTTTTTTCCCATCATTAGGTGAACTTATGTCAAGTCAAGTGTGAGCAAGGTCTTGCATAGTGTGTTGTGTTTATGAAGTCTTAAATTTAGATGAACCAATCGGAGGATCTGAGCCCAACATGCATTTTTCTACAGGTAATTAAACGTAAATTTGCGAGTAAGGTTGCCTATCTTGACAACATGTTTTAAATTAGATTTTAAAACTTCGAGATTGAAACTCTTGGAAATTCAATCGAGCTGTTAAACCAGTGGCGAAAGCCTTGCTTTACATCAGGTGGACCTTTTCTAAAATGGGTGCCACCCGTCGTTAAAATGTACACCACCTTGGGTTCGATATTTTGCTATTTCTTACATCTGTGTCTGTAAAAATACCAGCTGCCTGGCCTAGTAGTTCGAGCGCTGGTTTGCTGGGTGAAGACAAGGCTCGGTACTTGGTGAAGTCGCATTAAATAAAGGATAACCAAAACACTGTCAATATCGCCGCCAATCCGTGACCATAAACCTTTGTAGAAAGCGATTAAAAAAAACCTTACTTTTTTATGAATACGTTATGTTACATTTATTTTTGCACAGATCGGTCCGTTGCAAACAACAGAGCTAGCGACCAAGCGACCTACGAATGTCCTGATTTCGAGTAAGTAGTGTTACTATCACATACTTATCATTAAAAATCGAATCATTAAACTTATTAAAAAGCATTGAAAAATTATATTTATCATTAAAAATCGAATCTTCATTATGCTAGCGGCATTACGCCGAAGAATGTGCCGGGACCCACTTCCGCGGCTTAGTGTTTGGGCCATACTGCTGCCAAAAAAAAAAACGCCGCAGTGATGGTGAGCCGTTGGCACCTCTGCGTCCGATGTGACCGGCTGTAGAATCGAACCCCAGACCTTACGCACCGTGTTCTTTGCCACTGCGTCGCCCTGCCGGTTATACTTGCCACTAATGTTTTTGATACACTTTGGTTGCTGATAAAGGCGTAGATTTAACTTGTAAGAAGTTTTATTTTGGTTTTACGTTATGAGCAGCGTTTTCCAAAAGATTGTTAAGCCGTTTCTTGAGTTACTTGAATGACCTGGCATATTGATTCGGCTGGCTAGAAAACAAACTTTTGTTTGACGCCCCATGCTTGCTATGGCGTCAGCGTAAGTAATTGGTCGACTGCTGAGATTTTTCAGTTTGCCTGCGGAATTGTTTTGTAATTGAGAGGTAGTTTCGGTCGCTGTTCTGACTGTCTAGTCGCAATTTTTGCATAATTGTTAGTTTTGATTCGTTTATGACCTATCCCAATAAGCGTGTGAGTCCAAAATGTAATCTTACATGATATAATACAACTGCAAGTTTTTGTATTGTTTTGATTGAGCTTTCGACATAAGAATTCATTACGGTTCTTAATATGTACCTGTATATAATATTGTAGAAGCAATGCCGTGCTGTTTGTGCATTGTGTTTGGTTAGACGGAAGTCTATTTAAACGAGGTAGTGCCATAACGTTGTTTTATCTTTACTTTGCAAACGTCACAAATTCTGAATGATCTTCTGGTATCGTTACACAAATAGCTGATACTTCGTTCTGTGCAGTTTATAACTTGTCCCTACTGCAGCAGTTTCTCGTTCATACAATTGAAAGGAAATAGCTCACTATTTCGGGTCTAGGTATTGTAGCTCTTATTTAACAACAGATTTCTATTGCTGGACGTTTCGACAACATAGATCCAGCTGCCACCATCAGCTCTCAGCAGTTTAATTAAGGCATGACGAAACAGATAGATTTTGTGCTGCCCTGCTTGATTTTTTCAGTATAGTGCTGTTTTGCTTGCGCCAGTATCTTATTGTATAATATTTGCACCTAATTTCATGCATGAATTATTAGGCGTAATGGCTTTAAAATAGCTGTAATTGGTTTTGCGTCTCTGTCCATCTGTGCAAATAGCAATGATAATGGCTAGTCCTATATGGTAACTTGCATTGCAAATTGAAATTGATTCCATTGTACGATCAAATAAAGCCACTAGCGTTCTTTCAACCGTAAACCTTTATGCTTTTGCTTATGTTTATATTTCAACGTTCATGCTTGCCCAAGTGTCCATTTCAGTCTTGCTACCATCAGCCTAAAACTGCTCAATTGCCTAAATCAGTGGTTTTCAACCATTTTGTTGGAGCAAAACCCTTATGTAACATTCCAGAGACTCGTAGCCCCTGTGCATTGATTTCATAACTAACCGAACCCTGCTCTAAATTGTAAACTTGTGCAACTCCGATTGAACATCAATGCATAAATTGTGGACCTATTAGCTATCTTACCTGTTAGCCGAAGATAAGTAAACCAGTATTAACAGAAGGCAGCCCTTGTGGAATCGTTTGTGCTGTTACAGTTGTAAGTTAATTGTTTGAACATAGATTTTTGATGGTTTGGTAGAGAAAATACTGCCAGTAGTGTTAAACTCGAAAGCCGAGATTGATATCTCTGTACAATTAGCATGGCCGCATTGAACTTTTCGCAAATCTACCTTACAACTAATTGTACTCAATGTAAGCTAACCTTCAATTGGTGCTTATTAAAATAAAATGGTTTGGTTTGGTTCAAGTTGATGTTTGGCTAAATGAGGAAGGCAATGTATTACTGTTTGTGATTTATAAAACTTACTTTGTCTAGTAGACTCTACAGTCTTTTATTGAGCATAATTGCTTGTCGCACAGTGATTAAACAGCATAATATTACTGTTAAAGTAAGCAACATACTGTTTGTGTTGCATGCTTAACAAATACAGCTTTATGTTGCTTTTGAAAGCTCAGCTAATTACGGTAATGAAAGCTGTAGTGTTCAGCATATTGGCAGTTACTCTTTTGTTGTGTGCACTTCCTGTTCAGTCACAAATGACAAGCCGTAGATAATCAAGCTACGTCGCAACTGCAGCAATGCAGCACTTATACATTGCTCTCTGCTTGCCAGTTGTATGCAAACTATCGTGACGATTCGTAGTATAGATGCGCTTGTATTTACAGACTTGCATGTTTTTCTGCAGAAAGTTATAGCTTTACCGGTACAGTTTTTGCCTTTCTTTTCGTTGAGCACTAAGCGAAAGCGTTTTCATTTTTTTCGCGGTTACTAATTGTGGTTTTGATTACTGAATTCGACTTAATGCCCTTTTATGCACTACTCACACTGCGTTGGATAGCTAGGTTTTATTTTGTAGTAGTGTAATTAGAAAAGTTGAATAACTCCGTCTCCTTAAACACTCAACACTCCAAAATGCAGTCGCCTATTGGCGAAAAATCTCCTGTTGTGAGGATAAAAGGTGCCATTGACTTTTTGGATGAGGCTCAGCGACATGGCCTAACGGTACCGCGTGCAGGTGAAAGATCCTACGTGACGGGTTCGATTCGCGGCTGGAGCCGATCGCATTTGACATATATAACGGTGGCTGCTGGCTCGAAGAGCGCAAGCTCACTTCGCAGTCTCCCTCAATTACAGTTGAATTTTCAGTTCAATATAATTTCAAAATAACCTGAGTTATTTATTTATTAACCCATGGTAGCCTAAAGTCTCATAATGCACTTCTCTGTGCGCCGTTTTTACTTTTTGCCATGGCAAGAGCTTATTTTGATGAGAATATTAACACGCAGAAACCCTTACGACCTACAAAGGTACTGGTGTTGAAAGAGTAGCTATTTTAATATGCACGAAACTCTTCAATGTTTGTATCATAAACTTAGTTGCTAAAGTGTTTCTTTTTCTTCAAGTTGGTAAGCATTGTTGCCGATATGCCAGTAACGCGGTCAGCCAGTTTTCTGTGTCAAAATTACGTATTCAATAACCGCTGTCGGCTTGGTCTAATACACTGACAGAGTGATTATGAGTTGATGTTTTCATAATTTTAAACCTCACATCACCTTCATGTTAAATCGTGATTCTTGAAACGCTTCGGGCAAGATTTTGTTCAGTTGCTAAACAAGACTTCTTTTTAACAATAATTGAGCTTAACTAGAGTAATTTTTGTGGCTGTTTAAGATATATTTATTTTTCAATGAACACACAAAGTGTTGTCTGATAATTTTTCCTTAGTGTCGCTAAATTAAGTTTTTAATTTACAATGATAGTCAATTACTTTTTTCTATCATTTCTTTGCTCCTATGTCAAAGAAGAAAAGACACTGGAGTTTCCGAACCGGATTCTTTATTATTTTATTAGCTTATTTATCCTCCTATCACGAGAAAGCGTCAAAGCGCTATACGAGCTCGCTTAGGAGTTGCCGGCCATCTGTCTACCACACTTAGATGGGGAAATTCCGTTAAGTACCTTTCCCATGGGCACAACAAGCGAACTTGCCGGCTTGCTCCACACTGTTCCTTTAATGCTGAACGTCAAGCAGGGAAGCTGTGAATACCAGTTTTAAAGTCATTGGTTTGACCCGACTCGGAATCGAACCCGAGTTTACCGATCCAGAAGCAGACGCTCTAATCCACTGGGCCATGTGATCGGCTAACATGCTTGGGCCAGCTTTATCTGTTTTGTCAGCAACTTTAATGTGTAAATTTATTCGTTGTGATCTACATTGTAAATACGAAAGTTGACTTCTATGCGCTGTGGTATGGTTTTTACGCGTGTTTGATGGTGGTTAGACTTGGTGATTTTCAATACTGCTACAGTATTATTATTTGCAGTAACTCTCGACGCCCTAGCGCAACTCCCTCAGGAAAACCTAATCCTGCCCAAGCGAGGACGCACAACGTGTTTGGAAAGGTAAGACAAGATAGTTCAAATTTTTTGCTTAATGATATTTAAAAGTTTTGATATTTAATTGCATAGTAGCGACTTTTTCTGTCTATCGAACTTTCAATTCAAGTTTCGCTCCAAATTTGACTACCGATGCTTAAATTTTAACTGGGTTGAATAACTTTGATTAATCTTTTTAGCGTTAGCTGTGATTGTTATTCCGCTGCTCTTTATGGGGTTTTCGTTATCTCATTGATGCATGATGTTACATTCAGTGTTAAATTTTAAGGTTATGAGTATTGTGTCTTTCTGCTTAAAGCATTTAGAAATTAACTATGACAGTGAGATGGTTTGGTTTAATTATGCAGATAGCAAGTTGCGGCTTTTGTGAACCTAAAAGCTGCAGTTATCATAAGATTATAGTCCAATTTATCATATAATTTGATACATCGATGGAGTTTTGCTATTGATTTTTACTGGTAGCAGAATTCGTTTATTTGTATTGTGTATTTCAGGCAAAACACGCTTTCGCTGCAACGTTTCAACTCGGTGGAGGAAGTAACAAATGTAAGTGAATTGATATCCTCTCAACATTTTTTTGTCAACATATCACTTTTGATTCGTGTAGGTAAAAATGTGTCGAGAAGATTGTTAGTAACAAAACAACTTTAAAAATTCTTTTCGCTCTTGACTCTGAAACGGGGACAGTAAATGTTGTGTTTTTGTTTGATTTAAAACTGAAAAAAATGGGCTTACATAATGGTAGTGCTAATTTAATATTCTTCAACATCAAAAATCAAATCTTCACGATACTAGCGGTATTACGCCGAAGCGTGTAAAGAGTGGCTGGGCTCCATCCCGCAACCTATCGCTTGCACGACACTGCCCCGGAGAAATATTGCAACCGTTAGCAACTTTGTGTTGGATTTGGCCGGCCCGGGAATCAAACCCCAGCCCTCTGATAGTGATGCCTCCAACCTCTTCGCCAATTTTCCTTTGCATCCGTAATTTTGGGTATATGATGATACAAATTACTAAAAAATCAAATCAAATCTTCATTATACTCGTTGTATTACGCCGAAGCGTGTAACGAGTTGCGGGGCCCATCTCCGCGGCTTAGCGCCTGGGCAACACAGCTCCGAAGAAACGTCGCAACGGTGGCGAGTCGTTGGCGACGCTGTGCCGATTTGACCGGCCCGGGAATCGAACCCCAGACCTCCCGCACCGATAGCGTGCGCTAAGCAACTGCTAACGGCCGGTGCATACAAATCACTATGTATATAATAATTGTTTTGCCTTGATTTATTTCATGCAATGATTTTTAAGCGTACATATTTTTCAACTGTTTTCGCCATTGGGTTTTAATTGACATATTCGGTGGGATTTCCCCCGAGCAACGTTTTCTCTCACTTGGTCTCTTTAGTGTTTTGAACCCAATTTGGATTCTTGCCAGCCTTTTCCTCAAAAATTCTTTGCCCCTAAATATAATACGATTTGATGAGTTTCTAGCAAGCAGTGACAGATAATACTGTTATCATTTAATTCCTTTCGCTTTTCCGTGTTATCTTATTGGGTTGTACTCACTTGTCTGCGATCTTGAATCGAAGGAATTTGTGATTTTTTCTCCATTTTTCTTCAATCAACTGATTCCCTTCCAGCCATCGTATATTGTTGTAAAACGTTCTGTTAAGAAACGACGGTCATTTTAGTCTGTTACCTACTAGAGAAGCTCACGCTATCGGTGCGCGGAAGGTCTGGGGTTCGATTCCCGGGCCGGTCAAATCGGCATAGTGTCGCCAACTGCTCACCAGTCGCCACCGACGCGACGTTTCTTTAGAACTGTGTTGTTCATGCGCTAGACCGTGGAGATGGCCCCCGTCACTGTTGCATGTTTCGGCGTAATACCGCGAGTATGATGAAAACTTGACGTTGATTTTTTTTTTTTTGACCCACTAGCGGCCTGCAACACTGTTGGAACCATCTCTTCCTCCATCTGTTCAAGAGCCACTGACTTAATGAGTTGATTATAATATCATAGTCTACCATTGCATTAGGCTCTCATTTATGCAAATAGCTTGTAGTGACATTCTATCTATTTACGAAAAACAGTATGTTAGTGCAGTAGATTTGCATTAAATGTCGGTAACCCTGTATGCATGGCTAGTCGAAATTGTATTATGGTTTTTGAGACATAAATGAGCAAAAATTGAAATAATATAAGTATACATTTTTCACTACTTCGTTTTCTAAAACTTGAAAGTCGAATTCTGTTAGTAGAAAATATGACATTTGTAGTCTATTTTAAATTGAAGGAAACTGTGGTCAATGATAAAGTAAAGTACCAGTATTCACGGTTTTCAATCAATACATCGGGTCTACTCACAATAGTGTAAGGTTTGAAAATCCCCATTTGTTCCTTAAAAGCTGGTAGATTGTTGAAGGTGTTGCTTTCTTTTGGATTCTATATATTATTTGTAAAATTGCCCAGCTGAGTGAAGTTTTTCCTAAACATGCAAAAAAGCAATTTTTTCCTTGTGTAAACTAACTGCACTTAAGGACAACTACATTTTGCATTGTAAAAACTGCTTGCATTAAGCATGCGAAGGCATGTGCTATGTAATGATTATAATAGGCTAAAGCAAAGTACGATAAATTGTTTTCAGCTATCAGCTTACATTAGCCTGAAAGCCTATGTCTTTCGCTAGCTTAGTGGACAACATTTCGAGAAACCCTTCGTTGTTGCGTCTTTTTCAAAGATGTAGATTTGGTTGGATTGCCTCAAAGGCTTATTACTCTGTCGAAAAAGTTGAAATGTTTTGATGTAGTTCATTACTTGCTTATTTACTTCGTTCAGATTTTTCTCTCGTTAAAAATTTTCCCGATCTGTGTTTTTTCTGGTAGATGTGTTTTGTTTTCTGTCTTCGATGTACATTCGATTTCCATTTATCCTTTAAACATGTTCGGCAGTGGCTCGGGCGATATTTCTGTTTCCATTCGTTGAGCAACTTGTGTCGTTTATAAAGTCGGTTGATTTTTTCGGGATGTGGTGGTTCTGTCGGTTTCTGTGTAGGCTCTGGAGATGCCATTTTTTTTTCGTAAATGTCGTTGATCGAGTAAGGCTTCTTGCATTGTTTGTCAAAGCTTTTTGATTTAGTTCTTGCGCTAAGACAAGGCGTTTGTTTCTTTAAAATCTTTTTTCGCGCGCTTTTATCATGTGCTTTTCGTTCGCTGATTAGTTTTTTGAGGCTTGTGGTTGCTTTTGTTAATTCGCTCTGAGACGATGATTGACTCTTGTAGCCTGTGCTCGTGGAATTTTCTTCTGTGTATGAGTGATCGTGATCAAGGCTTGTTTTCTTTTTCATCTTATATTGGGACTTGCTGTATTTTGCTTCATTTCTAGCGCTTCTTCGATCAGACTTTTTCTTTCTGTTTGTTTTGGCGAATCGCTCATTTCGGCTGCCTTTTTGCTTTTTTAGAATACCATTGTGGTGTAGTTGTTCCATTTGCTGCTTTCACTTTTATTTTTCGATTTGCTTCATAAGTTACTTTGACAGATTTCTTGCATTCTGCACATCGAAATGTATTGATCGTTTAACTTTAACGCAAAGTTTACTCTCAGTTGACTCAAGAGCAAAAAGCGTCCTGGCTTGGTAGTAATGAATGCTGTTTTCAGTTTTGGTTTACATCACATCCTAACTTTGTTTCTAATCGTACATCAGTCATGCCGAATTTACGAGATTTGTCTTTTTTTATCCTGTTCGGGGACCTTTAAACACTAGCTTGGCAGCATGGTTTACATCGTCAATTTTACGACGTCCGTAACCGCAAGATCATTGGCTCACATCCCGTTCAAATTGATGCGCCTTGCTTAACTTGGTTTACGATCATAAGTTCTAATTTGAAAAGCTTTAGCGAGTTATAAAAATCAGTCACACAAGCAAATTAACCGAAAAAACTAGGAAAGAACAACTCTTTAAAAATCATGACCCAGACTTACAGACGCGGCTCCATCCAGCTAGCCATCAAGCCTCGTCACATTTTAAAACCAATTAATTGTCAAAAATTTATGAAATTTTATAATGGAATGAATGTGCGTGGTATGTCACATGTTACCTGATTGGTTTGTCTTCGAATCCTTTCTGTATTTCGCAAATTTTCATTCGGCGTCAATGCAAAATATTATCATATTCTTAAGATTTAGCCAAAGATAGTTATTTAATGGCATGTTTTGCTTCGTTTTTGTGTTTTGTTTGTGACGTTTTTATTATATTATGCGTCATACACTCGCTGTAAAGTGAAAGTAATAATTGTATTCACAGTGACAGGTTGATTAAACGTGGTGATTGAAGTATTCCGTTTTTTTCATTTTTGAATTAAGCAGACTTAATTGGGTTGCGCTATCTCAGCTAGCTTACACCGTAGCAAAATTCCACAATTGAATTTGTAATTTTTGTATTATTCAAGTTTTCCTTCGCTTACTTGAGTTTGACACAGCTTTTGAGACACTGTTCCAGCTTATTTAGTCTAATTACAAACCTAAAAGAGAGAAGTCATTTCCTCACTCATAGCATAACTTTCTGCCCGAATTCGTTACATGTTCGTAACCTGTCTAGTTAGAAAAAAAACCTTTAATTTCTTAACCCTTTAGTTGTATTTTAATGTCTAGAAAAAAAACGGCCGGTTGGCTTAGTAGTTAAAGGCATCGCTATTGGTGCGCGAGGTCTGAGGTTCGATTCTCGGCTCGGTCAGACCGGACTAAGTGTCGTTGCTGCGAGTTTTCAGAGATATGTTGTCCGAGCGCTAAACCGCGGAGATGGACCCGCCTCTCGTTACACACTTCGACGTAATACCGCGAGTGTAATATAGATTAGACTTTTTTAATGGCTAAAAAAAACTTTGCTCTCGTTTGATATGTTGTTGATATTACAGCTGACGATTCGCAGCACCAGCGTGCAAAGCCTACAAATAACGTGAACGAACCGGTGTTGATCGGACAACAAGATATAAGTAAGTTTGCGTTTCAGAGCAGTGAATATTTCTATAGAAAATATGACTGAAGTAGGCATAGAGATCGAAAACAGTTTGCGGGTTCTACAAAATTCCGGTGTAACTTGACGTAAAATTGGGGGTTCACCTCCTAATTTTTGCGTTATTGGTAGAAGCGTAAATTTTTCATCGGACTCTTTTTAGCACTTTTTATCGGGAGTCGGGACGCAGGGTATGTAGGGGCAGCGTACTAGATTCTCCTGCCAATCTTTTCTTCGTCCGATGATTATACTATTTTTTTTTTGGAATAACGTTACGTACCCAAAAAAACTGGTAGGACCCCCCCCAAAAAAAAAAAAGAGCTGTGTACTCTAGTCAGGTCCAAAAACGCTTGAAAAATAACTTATTATATTCTCTGTATTTGTAGGTTTCGGCAATAGATTGAAGGGAAAACCCAAAGGAGGACGTCCGCCTCCCAGTCGCTGGAAAAATAAATTAAATTTTGGAAAACACTGACGTAGCTGTAAGGTGTGACATACCCCCCTACTTTGTTCAGTCAGTTATTTTTGTACTGCTTTTTCCTCCAATTCTGCAACTCAGTTGTGGGTCAGTGGGTTCTGAGGGTTACGTGGCACTTTTGATTACGTGCACGTTTTTTTTTTTTTTATAATTTCAAACTCTTCCGAGTGTCGTATTGATGTATGTTGTGTTTTCCCCTTCTATTTACAATCGGACATGCCTATCACCTTTTCGAAACTAGAACTGCGAGAGCTCAATGGTAAATTTGCAGATTTGTCGGCTACTACACTAGAAATGGGGCCGATTGCAATTTACTGTGACAACGATCATTTAAAACTCGAAAATTGTTTGTTTTTTGTCGCTCGTTATTAGAAATACTAGTAAAAAATTTTGTATTTAATCACTGTCAGTATTTTATTTCATCTGCATGATATTATTTTAAAAAAACTATCGAGGCAAATACTTTGCTGAAATCGTTATTTAAAATAGGTATTTTAGAATCAAAAAGTGTAAATTACCAAAGTGATGTATTGTTTTGAAATTTTAGTGTTTTGTTTTTTAGAACTTAGCTGAAGTGCTGTATGGATTGTAGTGTGAAGCAATGGTATTAATTGTTGCGTATGTTATGAACTGCAGTTTCGAACCGTTTTTGAGCGGTGGATTTTCCGCCCAATTATTATTTCAGCAAAATCTTAAAATATGTGACTTGCAAAATGCAATTTTATTGTTGGTTTAGTGGCCTTGCAGGTTGTGTCTACCATGGGTATTGGGTATGCAAAAAGATTTGCATTTTTAGTTTAATATTTTAGTTTGATTTCAAAAATCTTCATTATACTCGCGTTATTACGCCCAAGCGTGTAACGAGTGGCCGGGCCCATTTGCACCTGGGCAACACAGCTCCGAAGAAACGTCGCAGTGGTGGTGAGTCGTTGGCGACACTATGCCGATTTGACAGGCCAGGGAATCGAACCCCAGATCTTCCCTACTGATAGCGGTGTGCTTAGCGACAGAGCTAAATCAACACTTTTGATGTTTTAGTGAAAAAAAAATTGAAAAGTTTGTTTTTCAAAATCAACTTGCGATGTATTGAAAATTATGTTAGCAGCTCCCTTGATAGTAGGCCAGCTGTTTAAATCGACACGTCGTTAGGCATGTGGCATGTCTATTGTTTTTCACTTAATAGCTGGGATCAATTTTTTTTCTTCCATATGTGCGGGCTTGGAGTGGATTTGGTAGTCTTATTAATTGTGCTCCTCTACTATTTCCATCTCTCATTTCGAGGTTATATTTAGCCTAATGCTTCGAGGCATTTGATATTCTAGGCATCTTTTTTGGGAGTATCCTTTGGGTGAGTTAGAATCTCGTAGCTCTGAACCTTAGATTTACTGTACTGAAGGGCTATTATTCTAATAAGATTCGTTCGGTTTTACAGTTGTATCGATATCCTATATTTTTTATAGATGGGTAAGTTATTGCAAAAGGGTTGCTTTGTTGACAAGTAACTACGTTAAAGTTCATTTGTTGAGTTAAAATAAAATATTTAAAGTCCATTAATTTAATAATGTATGAGTTGGAATAGAGAGCCTCCTTCGAATTGCTTACGTTTTCGAATTGCTTGCGTTTTCGAAAGTATTTTTAGTAATAAAGAGTTTTGCAATTAGGTTTTTTTAGTTGGCGATGTTTTCGTTTTTTTACTTCTCTTTCGAAAAGATCGTTGTTTTGCAAAGTTGTTAATAGATATGTTATCAATTTCTGCCTAAACATTAACGAAATTAATGTATCGACAGTTACTTTAGTCTGTCAACTCCAAAAATACTTATCAAATTGACCAGTTATTAAAAAGTAGCTTCGTTGATATCGATTTAATACGATCTATGTTAGTTTTTACAGAAGTGGTAGTGATAATGTGTCAATATGGCGCTATGTGTTAAATTTATCGTCCTATTTTGTATGTTATCGCATCTTTCTAAACGTTAGCTTGAATATATTTTTTAGGGGTCGAAATTTGCATACAAACCCGAAAACTGGTAGCTGATAAAAAGCAAGTTTTTATCAAAAGCATATTTTTTCTGAAAAAGTATCACTAAGCCACTGTACCGCTGTATCATAACAAAATATTTTGTATGATACTATTGATATGGAAGGCTATGCATGTAATATATGCATACGATTTTTATTTTTATCTTATACCGCTATCCCCGTGTGTTTTTTTTTGTTGCATATTTAATATTTATCCCCCTATCACGAGAAAGCGATCAATGCTCTATACGAGCTTGCTTAGGAGTTGCCAGCCACCTGTCTACCACACCAAGATGGGGGAATCCCGCTAAGTGCCTTTCCCAACAGCACAACTAGTAAACTTGCCGGCTTGTTTTTCACACTGTCCCTTTAATGCTGAGCGTCAAGCAGGGAAGCTGTGAATACCAGTTATATAGTCATTGGTTTGATCCAAGTCGGAATCAAACCCAAGTCTTCAGCTCCTGAGGCGGACGCTCTTACTCCTCGGGTATCTGAGCTGTTGTGTGTTTGAAATTGCTTCGCACTAAATCGATTTTTAAAGTTTTGAGATCACATTTTCATATTTTTGGTGTAAATAATTGCATAGTTTTGTTAATCAAGTATTACTTTTCAACTTTGCTGTATCGTGCAATGTAAAAGTTTTACGTCTATTAAAATCCATGAACTACCAGTGTGAACTATTTTTGTGAAAGATAGGGAAACATGGTTATTGTTTATCCATCAGAGGTGCACATAGATTTGGATCTGGATCCGGCCGCATCCCAAAATTTTTACCGAATCTTTTTAGGATCGGATCCTAATAAATTGTCTACAGGATCCGGATCAGGATAATCCGGTTCAAAGCTAGTAAATGTAGAAAAAGTTTCACTCAATATCATTTAACAAAAAGTAAGTGGAAACACCGATAGCGGGTTTATTAGCATTTGATCAGTACCTCTGCTGTAGAGATGGCATAGGCCACTGAAAGACCCGCTAGCGAGCCGTTAACCGGTCATTTTAGTGGTCCGTTGACAGCCCGGTTCTATCTTTTGTTTCTCATTGGGCCGCTAACGAGCCACTACCAATTTTTAAAAGCCCTTTTATTTTTCTTTCAAACATGTCTGAAGTTTTGTAAAAGAATCGGCTTTATTTTTGGGGTGAGTTGCCTGGTCGGTTACCGCTACTGGGCAAGAGGCTTCGGGCCATGGGCGATCTGGGTTGCAAAAAAGTCAGCCCGTGCCATCTCTGCTCTGCTACCTCACTGGTTTCCGTGGATTTTTAAGAATGAGCTGGGTGAGTCGTGAGTGCATGACGTAACCTACGTTTTATGTTTTTCCGTAAAAATTGCTGCACGCAGTTGGAACTTTTTTTGCAATTCATTGTATATACACCTGTGGTAGATACACTACGGCAGAAGTCTAGTGTAATAGAAGCTTTTGGATCGGATCCGGACCTTACTTCAGTAGAATTTTTTGGTTCTGTTTCGGATAAGGTATTGAAATCAAAGTTTCGGTTGAGGATCCAAAGATTATGGGATCCATGCACTAGAGATGGCTCGGGCTGACGTTTTTGAGGTCCAGACCGCCCACGGCCCGGAATCTCTGGCCCCGTAACCGACCCGGCAACTCATACTAAAAATATAGCCCAGCCCGCCCAAAGCCCATTCTTTTTACGAACCTTTAATCACATTAATCACACTTAAAGGAATTTCAAGAAGTGTTAGCGGCCCAGTAATAAACAAAGATAGAAGCGGGCCGTTAGCGGACCAGTAAAAAGACCGGTTAACGGCTCGTTGGCGAGTCTTACAGCGGCCCGTGCCATCTCTACCGTGCATGTCTGTTAGGTTGTTAACCATGCGTAACTAGATTTTAGTTACGCGGGAAAAACCTTGAAAATAAAGAGAGGTTCTTTCTGAGGTACGGCAGGTTTGATTAGATTAGTATGCGGCAAGTTGCTAGGCTATGCAGTCAGATTTGAGTAGTTTGAGAATAAGAGACATTAATCAAAATAAAACTGACCCGTAAAATATTTATAGGAATTGTGTTTCATATTTTCACCTGGAGATTATATACGTAATTATATTATGTAAATTGGAGATTATATTATCACCATCTGACCATGATGAAATTTACAACCAAACTAAGTGTTACCAGTTGATTAGATTACTGGTGCTGGTTATGCAGTTATGGCAGTCTAGACTAGGCCTAGTCTATTACCCAGTCCCGTATAATGAGCCAAATGCCCACTGGCTTTCTGCATCACAACCAATTTTTTGATGTCTTGATTGAAAAAGTGATTATTATTATTAGCCTAGGCTATCACAGACTCAGTTACCGGTACTTGTTTATTTGAGACTCAAGCAGCAAGCAAAAAAAACAGTGTGAAGCAAGGTCAATGGAAAATAACACACGCACCTGCACATAGAAAAAAACAGATACCGGTACCCCATAAAAAACAGGATGACTAATGGCAATTAAACAATACCAGGAAGGCACTACAGAATCATGATCTCAAAAATTGGATTATGATGTGAAAAGCTAGTGGACTTTTGGTGTACTTAAATTGGAGATGTGGACAGGGCATGTTTTGCATCGTTGGATCAGTTAAGCAGTGAGTTTAGGCCTAGAACAGTAGAACAAAACAGATTAATTACACCTACAAATTTTTCAATTACTTACCACCAAAGATCCACCATTGTTCTATTTTTAAGTAAGGTTAAATGACAAACATTATTTCAACAAAATGCTCATTGCACAAGAAAAAGGTTGTGTCTAATGTTGCAGTAGGAGTTCTAAAAAGTAGAGGGTAAACTGGAGATAGTACCAATAGTCTTGTAGCTGTAGTAGCTTCATCAGTTTGCCTGCTTCCTGGCAGGTTAGCGTATTAACATATATTTTTAACGTGATGGTCTGTTTCAATGCTTGTATGTCCGGTACCAGTATTTTACCACTCTCTGTACTGCGTAGACTGGCTCTGATTACTCTGTGCTGAACTGCTAAAGTTGATTAAACGACTTAACACCTCAGATTTTGTGTGATTTTGTAGTAGGAAGTGTCTATTTTGTTGAAAATTCTGGTTATCGAAGTTTAAAAATACAGTAGAACCTCTACTAACGAAAGACTCCAGATACGAAATTTCCAACTTACGAAACGTCTTTTTGTAGAAATTATGTTTCGAATAACGAAAGAATGTTCTAGTTACGAAACGCCGAAAATCAAAATTTTAAAAAGCGCGCTGCTGGTCGCTTTCGTTCACAGCTGACTTCGTATTGCGTTTCTACTTACGAAATTTTTGGCTTACGAAACGACTTCCGGAACGAATTAATTTCGTAAGTAGAGGTTCTACTGTAGTAGTTTCATAACCGTTTTTTGGTTCTCGTAGTGCAATTCTCACAGTAGGGTAACCGTGGGGGAAGTTTCCGGTTACGCAACCACGATTTTCTAACTTAGGTAACTGAAAATTCCAGTGAAATAGAAGCTTCCTTTATTGAATGTTGAAACACAATTTATGGTAACTACATGGAGTTGCAATCTCTTTCACAAATTCATTGCAAAGAGTCTTTGTCTTCTCAAATATCAACATTTTCTTCTCTTGATGATCTTTTAGGAGGAGGAATTACAACAGGCTCTGTGACACAAATTGCAGGTACTTTGTACTGTTCGTAGCATTAAAAGCATGAGTAATATACTTTTCAATCATGCCCTTATTTTTTTGGGAACTTGCTTGAATTAAGTCGCATCTTATAACAGGCGGATATATCACGAGCACAAGGACCGCTAGGGGCGCTAGTGAGTATTAGTAGGGGTTAGGGCCTAATCCCAAACCCTAACTTCAAACCCAAACCACGGCTTAATTGAAACTAGTCCCTTTTTTTGCAGGTGAAAGTGGAATTGGTAAAACTCAGTTATCTTTTCAATTATGCTTGGATGTTCAAATTCCAAAATATTTGGGTGGTTTGGAAGGTGAAGCTGTGTATCTTGACACCGAAAATACGTTTCACTCCATGCGGCTGCTGGAGATGGCAGAAGCATTGATTCATCATTATCAAAGTAGAGTTGTTAGTAAATTTGTAAGACATTCATGAATGTGAATTGCTCTGTATGTTGATTGTTTTTCACAATTGATTTTTACTTTTTATGCATTTTGAAGTAAATTAGCGAAGTTGAGCATTGTTAATTTGTTACTGTTTTTTACAATAATTGGGTGCTATGGTCTCTGGCATTTTGGTATGACACTAACTTTTTGAGTAGGCTATGTCTATGTGATATTTTTGTTTAAAGTCAAAATTTTTTGCCACAAAAACCACAACGATATTATTAACCCAACTACAAACCTAGTACAAGATGGCTTTGCTTAGTAGCTACAATCTTTTTTAATGTCTTGAAAATTTGTTAAATTGAATTTCTGTTTTATGATAGAACAGAAGGAAGCAAAGAGCTAAAGGACATGAGTGCTCAGAAGTTTTTATCAGGAATCTACATGTTTCGATGTTTGGACATTGTTCAGTTGTTGGCAGCTTCTCATCAAATGTTTGAATTCATTAACCAGCATCCCAAGGTGTATTTTCTGTACTTAATTTGCAATTAAAGGTTGTTTGATGTAGCTTATAATGTACTAAAAATGCCGTTTTTGCTTTTTTTTTTATGTTACAGCTGACTGTGGTTTTAATTGCAGGTTAAGTTAATTGTTGTCGACAGTGTTGCCAATTGCATTCGACATGAAGAAGACTCAAAAGCTAGAATCAAATTTTTAAACACTCTTGCTGAGAATTTCAGAAAACTCGCCCTTCGTTATGATATTGCTGTCGTGGTGATAAATCAGGTGATATTTCATTTTTTTGTTGGATGATGCGTTTTAGTTTCTTTTTTTGACTTACGGATACAAACCTAGTTTAACAGTAGCGGTTAAGGGTAATCTAAGTGCTGGAGGCAGTAAATGAATTTCTAAAAGCTGAATATGTTTCTTCATATCTATTTTCGGGCTTAGAAAAAGCTACAAAAGCATCCTATAAGACTCTTGGATAAATTAAGAGTAAAGTTCTTGAGCTGTACTAGTGTAAAATGTGCCAAAAAGTGATAACTGTCGTAACTTATATCATGCGCAAAAACCAAAGCTGTCTAAAGAGTTTTTTTTTTTTTTTAATTTTACGTTATTTGTTGCTCTGGTTTTTTTCATGCTTAATATCTTAACATGATTAATTGTTTATTGCAGGTAACTACCAGTTTTTCTGCCTCAGATCATCCTTGCATTGTACCTGCTTTGGGTCAGACTTGGAGTTACGTTCCTTCCACAAAAATCATGCTGATTAAGCAAAATAATGAAAGGTGGGTTAACTGTAAAGTGTTGAATCTACCGGTGGTGAAAATCTATCTCGTAATCGTACTTTGTTAAACTAACTGTTTTATGTTAGATATGCTTTATTGTACAAATCCCCTACTCAGCCCAGAGGTGCTGTTCGCTTCTGCGTCGATAAGTGTGGTTTTCGAGACTATTCGACAAAAATCGAAAAATCGAGTGTCAGTTTGCATTCTTATGTGCTTACACAGACAATCGCTAATGAACTTTTATGCAACGATTTTGATTCTTCCCACGAAGTTGACGATTCAAAACAGTTAAATGCCCCCGAGGATATTTCAGAAAAGTGGTTACTACTGTCTCAAAACCAACTTGATTCAACGTGTAATAATTTAAATGATTCTGAGGACGTTTTTGACGAAACTATTCACGAAATGGAGAACCATGAAGCCAAAACTGAGCCATTCATTGGCCAATCAGCGGTAGAAAAACCTACCTCACTTGGAAAATCGGATGATGCTGAAAGAAATAACAGTCGGCCTTCCTCGCCTATACTTATATCTCGACCTGCAAAGAGAAGGAAATTGCGACCATTGAATTAAATGAATTGGGGGTAAGCGACTGGTTGATGTCATGTTTGTCATCGATTCTTGAAGCTTTTGTGGGGAATTGTTTAACCCTCAAGTGACGGATCTGAAAATCTGCGTTGCAAGAAGGCTTACAAGGCAAACCTGTGCGAGCATGTGAAGATGGCGAATAACTCTTCTTGGTTTCTGGCACATACAAAAATATTATTATCAAGGGGCGGTGGTGCCAGTTTGAGTCGTACGAGTCGTATGCTTTTAGGATCTGAGGAAAGATTGTTATAGCCCATCGAAACAAATAGTGGCTTCTAGATGCATAAATTAATGTACGTCGTGCGAGCTACTTATAAGCTCTTTCTCTTCGATTTTGCAGTTGCTTTCCGAGACGACGCATACAAATTTGCCAAGAACTCTTTTATTGCATCAATTTTACGGTATGCTGCTATATGGAAATAGGTAGCTGCCAATGATAAAAATGTTATTTTTCGGAGCACTTTATCTTGCCTGATGTAGGATTAAACTGCGTTTTCGGCGTTAGCATTTAAATAGTAGTACCTTGGCTGCACTGCTAGGCCTACCTTACCTAATCACCGACAATCCGACATTTCATAACTTTGGTAATAATTATCGGGAAAAGGTTAATAAAGTAACATTAAAGTGGGTCAAGTCCGCTTATTTAATTGAGTACAGGTAGTCAAGCTGTTAAAGCAGTGCATCAAGGCTGAAGAGCTAATTCTGCTTAAAATTTTAATGATTGTAGTGTAGTGTTGTTGTTCATTTTGTATCGGGATTGCTTGTAGAGGATTTATTTTCACATTCAATAAAATCGTTCAGATGACGCAACAGAGTGTCCATCACTAAATCCGATCTGTTGTACGGAATTTTAGCCGATTGTTGACGTAAGGACATGATGAAATTATTTTCCACGGAGTTCGATCCCAACGATTTTGCTTTTTATCGATTGTTTTGTGAAGTACCATTACGATTTGTTTTGAACACCGTGCAAAGTGATGTAGCTTTACCTCATAACCATAACTTTTTTCATAACCTACTTCACTTTACGTGCGAAAAATCGTATCGTATTTTATGTAAACACACCTTTATCCAAAAGTGTTTAAAATCCTGTTAGCTTGAGGTCAGAGTACGTATAACTGTGATTTCTTTGTTTTGAATGTCTGTTTCATTTCTAGTCCAAGCAAATATTTGGGGGGGTAGTAAAGAGGAGCATGGTGCAACGGTGTTAGGGGTTAAATGACCTGTTTCGTTTACCTAATTTGGCTAGTTTTATGATTTGACGTTGACACTAGTAGCTGAATTCTTGCATATTTCATTGATGTGATGACTAAGCCGGTTTTGTACACGCATATTTATTAAACGTACCATAATCATTGTCAGTTGCAGGGTCATTTTAAGTTAAAATCGCTCTCTTTCTGCTCTTTCGACCTTAACATGCTGTAAGTCACATGCATTTATCCTTTCTCAAACTAAAGCTAAGATTTACAGAAGTATGCTTAAATCGGGAGTTCGAAGTTGAACTTTGCCGAACTCGAAAAATGAAAATTTTTGAACTCGATCTTGAAAAAAATAATTGAGTTCCGAGCTTGCCAAACATTGCATGATCTCAAACTTAAAAAATTACAAACTTGAACTCGGACTTACTCTACTAAAAATGCAGACCTGCTAAGCAGGACCACCGGCGCAGCCAGGGAGGGAATAGGGGGACCAGTCCCCCCTCCCCCTTTTCAAAGTGCAGATTTGAAAAATTATTGAACAATGGTATCCCCTCCCCGTTTAAAATAGGATTTGACTAAAAAAAGCATGACCATTGATTAAATCGCCAGAAAAGCGGGGGGAGAGGGAATAATTTGTTGAATGATCAATTGAATGAAATTTTCGTGAATAAACATGCGTTGTATTGAGAATAATGTCGCTGTGTCGACAACCTGCCATATTGTATTGTCATTGCGTAGAACTGACTGCCCTCAACACTTAACACAACCAAACGCAACAAATCATCAACCGCTGTCACATTTTTTCTGCTGAAATGCGTAATTAGCGCAGGAATATACAGTCAGCTATCAACAAAAGTAATTATTGACCAAAACCAAAAGGATGTGAATCATTTGTTGCTTTATTCCAAAAAAGAAAGCGGTATGGTACGCAATAGAGACTTTTTCTCGAAAGAATTATTTTTTTTGTACATAACTTGAGAAAACAAAGCTCAATCAGGCCTACCCCTCGTCCTCGGGTCCATATTTAAAATTTCTATTTGAATGAAGAACTGAGGATGATATATTTTCCCTAGGCTATAAGCTGCTAGGAAAAGTACTCAATGCATAGATGAAGCAAGCGATCATCGGATACGCTAATAATTGCTTCAGTCTAGATCAGGGGTGACGAACCTATTTGCTATCGCGGGCCACTTTGTCACTTACCTATGAGCAAGCGGGCGGCATAACTTATTAGTCGTAGACCTATAATGGACAAACGAAAGTGATAGCTTAAAAATCCAATGAAACCATACAGCTGGAGTTGGAGAACAAAGAAACATCCAATAAATTTTTTTAACCAGCCTGAAATTAGTAACTTTTTTTGAGTTACCAAGCGCTTTTTGCATCTACAATCTTTCGTTTTTTTGCTGAAACATCGAAATAAAAGGCTAATTAAATATTGACTGAAAAACGGCAAGCTGTAAAATTTGCATATGGCAGCCTACTGCAAGCTCACCAATTTCGTTTTTGCAAACGTACATAATCCCTACTATCGTAAGGCAAGCTGAGGTCTCGCACAAATAGTTACTCTAATTCTGCATACTATACTGAAGCTGCAACGGACCACGAGTGATGTTATTAATATTAGGCTACATAATAATGGATGAACTGCTGAATCCTGAAACAGTTGAAAGGCTTGTATTGTACGATTCCTGTGTGACACGCCCGTGGTTCAATCGGGGGCTCAGCTTTTAATATCGCATCGCACAGATTAGACGGGGAAAAGAAAGTTGAAGATTGTATATTTATTTTTTAATTAGTTGCATATTTATCCTCCTATTTATTTTTTATTATTTAGCTGCATAGTAGGCCTAGATGGTATCGCATAGTGATGTAAAAAAACGTTTTTTTTTGCACTTGTTTTTTTTACCTCGTTTTTTTTATTCATTCCTTCTTGAAAAATTAAAACAAGTTTGTTTTTAATATCAAGCTAAGCAAGTAGCATCAATTTGTGTTAACACATTGAACATGACTGTAGGTCGTATAGTGATATTGCTTCATTATAAATTGTGGAGTAGTGCGTATCTAGCATAAGGCTTACCATCTTGGCCTATTTTGCGATTTGCTCTGTTCTGCCGTACTAAATTTTGAGATTGTCCAAAATATAGCCCAACTACAACGTTGTGCTATTGAATGTTAAATCAGGTTAAATTAGGGTTTAGGCCTTCATTTGACCTACTGAGTCTGCTTGGGCAATGGAAGAGTTAGGGTTAAGGTCAAAAACAACACATGTAAACTAGGCCGAAGCCTATCTTCTCTACAAAAACTGGAAAAACTAGACACTCATTAGATGAACGGGGAAATACAGTGCATTGATGTGTACTATCGACCTTCGCTTATCCATAATTTCTTTAATCTACCGGTATCTATTGCGATTGTTCTTTTTTATTTATTCTTTGCATTGTGAAATTAAAACTGGCAACATCTTTCTGGTAATCGGTTACAACAAGCATGCAATCCATGATGAATTTAGGGGGCGGAAAGGTCGCTCCTTGTACTCCCCATTAGATCCATTACTACAAGAAGACCTAACAATACACATCATGGCGGCCAATACTCATATTTAGTTTAGAATAGCACTCGAATTCGTTTTCAAAAATAAGTTCGTTTGAAAAAAAACAAGGTGTTTTTAGCTAAGTTTTTTTTTGTAAAAAAACACTTTTTTTAAAAAAACGAAGGCAAAAAAAACAATTTACATCACTACGCATAGTATAGTATATGGTCTATGCATAGTATAGGCCTATGGTCTCTCATAGTATGTGGTCTTCTATTTAATTTTTATTATTTAGTTGCATAGTATACATTTTATTTAGTCGCATAGTACTGGTCTCGCCAAAATGTTCGCGGGCCGCAGGAAATTCTTTAGCGGCCCGCATGTTCGTCACCTATGGTCTAGATCTTAACTCGAGACTTCAAAACTAAGCGAGAATCCGTTTCACGGAGTGAGATTGATAACTGCATTCTGAGAGCACTGCACGAGTAGGCCTATGTTGACGTCCGCAATGAAAGCCATGTTTACATTACACCTGCAACTGCGATAAACGCAGCGTGGGGCAGTCAATGGTATCAGCACAGGTGCAGAAAAGCGGCGAAAAAAAGCGGGCGATTTTTGGCTACTTACCGGAGAAATATAATCAGAGCGCAGAGATTAAAAGAAGCGTAGGCTACCTTAACCTAACTTGAGCATTAACAGTTCCGTTGTTGCAGAGGCATAAAAAACTTCTGAATTACATATATCCAGGGCTGCGAACTCGATCGAATTTTATTCTAGTTCGAGTTCAACCTATTTTAGCGAGTTCGAGTTCTCTAATTATGTTCGAGTTCGACAAAAACAAGCTTTTTTGAGTTCAGGCAGATGAATATCCAAAATCGGGGCAACTTCTAACTTTTTCACGGCCGGTGCTCGTGCAATTAAAAAGATAAAAATATTTCGCTCGTGTAGTAAGTTCAAGACTTACCTCAGCAGCTACTTCGTACCATCGAAATTGTCAGTGTTATGGTCACAACTGAACAACAAATTATACTTAGTAGTTTATTTCTTTTCAACAATTCAGATATCTTTCTAATGAACTGGAACAGTTTTATTCGAGTTCAAAAAAAATATTTTTTCGAGTTCGGCAAAATAATCGAGTTCTTCGGAGTTCGCAGCCCTGCTTTAGGCCTATAGCGCAACAATGGAATCAAATCACTCATTCTTTAATATAAACCAATATAGGTCTGACTGAAACCTCAGTGTTGGTAATTCAATGGAAAAAATTGCCCCCCTCCTTTTTTTTCAGTCTGGCTGCGCCGGTGAGCAGGACAATCGTGACTTTTTGCGTTTGCAATGTCAATCGTATAATTACTTGCAACCTTGTGTATTATCCAACGAAGAAACACAGTTGTAGCATATTTATCACTCTTCCTGGAACGCATTACTATTTACAATAGCAATTAAACAAAGATTTCAAAACGGGCAAGCAAAAACGCAAGATGCAATTTTAGGAAACCAATGGTAATATGGCCTTTAAAAAAGAAGTCAGGGTGCAAGAAATGGGTAGTTCAGAACATAAGTAATTCGAGTTCAGACACTGAACAAGGACATCTTGGTTAAGATGGTAAGATAATAGGCAGGAGCACCGGAGATTTACTGCTTGCGGAAGAAATTTTTACTTTCGTCTAAATTTGGCTTGATTGTATCATCACCGGGCTTCCAACCCGCGGGACACACTAAAACAAAGCATTTTCGATGAATTGAACATAATTGAAACAAACACGCTAAGGTTTACATGCGCTGAAGTAGAACTCATCTGGTTACCAACGACTTGTTTACCTCTAATTTAATAATAGGTAAAACATTGAGCATCCCATTTTATTTCATTAAACACCTATGCATGACTACCAGGGTTCATGGATTAAAGCAGTAAGACGGTAGAAAACTTGAGAATACAACCTCAAACTCTTTGCACATCTGCTATTTTACACCCAGGTACAACAATGTTTATCAAGTCTTACCTTCGCCATATTTATCAGTGAATTGGAACGCTTTGACCAATCGCAAAGCTTCATCGACCGATCGTCCTACTGGCAGATCATTGATTGTTATTTGACGAAGTATTCCTTTTTCATCGATAATAAATAGTCCTCTGTGATAAAAGATTTGTCATAGAAGCAAATATTGTTATATCTGAATTTATCAATTGAATAAATACAGGATGGCATTCGACGTAGTGTTTTTTTAACTATCACTGGATAAACAACCGGTTTTGAGAGGGGTTACAAGCAAGTGAATTATTAAGATTCGATGCCTGCATTGAGATGACTATGGGCAATGGGCATATCAGGGCGGGGTTACCTGGCTTTTTAAAGATAACATTGTATGTCCATAGTACAAAATAAGCCGTTACTTCCTTGAAAAACATTAGCTACCTATTTTTCAGGAGGTTTTGCATCAAGGCAACATATCTAGACCGAAAACAGGAACAGGGGGGACACAGACTGAACTGTCAGATAAAAGACATTCGTGACGAACACGTTGTAAACAAAGTATAAATAGCTATCGCATCAATAACACTCAGTTAATGTAAGACGAGGACAATGCGCAACAAATTGCGAAACTTTAATTCTACATCTTCAAGGGATTTTAAAAATAGCACAGCCGAAAACAAATGTATCGCAACACTGGTGCCAAGCCCAGTCGCAAGCGGAACAGAGCGGCAGCGAAAATTTCATAAAAGCGTGACGTGAACGAAAATTTCAGCCATAACTAAACATGAATCTAAATTTGCGTACAATCTTACTGAATAATATCCCAATTTCAAACTTACAACCGGTACATGTGCCGTCATCACATACTTATATCCGAATTAGTAGAACGAAAGCTTTCCGCGCAGCGACTAACTTCCGCATTCCTTTAAACAACCAGGAAATAAGTAATCATTCTTAACAGAATTCAGTGTCATGAATCAAGGGGTTTCGCAACTAGATACCAAGAATTTGTTATCTGGAAATACCAGATGCTACATTTTTAGCACGACATTATACGTAGTATAAAGGCTAGTAATTGGACATAATTGCACACTTGTTAAAAGACTTGGAAATCCCCGGCTTATTTTAATTAGCGTTTCTAATCAAGACTGCTTAATTCCACTACAGATAGAATGTAACAAAAGTACAGCGTAACGTTAAACAAACCGAAAATTTAAGACAATGAAATCTCACTGTACTAAGTAACTAAAAATCGCTTTTTTAAGATCAGCTCTTACAACAGGCTTGGAAAATATACCTCAGAAACAAAATAACTAGGAATAAATGCATTTTTGACGCAATTAAACACTTTTCAAACAACTAAATAAAATCAGCCTGAGAACTTTACGTGGGGAATTTCAGCACTGTCAGCTTACATAGGAAAAATATCTTGACCGAAGTTTTTTTTTTTTTCAATGAACTAAGCTATTGAATAAATGAACTTCTTTAACATGGCCAGTAGGGTGGAGTAAAAAATCTTCTTTTTGGTAATCGGATAAAGTGTAGTTCTCAAATCCTGGCTAATGGTCTAAAACTTGTTGAAAATTTGTTTTGGGGGTTGCCCCCATTTTCCAGCCGGCTACCCCCCAAAATGTTATCGCGACTGATGACGCAGGGGGTAATTCACATATCTCAGTAACCACTGATCGGAGAGTAATGGTATATGGCACAAATCTGCGGAAATACCGTGTTTACATCTGTGCTAGAAGAAAATTTGCTCTATTTTCAACACAAAAAAAGTTGCAGCCAAAAAACAAAAATAATCATGACCATTTTTAGTAAATTTTGTTGGAAAATTCACCTACGAGTAATTGTGTGAGAAGCACAGTAGTTTAATTTTAATCAGTGAAACTAATTCTTCTCATATAACTAACACTGTTTGTGATTTAATGCATCAATAAATGGACGAATGATGACTTTAACTTTTGCTGAAATAGGATAAGAGGTAACAATTGTCTCAAATCAGCAAGGACATACCACAAGAGAAAGTCACTGAAATAGGCGTCCAGCAAATTGAGTGATGTCAGTAAATTGATTTTGATTTAATGAAAAATTGTTTTTAAACTAAACACGAAAAAATTGTAACGTAAAGGCTGGGCGGTGTCAAGACTGAATTCACGACAAAATAATACAAGATGAAATAAATGGATGGTTTTAGCAGCCAAAAAATGCTGTCGACCTCATAAGGCATAGTTGTGACAAATAAAGTAAATAAATAGCTTAGAGCAAAAACAATTGCTTTGAGATCAATTTTGACCCATCCGGCATATAGAAGAGGTTACGCAGTTTACTACAACATTTCATTGCAACTGCTTTTTGGTGTCAATAAATTTTGTTTGAAATCGTAAGTTTGCGAGATTTAATTTTTTTGTCGAATGACTCGATCGTCTCGTCGATCGAATCTTGCAACTTGTGAAGACACTTCCGCAACAAATTTGACGTGCCGCTCCGCAGATTGGCTATGACATGATAGGGAGTGTAATACCAAAGGTTTCTTCAGACACTTTTCTATTTCTGTATCTGTAAGGCCTGCAATTGCTGGAGGCTTTTGCTGGTAAGAATCGAAATTGGCTGATTCATAGTACCGTACATCGAACAAGCGAATCAAACTGCTGTTCAGTGCATGGGGCGGTCATCGTTGTTTGCACTTTCTTCAGCTACTTGTTTCCGACGTGCTAGCATTTTCGCCACTTCTACATTCCTTACATTTTCATTATCATCCCCTAACATCGCAATCAAAGCATATTCTTGGTATACAAAATAACTATTTCGTTGCACTACACTCAAAGTACCGTAATTTCTTCAACACTTTTGTTTGAAAAATTGTTAATCCTCTGAACTAAGTTGAAAAAGTTGCTGGATCCATGGGCTATCTGATTATATGATGATGTTAGGGGAGGATAATGAAAATGTAAGAAATTTAGGAGTGGCAAAAGTTCTAGCACGTCGGAAACAAGTAGCTGAAGAAAGAGCAAATAACGATGACTGCTCCCACGCACTGAACAGCAAGTTGATTCGCTTGCTTGATGTGCCAACTCTGAACTTGGAAGAAAATGCTTACCTTACTACGAATAGGCCAATTTTGATTTTTCCAGCAACAACCTTCAGCAATTGTTTAAAGCTGCAAGTTTGGCTGCTAAAACAGCCATTTATTTCATCTTGTATTGCATTATTTTGTTGTGAAGTCAGTCTACCCAGCCTTTATATGTTACAATTTTTTCGTGTTTAGTTTAAAAACAATTTCTCGTCAAATCAAAATCAATTTACTAACATCACTCGATTTGCTGGACGCCTATTTCATTGTCTTTCTCTTGTGGTAAATGTCCTTGCTGATTTGAGGCAATTGTTACCTCTTATCCTATTTCAGCAAAAGTTAAAGTCACCATCCGTCCATTTATTGATGCATTAAATCACAAACAGTGTTAGTTATATGAGAGGAATTAGTTTCACTGATCAAAATTAAACTACTGTGCTTCTTACACAATTACTCGTAGGTGAATTTTCCAACAAAATTTACTAAAAATGGTCATGATTATTTTTGTTTTTTGGCTGCAACTTTTTTTGTGTTGAAAATAGAGCAAATTTTCTTCTTAGCACAGATAGGAACATGGTATTTCCGCAGATTTGTGCCATATACCATTACTCTACCACCAGTGGTTACTGAGATATGTGAATTACCCCCTGCATCATCAGTCGCGATAACATTTTGGGGGGGTAGCCGGCTAGAAAATGGGGGCAACCCCCCCAAAACAAATTTTCAACAAGTTTTAGTTAGACCATTAGCCAGGATTTGAGAACTACATTTTATCCGATTACCAAAAAAAGTTTTTTTCACTCCACCCCAATGGCCAGCTAGATGCGTAAAAGCTAGGCACACGGAATGTAAAAAAATAAGCGATGGATTTAAAAATTTAACCTGGCTGTTGGTATATTTAAATATGCGAGAAGATGATGTTGCAGATATCATTAGTGACCGAGCCAAACCATCCCGCATTAAAAAACGTATTTGTTTATGTATGTAGCGAACCTTATATCATTTAACATATCATTAAATCCAATTCCCTTATGGAGCTGCTCGACTTAATTGGTCCCTTTGCAGCTTCACGTTAACATTAATTGTTACAGCATAAAATTTCGAAAACAGTTCGGTCATGTATTCTTAGTAAAAGAGCAAAGAATGAGAAGGATGCACTTGAGAAGAGAACTACAATTAGCGCATTAATGCTAAAATTACAACCGATGTAGCCGTATATGTAGTGCTCGTCACAACAATTAAGGCATTAGATGTCATAATTGGAGATTACTAGCATGAAAAATTCGTTTCAGTTCATTGTTCTGTCACTTTCGGCATTATCAAGCTTGATGCAAAAAGCCATTTTATTTAAAGTTTAGCATATGTATCTGCTTTAACTAATCTACATCACACGAAACAAAGCATATTAGCCTTATAAAGAGAACCCTACGTTGCATACAGAGCAAACTTTCTTCATCACCGACAATTTAAAAGCCAAACATACACCTTCATAAAAATTCCAAAATTAACTCACGCAGGCAGTATGTCTGTTTTGACGCCAGATAAAACACTTTCACATTCCCTAGGCAGAATACAATATAATTCGACTGTTGTTTTTCTAACCTGTAGGCAATGCCAGATTTTTCAATGAGCACTCCATAATCTCTTGAAATCTGAAGGCTTTTGTCAGCAATCAAAGGAATTTTCATTTGTCCCAAACCACCTTGTTTTCTTGGTATATTAGTCCTAAACATAACCCACTTTTATAATAAATATACTTTGGCTACCTGCAGTACCAACTGCAAATCTTTCATCATCATCTTTACAAGATATTTTTGCATCAGCAATATTCTAATGCATTGTGTGTACTACAACGTACATATTCACTAAACCACGGCTTATAGACAGGAAATAAACAACTGAATCTTACAAAAAAGTTGAAAGAATTTTTAGTAAGAATGCAACAAGCCAAACGTGGTGAAAGTATTACCACAACTGTGCAGGCTAAGCTGAAATTTTTGTTTCAGCTGAACCAATGCCTAAACGCAGTCACGAATTGGTGTTAAAGCTCAAGTAAACTTGCATTACAAAGCAAAAATTATAGTAATGACAAACAACGTCTATTAAAATATTTGACACGCTGATGGATATGAAATTGACCAAAAATCTATTTTACACAGAACAATTTGATTCACACTTGATTTGACTTCACAAAGAGCATGAAAGAGCAGTGCATACACCGAATATTTTCATAAAATTTTTAAAACTTCACAACAGCAAAGTGCAATTTATGCAAACAGTATATTAAATGACAATGAAACACTCACCATGCATGATGACTGAAGTGAGAATCAGTTGAACAAGCCAAAACTTCACAATTAATTTGTCGAAATTCATCAGATCGATCACTAAATGCGATAATTTCTGTTGGGCACACGAACGTGAAATCCAAAGGATAGAAAAAGAGAAGGACATATTTTCCTGCACAAAATTAACATTATCAATGAAGTTTGCAAAATGTTGTTGAACAGATATAATTTCATAAAAACTTCCCTCTTACCAGCATAATCACTTAAGGAAACTTCTTGAAAATCACCATTAACAACAGCAGTAGCAGTAAAGGCAGGGGCTGGACTTTGAATTACAGCTTTTCCGGAAGACATGATGAATAATTGAACACTGGTATAGTTAAAGATAAGTTAAATGTTATTATCAGGATGCAATTTCTACAAAATACAGGCATCAATTTATAATTAACCTATAGGCCTATAACTTAAAATAGTACAAAATAAAAACTTATAATAGTGTGAATGAAAATTGCTGCACTTCTTTTACAAAAATACAGAACAGCATGCCTAAATTGCTTGAAAATATCACTGACTGAACCGGAGATTTGCTTTTTAATACAAAGTTCTGGTTTTCGTATGATAACAGCTTATTAGCCTGTGGTATAAATACCATTCTCGACACCAACTGCCTCGCACATCATAAATGTGATATGACTCATCTCAAAATTGTTAGGGTAACATGTGATTTTTTAGCATAAAAAATTACTGTACCTATTTCTTCTCAGTTTTAATGTTTTATTCTTATTTTAAAAGCTGGACAACTGTTAAGCTGCTTGGTCAAAAAAGTCAGAAACAGAGAAAGCAGTGAGTGCAGAGCACAGAAGCACTGCAAAGAGTCACACCAAGTCACACAATTTCTGAACATACCGGCATTTACCTGGTCCACAAGTCCAATTCTAGTGGGTCAAAAGTAGTAGTAGCAGTAGTAGTTTATTGTTTCTTTTCCACAAAGTAACGCATGAAAAAAACAAATCCTTGCATTCGGAAAGAAACAAGGAGCATCGAATAACCCTAAGATTTTCTAGTCGAGATGCCCTATTAATAACTGCACAATAATTTGCTCACATATAAACATAGCGCACGGTACAAACAATGTTGATCAGTGTCAACAATATAGTCAGTACTCTCTTATCAAATTTTCTTCAAACTGCTTTTTAAAAGAATTGAAGGGTTTATTTTTTAAGTTTTTGCTAATTTTGTTCCACAGTTTAACACCCCAGAATTCAACCTTCTTTTGCCCAGCAGATTTAGAAACTCGAGGTAAAAAATAATTAGATCGGCTTGGTCTCCTGGTTTCATAATCATGAATATTTTCAATTGTTGAGAAATCATAATCGCATGAATTAGGTAGCTTGTTATTGAAAAGCTTATGCATGAATTTAGCAAGCTCTAATTTATACACATCATGTAGTTTTAGAAAGTCCAATTTCTTGTACACCTTAGTAATATGAGAGAATTTTGTGTTCCAGGTTAAAGTACGCACAATATTATTCAACTTTACTTCCAATCTCGTGAAGCTGGTTTTGGGCTGCTGTACCCCAAGCAGTTATTCCATAAGTTAAACGGCTATAAGCAAAACTATAATAAAGGATAACAAGTGTTTGATCATTCACAAAGTCACGTATATAATACAACATATTACTACACCTTGCCAATTGAAGCGAAAGTTTTTGGGTATGAGTGGACCAATTCAATTTATCGTCAAACCACACACCCAAATATTCTACCGAATCGCTTTTGAAAATTTCTTTTCGGTTTATAAATAACGAAAATTTTGAATGAAAATCAAAAGCCCATGGGTTTTCTCAGTTCTGCATCACATTCTAATTTTTTTGCCGCATAATTGAATTTTTGATGTCAAGATCACTTTTTACAATTATGACATCAAAAATTTAGTTTTGATGCAGAAAGCCTGCATGAGTGGGCTTTTGGCTCATTAACATTGGATACGGTAGTGAACAAGGTAATTGTCTAATTGCACTGACAACCCAATTTTGAGGCAACTGCTGATGTCGCCATGCATTAAAATTGAAAAGTTCGCCCACCAGTTTATAGACTGCAGGCTATGGTAGCAGACTTTCAGTCCATACCGGTATCAGCTTCTTAAGACACTATTTTCTTATCTCTGCATGCATCAATGTACCGGTACTGTAGATGTTAAATCCATAGATTAGCTAGTCTACTACCGTACTGTTGTACAATTATACAGTTATACCAGCATTTCGACTGTAACAAAAGTCTCGTCAGTCTTGCTACGCAGAGGCAGAGCCAATCCAGGCTAGACTCATTCCAGACTGCAAACGGTAAACACTCTTTTCATTGTTAGCCGTTTTGAGTTTTGTTAGCTTAGACCTAGACCACATCTCCTAGTCATACAATCCAAAGTGTGCTACTCATCTCTTGCTAGTAGGCCTATAATCTAATTTTGAGAGTTAAGAAATCACTGAATTGGATATAGTGAGCGAAATGACAAATGGAGCTAATCTACTCCTACTGCCACGATCGAACCTTACGCTGTTATGCAACATTACGAGCTAACACGGCACAGGTTACCGCAAATTACGTAACACTGAGCAGTGTTATGTAACACACGCATTATGTTACCACTAACTACGCAATATCAGTATTACAAATTTACAACACTTCAGATGCAGAAGGGTGCGACAGAGATGAGCGGATTGTGATCGCCACGTTGTGACTTGTGATGCTTTAAGACTTCGAATCCAGTCCGGCTTTTGCTTTTTCAATTTCAAATAAAAATCCGATACAGCTCAGAAACAACGACCTAAAGCAGGAATGGGTAACCTCTGGCATGCGTGCCGAACTTGGCCCGCAAGCCAGGCCACGAAAACGTCGAGTAAACGGAAAAGCAACAGCGTAATTCACTGACCAACATAAAAAATGGCTCTTTAATTTTTTTTTTGTAGGACATCTGAGGGCGTGAAGACCATTTTTTTGCACTTCAGTTCTACTATATTTTCATGGAAAAACAGGACATCTGCGTACGTGAAGACTTTTTGTTTTTCTCTTTACCGATATGTTCAGGGGAAAACAGGACATATCTGCGGGCGTAAAAAACTTTTTTTTGCTCTTCGCCAATATTTTCAGGGAAAAACACAAACGATCGGTTGGACGCAGAAAGATTTGGCCCTCGATTTTAGCCGATTTTGGCACGCAGACCAAAAAAGGTTGCCCATCCCTTGACCTAAAGTGAGAGTCCAGAATCCGACTCAGTTCGAAACAAAACGAAGAGAACGCGAGATAAAATTGAAACATGGCAAAAAGTTTCAACAGCGAAAAGTGACTTTCGGTAAAGAAAATCTAACCATGACATGTATGAAATTTGCGTACAAAAGAAACAAACTATGTATAAAGCCACAGCAAAACCGATTCATTTTCGCACTATATACATTCGATCCGGTTCCAGTCCAGCCCGTTTGCTCGGTCTGAATCCGATCTTGCTTAAAATTGCTCCAGTCCGGATCCGGTCAATGCTCATATTTGCCGTGCAGCAGAGATGTCCAGATTTTACTTTTCAAAATCCTAATCCGATCTAAATCCGTAAGCTTTAGTCGGCAGCGTGGCGTAGTGGTTCGGAGCGTCGTTTTTACGACGACCATGATCGCAAGGTTAATGGTTCACCTCCCAACCTAGTCTCGTTGTTGCGTCCTTGGATAAGATGCTTCACGATGATTATCTCTGCTTGGTGGAATCTGGCAAGCAGCAAATGAAAGAAGTCAGAAGAAAATTCAAGCGGAAAACTTGGAAACAAAGGCAACTCCTAAGCGAGTCTGGATTCGTCCTACGCATAGCGCCTCAGTCGCTTTCTCGTGATAGGAGGATAAAGATGAAGAAATCAATCAATCAATCAGCTTTAATCCAAAACCAAATCCTAATCCTAAATTTCGTAAGCACGAAGTCCAAATCCTAAATAATCCTCAGTTTCATGCACTTTTTTGCGATTGAATTAAGTCCAAGTCCGGACCAAATCCTAATGGCAAAAAACTTTAAAATCCTAATCCGCGGTCCAAATCCGGTGAAATTGCCATAATCCGGTCCAATTAAATCCTAATCCAAACCCGTGGACATCTCTGCCGTGCAGTAGTGGAACTTCGAAAGTAGAGATGGCTCGTGCTGACGTTTTTAAGACCCAGACCGCCCACGGCCAGAAACCTATAGCTCAATAACCGTAGTCGACCCGGCAACTCATACCAAAAATAAAGCCCATCTCGCCCAAAGCCCATTCTTTTTATGAATCTTTAATCACAATAATCAAACTTAAAGGGATTTCAAAAAGTGTTAGCGGCTCGTTAGCGGTCCAGTAACAAACAAAGATAGAACCGGGCCGTTAGCGGACCAGTAAAAAGACCGGTTAACGGCTCGTTGGCGGGTCTCTTGGCGGCCCATGTCATCTCTATTGGGGAAGTACTATAGGGTAACAGGGCTGCCAGTTATTTCGTCTCCTGGTCTTTTGGTACCAGATGTTTCGTCACCGTACCGGACTCTGAGAATTTCATTGAAGACTCGAGGGTTGTATCTCCAACCGAAGAATCGAACTCTTAAATTTCGAACCTAGGCTCCGAGCAGACGAACCCAATCAAAGGCCCCGAACTTTCCCAGGCCGAGCCGAAGCCCCGAAATGAATAATTTGGAATAAATAACAACAAGAAAGTTGAGATTGATCAAAAATTAGCTCCGAAACATTTTTTATCCGTATATTTTACATGAAAACTCGGAATCTCAAATAAACCTTCATGTTTTTTTCCGATTTCGTAGATAGCACAATTATATAAAAAGAAGGCAAGTTGCCTAATGCAATATCAAAATTACATAATTAAAACGCATATTTACGCAAAGATGGTAAAGGTACAGCAACATTACAACGTAGCCCATGAGATAGTACGCACGATTAAAAAGAAGGCAATACATGCCCAGTTCAGCCGCAATACGCAAAGCAGCAGAAGCCAGAAGGCAATAGGTGCCTCGTTCAGCCACGCGCAACCGTAAAAAAATTTTACGCTTTGTTTAATTCTTCTCGGCCTGCTGCGACTTGCTGCCACCGGGAGTTTTCCATTTTCCAGGTACATGACTAGTCTTTGACTACTGGGTCGTGAAACGTTTTGTCTTTGTGTATTTTTTGTAGGTAAACAATCAGGAGAAAATAGCAAAAGATTGTATTTTGAAATTTCAGTTGGCTGTATAAAAATCCAAGCTGAACGCAGGCCGGAATGGCAACCTACCGGTATCCGACTACTTGACTGTTGTCCATCTAGGTTTTTTGAAAACAAATTTTGCAGAGACCAAAGAGTTATTAAATTCCGATTTGTTCGGTTAAAATAAAATACGTCCAAAATCTTCAACAGCCAAAAAGATTGATACCAGTTGTTGGACTAGGACCATTCACCAAAGTTGACAGTTGGAAGGTTAGTTTGTAGTGAAGGATGGAACTGCAGCTAGTGGAGTTTGTGTGTGTTTTTTTTTCTGTTAAGTAGCGATCAGACGAGATAATCGCAAAGTATTGATTTTTGAAATGTCAGATGGGCTAGCTAGGTTGTAGGTACTAGGGATGTAGCGATTCCAAAATTTTTGCCGATGCCGAATCCGATTTTTGTTGAAATGCCGATTTCGATGCCGATTCTTTGAATGAAGTGACCAAACAGCTGCAGCTTTGCAATGAGACCTACCCGTGTTTCTTTTCCAAGATTGCCGTTCGTTTCATTCAAAACCACAGGAATCGTTTTGTAACGAAAGCATTGTGATGCAATAAACTTCACTTACTATCGTGTTTACGCTTTGTTAAGCTGTTGCACAATAAGCTTCTGAGCAAAACAATAAACAATGCGCTCGCAAAGCAATAGAAACTTCTTTGTTTCTTTCTTTCTCCCAACACTTGTATTTTTTCGCTTCACTTAGCGTGTGTAAACGCTTTCGTAAGAAGAAAATTGTTTTTGGCTGGTAAAAAACGCAAATATAACACTATCTTATTTGGGAAAATTAGCAAGTTTGTCATGTACAAAGAATCGGTAAGTATCGGCTTTGTTTTACCGATGCCGATTCCAAAAAAATTGCCGATACTTGCCGATTAATCGGCACCACCTAGTAGGTACCTTACTGCAGTAAAAATAAGGCCAGAATAACAAGTTGGCAACCTATCCCATTCGCCCACTGGACCGTAGGTTTATTAATAATGAGCAGCCTAGAGAAAACTTTTGTGCATTCAGCTGCTGAAAGAATGATTTTGGTACCATATGCAAAAGCCACCAGTGTTGGACCAATCACAGTTTAACTGTTAAATTTGGTATCACAGCTATAGGCTAGACACTGTATAGGGCAGGTATTATACTGGTAGTTGATAATCAGAGCTGGGCCCTAAAAAAAAAAGTTCCAAGCGCAAACGCAAATTGCGCAACCAATTTTTTTGCAAGCACAAAACGCAACATCCAGGGGGGGAAGCATCCCCCTACCAGCCATTTTCAACAATGCTTTGGATGATGTTTAAATTAAGACATTATCTAAATAAAAATGCAAGAATGATGGTATTTAATTCCTTGTTTCTTACTCATGTGCGTTATGGTATATTATGCTGGGGTAGAGCCAACAAAACTACTCTTCAGCCTCTAACTCGCCTATTAAATAAAATGCTTAAATGCATAAATTTTTGCTCCTATCAGCATGTGCAAATGCCTGCCCGTTATAAAGCATGTAATGTTCTTCAATTGGATGACATATGTAAGTTAGAAATCTGTAAATTTATGTTCAAATTACACAAACAACTTTTACCAAAAAATTTTTTAAATATTTTACTAACATTAGTTCAATTCATGGACATCAAACTAGATGGGTACAAAGAGTTAAATTTTTCATGCCCCGTAAAAGTAAACTCGTTGGACAGCAAGCTTTGGGGTATTATGGCAACAAAGCATGGAATGAATTACCACAGTTTCTAAAACAAGCAGAAAATTTAAAACTTTTTTCAAGTAAACTCAAATTTTACAGAATTAAAAATTATTTGTTGGAGCAAGAATAATACTAAATGTAAGCCTTGGCTTGTCGTTCAACCCTGTAGTTCGAAGTACTGCATATCCAGGGTATATCAGTTGTTAGTTGCAACTCCAGATTTACAAAATAGCTTGTGCTCTTCGAGGTGATATTTGAATTTTAGATGTTACAGTGCTTAATTACTCTTTTTAGGAAACACTAATAGGTATATTACATCTGCTATCCCAACTGTATTCTTAGAACGAAATTGTTAAATTGTTTGAATTATCTCTGTATTTTTGTGTTGTTGATATGTGTTTACAACGTAGGCCTTCTGCCATTTTTTGTAAGACCCTATTTTTTCATCTGCTTTTGTATGTTGCTTTTGCATCTTTCTTTCTTTTTTTTAAGCCAAAAAGCCTTAACTTAAGTATCAAAAGAAGGTGGCAGCAGACTTAATGACCCTTGGTCTTTCGCTGTCTCCTTGTTGAGTGGCTTCCCCTTGTATAGATTTTCGTGTTTGCTTTTTTCGTTATTCTTGTACTTGCCACTTCTAAATAAACTTGACTTAACTAACTAACTAAATAAAGTTTTTCTATAATTTCGAACCTCTTCATAACCATGGGTGCAAATCCATGAAGGGATGTATCCACCCCAATAATCCGGCAGCATCCCCCCAATATTTTCATGTCCCAAAACTGAGCTTCAGCGAACGTGATGAACTTTTTTTTGGTCTTCACTTCATTTTGGGCAAAAAATTGGACATCTGCAGACGTGTCAATTTTGCTAAATCATCCCCCCCCAATATCGAAAAATGGTCGATTTTGCTAATTCATCTCCCCCAATGCTCAACATAGATTTAAACCCCTGTTCATAACAATAAACCGTATTCGTCTTAAGTACGCATAATCGAAACTGTGCTTACAAAATGCATCACATTTGATGAAGCTCTCAAAGTTAAGGGCCAAAAATATGAACAAACTGTGCCTGAAAATTGTTCGAAAAGCGCTAAAATGATCATTACTGAAAGATGAAAACTGCGAGAATGACTAAACCGCGGTCACTCCCGAGCTTCGGCGATTCTATCTGAATCTTCTGCTTCGCTGCCGACGTGATCAATCAGCCACCAAATAATAGTTGGAAAATGGAAATATATTACAATCAAAATCACTGAAATGCTGTATAAACCCTAGCTACCAAAGTTAACTGACAAGCAGTGTTGTAGTAAGGCCAAGGACCTTAAGGTCGAGGCCAAGGACTTCAAAATTTTTTCGAGGCCAAGGACATACAAGCCGAGGCCAAGGCCAAGAACATGCAAGTCGAGGCCAAGAACATGAATCAAGGACAACTCGCATTTTTCCGATTTCAGTATGAAATCTCAAAATGTGGATCATTTGGTCACGAAATAATGGTTCGCAAACAATTTACGGCCTAATATTGCAGACCTACAACGACAATCGTTTTCGAAAATTGCAAGGATAACAAAAATATTATAATTGATACTAATCCAGTGCCAGTATTACTAGGCGCAGGGTATAAGGCTATAAACTGATATAAGATCTCCTAGAGGAAACTCGCCAAAAAACTCAAGCTAAGCCCGATGAATCGAGCATAAAGTTCCTTGTTGTTATTTAACGATAACTTGTTTAATGCAGAAAAAACGCATGCACTAAACCACTTACAGGCAAACTTATCAGAGTTAAGCAAAAAAACTTTAGCTTTTTATTAAATCAAATAATGTCTGCATGGAAACAAATATTAATGATGGTTGAAATCTTTACTACTTTGGTCGACACTGTTCAGCTTACTGCATACCAAATTGTTCAACAATTTTTGAATTTTGTGCTTACAAGCTGGTAGGTAACCTATAACCGCATTTTCTACGTCAGTACTCAATTCGCAGTTCGCTTTCCCATAGGTGTAGCCGCATTCTTCGGTACAACATCGTACGTTACCATTCCTACCTAAAACCCTTGGTGAGCTAGATTCAGTTTAAGGAAGTTCTATCCACCAGGCCGCCACTGTCTTATGCATTAACCATTATAACTAAAAACCAATTTACCAAAAGTAAACAACAAATCAACGAAAATGCAAGCAATCATAATACAAACAAAATCACAAAACGAAGCAAAACAAAAAGTGAAAAGCACTCACGTATCACATTCACACTCAAAGAACTACCCCACGACGTGTTAATTAGATTTAAGAAAAATCAATGTCGTAAGCACAGACCCCGAAATGCAAGCTCGATGGGGTCACATAGTAAATTCCCCTTTGATAAAATCTCTTTCGACTAGGGCTGATGATGCTACAACAGTTAGCATCCGATGATCTAAACAGCTCAATTTGGTCAGAAAATTAATTATTTTACTCGCAATCTGAAGCTGCAACGTTAAAATTTTTTGATTTTGTTATCAACTGATGATGAAGTCAAGTTTTGATGGTCGAGAGTCGAGACCGAGACTTCAAAAAAAAAAAAAAATTCGAGACCAAGACCCAAGACTTGAAAATATTTCTGAGCCCGAGCAGAGGCGTCGTGCAGCCAAAAAGTTGGGAGGGGCCCGAGTAACAACTCAAAGAGATATTGATCATTTACAACCTTTATAAAAGCCATATTTATAGCATTGAGTAACATCACGAAACAAGGAAATTAGGAAAAGATACCGAAATATGTCGTGATACCCCAATTTTTGGATAATAAATCGAAATTTATTTTGATACCCGAAATCGCTCCTTAATTATGGACAGTAGGCTATGCGCAATCAGTGTGGCTCCACAATTTAACAAAGGTGGAGGACGTTACAGGGGGTTGGGGAAAGCCCCAGCCGCCGTAGGCAAGGTGAGTCTGGGGGCTTAGCCCTTAGACTTTTTTAATGGATTTTTACGGTTTTCACTTAAAAAACACTCGTTTCAGCACACTTTCTTGTCGAAAAAGGACATAACGGTACCGGCAGTGATGTGCAGTCACTGCTATAGTGTCAGACAACACAAAAATAATTTAGTAGCCCATATCTTAAAACAGAAGCTGGGTTAAAATAAATAAATGCAGGCTGCAGTCATTATTGGTTTTGTCACATTTGATGGGATGACGTGTATAGGTGTGTTCTGGGCTATAATCTTTAACAACGCATGCAAAATGTTTTTTAAATTCTAACGACAGATCAGCAAACTAACTTTACTCTTGAGTCGAAGCGATTGATTGAAGCAAAATTCAAAAAAACAAAGCAATGGAATTTGTAGTATAAGAAAGAAGGGCGAGGGTATGGGGTTAGTTTGAAAGATGAAAACAAAATAGCATTGGCTATTATTTTATTTTTTTTAATTTTCAATTTTTTAAATTATAAAAAGTAAAACATCTCACTCCCCGGGCCCAAATGACACGACGCCACTAGCCCAAGATCATAACTTAGTGGATTTGTTCGAGACCCAAGTTTTACAAACAAAGCTTGTCTGACCGAGTGGCCGGCGCATTGGGCTGGGAGCTGGTTTCGCGGGTTCGATGTTCGACTGGGCCATCTACCATGATGCGCATACTTCACTACGATAAAAACCTTAGCTGTGCAATGTGCAAGCGTGGCTTCGTAAAAATAGTATTAACGCTCTTTGTTTTAGAGCAAACCTGCATATGCAATAAAATGTTCATACAAATTCAAGCTTAGGCCACAATTTTTATTTGCTACACTGGTCGTACTTTAAGCTATTCCAATCTTCACTGGCCCTATAGTTATTACTCTTAAACGTTTTATGCAAAAGTTATAATTTTCAAAGAAGGCATAGGTTCAAGTTCATCATTCTGAGTCTGCAGTCTTCACTGTACCGGTACTCTAGTAGATCTGTTCTATAATATGTAAAAACAATTACTATGAGCCTGGACAGAATAACTTCCCATCATAAAAAGCTTATCGTACTGCCATGCTAAACCTCAAGCTAAGTCCACATGCAAGTGCTCTAAACGAAAAATTCAGAGCATCGAGAAACAGGAAAGCAAAAAAAAACTAGACAGCTGCAATTAGCACCTCTAGCAAAGATATACTATAATATCAAATAACATCGCCGGCGCGACATTCTCTTTTTCAGACTGCTTTACATTTTAGCAAACACTTGGTGCGAACCCGGAGGATATGTTGGGGGGGTTAATAAGTGTTGCTAACGTACGTATAAGATGCACTCACCGGAGTAATCAGCAAATAGGCGATCTTCCGAGCTTCCCATCAATACCTTGGATTGTATGTCCGTAACTTTAATCCAGTTTGTAATTCCAACTAATAAGCGTTTGCTTCGCGGGAGTAGCCGTAGATATTTTCTAGTTTGTTTGTTTAAATATGATTATTCTTGTAAAAAAATTTATTTTATTTACTGTAAATCTCCTTGGAATCTTATTCAAATAGAAGCATGATAACACCGCATGCACAAATTGTAATCTTCGCTCAATGCGCTATTCTAGTTATCGTAAACACTGAAATTTTCAGAGAGAAACCAAAACATTAGCTATCCACTTTCAATTATATCACGTTTTTATGAGAAAACGAGAAGTTGACTATTCGCGCTTCTCAAAGCACAAGAAATTGATTAGAAATTAATGAATCGGAAAATATATCCTGTACATCCAGGGGCGGATTAACAGTACGAGGGGCCCTGGGCTAATTTAATAATGGGGCCCTCTTTCCTAAGTTCAGCGAAAGCTTGTACGATATAAAATGAAAAGAACAATAAACCGAAAGAACAGCCTCAAAAAACAAAAACAATACCAAATAAAAATGGAAAATCAATTCACAAAAAGTTGCTACTTGCTACTCTAGTAAAAATGTCGTCAGTTTGGGCGTCTTTTTTACAATATTATCTTCCTTTCACTTTTTTTCTGAAGCTACTGCTCGTTTTTGCGCTCCACTGAGATAAATACGCTTCATTACTGTATACTATAATATCTGTGAAAAAAAGGATACACAGTGTTACGTAGTTGCTACCATTACTGGCAACTGTATCTCTGCGAGAAAGAACTGGGTTCGCTTTTTGCGCAAGGTTAGCGCAGACAAAGTGTTGCCAACGGCCCACCACTGCTGTAACAATTTCTGTTAAAGCAGAATGTGCTCCTAGCGCGGGGAGGTCTAGCATAGCATCCACTTCAACTCTCTCAACCCTACCTAACTTCTTCAATGGAAATGGTACGGTTGCTCATAGAATTCGTCTTAGCGTTTAAGCAGTAATTCCTTCTTATGCTAACTTAATAAATATGCTATTCGCTTCAGCTACTACATCTTTCTTAGGCATTTCTTGAGTACATCAAATTCTGGATGCTCTTCCTGTCAATAACCAATAATGTTTTCGGCTAGGATCGAACCCGTAACCGTCAGATTGCGAAGCCAAATCACAAGCCACTACTAACTTAAATACGGTACCGGTAATAAACAAATAAAATCAACATACATTCGTGTCCTTGAGACAGGGCAAAGGGCCAAAAGCCTCTGTTCGTAAATTCGTAATCAAAAATTCTTAGTCACGACGAGGCCTCACTGGAGACCATAGCCTAGGCTATAGGCATATAATTTTTGAAATATAGCTATGCCTTATTTATAAAAACTAAACTATACTATGCTACTGCTCTCTGCACGTCCTCGAGGCCAAGGACGTTTTCGAGGACTTCATCACTGCTGACAAACACACATGTGACGCATATGTACTTATAAATGAATGTTGATACGAGCTAGCAGGTGGGCGTCCCATACACAAAAAAACAAAAGCACAATATAAGCCCACCCTAACTCAGACACCAAAGCATCGATACCCCACACGACGACAACAGTATAACTTACTACGCTATCGGTGCTGAAAAATATAGGGTCCTATTCAAACTAAACACGAAAAACATCTCTAACAATAATATTACAGTATGCAAATTTTCAAAAATTTTCCGGGGGAGCATGCCCCCGGACCTCCCTAAAGTCGTTTTTGTTACTTAAGTTGATTGAAATTAACTCTGACGGAAAAAAAAACAGCTTGAGTAAGTGACGAAATTTGGTGCCCTCTCCCTGAAAAAAATTCTAAATACGCCCCTGACATGAAGCATTTTGAAAGGGCTTATTTACGCCCGTTTCCGGGTCTAAACATCTTTGTATTTAGTTAACATTCAATCTAATTTAAAATCACATCTCCCCCACCAAAACTTTCTGGGTCCGCCCCTGGCAACAGCAAAATGCGCAACCGATTTTTCAGAAGCATAAAGCGCAAATGCAAATTGCACAACTTTATTTTTGCAAGCATAGAGCGCAAATGCATATTGCGCAACCCAAATTTTCCAGACTAAAAGCACAAACGCAAATTGCGCAACCCAAATTTTCCAGACTAAAAGCGCAAACGCAAATTGCGCAACCACTAATCGTTTTGATCAAGCGCAACTGCAATATTGGTTTTCGTAACTCAGGACTTAACTAATATGACCAATCGGTGGAAATAAGGCGCAAAAATATTTCAAATAATAACTAGAATCCACCCATGGGCGTCCGCAGGGGGAGGCCAGAGGGGCACTTGCCCCCCCTGAAAAACCAAAAAAGTTGAAAAAATACGCATGAAAAAATGCAAGTTAAGAAACTACACAAAAAGTTGAAAAATACAGATGAGTTTACTACAAAACGAATAAAATATCAAAACGTTTCGCAATAATCTGTTTAATTAAAGCAGGGGTGGGCAACTTTCTGGTGATACCGGGCCACAAATTATGTAGGCTTCCAGCGGGGCGCAGTTTTTAGAAAAAAAAAACTCTTCTTGGCAGGAGTAATACTAAAAAAGGGTCTGTCGCGTGAAAAAGAGGTCTCTGAAATAAAAGATGACTAGAAAAACAAGATCTTCAGCCTGGAAAATAGCATTCAAAGCAGTTCGTGTGTTGATTGGGTTTGAACTGATCGCAAAAAAACAGGTTTCGGAACCAATTGGCTATTAGCACATGCTTTGGCGGGCCGCAGGTTGCCCACCTCTGAATTGAAACATAAAAGAGTTTGTCTAAATGCTGCTGTCTAAATTAGTCCGGCCGTTCAATGAGTGGAAACTCCAACCTTCACACATCATTGAAGCTGATTTTACGTTTAGGCATGCTGTTACCAAGGCCAGTGCTAAACACGTCAGAAAATATTGGTACAGGTCCCGAGCATCATTTTACGTTGATCAGTACGAGTTATTGCTTGATACTTAATTCATTTTTTGTTCTCTGCGTGACTCCATTCGTTTAGGTTACTTTCTTGTCTTTCAAGGCCGTATGCAATAGTACATACTATCGCATTCTATTCAGGTCAACAGACACGGCGATTTATCCTTTGTCATGACGCAAAGACTAGAAAAGTGTCTTTGTGTCAAATGCTACTCTTCAGTCAAACCACAATCGGATAGACTGGTGGAAGATAAGCAGGCGCACACTTCGCATAAGATGAAGAATTCGGTTAAAAGTTTTTGTGCGTCTTTTTTATTTATCGTCAATCTCAAATCTTGGTTATACTCGTGGTATTACCCAGAAGCTGCGTGCAACGAGTGGCGAAGACCATCTCAGTAACTTAGCGCGTGAGCAACCGAGCTTCGAACTCCAAAGAAACGTGGCGAGCCATTGGCGGTGGCCGTGAGCAGCACTGCATTCGATTTGACAAGTCGGATATCGAACCCCAGATCTCTGACTTTGAAAGCAATATCGTTACTGCTACACCAATCAGCCCATTACCAATCCGTCATGTGGACGTACGTATGCTAGCAAATTCACGCGGCAACAGCAGCATGTCCATTTTTACTTTTTGCATCTTGTATAGAATAATTCTGGTTTTTGCCTATATATCGAGTATCGTATCTTGTATCTTGTAAAACAAATTTGGACTTGTTGCTGATGTGCTACTGGTACGCCTTGACGGCAAAAACTGCGCAGCCGGTACATTGCAATAAAAAAATTGAGCAGCACTAATTTATAGGCCGTAGCTATAAGTTTGATTTTCAGAGCTCAAACTACTTTTTATTTTGACATTTTCGATCAGAACGTCGCTATCGGCGAGGGAAGTCTGGGGTTTGATTCCCGGATTGGTCAAATCGGACACAGTATCGCTAACGGCTCACCACCGTTGCGACGTTTCCTCGAAGGTTAAGCAGCGGAGACGGGCCCCGCCACTCGTTACACACTTTGGCGTAATAGCGCAAGTATAGTGAAGATTTGATTGTTTTGAAATGTAAGCATCAAACCCACCACATATAACAAGACCTAAGAAAACAATGCAAAAAGAAAGTTGATTTAACAGACTGTCAAGCCTAGTGGCACATAAATTGATTTATGTCCGCATAATGCACAATAACATGAAAGAAGAGTTCTGCACGTACGGCATCGGCCGATGCCGGACGTATGGTCAGTTGGTCACCCTATCACTGACACTTACCTGACTATAGCTTTCACTAAGATGGCCATCTCGAGAATGTTTTTGCCCGCCCTGCATTTTTTTCTGCGGACGCCCATGAATCCATCCCAAACTAACGATAGAAATGACAATGCCAGGGGGTTTTAGTTCTGTGGCCTGTGCTAATTAAATGCAGATTCCATACTGCTCAGCTGCCAGAGCACAAATTACAGCCCTACCAGTGCAGCAGGCTAGCAGCCTAATCTTTCTCTGCTACCCTATGGACCATGGTCTTTAGCGTTTCACTTTCAGCTTTATTACTAGATACTTGGTAGGCTACCGTAGGCCTATCTTTAATAATAATAATAATAATGACATATTTATATCCCGTCTTAACACTTGCGTTGGTGCGAGCACTCTAGCAAGGTTATCTAGGCTGACAAGGTTATCTTTATTCATGCCGATTGATACTAAATGCTGTAGGCTTTTCTGTAGGGCCTATTTCTGTAGGATAACCTACCGGTAGCGTAGACTATATGTTGTACCAGAGGTGGGCACGCTACTTTGTTAAAGTATCGTCGGTACCGGTACTCGGTACTTGAAAATCAAAAGTACCGCCGGTAGTACCGCGGTACTTTTTGAAAAAGTTCCAGAAAGAATAGTACTGCCATATATTTAGTTGGTTTTTGATGGAAACTGGTCAGTTTCATAACAATCAGGCCTAGGCCTACAGGTATTAGCTAGATAAATACTAAATTACTCAATATTGTAGTGTTACCGGTAACTTGGTATGGCACAATTCACAATTTGCAAACTATGCACCAACCATCAAAAAACGGTACAAAACAAGCTATAGTTAGTGCCAGTGGCTAGCGCAACAATAATCGGAAGAAATGCAACCATTTCCCTCGCCCACAGGAATGGGCCGCCACGCCTAAAGCGAAAACTTTTTTTATTGGAGACCACATTTTGCCAAAATGCGATAAAAAGATTGCTTAAAGTTTTTGAATGAATGGGAATGTTAGAACCAGAAGTGGCCTACGCTACGCTGGAGTGTTCAATGGAAGGAGTTTGTCAGAAATCATAATGACGTCAAACCTTTTTTTATGAAGTCATTAAAACAAAAACAGCACTTTTAACATCGAAGTGTGAAGAGCAGGGACACCCAATTTTTTTTTAGAAGCACCAGATTTGATAATGTAAAACTGCTCGACGAGTCGAAGGCCAATAATATTTTTTTAAAATTTGCTGCACTCCAGATCTTCACGTAGGATAAATCGTTCTAACTTTTTCATGGCGCTTAATTTTTGTGTCTGTGATTCGCAGCAGTACTCGAGTTGAGGGGGGTGCGAGGGATGCTATCCCCCGAAAAACAACACCATCCCCCCATAAAACATTTTAGCGTAAACCATTCCCTTACAAGTAGGCCTATAAAGACCATCCCTCCTAACGTCTGCGTAAAAAGTTCTAGGCCTACCATTACCCCATAAGTGTTTTTACAACATTACTCGAGCACTGATAATCAGAAAGTTAGATTCATGTGATCATAATAATTGACAATACTTCGTGCGACCACGGGACAATATAAAAACTCATGATCACGAGACTGGAGTCCCTGGGTGTAGAGTAGTGATTCTCAAACATTTTTGTTCTACCGCTTCCTTTTGGAAGTTGAAGACTTTCATCACCCCCTTATCAGGAAACATGTTTTAAGAGGGGCGTAGGCTACGCCGTACGAAGACATTTTCTAAGATGGGGTTGCGTATTATGAATGAAGATATAGCAAGCAAAAATGCATATGCGCATTAGGAGTTGGGAATAATCCCATAACGGAACTGACAGATGGCGAATAAGCTACAAAGTAAGATGGGAAGAGCTGCTGCAATAGACTGTCGTAATCAGCAACGATTAGTTTGAAGCATTATAAATATTCGTCGAGTTGATACGAGAAAATGTAATACAAAACAGGCATATAGTTTGCTATTAAGGTAGGCCTCAGGCCAGTAATGTTTAGAATGTGGGCCTTTAAAAACCGAAATTGACATTAGCTCGCTAATAATATGGTCTACATCTAGAATACCATCGAATTCACAAGAAAAAGTACACAATTATTATATAATTTTGCATCTTTTTAAGAAGATTCACTCAAGAAACAATATTGCAGAGAGTCGTAAGTTGGTGAAAGGTCTGTCGGCAGCATGGCCGAGTGGTTCGGAGGGTCGTTTTTTCACGACGGCCATGTTTACAAGGTTGGTGGTTCAACTCCCACCCAAACCTCGTTGTTGCATCCTTGGACAAGATGCTTCACGACAATTATCTCTGCTTGGTGGAATCTAGCTAGCAGCAAATTGAAGAAGTCAGAAGCAAAACTCAACCGGAACACTCGGAAACAAAGACAACTCCTAAGCGAGTCTAGATTCGATCTGCGCGTAGAGCCTCTGTCGCTTTCTCGTGACAGGAGGGTACCAATGAAAAAGAAATCACATCAAAGAAAATCAAATGTTTAGAAAAAGGTTATAATTATTTGCGAAATTACGAGTCAAATCCGAAAAAACGAATTTTGAAATCTGCAAAAAAGACGTCTTAAAATTACTTTAAATTTTTTGTCGTTCTTGTTCTCATAGTTAACCTTAGGTTTCACGTTGCATTGAAAAAAAGCTGGTGAACAAAAATTCAAAATACACTGGAATGTCAATACTGGTATCTAAATTTGATTTAAGTGACTAGCTAATGAAAGTGAAACGTTTTCTCGAGTTATATTTTGGAATGGATTCAAAAATGACAGGGCATTTGATGTAACACTCGCATTACTCGGTGATTTGAGCGGAATTTTCCGCACGCTAACTGTTCTTATGCGGATGTAAAGTAAAATATTTACCTGCAAACACCACAAAAACCAGATAAGATACTAAAAATAACCAAGAATAAAAACTTTTGAAAGAACTTATTCAGAAAAAAAGTATCGATTAATTAATATCGATTTACCACGCAAAAAATAGGGAAAAAGCCCCAACCGATAAGGAAAAAAAGTAAAAAATTTTTGCATTCGATGACGAAAAAGTAGAGAATATCGATTATCGATTTCTAATCGATATTTTCTACCCTAGTAACTACCTTATCAACGGACGGTGACGCAAAAAAGAACAGACGAAACTATTGAAAAACTTTTACTCTGAATTGCATTTCAAAAACAAAACCATTTGGGAAAGGTCGTCTAACTCTAAAAGACCTCTCCTCTTCGGCTTCAAAATATCTTTTCCTGTGGAAAAGAATCTTTCTATTGCCGCGCTTGACGGGATGGCAGTATTGTATTTTAAAAACAAATCTTTTAAACGATTGCTGTGGAAGGAGCTGTCGCGCAGACTTCTTCTTTTTTATTACAAAAGATTTTGCAAAAGTACCGAGTACCGCCTAAAAATTAGTTAGTTAGTTGCATATTTAACCTCCTATCACGAGAAAGCGATCAATGCGCTATACGAGCTCGCTTAGGAGTTGCCGGCCATCTGTCTACCACACCAAGATGGGGGAATCCCGCTAAGTGCCGTTCCCAACGGCACAACAAGTAAACTTGCCGGCTTATTCTTCTCACTGTCCCATTAATGCTGAGCGTCAAACAGGCAAGCTGTGAATACCAATTTTAAAGTCATTGGTTTGACCAGACTCGGAGTCAAACCCGAGTCTACAGCTTAAGAGACAGACGCTCCATACCACTTGGCCATCTGAGCTGTTCATATAAATTGAGAAGTAAGAGTACCGGCACTGCGGTACCGGTACTTTTTTCCAAAGTTCCGACGGTACCGGTACTAAAAAAGTACCGCGGTACTGCCCACTTATGCATATTGGGCGAAACTCTTATTTGGTGATGAGTTTATTTCAAATTAGAAAACTCCGTCGCGCGTTGCCAACACTGCCTTTTAGTTTTAGTTTAATTTTTTACCGATTACCACTAACAATGACGTCATAAAAGCACTACTCTCCTCGGTTTTGCACATGGAAATTGAAAAAAAAATTGATTCAAGGATTGGAAGAGATTACGGTATAAAATTATTAAGTTACAAAATATGCTACCGGTGTTTCATAATTAACTATAAGCTTGGATGTATTACGACGTAATTGTATCTGATTCGATGCAACATAAAGTTTATGTAAATGCAGCTGCTTTAACAATCAATGTTCAGTGAACTAGACCACAGACCAGTTCTCAGCAGTACGGTAGACTGTGATATTGAAAATGCCAGTACCCTCACAGAGTAAGGTTCATTTGTGATAGTGGGTGGTTGTTTTAGGCTTTGTTCAGCCTGGTAGCTTACTCACTAGAACCGTAGAAGCCTATTGGTTGATGGTCAACTTTTACCGGTAAGTAGTCTAGGCCCAGTTTATATTTTTCAGCTGCTTGACCATTTTTTGCATTGTTGGACATGGGCAGTTACCGGGGTACCTCTAATTATGCCCTGCAGGGACTGCAAGACACTGCAGGTATACTCACAATCATCTGTGAGCACTTAGGCAGAATTTAAAAAAACACTGCTACCGAACTGATTGACTGATTGTACCACAATTTAGCAACAAAAAAATAAACCTTTCCCTGTACCATTACTTTCACTTTTAATAGAACCAGCACTTTCATGGGTGTCCTAGTAGATGACTAAACACCACACAGAACCACAAGAGACTATTAGCAGTTTAGTTTACCCGTAAGCACTGTTCCCTCTAAGATTTTGACAAGTCCAGTGCAAATTTGCCCAAATTTGAGAATCACTAAAAATTTGCCCAAACATGTAAAGGGTGTAATTCAAGGTCTGAAATAATTTTTGGTTAAAATAAGAGTTTCTATGGCTGTATGGTAAAACACTTTATGTAATTTGACATAAAAAAACTGAAGCACTCCCAACGAATTAGCTTTTAAATCATTATAGCAATGTGCAAAAGTTGCAAAATTTTGCCTAAATTTTTTCTTTGCTATCGTACTTTTTCAAAGGGCAGTGTCTATTTTGCCGTTAACGGCATAATACCGGTAGTTTTTAGGTCTATTCTGCCCAGCTACATAACCCCATGTCACATGAATATTTGATCTTATTCTATTCTACTGTCTTCACGAACCCGATTGTTAACCCCAGGTCACACGAATTCCAATCAAACCACAGCAATTCGAACCGAAGCCAGCGAAACAAATTGAAGCCGCGATGAGATTCAAACCTAAAACTAGTGCAACGTTTCTTATTGTACGCTGCGCTCTATCCACTGAGCTATCAAGAAGTCGTGACAATCTAGGCCTAGCACAAAATGGCGCTTAAAAACCCACGACATTGTTTTCAGTATGGCAAAATAGTCCTAAAAGCTATTTTGCAGGTCCTACTAAACACTGCAAGGAACTACAAGGTACTTTTAAACCTTCAAAATGCTTGAAAACACTGCAAGGTACTTTTATAGCTACTACAAGGTAGTTGTAAATAGCACAAGGAACTACAAGGTACTTTTAAACCAAGTACAAAGTAGCTGAAAACACTACAAAGAACTACAAGGTAGGCCCTACTTTTAATCCAACTACAAGGTAGTTGAAAACACTACAAGGTACTTTTGTAGCTATTCCAAGGTAGTTGAAAACGCTACAAGGAACTACAACTGCTACAAGGTACTTTTAAACCAAGTACAAAGTAGCTGAAAACACTACAAGGTGCTTTTAAACCAACTAACAGGTACCGGTAGTTGAAAACAGTACAAGGAACTACAAGGTACTTTTAAACCTACAAATTGCTTGAAAACACTACAAGGTACTTTTATAGCTTCTACAAGGTAGTTGAAAACAGCACAAGGAACTACAAGGTACGTTTAAACCAACTACAAGGTAGTTGAAAACAGCACAAGGAACTACATGGTACGTTTAAACCAAGTACAAAGTAGCTGAAAACACTACAAGGAATTACAAGGTACTTTTAAACCAACTACAACATACTTGAAAACACTCCAAGAAACTACAAGGTACTTTTAAACCAACTACAAGGAATTACAAGGTGCTTTTAAATCAACTACAAGGTAGTTTAAAACAGCAGAAGGGACTACAAGGTGCTTTTAAACCAACTACAAGGTAGTTGAAAACAGCACAAGGAACTACATGGTACGTTTAAACCAAGTACAAAGTAGCTGAAAACACTACAAGGAATTACAAGGTGCTTTTAAATCAACTACAAGGTAGTTTAAAACAGCAGAAGGGACTACAAGGTGCTTTTAAACCAACTACAAGGTAGTTGAAAACAGCACAAGGAACTACAAGGTACTTGTAAATCTACTACAAGACTTTTCAGGTACGTTCAAACCAACTACAACCCCTCGACCCCAACCCCCCTGACCAACAAAAAAACGGCACAATCCGGCTCCATGCTCATCTCTAATGCCTCAATGTCTGACAACCTGCTCACAGCTTAAGCATACCAGTTACCAGTAATACTTCAAAGTTCAGACAACCTTACGTATGTGTTTCTTGGACACACATTAGAAAACATCCTTTCTCAAACAACCCCTTCATTCTACAGCTCTTTATCTGCCTACCCAGTGCCATAACACAGGGCCTGTATGCAGTGTTCCCTCTTGGATTTTGACTAGTGCGAATTTGCCCAAAAGATAAATTCATTGAAATTTTTACCCAAAGATTTCACTACTTAGAGGACTTCTTTTGCGAATTTTTTGTGTTAAATTTGCTTTTCCAAGATACAAGTTACAGTCTTGCATTAAAATATTCAAGTTTTTCAGTTCTGCATTTTATAATATTGATTGCTGGTTCAAAATCAGTAAAATTTGCCCAAAAACTTCGCATTTTTCTCAAATTTCTCACTCTGGAGGGAACACTGCCTGTATGACCATACAGTGCCTGCAGGCGTAATTAGTAGTACTGGCAGTGACCATATCGTACTCTGCTGTTTTGCTCTGTTCTGGTGTGGGGTTGTAGCTGCAACATTTTTAACACTTTCAATATTTTAAGTTTGCTAATTGTGTCAAAAAGACCAAGTGAGTGACGAAAGTACTGACAACTGAAATTTTAGCCTCTATCGTAACGCTTTTTTCTGTAACCTATAGCATCGTATATTTTTCTAGTCTTAAATCAGCTGTAGGTTATTACAAGTAACCGATGATGGATTTAACATTTAAGCTTTTTTTGTTCTGGAGTTGTAATATTGTGTATATTTCATATATTGGTGTCAGTAATATCGCTGCGTTTTCTTAAAACCATGCAACTTACCGGTATGCTTTCATCCCAGAGTTAAACAGTTAAATGTGTTTAAATTATTGAAAATTAATATTGTTGAGTTTTTCTTGGAAAGTGTTGCTGGTACAAGTTGATAAAAATGAATAAGGATAAGCTGAGTAAAATGCAGGATCAAGTAAGGATTGGTGGAAAGGTTAGTTGCTTGTTTTACTTTTTGCTTTTTAAGCTGTCAAGTACTACCAGTGATTTCTGCTGTTACAGCATTCTGTGTTTGCACAGTGCAGTTATGTTGTCTATTGCTAGATGGTAAATCATTTATATACCAGTGGTAATTAATGCATATCGGTGTGTCCTTAGCATAATGTGCTTTTTGTCATGGATTTTTTTTTAATTTTAATGATTTCAGCAGTTTTTTGTAGGTAAAGGCTAACGTTAGGTGACCGTAGCATTTGTCTCTTTAGTTATTTTATTATCCCTTCACACTTCCCTGGTTGTACCAGAGCATGATGAAGTAGTAAAATAAACCAAAAAGGTTAATGTTACGGTCACGTAACTTTAGCTGCTTTGTTTTTTGTAGCTTTTTAAAAATGAATTTGAATCACTGTTCCCTCTAACTTTTTAGCAAATGTGAATTTGCTCTAATATAAATTTTGATGAAATATTTGCCCAAAGATGTAGGGGATTTGAAGAAAGTTTGGACCAGTTTTTACTTCAAAGTTGAGTTTCCAGAGGTATATAACTTTTGTTTTGCACCAAAATATGGAACAGTTTGGTTCAAATTTGGTCAAAAATCACCGTTCATTCGGCAAGCTTAGGAAATTTTTCCCAAAATTTATCATTTTTCTCGAATTTTTGCATTTTAGAGGGAACGGAGTTCTGTATGATGTTCGTAAAATGTTGTGGTAATGCTTTAAGTGGGTAATGTGTTGTGTCGACCATTGATATTGTGTTGCTGTGACTTTGCAAGTGCAATCGTCTCTGCTAGTGGCTGACCTTCCACTTTTTCCGCTTTATGTGTAGGATTAGCCCAGTTCATGTGACAGATATTCAGGGTTACTCCAGACCCAGTTTCAAGCAAAATGAATAAAATGTCCCGGGATGCTTTATAACGAATGATTAATTACTTTTAATATCTTACTTTACAAAATTGTTGTAGTAAGCTACAATTATAACATAAGCTTTAAGGTTGCTGTATTTATCCTGCTTGCTATTTTGCAAGCTGTGTATTCCGCTCTGCAAAATTTTAAACGCTGAGTGAATCATGTGGTTTAACATATAACTTATATCAATCATACCTCACAACCTTGCAAACACAATAAATGGTGAATTCACAAGGATTAAAAGCACATGTGGGCACAGGAAAGGTCAAATGGACAAAATTCCATTGGTATTTATTATAAGTATGATATAAGTGCAGATTAACAAAGTGTCAATTTTTATGCAATTTATAGGGATCTGCGAGAAGAAAGCGCAAAGTTTTGCATAAAACTGCTGTCACGGACGATAAGAAGCTTCAAAGTTCATTGAAAAAACTTGGAGTCAACAATATTCCTGGCATTGAAGAAGTTTGTTGCTTTCATTCTCTTCTAATGAGCTTAAACGTTTTGATTTGTGGGCTGGTGGAGTGGTGGTATTGTTTTTGAAATGAGAGACAATTATTATTTTAAAACAGCATTTTGACCATAAGTATCAACCTCTTGTTAAAATAATTTTGAGGCTTGAAATCATTAGTACTTTTTAATTAAACAAAGTTGGATTGCTTCTACATGGCATGCTATGATCAATAATAAATTGATTTGATTGAAATAGCAAAAGAAAACAAGAGTGTTACGATCTTTTTAGGTTAACATGATTAAAGATGATGGGACGGTTATTCACTTTAACAATCCGAAGGTTCAAGCTGCTCCTTCAGCCAATACCTTTGCAGTGTCTGGACAAGCTGAGAATAAGAGTAAGCTGTTGTGTTGTATTAAGTAATGATTATTATTAACTCGGGTGATATAATAGTTATTGTTTGGTATTTGGGAGCAATTATCTCTGGTTCCAAGCAATGTAAACCTATGTGGGTATTTGTCGCAAGGTTTTGATTTAAAATGTTGTGTTGCTAAAGTAAAAAATTGTTTGAAGCCAGTATTGGAGTTGCGTAGTCTTTTGGTAACCTGAAAGTTAATGCTAAGAAAGGAGCACTTTCAAAGCTTTTTTTTCTAAAATATGTTTTTAACCTAAAAGCTATTGCTTTTGGCATAATTTCCAGCATAAATATTGTGTACTTTCATTTTCGTAATGGCAAAAAGTACGCAATCGTCTGAATTTTTCGATTTTATTAAATTACATCGTGTTTTCATTATGCATTAAACTATGCGTGTTGTTTTCAGGTTTAACTGAGATGCTACCTAGCATATTAAATCAGCTGGTAAGTTTTTGATCCGATTTTTAGTAGCTAATCTGGGTAAATTGCATCTGACAAAATTAATTGTGAATCTGACCAAAATCCCAATTTGTCCTTGCTTTTGCTCGATAGAGACGCATGCGTATTGCGCCTTAATAGTTCTCTTACCTTTCTATTTAGTACAAGATTGGTTGTGATTTTGTATGTGCATTACCCTTACTAAGCATACCCCCAATTACCCAAACTTTGTGTGGAACTCTACTACCTTGCTTATTCAGCTCCGTTTTTGACATTGGCAAAGTTATTGTAACAGAATGTATTGCACTACTGCTGCTATATTATTGCGAATCGTTCCTAAAGGTAGCGACTTGTGCCTATTAAACCTACTGTACCACTAATTAGTATTTATGGTCATTGATATTGATGGGAACTGTAACTTCGATTTGAAGGAAGTTGCATTTTAGGGAGCTGAAAACATTAACAGCTTGAAAAAATTGGCTACTAAACCTCCTTCCTCTGCCCCCATGGCTCAAATTGAGAAGAAGGGAGAGGGGGATGAGATGAGCGACGATGATGATGACGTACCAGGTGAGTTCATTGTGACGTGATAAAGTTTTTGTGGAAGTAATTCAAATATAATTCTATTGCAATATTACACCTCTGGAAGATTTTTTGTAAGGTGGAACCATCTGTGAGGTTTGGTTATGTTGCAATGCGAATAAATAAATTATGTGCTCTTAGTGTGTCCATGGGGCGTGTTTTGGGGGAGCTTTGCGCCATGCCTCCTTCCCATCCTTTTACTTAGCCTTACAGTGGAAAAGAACAGATGTTGCTGAAATATGCCAGATTTTTTTGATGGTTTTTGTAATGCATACCCTTCCTCCTTTAAAATTTTTCCCTACGCCACTGAGTGTGTCATCCAGTCTTGTTTTCTGAGCTCCGTCTATCATAGTTATGTTTTTTATTTTATCTTCGCATACTTTCTTTAGATTTAACTGATAATTTTGATGAACCTTCCAAAACTGAAGTGGCGTGAAGATAGCAATGCAGTATGGAATGGAATGCGAGAATGCGTTTCTGGTGTGAATTTTTTTTTTAGTGGCTGCTCTTCGACCCTCAAATCAGCTTGTACACAGAACATTCTCCACACAACTCGGACCTATCGTGAAATAATGGATGGAATCTAGCTGTTTTTGTGTTGCATGTCGTGGACTCTCGTCTCGTTTTTATTAAATACAGTAATAGTTACGGTCTTGTCAATGCTGTGTGATCATTTCTCATTTTAATACAATAACTCGGATTAAAATGATCTCGTTATTGAATCCGCGACCAATTAGCAGTCGATTACTGTAGTCAGTCTCGTGTCCCAATGTCTTACATGCTTACAAGTACGTAAAATTAAGAAGGTCGTAAGGTGCCGCCATTGACATAACTGATGCATGGAGGGGACTTAGACAATTAAAAGCAAAATGACTGGGAAGTTTAAATCGCAGATTAGTGATCATTTACTAGATGTGCGAATAATAAATTCACCTGTTCCGCGGATTTTTGGTTTTGCTTAATATTGTAGATAGAGTGGTTTATTTATCCCGTCAATACTTTAATGTTTGGTTATTTTCGATCACTTTTTGATTTATATTCACGGCTAGTAAAGCTGCTTGAATTCTACCCCTGCTTCTTTCGCAACTATTTTTTAGCATTAAATTGCAGTGTGGGCTATGCCACTATCATACAACGTGTTTCCCAACAGTATGCAGGATATTAATTTCGCTTCCTTACTGAGATCGAATTCATAAAATTTGGAAACGGGTTTCAAATCAAAATTAACTTCAGTTTTGTACCAGTGCGCTTGGTTTCCAAAACTGCCTTATGTACAGTAAATGCACTTTGAAATAGAAACGCGTGCAAAGGCTAGATGGTCGAGTGATCAGAGCGTCCGCCTCGGGAGATGTAGACTCGGGTTTGATTCCGAGTCGGGACAAACCAATGACTTTAAAATTGGTATTCCCTGCAGGACGCTCAGCATTAAAGAGTCAGTGTGGAGAACAAGCCGGCAAGTTTACTTGTTGGGCCGCTGGGAAAGGCACTTAGCGGAATTCCTCCATCTTGTGATAGACAGATGGCTGGCAACTCCTAAGCAAGCTCGTAGAGCGCAGTAATTGCTTTCTCAGTTTGTCGTAATGGGAGGATAAATATGCAACAACTGTAAATACAAATAGGCCTACACGTTTCAGAAGAGCACCTTAATGAGAGAGCATAGGCCATGCCTTAGCTGCTCCTATTGAGGGGCAGCTACGCAGGTTGCAATAAAAGTTATCGCCTTCTAATGACTTTTATTCTTCGGTGTCAACTACAAAGCGATAAATAGGCTTTTAACGTTGAATTGTAATATAAACTTGTACTTCTGGTCTATTAGGCTCAATCTGTTGCCTCAGGCAATTTGGCATCGATAAACTAAGGGCTGGCTTTAAGTGTTTCGCTTTTGGTTCAGTCATTATATGTTGTAGCAGAGCGAAGTCATGAAGCATACACAGTTTATTTCTTAGTATTTTGAACATGAAGCAATTTTTAGTAGTTATGCTGAAGCAAGCAAGCAAGCTGAAGAAGAATGAAGCTAAGCCTGATAGACTTTAGTAACTTTCAAGAGAAATAACTAGGACGATTCGCGTTCTACTAATCAAGCACAACTCCAGCAGAGTACGCTAGCTTTTAAATGATTGTTATTTGACTTCGCAATTCACATTTATCTAAACTATAAAGTAACCCAAGCTATATAGTAAAACAGGACTCAGAAAATATGGGATGACAACAGATTAAGAAAAAAGAATAAGTTAAAAATTAGTGGTGGAGTCAAGTTCTAATGATCAAGACAAAGACTTAAAAAAAATAGTTCGAGACCAAGATCCAAAATTTGAAAGCGAGACTCGGTGAATTTAATCGAGACGGAGACGACACTTTAAGACCAAAGTTTTAGAAAAAAACTTTTTTGTATATTGACACCTAACATTTTTCATCGCTTTTTTTACTTAATAAGCGTCTTTCACCACTCCCAGAAAATCTTCGCGTCCTCCCGATTTCGTCGCCCATGTCGGGAGATCAATTCCTGGGACGGTTTAATTGGACGTGGTGTCGCCAATGGCTCGCCACCGCTGCGACGTTTTTTTCAGAGTGGTGTTGCTCAAGCGCTAAACCGCAGAGATGGGCCTCACCACGCGTTGACATACTGCGGCGTAATAACGCAAAAACCAATGAAGATTTTTGGTTCATACTCAGTAGCGGATCCAGAAAAATTTGGTGGGGGGATGCAGTTTTGAATTAAGTTGAATGTTAACTAAGTACAAAGACGTTAGACTAGGAAAAGAGCGTAAATATATATCCTTTTTTGAAAATGTGTTCATGTCAGCGGAGTAGCCTACTCAAAATTTTTTTAGGCGGGAGGCAGCAAATTTTGACATTTTTTGAGCGTATTTTCCGGCAGAGTTAATTTGAAACAAATTGAAGAACCAAAACTGTTCCTGGGGGTCCGAGGCATGCTTCCCCGGAAAATGTGTGAAAATTCACACTCTGTAAGGGACATTTTAGTGCTTTTTGAACAATCGTTAAAAAAAATTTTTTGCTCCTAATTAGTCCTTCACCTAATATGTTGCATTTTTTTCGCACATTATGGATTTATGGGGCCTATACGTGCTTAAGACCTAAGGATTTTTGATACGGTACATTAAAGAGATTCAAAATTATGGCAAAGTTTTATTCATCAAAAACATAGTTGAAAATGGCTGGGCTGGTGGGGGGATGCATACCCCCAAATCCCACTCTCTGGATCCGCCCCCGTTCAAAGTGAGGAACAAATTTTTGAATTGCTGTCAATCAAATCTTTCTTTGCATTGCTCACGTCGTATCCGGTAATTAAATGCAAAATTTTCTAATTCTACACTAACTTAAAATTTTATAATTCTACACTAACTTAATCCGAGACCAAGAATGAGACGAGACTTTGAAAAATGTGTCTCGAGACCCTAGACTTGTCTCGAGGACTACATCAGTACTAAAAATCATACAAACAGCATTGCGTGATCGCCCTAATGAAAAAACACGTTATAAAAGCGCAATCAATTTGTATGACGAGAATTGAGTTTTTCAATATTCAAATTGATGAGCTGACGTTATCTGACTTGCTCGCCAATTTCGTTCCTAGAACTGCGATGAATTTTGGAATCGAATTCCGGTCGTAACTTTAGGTTACCGAACAGTAAGCTGCGAAATTTGCGCGTTCCAGTGCTGTTATCGTTTGCAACACGTGTCACACTGTTCGTCTATGCGTGTTAAATGCTTCTTCTCAACACGAGCAGCACTCAGATGTGTTTCGTTTGAACGAGTGTCGTTGCAGTTGACCGATAAAGCAGTAAGAATAGCTTACGTAGGCCTAGTTTTTGATGAATTGGAAATCTTATTTCGAGTTGATACTTTGTCAGTGTATTAGAAATACTTAATGTGCGATAGCGTTTTTTCGGATGAAACCAGTTACAAAGTAGGGCCTACATTGGGCAATGTTTTCGGAGCTTGAAGGTTTTAGTTGTTGAAGTGTTTAGCGGTTATTGCTTACGAAAAGCCGAGTGATCAGATTGAATCACCGGCGAAAAGCCGGCGGACTGACAGTAAAATTGATGCGGATGGGAGGCATCAGAGCAGTCTAGTTTGTCAGCGTGTTTATTGAAAATTACATCCATATATCCAAATCATATCAGAATAAAGAAAAAAAATAAGAAACATTTCATTTTGCTTTTATAGAAGCCATTTTGAGAAAAAACTGTAAAAGCAAGCTTAGCAACATCAATGGTTTTTATGATTACAGCATTAAGATAGATACGGTATAAGATACTAATGTAATGAATAAATATGTAGCCTTTGTTTCTTCCAGCTCTACCTCACTTTTCAATTAAAAAAAAAAACGTGAATCTTTGTGATTAGGGACCTACCGTTGTGACACATTCAGCAACAGCGGCGAGTCACCTGGCTGTGCTAACGGCACGCTCGCAGTAGAATGCTTGTTACCCAACATGTTAAAAAGTATAATTTATTACAGCAGGCAACTACGCAAGCAATTATTGCCAGTTTCAGAGATTTTCCGCTGTGTAATTGCGTTTAAAGCCAAGAGTGTGAACTTATTTATGAGCTCTACTCTAATTGGAGCAATATACTGTAATTCACTGGAATGCGACTGATTGTTTTATAAACGCTGAAAAAATAAAAAATAAATTTATAAACGTTGAAATAGCTTTTTTAAAACTTTGTGATTTTGAAGCAAGCGTATATTCTGATAAAGAGTTCGTTTCTTCTCCCTCAAAATTTTTCAATTTAAGCTGCGACTGTGCTCATCAGGGCTGGATGCACGATTTTTGTTTGGAAGGGGGGGGGGGGAGTAAAGAGGATGTTCTTTCACGATTTTTGGCTCGTCATAATGCATAAGCATTCATCATCTTAATTCTCTAACTTTGCGCAAGCACCATTTACAGCTGTTTGCTTTTTTAAACGTTTTACAGGGGTCCTATTAAACACCGCAAAGGACTGAAGCATCGCAAAGGAGCGACAAAGGACGACAAAGGACTTGCCAAAAACCGCAAAGTACGACAAACGACCTGATAACCCCAAGCCTAACCATAATTTAACCATAACCTAACCCTAATTTAAAGTCCTTTGTCGTTCTTCGTTATGGTATGATTCCAAGTCCTTTGTCGTTCTTTGCGGTGTTTAGTAAGACCGGTTTTACAGTAAAGGTGCGATTGCTCCAGTCTTAGATTCTGTTCCTGCAATCATCTAATCATAACACCAACGCTCACAGTAAAAATTTTATTTAATTTTTATAGGCATTTGTTTCGTTAAAGCAAGAGCTTTATGGACAAATTTATATCATTTTAGGTGTTTCGTTTTGCCTGCTGATTAGCAGGGTTTAAAGCGTAATGCGTCATCTTTCCTTATTCAAAAATGGCGTAAAATTTAAATTGTTTTTAATTGCGTTGGCAACTCTTATTCGATGCAACTGGGCAACGTTATACCCATTTGGTTCAGAAACTGAGGACTTGCAATTGGATTACTCAACATGGGAGAGTGGATCTGTGAGAATTAATTTGGAATATGAAGTTCCGATACTTGGAGATGGTTTTATCACAAGAATTTGGGTAAACTGATAAACTTTTCGCGTCGCTTATAAAGTCAGTTGGTTGATTTATGCTATAAGTCCCTCGGTTTATTTTTTTAGTTGCTGTTATCGCCTTCGGTAACTGGTAAGCTAAGCACATAATTGCCTATTGAAATACTAAGTGCTACACTTTTTCTTTAACGCGCGCCTAAAGTTTTGATTTTAGAAGAGCTGATAATTGAAAATGCTTTTTTGCTTCTAGATCAACTCTTTTGGATCGATTTCGCTAAATTCAAGCGTTTCAAACGTCATCACTGCGACACGATATAACGTCATCATGGCACCGTTCTTCAGCCAATCAGAACAAGGTTTAATGGGGAGAGTAGACTACAAACAAACTGAGGATGACAACAATTTACTTAGTGCAATATCACAAGATATATCAGCGTTTAGCGGAGAACCATTCGAAGCAGCTTACGCTCTCAAAGTTACTTGGAGCAACGTCTCTTCACTCAATGATTCAGAAATGGTTTGTTCTCGTATAATTTTAAGTAACCAGATAATTACTAAAAGAAAAGCATAAGAGCAATCCAGTACCTGTAATTTTGATTTTACTGAGCTTATAAATCTGGTCGCAGTTTTTCCATTGTCGAATCCAAAGACGGGAGGCTGAAGGAGCTCAGCCCTTACTCCTAAGCTTAACATATGGGACTTCGATGGTTTGCCAAAGGTTAGTCATCCTTCCTAAAAATTTTTTTGAGTCCGCTCCTGTCGGCACTATCTCAATTTCAAGAAAAAATTTTTTCAACAGCTTCAGCAGTCTGAAAAGAGCAAAACCGATGAGAAGAAACAAAATTTTTCGCAAATAGTTTTACTGAAAGAGCGAAATTGGAACTTCATTTTTAAGAAAAATCTTGTCAGCCTTCAAACCACGCTAGACTTATTCCAGACTGTTGGGACTCTTATTGTTGCATTGCTCATCCCTAACATCTCAACTTCATTTCTTTTCTGCGTTGTTCTCTCGCATTGGCAGGTGACCAGCTGCAGTGCAAGGCTGACGAGATTTTTGTTATAGTCGAAACATCAAAATTTCTTTTGTTTTGCTCATTAATACGTTTAAACTTAAGTGTATAGGGCTAAGTTGGTGTGGTAAAAAATTTTATTTTTTGTTCATAGGTTAATAGCTTCCAAGTGGTATTGACAACTGATTCCTTGCGAACTTATCTCATATTCAATTATTCACCTCTCCAGTGGACATCTGCTGACGGAAATTTCGCTGTGGCTGGAATCCATGCAGCTGGAAATAAATTTGAGTTTTGCTCCAATTTTCTTCCTGGATCCGGATCATCAGAGGTAGGCTCAGAAGAATTGATAATTAGCCTTTGAGAACTTGAATTTTCATTGACCACGTTTTAAATCACATCATAACACTCTAAGAAGGCAAGATATTCTTTCCTTATCATTTCCTAAGAGAGCTGCTTCATGAATCAACTTATTTTTTGCTTCAATTTGTGTTCAACCTTGTTGTGTATGGACGCTATCTTTCGTTAACTCAATATGAATTGCCGGTTTTTATTGCACTTTTCTCGCTACAGATTAGTCTTCTCGGCTCCACCTCCAACGTGATTGGTGTAAGAGGACGTCACGTGATGGACATAACAGATCCGCTAAACTGTACCACGGCATTCCGTAAGTAGCAACAAATAATTATCAAAATAATCAACATGTGTGCTCAGTAGCGTATTTAGGGGGGGGGGAGGGGGCGTTGGGCCATGCCTCATCTTTTTGACTCTGCCTTTTAGTGAAAAACAACAAAATTAATAATGGTGCCAAGTGACTAAAATATGCCAGACTCTTTTGATGGTTTGTGTAGCTTATGGTCAGGGGCGGATCCGGGGGGTTATAGGATGGGGACATGCATCCTCCACCAGCCATTTTTAAAAATGTCTTTGATGTATACAATTTTTCCGTAATTTCGAACCTCTTCAATAGCGATAAACCGTACGCCTTGCACGCATAATCGAAAATGTGCGAACAAAATGCATCATATTTGGCGAAGCACACAGAATAAGGGTCAAGAAATTTAAACAAATTTTGCCTGAAAATTATTCAAAACGCACCAAAATAGCCATTACTGCATGTAAATTTTCAAATTTTTTTCCGGGGGAGCATGCCCCCGGACCCCCCTAGAGCCTTTCTTGTTTCTCAATCAGCTTCAAATTTGTTCTGCCGAAAAAAAATACGCTTGAAAAAGATCTAGAAAATATAGCCCCCACTTTCAAAATTTCTCACTACGCCATTGTATGAGCCCGATAGGGATCAAAGTTTTTATAGAGTTGCCGCTTCGTTGCCGAGAGATTGGGGCTTTATTTAGAAAAGTGCGAAAGGCAATGGCGTGTTTAGGTGGGGAGGGGGCTATTGTGCCATGGCCACTACCTTTTGACTTTAACTTTTAATAAAAAACGAACAAATGTTGTTAACTGACTAAAATATGCCACATTTTTTAATGGCATTTGTAGTTTCGCCCCCAGCCTTTTAAAATTTCTTGCTACGCCACTGACAAAGGATCAAGTGTACGTGCGATGTTCGTCTAGCTATCCAGCTACAGCGTTTGATTAATTATGATAAAAAAGCGCCGTCATTTGATATAGGAACTGGCTTGCACAATTGTGTGCTTGAAGCACCCCCTGTCCGATTGACTGTACCTTTATCTTTTACTCAATTGCTAGGTTGTGTGATGCTTGATTCTTCGAAAAAAAGGAGTCATTTCCTTATTAAATTTGACATTTATCCTTGCAAATGAGTCACAACATTTTTTTTTCAGAATCGCTTTGCAGGGAACTCCCCCAACCTGGAAGGGGAGTTTTCCACCCGCAGTTCGAACTTTTCAGCGAAGGGGAAATGTTATGGAATTTCTTTTTGCAATTTGTATGCAAACCGGGTCTTGTAATCACTCCGGAAGTCACATCACAAAGAGTAGAGTGCAGTTATGATTCCGATTATTACGAGTACGCTTGGGACCGAACCTCTGCTCCTCGATGCCTAGGTGGGTAACTTTTAGCCATATTAATGGCTTACATCCTACGGTAGATCTTGCTTGGTAGCATTATTCGGTCGCTGCGCCTTAATGATGGGATGATGAACAAACTAACGGATAAAGATGTCGATTTTTCTTGCAGAAAGCATAATTTATATAAAATATTCTTGCAGAAAAATAACATCATGTTGAAATAAAAAACACATTTCAAAACTTTACTGCAAAAAAAAAAAAAAAAAAGAGAAAGTCACATATCCCGATTGGCCATCAAATATTTCAAATAGATTTATGTATTTCCGACGCAGATTTGAATTCCACATTTGCGTTTCTCACAAGATTCGAAGTCACAAATCAATCAGCATCATTTCTTCGCTCTGAAGAACTTAGCAACCCAAACGTTGAAATGGTAGGTAGATTGAAGAATTTAGTTGGTAATATGTTTGTAATTGAGTGTTTGTACGCGAGCAAGAGGTTAACAAATAGCCTAGGCCTGTATTATAGTGTGATTGCTAAAAAAATGTATGCAGTATGCTACGGCATCAATCTAGCATTTATTTTTTATTTCAGATCTCTCGTTTGCTGGAAAATGTTAACGTCACGGATGTAGTGGTTGGAATGAATTCTCCCGAATCAAAGTAATTTTATAAAAAGTAAATTTAAGAGGCATGACAAGTTGAAACAGTGTTCACTGCCTGCAGTTCTGCATACATGCTTGCGCTTTTGCATTTGTGCAATATTAATTAGTTTTACAACAGGTACTATTAGGGCTATCTATCGTTTTTTTGCGAACATGTTTGTAACAATAATGATAGTTTAGGCCTTGTTTAATTAATTATTGTTTTTTAAGTCTACCTTACTCGCTTTACTTGCAAGGTTTTCATTAAGCTGGGCCACAAGGGCGGTTAGACAGCATGGATCTTCCAAAAATTTGTTCTTTTTATGAGAGACTGAGAGAACTAAGGACATGTGGAACGAGCTCGCCTAGGAGTTTCCGGCCACCTGCCTACCACTCTAAGATGGAGGAATCCCGTTAAGTGCCTTTCCCAACGGTGCAACAAGCAAACTTGTGGGCTTTTTCTACACTGTCCCTTTATTACCAAACGTCAAGCAGGGAAGCCGTAAATGCAAATTTTTGAGTCATTGGTTTAACCCGACTTGGAATCAAACCATTATCTCCCGCTCCTGAGTAGGATGTTTGATTTACTCGGTCTATATGTCACTTTTAACAGCAATATCCTAAGTTTTCGAGTAGCCTACCGTGGGCTCAATACAGAGCCGATGATACTAAGTTGAATTAATCCTGTCTACCTGCTTTACCTCATGTTCAACTGCAACAACAGTAAGTTTTATAGCTTCTGATAAAAATCTTCTAAGGCAGTTTTATTGCAGCTCTTCCAATAACAACACCGTAGTTGAATTTACAACATATGTCCCCCCCTTCACTAACAGAAAGTTAACGAACAATACGTTAGCAAAGAAACTGATAGCAGAACTGAATATCACTGCATTGTCCGTTGTTGGTGAGTTTAATTGGTTAAAAAAGCAGAAGTTAAATTTAGAGCGGCGTGTGACGCGTGTTTTTGTATCAAAATGAGAAAAACAATTTCTAAACGACTCCGTTCAGCGAAATGTTCACTCTCTAAATTCGTTGCTTTCAGGCAGACGAGCTAGTTGAGAGCCAGAGCCGGCGCCAGAGCAGTCGACTGTCGGGGGCCAAACGTTGATCAGGGGGGGCCAAAGTTGGAAATTAAGCACAAAAGCCGGTGTCTTCAAAAAAGTAAGCTTGTTAATTGGGGGGGCCAAGCATGTCGATTGGGGAGGCCTGGCCCCCCCTTGGCATCAGTGCTGTTGAGAGCTTAAGTTGGAAATCTGTTATGGTGTTTATTTTGGGGTGGGAGCGTCTACGTTTAGGAGCATGGGAGTTTGTTTTGAAATTTAGAGAGGTAAGTTGTATAATTTTTAACCTTTTCTGATCCGTACCGTACCCTTTTTTTAGGGAGACCCACCTGTTATCAACAGCAAGGATATGCTACATTTTTCTTCACAATAAGTTTAAAAAAACGTACGAGGGTTTCTATATTGCTTGTACCCCAGTAAAATCTCCTAACTGTTTAAAAGGGCAAAGGGTCTTGTGATTATTTAATGGGTAGCGAAATTCTGGTTCAAGAGAGACTAAAATATTCTTTAGACATGACTGGTAACTGCCTTCAAGCTTGTTTATGTCGCAACCTAAAGGACCCAGTTCTCTGTCGAGGAAAAGGAAGACCTTTAGTACCTCCGGATGCTTGTTGCGGAGAATGTGGAGGACCACAAAAACCTTATGCAAGTTCGCTCAAGGTAAGCCTAATGTAGACGTTAAAGATTAGGCTATAATCTACTTTTTGTTGGACGTTGTCACTGGAAACAAACAGAAAGCGATGAATGTTCTGAAATTTTATCAAAATGGTTAGCTCAGTTGTTAAGGCTTTGTTATCGGTGCGGAGGTCGGGGGTTCGAATCCCGGGTCGATCAAATCGTACAAAGTGTTGCGAACCGCTGCGACGTTTCTTCGAAGCTGTGTTGTCCACGCGCTAAACTGCGGAGTTGGACCCAGCCTCTCGTGACACGCTTCGGCGTTATACATCGAGTATAATGAAGATTTATTCCTATGTTTAAACAATCCAAATGCACTTTCGAACTTACTACAGACTTGGAATTGGAAAGAGGTTTATTATCTTTTTATCTCTTGGAATTGATAAGCGGTTTATTATTTTCAAGACTTCGCGTCCCTTCGCGATTCCTTGTCAAATCACCTCTTTTCTGTTGTGCTCAATTTAAAAGTGTTCTTATTTGAACATTGTTTGGTATTGTCTTAGTTGTGATGTTGACTAAATAAATTCAGTTGTTGTTATCATTTCAACGTATTGTTTTTGCCGCAGTAGGCTATCGGCAAGGCTAGAACTTCTGGTAGGAAAAAACGTTATTCCTCTCTTTAAATAACAGACCAACCTGCAGTTAGACCACCCCAGTAATAGCGGTTTTACAATTGTGTTTTTACAGGCCTGCTGTGACAATCGAGTTCTATACGATCCAACCTTGGCAGTATGTTGCAACGGGAGAGTGAGAAAAGGAAGTCAGTGTCCTTAGCGCTGTACTGGAGAGGGATTTTTTGACAGTTTTAATTTGCACTTATTTAGATATCGGTATTGTGTAACAACAGCCAAAGCAGCGTGATAGAAATGTTTGAAGCATTGTTATCGGTTTATTCATTCATTAAATTAAAGATTTTTGCGTTTTTCGCCTGCTTTGTGGTGTGTTTTTGCCCTCGCTTGCAGTGCTCATCTCTGCGGGTTAGCGCTAAAAAGACAGCTGCTGCAACAATGGTTCACAACTGGCATTCCAGCTGGCTGAGCGGTAGGCGCTTCTGGTTGTAAACCTAGCTTCGCGGGTTCGATGCTCAGCTAGTTCATCTTCCACGTGCAGTACTTCAAAACCAGCTAAACAGCTGCAGGTACAATAAACTACTTCCACCTGACGTTCTATTCTCGATGGCAAACTTTGTTTCTAATGCTTTCTAGCTCTAGATAAAAGCTTTTGTGTAAATTATTATATTTAAATATAGTTGGAATCGAAATTGAAAGTCTTACTCATATTGTGAGGCTCAGATAATTTCAATATATTTGCCTACATGCATATCATTTATTTTTAAAAGCTCCCCAAAATACGCAAAAAAATAAAGCAAAAATCTTCACTATTGCACCGCAGGATTTACACAACACAAAACAAATCAAGAATTTACGACAACTGACAAGGCTTCAATTAGAAACTCTGAAAGGGCATACTGCTCGTGTTCTTCTGTCAGCATCAGGGGTAGTTCTCTGGCCAAGTGTAAAGTGCTCTCCACAGAGACTTCAGGGACATCCAGTTCTTTTGAAGTCTACAAAAACACCAAATCTTCATCATACTCGCGATATCACGACGAAGCATGTGACGAATGGCGGGGCCCATCTCTGTGGCTTAATGCCTGGGCAACACGGCTCCGGAACATCGCAGCGGTGGCAAGCCGTTGGCGACAATGTGTTCAATTTGACCGATCCAAGAATTGAACCCAGCTGACCTCCCACACCGAAGTCTTTAGCAACTAAGCTAACCTGGCAGTCCTTTGGAAAAACTTGGGTAGACCAAAATTGCAGTTACCTGGGCTCTGAGCCATGAACTAAGCTTTGTCGACATCTGGGCCGTCATTCTAGCGCCATCTTCTGGACTGGCCGTGAACAGAACATGATTTAATCGTTGGCCAATGATGATGATAAGACGGGACGCCAATATCTCATCGTTTCCAGTAGCTTTAATATGCTACAAAAATATATAAGACTGTGATTACCAAAAAATAGCGCAACAAACCCTTCGGGCTATTTCATTCATTCAAGCTCTTCAGGTTTCTTATTCAAATAGAATCTATCCACAAATCTTTTTTCCTTTATTGTGGAACGCAAACATTATGCTAATTTCAAATTAATAAGTATGAAATCTAGTAACACCAGTTCGGTTTGTCTGAATAAAACCACATAAATTTCAATTTACAGTGAAGTTTTTGATTTCCAAAGCAACAAAGAATCCAACTTACATCGAAGGCCATTTCATCGAGTCCATGTTTAACAAGTTCCAACACATGCTGGATTCGAACCTGAGAACAGATATTATCAAGCTGAGAGTGGCTGTTCCACTGCGGTCCAAAGTAGCTTACGTCTATTCGAAGTCAGTTAAAAAACTTAAACCAAATCTAATCTATTAACTCACAGCTCAGAGCGATTTTTGTCGTTAAATTTGAATAACAACGGAGGGTTTCAAGCTAGCGAAAAGTGAATAAAGGAACTACCACTACCTACTACAGTGACCACTGACCACAGTACGTGATTGAATATTAGATAGAAAATGACAATCATACACAGGGTTAAAACATTGTTAATTTGTAACCTATAAACTCTAGAAATTAACCGAAAGAAGTAGACCTGCTTACTATTCTAACCCTCACCAAGCTGTAGTCGATTTGAAATTCAGCAGCCATATGTACGCAAGTATCAATCCAATCTCTTGTCTCTTCTCTCAGATTAGAATCGTCTGGAGAAAGATGCAGTTTCTTCACCGCTCCTCGGATCACTTTGAAAAGGAACTAGAAAACAGCGCATCTGTCACATACAGGTCACTGTCAGGTCAGTTTGAGTACGACGAGCCTCTGCACGCTAAACCGATACCTTAACCAAATTCGGATTGTCTGTTTTCACCTAAAGTTTGACATTTTATTACCAAATTTGTCAAACTCCACTTCTGAAATTAAAATTACAACACATTCTATTCTCCAGTGCGTTTAGTTGCGATGCTGCTATGGAGAAAGATCATTTAAAAACTTGGTAGTAGGTAAAGTGTCCGTACTGTAAAATCATCGTATGTGTTTCTGTTTGTTCCAATTTTGCCGCAGATGTCTTGTACTCAATCCACACAACATACTACGGACTTAAAAAACATTGAAATGCTTCACAGCAACATAATGCCCAATTACAGAGATATCAAAACCTTTTTTCTCAAGAAAAAAGTTTTTTCCCGATTGCAACCGAAAGGGCGTAGACAAGAAATTAACCTAATAACGACACTTGATAAGACACTCCTACAGGAATTCATCGGGATTAGAGAGGCAAAAATGACTCCAGGGTATTACAAAAGACAAGTGAGCTCTTCAAGATATCTTTTGGAGTGATTTGAGAGGCTGCCACATTTCTGAGCACTCAACCACAACTTTTACCAACCTGCTTACGATGGCCTGCTATATCGGCATCAATGAAATCGTGGTGGAATGCATGGTTCGTGCAGAGGTCTGACATCAGCTGGTTGCGATTTGTGGAATTGAATAATTGGGTCAGTGGCTTGATTCCTCGCAAAGAAAAAGCAACTACACCGTCCATGATGCTAAAATAGAAAAAGAGTCATTTTTTAACACTCGTTTGAGAAAACTTCCCAAAGCTACACAAAAAAGAGAAACTTTACCCAAAACTTAATCAAATATGCCGCTAGACCGGAGGCTCTTAACCAGGGATCCGCAAAATGCAACAAGGGGTCCGTAAATACAATATACCTTCTAGTACAGTCATTTAATATTGGCTGTTACGTGTGTCCTACAAAGAAGTGCATTGGTTTCATTAAATTGCTGTAGGGTCAGCAATCAGCATTCCCTAAATTAAATAGTTAAACTGCTGCGCTATACTATGCTTAAAGCAGAAGTATAAAACCAAAAACAAGTCAAAACAACCGAATTCACACGAAATAGAATACTCACAAGGAAAGGTACATATTGAGTTGCAAAAGAGCTTTGTTAGCAATGGGCTGCTCCCTCCCCATATTAACAATCGATTCCTTTCCTTGTACTTCCATCCAAGTGTCATCTGCAACTACAACCGATCCCGCGCCATCGTAAACTAAAAAAACACGAACATTTTTACGGTTAAATTTGCTATACTCGGACAATCCCGGGTAGCGAGAGCGAAAAGTCACTTCATGGTTACCCTAAAAATGAGATCAAAGTTCGGAGAAAAAAGACGAAATACACAGATCTAATCACGAACACTAAACAACTTATAGACGGTTAAAAACGAATAGGAAAGCATTATCCAGCAATTTCTCTTTGACCAAACACATTTCTTGACTTACCTTCATCTTGCTGCACAGGTTTATTTGTTTCTGGATTTGACTCAGAAATAACTTGCAAGATTTGCGAGCAGCAATTGCAGAAAGTTGGCACAGTCTTTTCACTCATCGATGTTTCCTGTGATCAGACAAAAGTTTTATCATTGCTAGCAGTCACAAAAGGCAACACAAGTGTTAAACGAAAAGCAATGAAAATGCTGACACGTCTGATCACAAATCGAATATCTGGGTTCGATTCTCGGGTTGAGTTTAAGTTGAAATATTCTAACTGCAATCTACGGCTTTCCTATTCCATGCAAAATGACACAGAGATTAAAAACTATTTCCACGATGAGCTATTCAAACTAAATGCAAGGTCAAGGTCTTAGAACAAAAATTGGCGCTACGTTTGAGCTAGCTGTGATAACTTTATCAAATCTACAGTGTGCGAAAAGCGAAAAAACTTCTGTCCAGTACAAGTAAACCGAGCAGACGAGCTTTGTTTTAGCCTGTCCGCCATAGCTACTTATTCTTGTTCAACGTGAAATTGATAGCTAACCTTTCTGAGTAGTCGATCTTTGGGGGATTTCCCCACTTTTTCGATCAATTTTGCCAAGGCAATGAACTTTTTGACAACGAATGTCCGCCAAGCCATCAGAGTGATCCCTTGCTGAAGCAGCAAGTCGCCACTGATAAGACCAACGTGCAATACTGCCTTTTTCAAGTGCGCTACAACCTAAGAAAACTATGTATTAAAAACCGTTACCTGTATTCCTACGTTAAAATTGTTGTTAACCAAAACTGTTCGAGTCGTTTTATTTCAATTAATACAACAAATACCCTTTATATTTACGAATTATTAACACTAAACAAAATCCTATTCAAGAACTCAGACGGTGCTAGACATACTAATGTCGCTGAAAAAAGATTTACTCGCAATAAACTAGTAGAAAAATCAGCATCGTAATTTATCAAAACTAAGGCTAAAGGTTGAGGATAAACGTGTCTGAAAAACGACTAGAATCGCCACCAACTAAGGTCTTCGCAATGCAAATTATGATTTATATTTAGCTGAACAGTAAAGTGGTAAAACGAGGAAAATAAAGGCGCAGTCATGATAAGGAGTCGAAACGTCTAATGTTAAGAATTACTGCGGTTTTATTTTTCTCCTTAAGCTATTCTCGTCGCATGTTTACAGTACTCGAAAGTGGTAAAATGTTCACTGTTAAAAAATGCTAATGACAAGATTTCATCCAGTATAAGGTTTCAAGAGCCTTAGTTTACCTCCGGATCCCTGTTCCACGTCACCATCTCGTGCCAGAAGCAATGAGCGTGCACGGAATTCGATGATAGGAGAGTGGGAAAAGTTTGAATCAATTTGCAACGAAAGTATTCTGATAAAGATAAGTTTTATCAACACCTGACCGACAATCACGTTAACACCATTTGGTAAAACGCATATCTGCGTTTAAAGAGCACTAAAATCCATCCATAAGATAATTAAAGCAATAGCTGTGTCACAACAAAAGCAAAGATGTTTATTTGAATTGAACACTAGATACAGATGACCTAAAGCTTGCCACCTCCAAAATCGAAGACTTACTGTCAAGTTCATTTCTCCTAACAATTTAAGACCACTAAAGAGAAAATTTTGTTTCAAATATGCTGATGATGAAATTTCGCTACTGTCGAAACTTCTATCATTAACACTGAGCACTCACTTAAAAACTCTCCGTTGCTTTCATCTTTCTCCAGGTTCACATCAGCAAATAGAGTATTTGGTTGAGTTTGTAAAGCACAAATGTCTTTAGCAATCAGCTCTGGAATGTAACCTAAAAACCAACGGAAAACCTGTTTACCTGGAACAGTTTCAGTGCTCTGTGCTATTCGAAAAAGAAAAAATAGTTCAATAAAAACACTCAGAAAAACGAAAACGTTCAAATTATTGCAAGCTTTTCAGTACAACAAAAGAAATTGAACCTCAACAGTTACAATGGAGCAGCTGCTGAAACGTAGGTTGAAATTGAGACAAGCAATCGGTTCAATTATTCTGATTTTTGAAAGTTAGGCGTTGGCAATAATTCATTCAACGTTTCCCTGAATAAATACTGAGGATTGATCTTTGCATAAAGTTTTAAATTTCTGTTTGAAACTGTACTTCCATTATTAGGTTTTACGAAAAGCCGAATACAACGGATACCTGGACCATTGTGCAGAAGATCATGAATACTGATCCTTGACGCGCCGTTCTGAAATATTAATAACTGGCGTTATTTTAAGTCATTGAACGAAAAATTTTAAGAGCAATTGAAGAAGACTGCTAAGCGTTTGCAGCGGTCATTTAAACAAGTGCTAAATTTGATCGGCTACGGCCGAAAATCGAACCTGTCTCGAGAGATCTGTTATTAGCTGCATTTTACGTTGAAAATTTCGGTAGATCATACAATTCAAGATGGTTTTAGTTCATCTAATAGGTGAAAAAACACACTTACGGTACCAGCTTCAACATCTATATTCGGAATAATTACTTACTGTTTCCAGGTCTTGCTTAGCCTTGTCTATACCAGATTTACACAGAGCAGTGTTAATCATAAGACAGTCCTCACATTGTTTGGATAAAACGTTCCAGTTTTCTAATTCCGGCCACAGAGTTTCCCACGCTAAAAAGATAAGTAAGAAGGAAAATTACACTAACCAAAATCTTGCAACGAATCTTTAAAGCAGACAAATTTAATGCTTTCATCCGTTAATCAGTGGATTGGTTGAAAATGCAGGGGCGGTTGGGGCACTGGGATGGTGGTTAAAAACATAGCTAACGTTGCGAGGGATCTGGGGTTTGATTCTTGGGCCGGTCAAATTGGACACAGTATTGCCAACATTCCCGGGCCGGTCAAATTGGACCCGGCTCACCAACGCTGCGACGTCGCCTTGGAGCTGTGTTGCCCAAGTCCTAAGCCGTGGAGATGGGCCCCGCCACTTGTTATACGCTTCGGCGCAGTGCGGCAACTATCGTGAAGGTTTGATTTCTCGGTTTGAAATCAACAACGAGGAGCTGGGAGAATCGCTAACATGGATTGTACCTGCGGCAGTTGGTGATTTTGTACCACTCACTACTTCATCGTAAGAAGGAAGATCTGCGTCGCTATTTTCTGGAGTAGCAACCTGTAAAGAACGCAGCCACAAAATACAAGCATCATCTTCATTCCGCAAAAGCTTACAGTAACTCAGAAAACTTATTTACGGAAGGATAATACACATAATACTAAAAAAAAACAAAACTTTTAAGATACAAAGTGTGCTTAATAGCGTCAGTATCATCAACTCCTTCTAACGATAAACTTTGTCAAAAATTTTAAGAGATTGGCTTTCAAACGTTTAGGATTACGTCACTGCGTGTTAGCAAAATAAGCTCGAACAAAAACCTTACACCAGCAAGCTGTTCTGCTTAAGACGGACAATTTTGAATGTTTCGAAGCTTTACTTATTGTTATACCTTATCCGATCTTCTGGCTACTTCCACACTTCGACAAACAAGAGCGATAAGGTAGGAAGAGAGAAGACTTTTTGAAGGAAAGCAAACATCGAGTTTAATCCAATCTCTCCATTGCATCTGTTCATCTTCATCACTCGTATCATTACTCAAGTATTCAACAAATCTTTTCAAGAAGCGCGCACTTTCTAGTAAATCTGTAAGTAACAATTAATGTGAAAAGATGTCGGTGTCAAATACTACCAAATCGATTTTTCGGCAAGTTAAACTCAGGTATATTTTCAACCTGTAACAGTTTCTTGCATGAAATATAGATGCCTAAGTGCTACATCAAAAAAAAAAAAAGATTTCTCCATCATGTTTATTACAATAGTGGAGAAAGTGCTGAGAAACCAACAAATCGCTAGGAACCTGCAGTAGATCAATATTTCTGAGATAACGTTATAGCGAGCGGAGTGGTGATTGAACAACTTACTCGCGATTTTGGGTGTAACTAGCGCGAACTCCCAACCTATTGTGCAAATACCCCCGAAGATTCGTGACTAGCAAAAATCTAAATAGTCAATAACAAAAAGCAGGACGCGCTAGTATGAAAACTGAATTAGGCTACACAAAAGCAACTAGAAGACTTTGATCTGCCTTCTTCAAGCAGCATTCATTTAACTTACTATGAAAAATGTCTTTTTCGTGATTTTCCCAGCATTCGAAAACGAGAGAAAGAATTTCTTTTTTTGATATCGTGATGTTGCTCTCGATCGCATCCATGACGTCACAAGGAGGGATACCGCAGAACAATGAGGAATGAAAAACAAATGAAGCTGGAAACAAATTTCAATTTTTAAAAAGATCACCAAATACTGATCGGAGTTAGTTGGTCTCCAAAGGCGGATAGCACCATACCATGGGTTACCAAAACCAAATCAAATTTCCATTACACTCGCCGTATCACGCCGAAGAGTGTAACGAAACCCATCTCCGCGGCGAAGCGGTTGATCAACTCAGCTACGAGGAAACATCGCAGCGGACACTGTGTTCGATTTGACCGACGCCAGATTTGAAGCCAAACCTCTCGCACTGAGCTAACCAGCTGGTGTTTCAAAAATCCATAATCCTACTGCCACGGTTTTTGCTGCTTTGTTAAGCGCTTTTGATCTGAACTTCCGTCGGAAAAAAGCGCTATACGAATGTGTTATTATTATTTGCAATCGCAATTAAGCTTGTTGTCAATAAAGTAAAAATAAATGATGTTTAAAATAGCAATTTTACACCACCGGTAAAACCTTTTAGAGAAAAAAAATCTCACAATAAACGTATTAACCAGGACATTTTTAAATGAAGAATTCAAGAAAAAATTTGAATTAACTGTACTGCGCGTGGGCTCGCTACCATAGACAATTTAGATTGTGCTTATACAAAACTGCTCACATAGGCGTTGTATCAGATATTCGTTTGAAACAAGACTGTATTGTGGCTTCACGTTTGGGTCGAAAGCAAAACAACGAAGGAAGTCAGCTGATGACATGGAATCGCTATCCTGCAATTTACAACCATTAGAACAAAACAACGTGTACAATTCGCATTGATTACCACAGAGCTCCCAATTGGGTTTTGCTCGATAAGCTGGTTGGCGTTGTGATAAAGGACATCGCTATCGGTGCAAAAGATCATGGGTTCGATTCACGGGCCGGTCAAATCAGATAAAGTTGCCAACGGCTCGCTAACGCTGCGACGTCTCTTCGGAGCTGTGCATCCTTGGCGCTAGACCGCGGAGATGGCCTTGCCACTCGTTCCATGCTTCGGCAAAAACAGTGAGTATAATGAAGATTTGATTTTGTGAATGGTCAGGCCGGGTAATCGCGATAGTGAGACTCCACACGCCTCATAATCACAGAGAAAATGAGCCTTATCAAACACAGGCTGTCCAGCTAGCTTTCAACAAAAAAATGAAAAAAAAATTACGGCAATTTACTGAAAAAAAAAAAACAACAAACATATTTACTAAAAACATGAAAAAAATCCGGAGATGTCCAATTTTCCACGCAAAATCAAGTGAAGAACAAAAAAAAAAGGTCATGTTCGCAGGCAAAAAAAGGTCATTTTACCACGCAAAAGCAAGTGATGAGCAAAAAAAGGTCATCTCATCACGCCCGCAAAAAAATTAAAAAAAAATGACAAATGATTAACAAAATGAAGCACAAAAAAATGAGAGTGGACAGCCTGCAAACACCCTAAAACCTATGTACATGTGATTCCTGAATGAACAATCAAATCCTTGCGAACTCACTAGCTACGCTACAGCAACCAAAACGTCAAATTTAATCAACTTCACTTACACTAAGCGGGATCAGCCAGCAAAGAGTTGCATTGCTCAATTTCTATACTCATAGGGTAACGCAGGGGTCGTTTACCTCATTTGACTAGCCTACGAATCAAAATAACACCCCAGCGTCGGTAATAAAGTGACCAGACTTCACTTTACTTTAAAAGTGCAAACAGACAGCACCGGCCAGTTGATGTCGTGGCTAAAGACTTTTCTACCGGCGCTGGAGGTCTGGGCTTCGATTCCCGGGCGGGTCAAATAGGATACAGTCCATTGGCACGCCATTGGCACGCCACCGTTGTAGTGATTCTTCGGAGCTGTGTTGCCCAGGCGCTAAGCCGCAGAGATAGGCTCGCCACTCATTACACACTTCGGCGTAATACCGCGAGTATGATAAAGAAGATTTGAGATAGTAGTACCTTGTCAGTATAAGATGGACTGGAATCTTGAAAATCGACTAAGAGTTCAACTATATTTTCAGCTTCCTTTGCTGTAGTAATGAATTCCCTTGATAAATCTTTGCAAAGAGATTCCTAAAATATCATTGATAACTGCATTAACAAAGGGAATTGCATTTAAAGTGAACACGGAGGTGTAGTCAAGGTTCCAGACTCTCGATCACAAGATTAGGGTTCGAGACCACGCAACAGCATAATAAGAAGTAGTTTGAAAAAAATATCCGCAATTTTAGTCCCTACCTCCCGCAAAAAACATCTTGGAAAACTAGATACAACACCAGACATACATGGAACCAGCAAGGTCCAATTTCGATACAAGCAGAAAAACAAAGCAAAACGAGCCCAAACACTCGAAGGAATAACGGTCTCTGATGGCAACTTATCAACGCAGTAATTCCAACTTTCCTTTTCGTTTAAAAAAAAAACAAAAACAAAGGACAAATCCCCCAATACATAACAACAGCCAAGGCGGTGTGAATTTTTACCACAATTTCCATTCTACATACTTGTATTGGATCAGGATCAAATCGATTTGATATTTTCTTCAATTTTTCCACAGCCATATGGACATTAAGCAACGAGATTTGACTTTGCAAAAACTCAATCAAGTCCCTCACTTCTTTCTTTGATTCTAAAAAACAAAAAAGAGATATCATCAATTCTTTAGAAAAAAAGCGCAGATTTAAAAAAAAGTGCAGAAAAAGGCACATGTTACATAAAAAAGCTACAAAAAAGCACAGCAATTATTGGTGGTCTTTATACTGCCAATCTTGCCAATTTAAGAAAATCCATTTCTCTAAGATTGTATAATACCGGTATGTTACGGGATGTCAAGGCTATTTATTTAGGATTTTGACTTTTACATATGAAAATTGCAAGCTGCCATCAAATCATTTCTTTCAATTTCAGCGCACACACCCAAATACCAAGACCGTTTTACATACTTGTATTTTAGGGCCAAAATAATACGCTCAGCACATAAAAAAACAATCTTTTTTCCTTACAATTACACTAGATGCTACCATAAGGTATATCGTGTGTTACCCACCTTCAGGTTTGAGATGTTCGGAAATATCTGATAAATGAGCTTTCAATGCTACGCTTTCAACCGAACTTAATTGCAGAAGTTTCTTGACAGCTTGCATCTGCACAGATGCCAACCTCATTCCTATGATCAACTTTGCCACTTCATTCATGTCTGAAACATCACAACACATAACCGACCGGTTAGTGTAATGGTTACAGATGCTCCTATCGGCGCGCGTGGGGTTCGATTCCCGGGCTGGTCAAATCGGACACAGTCGCCAACGGCTCGCCACCGCTGCGATGTTTCTTCGAAACTGTATTGTCCAAGTGCCAAGCCACAGAGATGGGTCTCGCCACTTATTTACACGCTTCGGCGTAATATCGCGAGTATAAAAGAGATTTGATTTTCATTTTTTTTGATAAATACTGCTATCATTTGCAACAACTATGTTCGTAAACTTCAGCGCCCCGTGCAACGAAGAAGCCAATTTCGGGGTTTCGGGCTGCATCAGGGTAACTAAATGAATTGGCAATCTGTCTAAATGTACTTCATACGGTTACAAATCCACAGAGTTATCGCTCCTTGCAAATTCAAATCGTGAGTTTCCGCTAATCAATACCAGGGTTGCCAAATAAAAAATATTTCTCACACAATCAAGCCTAACTAATTCATTTAAAATTACAAATGCCACATTGCTAGCGTATTTTACCTGTTTGCTCAGACTGTAGAAGTCGATTGACGCTCTTTAGTAGATGAATGTCTCGTGCTTTATTGCTTTTAGCATCACTAAAACAAAAATCAACTACATCAATCCATGAGCAGAGAATATAATACCCATCCTCTGGCATAGATTTAACTATACGCCATTCAGATTCCATCATAAGCGCAAAAATAAGTCTTTCCTTAGTTGTATACCGGTATTCGCATTTCTCAAAGCTGTCTTATCCAGTTAACTGCTTTAACCACCGATAATAGCACGAAAAAGTTCAAAAACTTTTGATAAGCTACATTTGGCCTAAAGATAGAGCGAAAAACTCATGTAATTTACACCGCACGATTATTACTCGATTTGACAAAAAATCACTCGCGTAAATTTCATTCTTTCTCTGGTGACACTTGTGCGTCGTGAGAAAGACAAAGAGTTTGTATCTTTTTCTGCTTACCTTAATGCAAGATGGAAAGGGACAGTGAGCTCCTTAATGGATCCATCATTATCAATGAGACAACACTGGATCAAGCGTGTGTTGAAATGACTGCTTTGCTTTTTGCTAGGTAGTCCAAACAAGCCAAATCCAGGATATACAAGCCTGTACATTTTAACACATTAAAAATCAAATCTTCATCATACTCGCGGTGTTAGGTCGAAATATAGGCCCAGCTGATAATCTTCTATCGGCTAAGCGCCTGGGCAACACAGCTTCGAAGAAACGTAGCAGGGTGGGGACACTATGCGCTATTTGACCGGCCCGGGAATCGAACCCCAGACCTATCGCACCGATAGCGAGTTCTTCTACAACGCCAACTAGCCGGACATTTTAAAACATTTTCAAAATTATTTCAAATCAAGCAAGCATTTACAACGCATATCTCCTTCTGAGCGGGGGATACTAAATGGCATAACCAGTAGGCTACTTATTATACGGCGCATAAGCTCGATTCAAAATGATTGGGCAAGAACTACAAAAACTTGGCTTATGGTGTATTCGTACTATTTTATTACTTAATATAGAAAATACAAACAGACGCATAACCTATTTGAACTTTTAATTGGGGCATGAACGACAAAAATTTGGCATACGGTGAACTGAATACGAAGTACGTTCTATTCTTCAAGCCATAAAAACAGCAGATAAGCAGGCGCAGTACCTTCCATTCAAACTCCTGTTGATTTTTTTAGCCAAATCATGGCACAATTTGTGTAATAACAAGCTTAAACTTACTTTGCATTTTTTCCCACGTTAAACGTTGCTACTCTTGGTCCATTTATGCACGACCAAACTTCCAGAATACCGCGTCGTGGAGCGTAGATGACTAAAAACAGAGCCATTCGCTTCCTCTCATCTTCAGACTGATGAAAAGACCTCTCGCTTTCTTCACTGTCACTGGTTTGAATGAATGCAATCTGGGCATCTCTGTAACCTATTTAATATTCGCGTGATGCGTTGTACGCTTTTCAAGCAAATCACAGCATACAGAAAACGAACTGCCAACAGATTAAGCAACAAAATGGTGGCCAAAGCTTAGTAAAGCTACAACAAATCAGCGAAACAGAATTTTTCGGCGTTTTTGACTCAACATTCAGAGAGGTTTTCAGGGTTTGGGTTAGGATAACAGTTAGCGGTTAGTTTGGGCAAGGTATCTTTACACCGATTCGGTAACAAAACCACTAGCATCCCATTATTCGTGAGATTTCAAACAACTTTTTCTAGTTAGTAACGCATTTAGCGGCAATTATAAGTATTCCAGAATGGAACCGACGGAAGCTCGCGCACTATGTCGAAAGCCCAACTAACGCCAATTACCTTTCCACATTCGAATCGCTTTTGCTTTTATCAAATCAAGTAGCATAACTCGACCGAAAGTATCCGAGGTAGCAGCTAACCAATTGGCTCCTGGTGCTATTATAATAGCAGTTGCAGCGCGGTGGATATCAGGCAAACCACAGCGAATATCAAGTCCTGTACCCACTTCAATCTAAACACAATGATTTTTTTGGGCAACTCTTTTACCAACAAAAAAAGCAGCCGCAGTATACTCCTGCAAACCATTCATTTGGAAGTTAGTCGGGAACTTAACTACAAATAACACAGCTACAGTCTACTAAGCACATTAAACTTTGACTTCTTTGATGAGAATAGCAAGAATTCTAAGAAAGCAAGCAGCCCTACCATGTTTCCACTATAAGATCAAACCAACCTAAACCTAAAGGGTTGGTTGATCTTATAGTAAAAACATGATAATTCTGCTTGCTTTCTTAGAATTCTTGCTATTGGATCAAACCAACCAAGTATTATGATTCTTAAGGACATAAGCGTACGTGGTAAAGAAACGTTGTCACCACAAGCTGGATGATTAGCCACAATGTTGTCATTTTGATGAGATTTAACAGCAAATAAAATTTTAACTCAAAATTACTTCAACTAAACTTGACTTGAAGGATCGGGTAAAACCAAACCTTGGAGTGAAGACGAAATCGCTTTTTAGCAAGGTCGTTAGCTACGAAAATCAAAAAAGCTTGAAGAGAATACATGATACGATGGTTTGAGAAAATGATCTTACCTTTGGTTTCGGCTTGCTCTGATCTTCCGCTGACGACCTTTGACCCCATCCCAGCCATCCACTGGCAGCGTTAAATAAAGCCGACTTCAACTTGCTCGCTACCACGATTGCAACATCAGAGAGAAATGGCTGAGTGCTGCCCTGAATATTAAAAAAACGATCGTTTTGAACGAAAGCTGAAACAGTGTTTTGAACGAAAGCTGAAACAGTGTTTTCCAAGCAAGGTCGAGTGCAAAGCTAACGTAGCAGTCTGATTTGACCACATAGTGGGGCAAGCATCATCTCAAATTATATTCTATGAGAGCGTTTCCCAAACTATGGGTCGCGACCCACCGGTGCGTCGCAAAAGGAATCTCGGATGTTCGTGAAAAGTTGTAGAAATTTCGAAACAAAGTGCAACTTTCAAATTTCTCACGTCTAAAACTACAAATTAAAATCAATGACAAGTCCAATATGGAAAGGAGCAAGAAACATGCTAATCCTTCTCACTAGTCTCACTGAAAATTTAATTTGAAAGATTAAACGTGTTTCCACCATCAATCTTTTGTTAATTGAATAAGGTTAAGTGGGTTGCCGTAAGCTGTGGTAGTAAATAGTGGGTTCCAACTCTGAAGAGTTTGGTAACCACTGTTCCACGACAAAAGAATCCCAAAGAACAACGAGTAAGGTAAGCTTCTGTTTGTGGAATAACTTTTTTGTCAAGGTCATTTCGACCGAGACACTATCATCAAAAATCTTTCCACTCACTTCTGTAGCATAGTAAAATCCCATAAACGGGGTAGTGCCTCCTGCAGCATACTGGTAAATGGCTGCTGATCCACTTTTGACATCGGCGTTGAACCCATCGTGAATGCATGCTGACTGCATCTGATCAAAAGGAGTAGGAGACATAATACCAACATTCAAATGCGTTGTGATCTTTTCTTGACCTCTCAACACCCATTTTTTATAAGATAAAGGCGGTGGATCAATTTCCTTAGTTCCTTGGGCAGTTGCTAAAAATATACACACAAAAACAATTAGTAATTCAAAAAAACACGTGGAGCAAAATAACAAAGCACAACAGAAGAATAAAAATCAGAAACAAGAAAATTGCTTTAAAAGTCAGTTACCGACCGGTTGGCTCAGTGATAAGCACATTGCTATTGGTGCAAAAGGTTTAGGGTTCGATTCCTGGCCCACTCAAATTAGACACAGTGTCACTAACGACTTGCCACCGCTACATTTCTTCGGAGCTGTGCTACCCAGGCGCTAAGCAGCGGGGATGGGCCTCGCGACTCGTTACGCGCTGCGGCGTAATACCGCAAGCGTAATGAAGATTTGATTTTTTTACTTCAACTAAAACGATACAATTCAAAATGCAACTTTTGCAACGCTATTGTAACACAAAACAATTCTTTACCGACAGCCAATTGACTTCTGCAAGCTCTTAATGTTTGAAACAAACTAAATCCGTCCAAAGAAATCAGGGAATCCGCATATAATATTGTAAGTTCATCATGGTGCTCGGCACTGCCGTTGTACGAGGCATTAAACTTTGTATCGGATGTTCTGCATTGCAATTCCAATACAGGCGACTCGTGAAGCAATTCAGAAATCAAAAGGCCTCCAGTCTGAAACAAACAGTGTGTTTTAGTTGCATATTTATCCTCTTATCACGAGAAAACGACAAAAGCGCTATAATGAGCTCGCTTAAGAGTTGCCAGCCATCTGTCCATCACACCAAGAGGGGTAATCCCGCTAAGAGAGTGTCTTGCCTAACCCCACAACAAATAAACTTGCCGGCTTGCTCTTCACACTGTTTCTTTAATGCTGAGCGTCAAGAGGGAAGCCGTGAATACTAATTTTAAAGTCATTGGTTCGACCAGAATCTAAATCAAACCGAAGTTTACAGCTCCAGAAGCAGACGCTCTTACCACTCGGATATCTGAGCTGTTGCAGTCGGCAATAAAGCTTACCTCTGAATACATACGGACGTAGCCTGATGAAAAACCAACCAAAACGCAAGTCCAATCACGACTTCCATGAGAAGTTCGCTTGAGAGAAACAAGGGGAAGACATAAGACACATGTAATTGTTTCACTGAAATATAATGTGAAATACTTGACGTTTTTGTCGTTATACTTCTATTTTTACACCTTCAGTTGAACCATGATCGATTGAGTTTTAAGGCTGTTTATTATTGTTTCTACTTACTTCGTTTAAGTGAGTGAAAGGACAAGTATGATACAATTATGTGGTTAAAAGTACAATTAAGTAAATAAACTCACATTTCAATGTATAATTTCATCACTAACATCTATGACTTTTATGTCACTATTACATTCTTTCAGTTGCAGAAAAAAACTTGACACTTAACCACATGGAGTTTTACTTGATTTAAACTAAATAAACTTAACAATTCACTTAAATAAAAATAAAATAAATTACCACTCACACTGGGCTATCATGCAATGTACCCTTGAAACAAATATCCATGTCCTGTTGCTCACTTCCAAAGGATTTTTGTAGAGCTAAAATCAAAGATATAATTGTGAAGCAGAATCATTATGGCTGAATTTACTTCGGCACCACTCATATCAACACTAACATTAATTGTTCAATTATCTTAGGACTGCATGACATAGTGTATGGCGGAGGTTCCCAACCGCTGGGTCGCAAAAAGGGTCGAGTCTGGGTCGCCAAAAGGTCGGGTCTGGGTCACAAAAAGGTAGCAACTGGGTCGCAAAAACGCTCAGTCAAAATGGCGGCGAACTGCACGAGTTACCATACAACCCTACAGCCATAGCACATATTGATTACAAAATAAAAAATGCGACAGTTTCATACATCCATTTGATAAATTTTGTTTACAAGCAACTACTAAAGTAACCAGCACCTTACGTGTCTCTTTATCAAAGATTGCCCCTCGTTGGAATCATCTTATTGCCAGCAAACAACCCCACGGTTTTCATTGATAAAGTTACCCAGTCCACATGTCCAATTTATGTGAGCTTTGAGCCCACATTCATGTGGGCTTGATGTCAGATTCACTTTTTTAAATTATGACATCAAAAATTTCATTGTGATGCAGAAAGCACACAGCAACAAGCCCACATAAATTGGACATGTGGACCGGGTAAATGATAATGACCGTTCTAACATGTTTTTTCCTGAGTGTAGGCTTTATTTACAGTGATTACTCGAATTGCCTTTTGACAAATAAATGTTTATCATTTTTGCGTGCGCTAAAAGCGTCATCAACAATCCACTTAAAAAAAAAGACGTATTTAAGTCGCAGTTAAAAAGTTAGACTTTAAGCAGTCGAGCCGAGGTATCAAAACGAAAAACTTTTGTTTTTGTATTGTGGGTCGTGACTGATCCAAGAGACTGTTTTCATTCCGACGCTGGTCCACGAAATAAAAAAGGTTGGGGACCGCTGGTATATGGCACGATATTGAATCAATAATTTACTAAACTTTAGCAGAATGAGTTGGGCTAAATGGAGTAATTAAACGTAACTTAAAACCAGACAGCCACCGTTAATGATCGCTGCTTCAAATAACTGTGCATAGTTCCTTCTTTCTATATTCTAGTTGCTAGCTTTCAGCAGCACTGAGCAACAAAATTATGGAACATACAAAAAATACATGAAAGTGTTATTAAACCTAAGCCAGGCTGTTAATTAACATAAAGCAAAAATGGTAACAGCCTGAACTCTAAAGAGACTTGTGAATTTGATGATAATGAATGAAAATCCAGGGAAAAGCTACAAGAATCATTAAACAAAATAACATGGCGGGGAAATCACAACATCGACTTCACAACTTTCTATATAGCGATACCTGTTACAAAAACAGCTTTTTGTTTGTACGCAAAGCAGAGAAAATCACCAGTTGGAGAAAATGCAAAGCAACACGACTGAAGCCAATCAAACTCTTTCTCCTTGTTAGACTCCTGAAATACATATCAAGTGTCTACAGAAAAAATTTCTTGATTTGCGTGTGACCTGAATTATCTTGCATTTTATTCATGCACAGTTTATGAGTGAAATTTGCAGATACTAACCTCCAAGAAGTTGAAATTAGAATTTAGAATCATACTTACCTCAACAAAATCCCAACTTTTAGTCCATTCATCGTCATTATCCCAAGGTTCGCTTTCTACAAAATACCAAAATCATTTCAATAGTTATCATGCAATGCAATTATTTAAATAGTTATCATGCAATGAAATGGTATTTATCAAATTTTGGGGTTTGTCTGAATTAAGCCGTGGTTTGGGGTTAGGGTTTGAGGTTAGGCCCTAACCCCTACTAATAACTCACTAACGCCCCTAGCAGTCCTTGTGCTTGTAATATGTCCGCTTGTTATAAGATGCGGCTTAATTCAAACAAGCTCCCAAATTTTCTTTAAGGTGAATTTTGAAACTGAAATTTGTCAAAGACAAGTTTAAGTTTGTAAATTACAGACAAGATCTCAATGTTTGGACTCATCTTCATGAGGTCACTGTGTCCGCTTACAGTTTGTCTTTAATTAAACTGCGCCTACATAGATTTGATGTGCATTCTACTGCCTCACCTTTGTTTTAATTCTCTGCGATTGTTTTACTGTTGGAAGCTTCCATTTCACAGGAAATTTTCGGTTAGCGAAGTTCGAAAATCATGGTTGCGTAATTGGAAACTTCCCCTACGGTTCCCCTACTGTGAGAATTGCACTACGAGAACTGAAAAACAGTTATGCAACTGCGATTTTCAAAGTTTGGTAACAGGAATTTCTGGTGAAATAGACACTTCCTTTATTGTTTTCTTCACATGTTAGTGTGAGTGAATGTAAAATGATTCACTGCTGTGCTATATTGAATTGATACAGGTACCTCTTATTCAAATAGAATGTGCCATTTGCAGATATGGGGTCTCATCTAGAATAAGTCCCACACTTTTCCTGTCTACCAAGCTTAACCTAACCTATGACCTTAACCTAATCTATTACCTGACCACTGTTCCCTCCAAGATTTTAACTAGTGCGAATTTGCCCAAATATGAAAACCACAAAAAATTTTCCTAAAGATTTAAAGGATGTAATTCAAAGCCTGGTATAATTTTTGTTTAAAACAAGAGTTTCTATGATGAAATACTTTCATTTGACACAAAAAAACTTGAGCACTTTTAGCTCATTTGCTTTTAAATCATTATAGCATTGCGCAAAAACTGAAAAATTTTGTCTAAAAATTCTCATTTTTCTCAAATTTCGCACCTTAGAGGGAAAACTGAACCTGACCCTAACCAAATCTAGCTCTAACTGAACCTAAGCCTCACTAAATTTAACCCTAATCGAATCTAATCCAAACCAAACCGAACCCTATTTGAACAAACCAAACAAACTAGATCTAACCCCAGATATGTGCTATATACTGCTGCATCAGTATATTGTAAATACACAAGATTTCTGCACCCCCAAAATAAAGGTATTAACATTATCAAAATGATTCCGGGAAATAGACCTTTTTTTTTACAAGCACATGCAACATGCTGCAAGCCAATCCAAAAAATTAAAAGGTTAGGTTCATTGCAAATTTGGTTGCCAGAGGATTCGCCACATGGAAGATTCGCCACAAAGAAGATTCGCCACACAGCGGGTGAGACATACGAATGTGACCGAGAATTTGAGCGTAAGCGTCAGACCAACGTTTGCAACAGTGCCGATGCGGAAGATTCGCCACACAATGGTGATAGGTTGGGGTTGGGTCGGGAGGGTTGGGGTTAGGGGGTTGGGGTCGAAGGGTTGGGGAGAATTGGGAATTCCCCAACCCCGATCCCCCGACCTAACTCCCCCGACCTCAACCCTCCCCGACCCCAACCCCCCAACTCCATCGACCCCAACCCCCCCAACTTCAACCCCCCTAACCCCAACCCAACCCCAATCTATCACCGTTGTGTGGCGAATCTTCCACATCGGCGCTGTTGCAAACGTTTGTCCGACAGTTACGCTCAAATTCTCGGTCACATTCGTTGTGTGGCGAATCCTCTGGCGACTGCAAATTCAAACAACACTTGAATAACTCAACAACAACCCAATGGCCAAAATGCAATTATTATTACCACAACCTGACAACATTCTGCATTTGGGAATCAAAATTTACAAAAAGTACCAGTATATATATACTGATATAAACAACAGGTATAAAAAAGTACTAAGTCATAACAGTACCATTACCTTGTTCTCCACTGGCATCATTGAACAAGTAATTGGAAATTTGATCACGATGAACAATATTTGCAAACTGTTGAAAATGGCAAGAAGACATTTTCAAAGGTGTTCAAACGGGGCAAGTGATATAGGCCTAGTCTACCAGTCTCTGTGCGCATATACCAGTGTTGTGTGTTGTAGCACAACCACAGCATCTAAAGAACAGAGAAGGAGGCTACAGGAACAAAAACTAATCCAGTTTCCAGTATATCTTTGATAGACTACACTCTAACACCAGCATAGGCTGATAGGTAAGCCTACCTGCACCAGGTGCACACACAACAATAATTTTAAGACTTGAAGAGTACACAACAGTACTCAGAGATGGGCATTTATCGCGATAATTTATCGACGATAGTTATCGGTGATAATCTTTTACCGATTATCGTTATTGCTCAAAATAGTTTGGATTTATCAATTACCAATATCGCTTTTGTAATATATTTTGTTATCGTCAATAAATTATCTCGATAAACGATTCTTTATGCACACAGTGTTTAAAGTTAGGGAGTTGGCGCTATGACAAAATTCATGGTGTCGATAAACTCTTGTTGCAATTTAAAAAATCTCTCTTTGTTGTGTTTAATCCCAGGGCAGAGTCCGTAAACTGCTCTCTTTTCTTAAAAAATCTAGAAAAACACTTTTGTGATTTGACTTACAAAAAAAAAATGTTTGTCAAACACATTGAAAGTTACCGCAACATTTATGGGAAAAATTTATCGCTTACCGCCAGTTACTGGTAGCAATATCGCTTTAAATTGAGATTTATCAATTATTGGTATCCCCCAAAGCATTTTTGAAATTATCGATTACCTAGGTATCATTATCGCTTCAGTACAAAAAGGTTTATTGTATTCATCACTGACAGCACTACACTTAAACAAGTAGACTGAAGTTTCATAGCGGCCTGTGATACCGGTATTATCAGAATGTTATCGATAAGGTATGATATCACAACTGTAATCATTTATACAGACAGCCGACCCTTACACTCCAAACGCTCTTACTTTCCCTGTTCTAAACAATGAAACTTCCATTCCTTTATCAGTTTATTTTTTATTCTAGCATAGCAAAGTACGGTAGCATAGTATCATATCTTCGTGGCCGTACGAAGCCATACAAACTCTGCTTTGCTTGTGACTGTGTGACGGATTCCGAAAACTTTTTTATGCATACCGTAAAGGAAGCGTCTATTTCACCGGAAATTCCGGTTACCGAAGTTCGAAAATCGTGGCTTGCGGAACCGGAAACATCCCTTAACGGTTCCCCTACTGCGAAAGTCGCACTACAGGAACCGAAAACGGTTACGCAACTACGATTTTTCAAACTTCGGTAACCGGAATTTTCGGTGAAATAGACACTTCGTACCGTAAAACCTCTATTTCACCGCCATGGCACTCTATTTTTCAACTTTTCCCTTATGGTGGTGTTCTATTAGAGGTGACGTTCAATTAGAGGTTGGCGCTCTATTTTTCAACTAGCTGGTCAGAATTTTTACTCCCACAATAAAATCCTGAATCTTAAACAGTTAAAAGCTAGCTATCACGCGTAAGGTCGTGATGTTGAAAAAAAGGCTTTTAAAGTCTATTTTTATGCGTCACGCGGGCGAGAGTTTGTTTAAATATACCGGTAAAAGAAAAACTCTTTTTTCTGTTTGGCCATAGCTGGTTTAGTTTAGAAGGCACAAGGGAGACTGCTATTGTTTTAAGCTTTCCTTTGTTCAATTCAAATTGTTTGCTTACCGCATTGCTGCCGCTTGTCGTAACGTGATACTGCATTGTTACTACCGGTACGTTGGTTGGTATCTTTTAAATGGCTGCATTAACTGCTAGATTGTGAAAACTTAATCAATTGTACAATTACCAGTAAAAACCTGCTAATACAATTCCACCGCTCATTATCGAAAGACAATGGCGTCTGAATCTCTTACTTAAGGTAATTTCGGTTGCGAATTTTTGTTCGACAGACTCGAATGTGGAAATACTGAATATTAATTAGCACTGAAAGTTTACTATAATTTGAATAGTTGCCCCCTCCCCCGGGGCCCCTCTCAAAGCATTTTTTACAACTAGGGGGGCCCAGACTCCCCGAGCGCCCCTCTAAGACACCCCTGACTGGCTGTTCTTTCAACGCATTTTTTGGCGGGTTGAACCCACCTGTTGCAACTTGCATGTGAGTAATTTCCAACCCGCAAAGCTTACTGAAGCAGAATGACGTTAGTTTGCGTCTGACGTAAGCGGGTTGGATTTAATTTCTCGGTTTTGGATTATATAGGATTTGGACTTTGTGCTTACAAAATTTAGGATTAGGATTTGGTTTTGGATTTAAGCTTACAAATTTGGATCGAATTAGGATTTTGAAAAGTAAAATCCGGACATCTCTGGAATGTTCAGTTAAAGATCTTGGCGTGTTTATTTCACATGACTTGAAATGGGCAAGACACACTTTATATATTCACAATACTGCTTCTGCTCGTGCTTCTCAGATTTTGCATGCTTTTTCTTCTCGTAATGTGTGGACTTTACGGCATGCTTTTCTCACGTACGCTAGGCCCATACTTGAATATAATATACTGTATATCTCCCGTTTGGTCACTATATTTTAAGAAAGATAGCCTATGTTGACCGGCCGTTAGCTCAGTTGCTAAGCGCACGCTATCGGTGCGGGAGGTCTGGGGTTCGATTCCCGGGCCGGTCAAATCGACACAGTGTCGCCAGCGACTCGCCACCGTTGCGACGTTTCTTCGGAGCTGTGTTGCCCAGGCGCTAAGCCGCGGAGATGGGCCCCGCAACTCGTTACACGCTTCGGCGTAATACGGCAAGTATAATGAAGATTTTGATTAGCTTATATTGCCTATGGAACCTGTGCAGAAAAAGTTTTCTCGTGCCATATCTGTGTCCGTTTCAATATGCCGTTTAATTCTTATGCTGATCGCCCCTACAAACTAAATCTTAATTCGCTTGAATATTGTAGCACTGTTACTAATCTTACTTTAATGCATAAAATTTGCGATAATTTGACCAACTTAGCTTTTGGTGACTTTTGTTGTTTTGCATAGCCTACATCAGTTTATTCTTTACGACAACATAATTGGTCAGTCGATCATCATAGCCATAGAAAATACAGCACAGACGTTTCTTTGTTAACCGGATTCCTGCCATATGAAATAAGCTCCCCGAAACTGTCGTTTCCTCCCCTTCTCTTGTTGTTTCTAAAAAACGTCTTAGCAATTTCGATCTGCATAAAATTACTGCTTTGACGTACCGGTTACTAAATTTATTAGTACCTGTTCAGTGTTTATCTCTTTGTGCTTTGTTTCTGTTTTGAGCCACACTGTTTTTTCCTCACTTGTTAGTGTGTACAGGTGTTGACGTAGCTCCATTTTGTTGTACCGTATATAGGCCTACAAATAAACTTTGAAATAAAAAAGTTAACTCCGTTCCCGTTTAATGCTCCGTATAGTAGAGTAGGCTCGGGCTAACTTTTTTGAGGCCCGGACCGCCCACGGCCCAGAACCTCTAGCCCAGTGACTGTAACCGACCCGGCAACTCATACCAAAAATAAAACCCAGCCCGCCTAAAGCTCATTCTTTTGATGAACCTTTAATTACATTAATTAATCTTTTTTAGGGATTTCAAAAATTGTTAGCGACTCGTTAGCAGCCTAGTAAAAAACACAGATGGAACTGGGCCGTTAGCGGACCAGTAAAAAGACCGATTAACGGCTTGTTAGCGGGTCTCTTAGCGGCCCATGCCATCTCTATTCCGTAGCTCCATACTCTGTAATATCTTGCGCCAACGGAGTCGCACGGAGTTTTGAACTTTCGATTGAAGCTGTCAAGGATGAAATAGAACTCCTGTTGGTCAGTTGGCACTTGGTGGTATGTGACTATGCGCGTGATCGTTTGGATGGATTTCATCTTGTTTTCCTTAATTCGAGAGCATAATTTTAAAAAGCATATTGCTTACTTTCTTGTTTTCCTTAATTCGAGAGCATAATTTTAAAAAGCATATTGCTTACTTAAGAAAGCATGTTTTTGAACAATCCAAAACAGCTTTGTCCAAAGCATTCTAAGAGGTACCGGTTACCTGGTTACTAATAATAATATTACGCAGTGTCTATGTTGTCGTTAACGACATAATCAGTAGCTTTCAAGTCTATTTTGCCGCAGCTACATAACCCCAGGTCACAAAAATCCCAATCAAACCGAAGCAATCCGAACCAAAGCCACTGAAACAAACCGAAGCCACGACGAGAATCTAACCCAAAACTAGTGCAGCGCTTCCCATTATACGCTGCGCTTTATCCACTGAGCTATCAAGAAGTCGTGGCAGTCTAAACTAGTGCAAAATGGAGCTTAAAAACCCACGATGTCACTTAGAGCAAAATAGACCTAAAAGCTACCTGACGGCAAAATAGACACTACCATAACTTTACTTGGTGGTACTGTGGTAGACTGCAGCTCAGATGGCCGAGTGGTATAGAGCGTCTGTCTGTCTGTCTCTTGAGCTGTAGACTCTGGTTTGATTCCGAGTCGGATCAAACCAATGACTTTAAAATTGGTATTCACAGCTTCCCTGCTTGACGTTCAGCATTAAAGCAACAGTGTTTTTGATGAATACATTAGGAAATGCACTTAGCGGGATTCCCTCATCTTGGTGTGGTAGACTCGTTCGAGTTGAGCACAAAAATAAATTGATATGATTGACAGTGTGAAGAACAAGCCAGCAAGTTTACTTGTTGGCTTGTTAGGAAAAGCACTTAGCGTTAGGAAAAGCACGCAACTTAGCATGAGGAAACTTAGCGTTAGGGTTAGGAAAAGCCAGCAAGTTTACTTGTTGACATTAGGAAATGCACTTAGCGGGATTCCCTCATCTTGGTGTGGTAGACAGATGGCTGGTACGGTAACTCCTAAGCGAGCTTGTATAGCACTTTGATCGCTTTCTCGTGATAGGAGGATAAATATGCAACTAACTAACTAGCTGCTCGTTGCAAGTTGCAGTATACCTATATGCAGCTGTGCATGACTGTTGATTGGTTTGTGTGTGCATGCATAACTGGTTTTGAGTGAATTAGCCAATCGCTGATCAGGATCTACTGCTGGCAAATTACCGTACCGTAACAAAGCGTAACAATGGCAAACTGCGAAATAGACTGTAGACACTGCCTACCGGTATATTTGATGGTACAGGTATGTTGCGTGCAGTGTTCCCTCTAGGAATTTGACTACTGCGAATTTGCCTTAATGATAAATTCATTGAAATTTTTGCCCAAAGATTTCACTACTTTGAGGACCCCTTTCACGAATTTTTTGCGTTGAATTTGCTTTTCCAAGATACAAGCTACAGTCTTGCATTAAAATATTCAAGTTTTTCAGTTTTGCATATTATAATAATAATTTCTGGTTCAAAATCAGTAAAATTTGCCCAAAAATTTTGCATTTTTCTCAAATTTCTTACTCTAGAGGGAACGCTGGTTGTGTGTTTTTTTTAGACTGAACATCTAGCCTAGTCTCATGTGTTGGTAGGTACCACTAGGTTGTATAGGCTATAACAAAAACAAAAAAAAAACAAACTGTAAATTAGTTACGGTTTACCGGTATCGTATAGTTAATACTTGGTACTGTGAAGGAATTTCGGCCAAGTTTTGCACATTAGCAATACGAATAGCATGTCTCTTGATGATATTAGCGATGCAAAAGATTCTTTTAACAGCAAAGCAGCTTTCGATTTGGGTGGATCAGAAGATGAATTTCGACCAGATCTGGTAGATTTTGCTTGGCCCAATCCTCTTGAGCATGGTATTTTTACAAGGTAAATAGACAAAATTTTTAGGCAGTGTCTATTTTGCTGTTACGGCAAAATACTGATTGGCTAGCATCTATATGCAGGACTGCTGATTGGCTTGTGTCCAGTGTTCCCTCTAGAGCAGTGGTTCTTAAACTGGGTTCAACCAAACCCCAGGGGTTCGGTGAGGCTGTAGCAGGGGTTCGGCTAAGATCAGAATAAGTTTTTGCAAAAAGGCATACAGTTGTAGTAAATGACTATCTCTGCGTGGAATTATGCATCCCCCCACCATACTCTTTCAACGCTGTTTTTGATGAATACAATTTTTCCATAATTTCAAACCTATTTGATAACAATCATCTTTACGCCTTAAGCACGCATAAATCAAAAATGTGCGAACAAAATGTATCATATTTGGTGAAGGACTTAGAGTTAGAGGCAAAAAAATTAAACAGAATTTGTCATAAAAGTTGTTCAAAAAGCGCTAAAATAGCCATTGCAGTGTCTAAATTTTTGAAAACTTTCCGGGGAAGCATACCCCCGGACCCCCCAGAGCCATATTTTTATTCCTCAATTTGCTTCAAATTAACTTTCCGGAAAAAAATACGCTTAAAAAATGTAAAAATTTTATGCCACCCTCCACCGCCTTAAGAATATTTTGAATACGCCCCTGACGTGAAACATTTTCAAAGAGCTTATGCTCTTTTCCGGTTTAGACGTCTAACGTCTTTGCACTCATTTAACATTCAGCCTAATTCGAAACTGCATCCCCCCTCTAAAATTTTCTGGATCTGCTCCTGGTTATAATTAAGGGTTCGATGTATGCTTGCATGACACCTGTTGGGTTCGATACTTCCGACAAGTTTGAGAACCACTGCTCTAGAGTGAGAAATTTGAGAAAAATGCGAAATTTTTGGGCAAATTTCACTAATTTTGAACCAGAAATTATTATTATAAAATGCAAACCTGAAAAGCTTAAGCAAAAAACTTGAATTTTTTAATGCAAGACGGTAGTTTGTATCTTGGAAAAGCAAATTTAATGCAAAAAATTTGTAAAAGGGGTTCTCAAAGTAGTGAAATCTTTGGGCAAAAATTTCAATGAATTCATCATTTGGGCAAATTTGCAGTAGTCCGAGAGAACACTGCTTGTGTCTATGCGCATGACTGGTTTTGAGAAAATTAGACGATCAGTATTTTGTTGTCAATGGCAAAATAGACGCTTCCAAACTTTTATTTGAAGAATGTTAATCTGTTAATAGTAGTTTTCTTTTATCTGTTAACGATTAATATCGGTACCGGTAGTGCATTTGAGTGTTGTACTCGCGCTCAAAAGCTCAAGACCTCATAGATGAAAGTTGAATTTTTGTTGGAAAATGATAAACTCCGGCTAATGTTATGTCACATTAGCCTTTTATGTTCCATCGACATTGTTTTGTAAAATGAAACCTAAATGATAAAATTTTTTGTGCGTTTCTGATTTTGGAAGCAAAAAATTATTGGGTTACTCAAATTCTAGTGCTGGAATATTGGGCAAAAATAGAGAATTATCAGTTGCAGAAAGGGCAGAAATTGTTACTTTGAATGAAGAGGGGTACTCAGAAAGACAAATTTCAAAAAAACTAGTAAATTTAGCAAAACGGCGATCTATCAGGCAATTGTGAAATTTCAGCATTTTGAGAGTTTGCAGGACTTGCACCGGTCTGGAAGTCCCAGGATTACCTCCCAAAGGGATGATCTCCCGATAAAATGGATGGTAGTGCATTCACCTACCAGGTCAAGTAAGAAAATTGGGTCGGCCTTGTTGCTCAAAAGTACAGTTGCGACAAGGCCGACCCAATTTTCTTACTTGACCTGGTAGGTGAACGCACTACCATCCATTTTATCGAGTGATCATCCTATTGGAAGGTAATCCTGGGACTTCCAGACCTGTGCTAGTCCTGCAAACTCCCAAAATTTTGAAATTTCTCAATTGCCTGATGGATCGCCGTTTTGCTAAATTTACTGTTTTTTTGAAATTTGTCTTTCTGAGTACCCCTCTTCATTCAAAGTAACAATTTCTGCCCTTTCTGCAACTGATAATTCTCTATTTTTGCCCGTATTTCCAGCACTAAAATTTGAGTGAAACCAAATATTTTTTGTATCCAAAATCAGAAATGTGCAAAAAATTTTATCGTTTAGGCTTCACAATTATCATTTGTTGCGAAACAATGTTCATTGATAAAAGGCTAATGTGACATAACATTAGCTTGAATTTTAACATTTTCCAACAAAAATTCAACTTTTATCTGCCGTGTCTGTATGTGGTCTTAAGCTTTTGAGTGTGACTGTACGGTACTTTTCTTCACTATGCTTTTACTTCATTCCATGTTGTCACTTTGGTGTGTTTTCTGCTAAACTGATCTGAGATCCTGGGATGACGCTTTGTTCCCAGAAAGAGAGTGGTATTACTTAGTTATTATTATGATTAGTAGCAGCAGCGAAAATGGTATATAATGAGTATTTTCAATGTTTCGTGTGGAGAATAACTCCTGCAAATTTGGACTACAAATAATTTGTTAGCATCATACAGGTTTAAGAAAAAATTACCCAACCTTATGACTTAGCTACCAGTATTTCTTGTGCAAGGGTGGTTAGAGTAGTCTAAAAATGCACTTAGGTAAAAGTATTGTCACTCATTCCAAAAATATACGGGAGAATAGAAGTATTGCAGAATACGTATGCTTGAGCAAAAGTAAAATCAATCCACTGAAGTGTGGAAGTAGGAAGTACTTAATGCGAAATTATTTAAACCATGCGTTAGCCTTAACAAAAATAGTAAGAATTTTTTTCAAGTCAAATCCTAAGTTCAGATAAGCTTTAGTTTCTGCATCTATTCTATATGAAAGTCAGTTCTACTTACAGTAGTGTTACTCAGGGAAAATCGTACTTGAGTAAAAGTAGAAGTAGCGAAAATATAAAACTACTTCTGTAACACTTTATTGAATACTCTACTTAGGAGTCTATTTAAGTTTAACTATCAGTATATATTTCGTTAGTGGCCACCTAATAGCAGACACAAGGTATCTTTTATGAGGCAAGTCAAGCAGTTGTAATATCAACTCCTCATACTGATGCCGTTTATCATTTGTAAAGTATCGATATGCAAAAACAGATAAATAACACTATTCTGTAACGCACATGAGTATAGTCAATACAATCGCAATCAATGTTCAAAATCATTTTGAAAAAAACGTATGCCATAATTATTCATCACTGAAAAACTACGAAAGTATTAGTCTAGAATAAACAGCACAAAAAGAAATTATTCTTAAAATGCAACATAAGTTTTATGTCATTCAGTCTTCTGCATTCCTATCTTTTTTTAATTAAATCTTTTTGTTGACTTCAAGTTTAAAATCCCATTTTCATGCTCCTAGTATAGTCAATGTTTCCCGGTTATGGTTTGAGCATTTGCAAATTTTTGTTTTTTTGGAAATCGTGCCGCAAATGATTTTTCAATTTTACTATGAACTTGTGCTCATATTAGTTCTTCAAATTTACTTAGCCATTTTTTTAGATATTGAGGATTTAAAATGTGTCTTTTTTGGTACATTATTAGTGTGAAGATGTAAAGTATGTACCGGTAATCTGTTTGTCTATATGTTTGTTCTTCGTTGCTTTGTTCATGTTTTTTTATTTCTGTTTTGAGAACTTGCAATATTTTATTCAAAGGGTGGATTCGGAAGAGATCATATTCACTTCCCCCAAAGAACCAAAAATCTATGGAAAATACTTGTTTGGTGGAATGCTAGGTGAAGGCTCATATGGAAAAGTGAAAGAGGTGCTTGACATCGAAACCCTATGCAGAAGAGCAGTGAAAATAATGAAGAAGCGAAAGCTGAGAAGGATTCCAAATGGTGAAGTCAATGTAAAAAAGTAAGTATATACATAAGTAAGTAAATGTTTCTCTCAATGAGTGATACGATAATGAAGCCGAAACTTGCTGATGATGACAGTTGAGTCTATGTTGTCGAAAGGTCTAGTTTTAAGTATTACTTTGGCTTTATTTTTCTTCCTTGTGCTATTTTCGTCCCATATTTATTGTATTCCAAAGCTGATAATGCTTTGTTCATGACAGGAGTTTTGTTTTAGCGACTTGGCATGACCTACTTCACGTTAAGTTTAGAGTTTAGAGGGCTCGAATTAAGTTTAGAGTTGGGGGTTCGTGTTTGGGTTAGGCTCACAGTTGAGTGTTTTTCGCCAAATTGTATGCCTTGTAGCTGCGCTTTCATTTTGAAACATTATTTCATTGTACAAAAAGTTTGATAGTGGTTTTTGTTTGTGCTTTACAGAGAAATTGAATTGCTGGCGAAACTACATCATAAAAATGTTATTGAACTGGTTGATGTGATGTACAACAAAGACAAACAAAAATTATATCCTTTATCTTCGTAACTTATGTTATGATAGAAATATATGCAAAATTTCAATTAATGGATTGAACTTGAATCTAACCCACCAAAATCTTAGGCTGAATCAAACGTAATTAGAAAAGTCTAGTTACGAGTGGGATTCGAACCCAGGCTTGCACTTACTAGTGACTTGTCACCAGTCCTATAGTTGCGTGCAGTCTTTACCGAAATGAACTTGAAACAAACACAATCAGAAAAATCTGATTACCATTGGGCTCTCCGGTAAAGAAATATATGCTTTAGGAAAATTCAGCGATAAAAGGTGAACTATATTTTACAGTAAAAGCATATTTAATGAAGTTTTATTTCCATACGAATGAATGTTGCTTGCGATTTGTCATTTTAAGATAGAAAACCCATTATATTGATTGATTGAACCATCAGTTCGCTTGATTTTGACCTTTTCTCTGTGCTACAAGTGAAGGTTGAGAACAATACTTCATGAAAAGGTTGAATCCCCTTTCCAACTAATGATGCCATATAATATAGAATGCTGTAGATTTAATTTGATAGCAATAATGGATTTGCATTGAAATACTGACTTTTAGTGAAAGATTTCCGCAGCCTGGTCAAAAATTTTAGTGAGCTGTACATTTTACTTGTTTACATTTTCTTGTTTTTGTTTTCTTAATGTTTTTTTACGTATATGATCATGGAATTTTGTGTCACCAATTTGCAAGAAATGTTGGAAAGTTCACCTTCAAAGAAGTTTCCAACTCGCCAAGCTCATGGGTAGGCGCTCGTTTCTTATGTAGACATGCGGAAAGCACATGATTTGCACAAACACATAGAACAAGCATTCCGAGAGTTACATGTTAAACTTTGTTGCAGATACTTCGTTCAGCTTATCGACGGTTTGGAGTATTTGCACTGTCAGCATGTGATCCATAAAGATATAAAACCAAGCAATTTGTTACTGGCTAACGATGGCGTCTTAAAAATTACCGACATGGGTGTCGCAGAGGTAATAAACTTTAATATTCCAATTTTTTTGTTGCTGCGTCAAGCGTTTCAACACGAATAACAACTTTATTATGCTTATTTGAAATGAGGGATGTTTACTTCCTACTGGCAAGTATAAAGTTATAATTCAGTTAAAGTTGCTTTGTTCTGATTAGGATAATGGATCTTGGATATAGAATCTTCAATCACGCCGTTACTTTTATTGTTTGCATCACCCCATGGATATTTGACGATTGTTGGTGTAAAGTAGTCTGTTTGTAGCGCCTATCTCCGTCACATTGCGTCCTGACATCACAGTTGCGATTGTAAAAATCCGCTCCGGCAGTAGGGTCAAGCCTTCAATCGCCATTGTCCAGTTCTTTGGTGCGCAAAACCACTGGATATAATCTTAATCGCAAAACCACTGGATATAATCTGATTATAGTAAAACAAAATAGCATTTCCTATTTTTGAGTGCTACAAACCTATGGTTTCAGGCTTTGGATTTATTTTCGCAAAGCGATATTTGCTACACTTCACAAGGCTCACCAGCATTTCAGCCTCCTGAGATTTCAAATGGTGATGATAGTTTTTCTGGTTTCAAGGTCGACGTTTGGTCTTCTGGTGTTACATTGTAAGTTGATGCATGTTTTTAATAGGAAAACATGACGAAATTTAACTTAAACAAGCGTTGTTATGCAGATGTTTACATTTTTTTGATCGGTTTCATAAGTTTAAAAATAGACTGTACACAACGTCGTTTACGACACGTTTTTGGCATAACGCTCCACTTAGTTCTTAGGTGTTATGTTTATTTTTGGATCTGTAGCCTTTGTGCGCATCAGCTGATGCTGCAAGGGTTTTGAACTAACCGGTGTTTTGACGTAAACCGCTTTGGTACGTGACGCACATCACATACAAGTAGAAAAATTTGCGAATTCAATGCCGTTGCTCAATGCTAATATATGTTAGATATAGTAATGGGAGTGGTGAACATCAGTTGAATATAAAGTTTTGTAAAAAATTACTGCTTATTCTAACCAATTTTTCATAAAAAGACGCGAAGTGTTAACATGTAAGTCATCGGCAATAATTTAAGATCTTTTAGTCAAATTAACTTGCAAATTTGGGAAGTGGGCTTGCAAATTTGGGTTTTGCAACCTATATATTTCCGAACTTTGTGATCCTAACTCACTTTAAAAGCTTCAAGCGAAATTGCGCCGATAAATTTTTTCATTTCTCCCAAGGGAAAATTGCCGAGTAATTAATTCAAATTAATATTTAACTAACAATCTCTTGTATTCATTACGATGCATTGCATTGAAAATGCGTTTGTCAGTACCACGCTCATTCAAAATGCCTAACTGTACCACGCGCAGGTGACAGATTCTACATGACGGGTTCGATTCACGGCTGGAGCCGATCATGTTTGGCATATATACCGGATGGCTGCTGACTCGAAGAGCGCAAGCTCACCTCGTGATATTCCTCAATTACTGTTAAATTTTCAGTTCAACATTTATAATTTGAAAATAACCTTAGTTATTTTATCGTTTTAAAATTTGTTGCAGGTATAATTTTGCGACTGGACAATATCCTTTTGAAGGCGAAAATATTTATAAACTCTTTGAAAACATAAGCAAAGGCGAATATGAAATCCCAGAAGAATGTGGAGAGCATCTAACGAAATTGTTGCGGGGAATGCTGGAATATAAAGCAGAAAAAAGATTTACTATTGCTCAAATCAAATTAACTGAGTAAGTCTATTGTTTAACCGGCTGATTGGTTAGCTCAGTTGTGAGTGTGACGCACACGCTATCGGTGCGGGAGGTCTGGGGTTCGATTCCCGGACCTATCAGATCGACAAAGTGTCGTCAACGGCTCGCCATCGCTGCGACGTTTCTTCGGAGCTGTGTTGCCCAGGTGCTAAGCCGCAGAGATGGGTCCCGCCACTCGTTACACGCTTGGGCGTAATACCGCGAGTATAATGAAGTTTTGATTTGAGTCTATTGTTTTTGATCATTTTATGTGCGCATTTTATAGAGACCTGTTTTTTTCACTATCAGCGGAAGTCCACTCGTGACATTACATTTCGAGGCGTGTAGCTGTTAAGCATGTGATGGTTTGCATTGATGATTCACACAAATGTTAGCTTGGAGATAAGCAGCATTATTGTTATACAAAATGTTAACAGTGTTTCAAATGATGCACTAAAAGTGTGCAGAATAAATATATTTTTATGAAAATGTCAATGTTTCCAATATTTTTCTGTAATGGGATTGCTTTTCTGTCAGTAATGGCGCTACTGTTTGCCAGTTGCCACGCTGTGCATGCAACTGCGTATAGCTAGCTATATTTGCTCGTTAATTTTGAAATGCCTTAAGTGAATATTGTAAAATTATTTATATTCTTGGCTGCTAACGTAACGTAGATGCAAAGCCAAGCTAAATGTAAATTTAACTGGATTGTTATGAATTAAAATTTGACATTGTCAAATTTTCTTCGTTGGTCGATGAGGCGGGAGTTAATAATTCAAACTACTTAAAGTCGTTATTGATTTTAGGAGTTAACCTTTGCAGCAAAGTGCAAACGTAAAATCAATAGTTCAGAAAAGTTATATCGTGGCTTCGATTTTACGAGGACACTTTTTGTTTCTTAAGAGCGAAAAGGCTTATCGCATATTCATTTAGTATTAGCGGAATGACTTTTCCTTTTCATTGTAACAAGAGTTTAATTTGTCCCTTGCAAATTCCTTTTCATTGGTTTTACAAGATTGTGTTTTAAATATAATGCAACATAATTCAAAGTAACATTTGTCTTTCTGAGGTGTTTTCAGATTTTCATTGCCAACGTTTTTCTAGCGAACTACTTGTATTAACCGCAGTATTAAGAAACGACTCAGAAAGTCGGTAGAAAACGGTTTGCTAACTTTGCAGTGTGTCAGCACTCTACATATACGCTTGTGCATTTCCTGCCGTCGGTTTCATAGTGTGTGCGTTTGGTAAATAGATCAGCGCTGGTTATTGGCTCAGTCTACAATAACTCACAGCAGAGCGTAGGCTTCTTTGTCTTTTCCCATTGTGCTAGTGTTTAAACAAATAAGCTTTGAGGGTACTGACACTGCATGTAGAGGCTTTACTGCCTGAAGTGTGGATTTGTCTCTAGCTACTTCACGTTTGAATTGCTACTACTGTGTGTTGCTTACAACTTTGGCTTCTTGGGTGTTTTGTTTCGTGAAATTTGATTCTCATTTGGGGTCAAACACAGTAAAAACGCATGAAAATTTTCAGTAGATGGGATATGAGCCAAGGTTATTTTCCAACTAGAAAGTGTGAGGTTAACAGCTGCACTACATTCTTTGTATGGCAACTGTGTTTTGTTAACCATTATTTTTGTTTTAGATGGTATTTATGGAAACACCCATCGTATGAAAAGTTTGTTCCCATCCCTGAAAGCCGCGAGACTCACGACCCATTGAGAGGAATGACCGTTATACCATTTTTAAAGGTACGAAAATTGTTTGTCTTTAACATTGTTGAGTTTGTGGGCATTGAGTCTCGTAGAAAGTATTGACCAGATTTTTGATTGAAAGTTGTGCTGCTGTAATGCTGTGTTTTCTTCTGACAGTTTGGTGAATTTAGCAGCAATCCTTTTTGCATTAAGCCCACCTAATAACGATACCCTTGCTCAGGGTTGGCCAACTATTCTGATGCTAAGAGCCACATTTCTTTCTGCTCTTCAGCAAAGAACCATATCATACACTCAAGGGATAATGATCGCATTAACATCATCGTACCTCTTAATACTATACATGCTTTTGCTTGGTTAGATTAGTAGTAGCCTATACTGGCCGGTTAGCTCAGTTTGTAACATCGCTATCGGTGCGGGCGGTCTGGGATTCGTTGCCTCGGCGGTCTGGGTCAAAGCAGACACGCGTAACTTACTTACTTTAGTGTTACCCAGGCTCAAACTTGCGGAGATAACAACTCAAGATGGCTGAGTGGTAAGAGCGTTCGCCTCTGGAGCAGCAGACTCGGGTTTGATTCCGAGTCGGGTCAAACCAATGACTTTAAAATTGGTATTCATGGCTTCCTTGCTTGACGCTCAGCATTAAAGGAACAGCGAGGAGAACAAGCCGGCAAGTTTAGTTGTTGTGCTGGTGGGAAAAGCACTTAGTGGAATTCCCCCATCTTGGTGTGGTAGACAGGTGGCCGGCAACTTCTAAGCGAGCTCGTTACAGCTTTTCAATCGTTTTCTCGCGTTAGGAGGATAAACGTGAACTAAGTACAAATAGATGGCCCTCACCACTCGTTAACGCCTCGTCGTAATTCTAAGCGAGCTCGTTATAGCTTTTCAATCGTTTTCTCGCGTTAGGAGGATAAACGTGAACTAAGTACAAATAGATGGCCCTCACCACTCGTTAACGCCTCGTCGTAATTCTCTAACAAAGAGATAATTACACGATAATGCACCTCATGCGTTGCCAAACGCAACATGATTACAGAACGAGGCGCTGCTGACAGAAGAAACTCGGCATGTGAAAAAGAGCCGCATGAAACTGGACAAAGAGCCGCATGCGGCTCGCGAGCCGCAGGTTGGCCACCCCTGCCCTTGCTGGTGTTATGCCAAACACAGAATTTTCAATGGTAATGCTTTACCGATGTGCTTCATTCTTGGCAACTAAAGAATTTTCTTTTTTACTGTTTCGTGTTTCAGACTCTTCATGGCGTAATAGATGATGAGGAAAATGAACCTGCTCCTCACATCGTTAAGCATTATACTTCCATGGTTGGTGAGGATGTTCTTGTTTTGGGGAGAGATAGCTTGCGTGTATTTAACAATGAACCAGTCAGAAGAAATATATCTATTGAAGAAAAAGCTTTCGCCGAACCATCTCCCACTGCATCGCGGCAGCAATCTTCTAAACAGCTTCCTCACGTTACAAAACATCCTCACAAAGCTGTAGGTAGCTCAGGAGAAGGTGTGCAGAACTGCTCCTCCCAGAACCCTTTTCATGGCACAATAAACGGCAAGATGCCTTCAACCTCTGTTCCTACTTCCAGTAAAAGCTTTAAGCATTCTGATAAGGAAAAACATGCGTCGAAGCCGACCAAATTGAATTTTCAAAACGAAACAGAAGATATTAAATCGACCAAGTCATCTCGTAAATTTAAATCGATGTGTTCCCAGTCATAGCATTTGAGAATGAAAAGCAGTAAGAAATTCGAACACCGTCAAGTTTCCCCACGATCAGAGATGATACCGCAAAATTCTCATCCAAGTACTTCAGCTTTTTAAAGTGGCTGATCGCGGAATGGGAAAAACGAGCAAGCTTGGACAAAGCCAAACTCGGAGAGGGATCATGCTACTGTTGAAGAAGTGGATGACTGTTCTCGTTTCGTTATTGCAAAGACGATTGCTTGAAATAATGGAACGCTGCAAACTGATGAATGTAATTTTTTGCTCGTTTAAACAAAAGGGCCCTTACTGCACGCTCTATTTAAGTTTTTTCACACAGCGATTAGAATAATATGGGAATGGTTTTACTTCCTGTCACTGTGAAACTGAAATCGCTTAGTGAAAAGCTTGCTGCGATATTTGATTATGGAAGGATTATCTAAAAAGTTGCACTTAAGATGTATGGCATGTATGCACGTTTGGGTGTTTCATAATTTCACCTCTTTCGAGTTAACAAACGAGTACCTTTTTTTCGGATGGAGTTTTGGACGCTGATTACGAATTTGATATTTTTTTATGATGTCATTTTGATACTCCACCGCTCGCTTTTGCGTTTTTTTCGCGTTTTTGCGATATCTCAAAAAGTGCACGTCCTAGAACAATGAAATTAACATCAAACGATGCAGAATACATGATTTCCTATATGTGTTCCAGAGGAAAGTACGCCCTATTTGCTCCCAAAACAAAGTTAACACGGAAAAACACTTTTCAAAGACTAAATTTAAATTTTTCTCAAGAAAGCCGCGACTTTGTTTGATGATGCAATCTCGTCATTAAACGAAAACAATTTTTACGGATACTTCACAGTCTAGACCTTGCTAGTTTGCTTTCATAAGAGCGTTGTTAAAGTACTTATGATGTTTTTATTTGCTCACTACGAAAATAATCCGTAATTGACTCCAAATTAAAGCTCAAGCAATGTTGACGAGATAGGCTCGGATACGTATATCAGTTTTGTAAGCTGCAATGATACATCCATAAGCCTGTTTTGAACCACTCTTTTCATTTTGCCAATCATTCTTTCGGTACTTCGGTTATTATTTTCTGCGTTTCTCCAAAACGACGCTGGAACTTCTGAACAACTGATGCACGGAGCAGTTTTGCTTAGAGTGGCAAAAAATCTTTTAAGAGTTGCACTGCGATCTTTCAGTAAGGTTTCGGGCATTTGCAGAGTCTGGAAACGCATGGGACAGCGGCACTTCACGAGAAGGAAGCACTTCAGCAAACACACTTAGAGCCACATTTTCTGGAGAAAGCCTCATAGGTGGATGCTAAGCAAGTAAAGAGGTTACGCTGAAACAGCACGATTCCTGGTTCTTCTGCAAAAGATGGTTTCAAATGAATGCAAAAAAATGAAGGAATATAAACAGAAACGATGTAAGAAGCAAGCTCAACCAGCATGGACCTTTGAATATCATCCAGCTGACCAACATCAAATATAGACGTAAATAGGCTTTGGCGGTGGTACCCCATCGTGTATGGCATGTTGGTTCTTGCTTGTACTCCAAAAGATGCTTCAAATTATTCGGAACTTCCATGATCAAATACGAAGACAAAGCAAGCAGGCACATATGATCATTTCTAAAAGAATGGTTTCTGCTTAATTTGTCTTTCTCACCGGAAAACCATTCTACTTTACTGCGTAAATAAAGAGCCGCCATTTTAGATACTGGTACCTTTAATTCTTCTCTGGGAATGGCTTTGGATTGGTCAGGCTTCCTTATATGTTTAAAGTATCACATCAAAGATCCTTTTTCCCTTCAATCTTGGCAATGACATGAGACATATGTATATCTTGTTCACATGAAAGAGACATTCTAAAGCGGGCATGGGCAACATACGGCCCGCGGGCCGGATCCGGTCCGCGAGACCATTTTATGCGGCCCGCCGGCACTTACAGAAACATAAACTCCGATCGCCAATCTAGCCGAAGACTTTACATTTTTTTATAGGACATCTGAGGACAAGTATACCTTTTTTGCTCTTCACTGCAGGAGCGTATTTAGGGAGGGGCATTGTGCCATGCCCCCCTCCCTTTGACTCTACCTTTTAGTAAAAAATAACTAAATAAATGTTGCCAAGTGACTGAAAATGCCAGACTATTTTGATGGTTTCTGTAGCTTATGGCTAGGGGCGGATTCAGGGGGTAGGATGAGAGGTATGCATCCTCCCATCAATCATTTTCAAAAATGCTTTTGATGTATACAGTTTTCCATAATTTCGAACCTCTTCGACAGCGATAAGTCTCACGTCTTAAGCAGGCATAATCGAAAATGTGCGAACAAAATGCATCATATTTGGCGAAGCGCTCAGATATAGGGTCAAAAAATTAAAACAAAATTTGCGTGATCCCCCAAACCCCCCTAGAGCCTTTCTTGTTTCTCAATCAGCTTTAAAGTAATTATGCCGAATAAAAAGATTAAAAAATGTGGAAATTATGGCCCCCCTTTTAAAATTTTTCGCTACGGCTCTGCTTCACCGATATTTTCGGTACAAAACAGGACATCTGAAGACGTGTGGACCTTTTGCTCTTTTTCGTAGAAAAACAGAATCTGAGGATGTGTAAACCTTTTTTTTGCTTTCCAATCAGAGCAGCCCTGACAATAGTAGTTGTTGAAGATATTGAACTCGATCCATTTAATAATCCGGCCCGGGAAGGACTTTGTCGTTCCACACTTGGCCCGCCGACTAAAGAAGTCGCCCACCCCTGTTCTAAAGTATGGATGGAGTAACCTCAATGTTCATGAAAAAAAATTAGCAAACGTTTGTTTATGCCACTTGCCAGTGTTTAAGGCTGTCGTGTCGGACATAACTGAGTGAGTTTTATTTAATAATGGTCCACATATCTCGGTAATTGAGCTAAACACTTTTTCTGAAGTTACAGATGTTTCTTCCGGAAATGTTTTGATTGCGATCAATTTATCTTGTTTTTGTTGGTTCACAATTTGTCCTGCAAACACACAGCGATCCATTTGATTCAAAATTTTGCCGTCGTAACATAATTGCATTGCTGCAGCTTCCTTTAAATCGTTGTCGCATCGCTGTAAAGCATTCTTTCGGCACTGCTCGCGCCTTCTGTAAACGGTGGCAGGAGAAACAGCTGTGTTTTCTGCTCCGACAGTTGAGCTTTGTAGATCTGACTGTTGGCGAATTGACGTAAAACGCGTGTCAGCTTGCACGCAGTGAAGAGGGTTGATTGAAAACGTCTTAATCCGTTGATAAGCTTTTGCAGTTTGCAGGATAATCTGGATCCGAGTGCGTAAGTATTTTTTCTTCACGCTCAGAAACGCTTGACGACTCTGGCAAATGATCGCTTACAGCAGCCAATGATGATGCAATACGTGGTCTTAATTTGTTTGGAAGGATGCCAGAGATATCTAATACATTCCTAGAAGCTCTTGCTTTACTGGTTGAAGGTGCTTCTTAGCAATCACTAGTTATTTTACGCCGTTTTGCTTTGTTTGATGCATTTTGTCTGCGTCTGGCATAATTTATATTTCGAGAAGACAAAACCATTTTTTTGCTCGATCTCTGATCAAGCAAGAACTCGATTTCAGCTGCAGGAACCCTATGATCAAAGCTGCACTTACATTGCAGTTTATTCTTATAAGTTTGGGGTGGGACTGTAATGGGACAGCGGCACTTGCTTATATCAAAAACCTTGTCCGACCAAACTTCGGTAACATCAGGAAGATGTAGTTTTGCGGTTCTTTTTCGTGCGCCTGCAAGTTTTTCAACAATTTTCTTGAGTTTCGTAAGAATGCTCCTGGATTTTATGGTTGGCAAGCTTGCTTTGTGCCGCACAGTTGTGACATCAGCTTTGACAACCTCTTTAATATCATTAAAACTGGGAAGTTTTTTAAAAGAATTCGGTTCGGTGTCACTTAAGATTTGGCGAATATGATAATAATGTCCTATGACTTCTCGGCTCGTAAGTAAAACAGTACCGGAAACTCTTTTCATAAAAGATTCTGCTTCTAAGCTTAGCAACTTCTTACATTCCTCTGATCTCACTTTGTACTATAAACCAGGTAAAATGCTTCCAAAGTGTTAAACACGAGTATCTTAGTCTGTTAGGTATGATTACATCACAATAAATTTATGGAATTCGATTTATAGCAAAAACAATCGCCATAACAGTCAGATTTACTCCTCATTTAAGACTTACAGCGTGTCTTGTAAAAAACTGGCGGGAAAGTGTTTTTTCGTTGATAGCAGATAATGTATTCTGCATCGTTTGATGTTAATTTCATTGTTTTAGGACGGGCACTTTTCGAGATATCGCAAAAACGCGCAGTAGAGCATCAAAATGACGTCACAATAAAAAAAATTCGTAACCAGCGTCCAAAACTCCATCAGAAAAAAAGGTACTCGTTTGTTTACTCGAAAGTGGTGAAATTACGAAACACCCTAATACACGTACTTAGTTCTGCTGTTGCTCAAATTACAACAGACTGTTCTTAGTAAGGTAACGTCGGCAAGTTTCTTGTATTTATGCACGAACTTTCAATAGCTTTAAAAGTTGCGAATACTGAAATATTGCGATGTGTTTCAGCAATAACTTATTTTCAGGCTGGCTCTGATCTGCCAATTGACCAGTTTCATTTCTTGTTGTTACATTATGGAGGTTGAGAAGCCGCTGCAAATAACGCATTTCTTTTTGTGTCCGTATCAATATAATTGATCGTATATAATCAGTAAGCTTTGAAATTTACATATTGGAAGTTACGAAAAGATAATGGTATGTAATTAGGAAATGTTCCTGATAACTGTACTGGCGGACCGTAGGGGGGTTCCCTTCACCCCTAGATTCTTGGTTACGCAAGCCGATGCTTGAAACACAAGACGTACAAAGCTGCACAACCAACACTTTTTTTTCGATATAATCCCACCCCCCTCAAAAATACATTCAGAATCCGCATCGGGCTTTGTTAACTGCATTTGTGGGCTATCAGACACACTAAAACTGCACGAAATTGTAAAGTTGAATAATGAAATGATTGAAATACTTTAGGCAGTCTTTTAGCAATGTAACCCCAATAATGCTACAAAACGGCAGTGAATATTATTACACGAAATGTGAAAATAGAGCACTAAATTGCTGGTTATTTTTGGAAACAATTTCAAACTCCTGTAAGGAATAGGAAAAAGTTGCATTGCATTCATTTCTTGGGTCAAAAATACGAGGGCAAACATTTTCTTCGTGAATATCTATCTGCCAAGTTTATCATTATGCTTCATGGCTTTCAATCCGCGGGAAGATGATCACATGACGACGACGTCACTGGTTCTGTATCACCTTATCAACCTCGACACACATCGTGGGAACTGCTAAAGTTCCTAAAATCTCTCCAAAGCGGGGGTAGACCGGCGAACAAGTGCTTGCCGCAGACGGAACATTTTTCACTGAATAAATTTCGGTAGTTTTGCAGCCATAACTGAAACAAGAATCACCACATTAATGTTGTCACACAGGAATCAACGGACAGTTGTTGAAAAACATCAACTGACAATTGGCACAGTTTAGAAAGAGAGGTTGAGTTGATAATTCTTCACCCTTAGCAGTATTTTAAAATACGCTGAACGCGATCGGTTCCATTCTGAGATCAAACTGCTTGACCTAGAGTCTGTAAGACTAACCCACCCATGCAACAACGTTGGACATCAACGGAATATCGGCGGCAGTCGCTCTGAACTGCAAATTCAAGCTGGTTTTACATTGCAATTCCACAATTAAACAGCTTTTCACTGAACAATAATCAAATCAACAAAACACCGTCAGCAAGAAGCTATTATTAGAACAGGAGTTTTTTGAAACTCACCAGCAAAAATCTCAAGGCAACTTCGGAATGTGCGGAGTTCATGGAAGAACTGTATTCTAGCATTGCAGATGTTGCGTGATCGGCAATCGTGCGCATAGATTCAAACTGCGAGGGTGTGAACAAGTCTATTGTTCCGTCTTCGTTAAAAAAGTCTTCGCCTTGGCCTTTAACCTGCAAATAGCGGAACATCTAGCATCTGAAGCTAAAGATATAAACTTGCAGAATGGAACTAACAGTTTTGCCAGCAATATCTGATCCCGTTTATCGTTCAAAAACGTTATGTAATCAATGTGGCTCGAGTGATGATTGAACCACCACATTGTGATTCGAAACAGGTAGTGTGGTCCTTGCATGTAAAAATAGATACACATTCTTATATGAGGCCTTACAACTGTAACACCTCAAAATTATTCTGTCTTGCTAGCTCATTGTAAATTAAAACAAGTGCAAAGCACTAACCAAAATTTTTTCCAGGTACAAGTATCTCATCACGATAAAGGCGTTGAATACTCTTCCAACAGACACCTGTACAACTCGTACATCTCCTGCTACTTGCATTACTTTAAATGTACTGTCTTTCATCTGACTTGACAGGTTGTGCAACATAGTGTCGACGATACTGCAGGAAACATTACGGTTATGCAACGATAGTACATTTTAACAAGGGCTGCATAGTAGGGATGTAGGCCTACCGATTCTATATTTTTTGCCGATGCCGATACTAAAAAAAAAATAGGCCTGTCAATTCCGATGCCGATTCTCAAAAAATTGCCGATACTCACCGATGCCGATTAATCGAAACATCCCTACTCCGAACCGGCCCACAAATGTTCAGACAGAAAACCAAATGTGATGCAGATTCACAGTAAAAAAGCAAATGAAGCGGGTAATGAGAATTGCATGTGATTAGAGGAAATGAAATTAGGCGGCTATGGAAAAGGAATATGAAATAATTTTCAAAAAAACAATCAGTATCCACAAAAGATTTTTTCTGAAGAATCAATCAGGTATCGGCCATTTTTTACAGATGCCGATTCTCAAAAAATTGCCGATACTCACCGATGCCGATTAATCGGCACATCCCTACTGCATTGCCTGAATAAATTGTATCACGCTTACATGTCAGGAAAACTGCAACATAGAAAATCATATGATCACTAATAATAATATGCAGGAGAAAGCAATCCATAATCAAACAACCATCACACTCTAAACGTGCTACTTGTCTAAGGGGGTATAGTTAACGTTCGTAATAATTTGGCGTGAACGACACGTCGAATTATTCCACGTTAAATAGTCGCGTATACAATAGCAACGACACACGTCTGCCGCCAGCCATGAATCAATTTGTACGCGATTTTCCACACAAATCTTTTTATTTAACAGCTCAGATGGCCGAGAGGAAACAGCGTCCGCCTCTGCAGCCGCCCTGCTGCAGCCTTGGGGTTGATTTCGAGTCTGGTAAAACCAACAACTTCAAAATTGGTATTTAAACAGCTCCCCTGCTTGACGCTCAGCAATAAAGAAACAGTCTAGAGAACAAGCCGGCAAATTTACTGGTGCCGTTGGAAAAGGCACTTGGCAAGATTCCTCCGTGGTGTAGTAGGCCGATGGCCGGCAACTCCTAAGCGAGCACGTTATAAGCGCTTTAATCACTTTCTCGTGATAGGACGATGAATTTAATATGCAACCAAGCACCAACATATTTGTCCTCATTTACAATCACAGTTTCAAATCAACGTTTAAAACAACGAACTCATTACTAACTGACTGTTCAGATTCGGAATTAGGAATTGGTGCATAGTTGGCCGTCGTTTTTTGGCGATCATGGATTGTCCCGGATGATATTGGCCTTTCTTAACGGGATGGGCTTGCATTGTAGAGTACGTTTGTATGGTATATTCATGCATACGATGATGCCACTAAAAAATATTGCAATTTGCTGAAATTAAGCCAGCTGGTAGCCTACTTTGTACGATGTTTTAAAATAACATGACAGTGGTGTACATTGTACAATCGTGATGGAAACACTGAAAAAAAAATCATTTACAAAACACCAAATTTGATTGCAATGTGTGGTTCTATCCTTAGCAGTACGGTACATATAAAGGGATTGTCAAATACAACCTCTGGCTTTAAATTAAAGTTGAATGCAAAAAACAAAAGCTAAGAATTTTGCAAAAAAATTACAATCTAAAGAAACACCAAAAGTAGGTGATGATCATGAAACTGACTACCAAGTTCTTAATAAACATTGAAAACAGACCTGATATGTAAAAGACATATTTCTGTAGGTTGCAGCTTTATCTGAAACCGAGTCTTGGCTGATGGAACCAGAAGGCCCAAGAATTTGTAACTCAACGTTCGTTGTCATTAAATTGCAAAATTTTTCAACTTCACTAAAACGAAAATCAATCAAAATTACGAACTTAAATGATGAAAGCTAAACTGACCACATGGGCTCATTGGTTTTTATGAAACGACATAAAGGTCATTTTGCAGTCTTCCACTGGAAAAATGTTATTTCAAGATTAAATCAAACTCATTTGAAATGAACAAATGCTGCAGCATTGTAAGTCATGAACAAAAATTGCAACTGAGTACGTTAACTGCATCTAATTCAGTGAAAAGGAACACTGAAAGCAGAGCTTGATTTGGTTATAGCAAAAACTTACAGCACTAATAACAGTATATATGCAGCAGAAACACAAGCCAATTGGCATAAGAAATTGCCATCAGCACAGAAGGTCTGCAGTTAGATTCTCAGAATGGTAGCATCAGACAGTGTTACCACCACTTCAACCTTTCCTAGGATTTTGAAGCTATATTGCACAGACGCCAAGATAGGCCTCGCCAACTGTAACACACTTTGGTGTAATACCACGAGTACAATGAAGATTTGATTTACAGCAGTATACACAGAGTAACTGCAATTAGCAGCAATGATCAAAACAGAGCAAAAAGTATCATGCAGCACTAGTAATTATGCACTAAAGGACTAGTAACTCCAGCCAATCTCATAACTACAATATCAACAGCTTTGCCCAAGTCATTTACAATTTAAGAAAATCGTATATCACCCACTTAAAATCCTGGTTCACAGCTTGCAAGTAGTTTTGAAAACTGAGTAAGAATTTTTTTGGATCTTTCACCACAGTACTACCAGCTGAAGATGTGTCAGCTTCATCATTTGTTTCTTGATCTTCTTCAGCTTTAAACCCATCACATAAGAAAGTGAAGACATTTGTAACAGTTGAGCGAAGCTGAAGAGTTGCATTGATTGCCTTAAAAAGAAAAAAATTATAGTAATATTGAAGGTAACAAGGTAGACATTATGGGTACCGGTAACTTCTTTCAAATGCAACAGTACAGCAAACAGACTAGGCCTAGAACAAGAAACTTCCAAAGCTTCCAACCTAAAATGCAAGAGCATTGACAGATTGGGGTAGATTTGTAGATTGCAAAGTGAGCTTGCATCCTTTGCATCAACAACACCCATGAGAGCCAAATTAATGTATTCAGCTACCGGTACTCTGTTCGGTGAACTGCAGAGCTGAACCTCTTAGACCACGGTAGGTGGTAGCCCACTCTGCTACTGATCTACCACAACCAACAACCGCTGTGCCCATAGTTTCACTTAAGCGTATTTTCACGTAAAAAAATATGAAAGGGACTAATAAACCCTGATAGCAGACTAGTTTCAATTCTTTATCTTTATGTCCATTATATTTCCAGTCTATTACAGGCAGTTAAAACTGGCATTAACAATTATATACTGATCTGCTGATATACTCATCCAATGCCACAGACCATAGCACCGATTAAAAAAGACTAGCCTACCAAGCAATTTTTACATAAGATATGCCGCCATTAGGCTGCATCTAGTAGCCTACAGAACATTACCTGTGAAATATGAGACATGTTCATTCTTGTTTGGGCCATTTTTACGAAAGAGTTTATTGCAGCTAGAAGCCTAATCTTCAAGTTTAGAATACAAAATATTTACCTGGCTATACAGTACAGCTCTAAAATACTTGGGCCCAATTATACAGTAATCAGTTAATAAAAAAACAGACGTTTTGTTCTTCTACAAATACTGTACCGGTAGCATATTTGCTGCAAGCAATAGACAAGTCACAAAACAGAAAGCTAGTCTAGTCTGACCCTGCTCCACTTTCCAGTTTCCACCTCCACGTTCTACCTAGACTAGCACTAGACTACGCTCTGCTCTAGTACCCAAAAATCGGTGTTACTAAATAGTGCATGTCCGCGATGTCAACGATGTCCGCGATGTCCACAATGTCCGCGATGTCCCAAATAGCGATCGCAACATGGGACATCGTTGACATCGCAATTTGGGACATCGCGGACATCGTTGACATCGCGGACATCGTGGACATCGTGGACATGTACTATTTAGTAGCACCCTAAATTTTCATGCGTACTTTCGCTGATGGCAAAATATCTGTTTACACTAAATGCGATTTCAGTCCGATTTGCTGTCGTACGAAGTTTCATCAGATTTTTGACCTAAGCAGTTGACGAAAATATTTTTCACACAATACAAACCCAAACAGTTTTGCTTCCTACCTGTTGTTTTGGGAAGCCCCTAACGATTGTATTCTAGAATGCCGCGGATAGTGATGTAGCTTTACGTCATAACCTCTTACAGTTTCGTAACCTACGTCACTGTACGTACGTAAAATCATCGTATTCTGTGTAAACACACCTTAATCGAATCAATTCATTTTCATGACGCAAAAAGCGCAGGGGGGAGCGGTGATAGTTTTTCGACCACCGACTTTATTGTAACTTGTAAGACCATAAGGTCACATCAGTCAACCGCACCCAAATGCAGCAGCTTACGATTCACAAACAAAAAGATAAAAAGAAAAAAAAAAAAAAAAACGCAATAAAATCATCATTAAGGTATGTTCAGTGGGTACGCATGAGGAAGGGGGGGTTGGGGGTCAAACGATCCGCCTGCCTTTTTTCATACAGAGTTTGCCGAAATTGTTGTTATGTTTTTCTGTGCTATCCAACTTGCTTATTAATCTCGATAAACTTTCATTGTGATGCAATACTTCCGGTAGTCAAACTTTTCTGTTGGGTTGCGCTTGAACCAACGACTAAAGGTGTGTTTACACAGAATACGATGAAATTTTTCGTACGTACAGTGACATAGGCTACGAAACTGTTAGAGGTTATGACGTAAAGCTACGTCACTATCCGCGGCATTCTAGAATACAATCGTTAGGGGCTTCGCAAAACAACCGGTAGGAAGCAAAACTGTTTGGGTTTGAATTGTGTGAAAGATATTTTCGTCAACTGCTTACGTCAAAAATCTGATGAAATTTTGTGCGACAGCAAATCGGACTAAAATCGCATTTAGTGTAAACAGACCTTAAAGGTGTGTTTACACAGAATACGATGAAATTTTTCGTACATACAGTGACGTAGGTTACGAAACTGTTAGAGGTTATGACGTAAAGCTACGTCACTATCCGCGGCATTCTAGAATACAATCGTTAGGGGCTTCCCAAAACAACCGGTAGGAAGCAAAACTATTTGGGTTTGTATTGTGTGAAAAATATTTTCATCAATTGCTTACGTCAAAAATCTGATGAAACTTCGTACGACAGCAAATCGGACTGAAATCGCATTTAGTGTAAACAGACCTTAACGCAAAATGCAAGCCTGGACAAAGTCAATGGGTATTGTTAAAGCGGGAGTCGTGTTGTGATGTCATGAAGCGATTGTTCTCAAAGGCTATCAAGGCTGGACAACACAACGTTCCAGCGCAGGAGGTATTCTTGGAAGAGAATGGTTGCAACGCAGGCGGACGTCATAACTTTGAGTTAACCAAACCAGCCACTTGGGGTTAATCAAAGACATCGCTATCAGCTCGGGAGGTTTTGGGTTCAATTTCTGGGCCGGTACCGGGCGTTAGCTCAGTGGTCAAGCGCACAGACTATCGGTGTGGAAGGTCTGCATGGGGCTTGATTCTTGGGCTGGTCAAATCGGCACAGTGTCGCCAACAGCTCGCCACCGCTGCGACGTTTCTGTGTTCCCCAGTCGCTAAGTCGCGGAGATGACCCCAAGTGGCACATGCAAGGAAGGGAGGCTGGGAGTCACCCCCCGACGATTGCAGAAAAAGTTAATTCTTACTTAATTTTGAAACAAACCGACTTTTCCTCGTGAAGAGCTTGCCGAAATTGCTATCATGCTTTTTCTGTTCTGTCCACTTTTCAATTTAATCTCGAGAAATTTTCATTACGATGCGATATGCAACAATACCGGTAGTCCAGCTTTTCTGATGTGTTTTGCTTGACCTGCATTTTTGTCATTGATGCTGCTGCTGTGTAGCAGTTGGTAAGCAGGAGTTTCTTTAAATACATACATGATACAAACTTGACGCCACTTCAATATATCATACTAGTCATACAGTCTGCATATACTAACATATATATGTAACTAACTCAACATATATATATAATACTAACAGTCTATTACAAACATTTTTTTTCTTCAATGAAAGCGTTGTAAATACCCCTTTCTTGTGACGGCACAGTTAAGGGAACACCACAGACAGATGTCCCTCACTGCTCATAATTACTTACCTTTTAAAAAAGAGATGTCACAATAAAAAAAATGGAGCATAAAATCTAAAAAAACTTCAAAAATGGAAGTAGGTGGGGTCAGAAATATTCGTTAGTGGGTGAGGTTTTTTCAAAATTTTCAAAAATCGCTATCAATATCATGATACATATTAAAAAGTTCATCTTTGAGATCTAGTAGGTCAGAACAATTTTTTTCTTGTCATAACCCTAACAATCACATTAATTTACTGCAACTAAAAATACTAAAAACTGTCTGGCAGTCTAGTGCTGACAAGTATAGAGCAGAGGTGTACACAAACCGGAGTACCGGAGTCAATGTTTCAGCCGGAGCCGGAGTCATAAGTTTCCAATTGTTGCAGGAGCAGGATCCGGAGTGAAAAATTACCGCATTCTTGTGATATTTGTTCAAAATTTGCCATAATTTGGTTCTGATAATTTGCTTGTTTCGTGCGGTTTAATTCTACCAACTTATCGGTATTGATAGATAATTACAGTCCATATTTTGCATCTTGCAGAGCAGCCATAGTATACCTAAAAACAAGACAAGTTTAGTAAAACAAGTTCTTCTGATGTTAGCAGCATAATGCAATCACTTGGCAAATAAACAGATAAACTGAATTAAAAATTTAGTTGCGGGTAGTACCAGACGATAGACCACACGCGGTAGGCCTAATCTAACCGACTAATTATGACTGTGTATGGTTTGGGTAAGGGGTACTATGGGTAGTCAGCTAAGCGATGTGGAATTATTTGTGTACCGCAGTTTAGTGTTTTAATGCAGACTACAAAGAGACAAAGTAGTCTTGCAGTAAGCCTTTGTGGATTGTAGATGGGCTGACTTAGTCCAGCAGCTACTGAACCAACATTTCTTCACTTTACATAGACCAAAAGTTCTAAATTCAAGTTTTGCACCACCCACAAGTTTGCCAGAAAATTTGAAAGTTACTGGGTAATTGTATAAAATTTTTTGTTGCTGCTAGAGTTGCGGTAGATTGCTTTGTTTGTATAGCCAATAGTTTTAGAAATGACCATGTTTTGCTAATGATTGGAAAAGTAATTGCCACTATTTTGTTAGTTTGATGTTTATGTACTGAACCATCATCAAGTGACATGGCTGAGCGGAATTGGCGTTGGGCTTTGAAACCAAACATCACGGGTTCAAGTCACGACTTTGCCGACCGCATTTCACACATGATTGTGTGGCTGTTGACTTGAAGAGCGCAAGCTCAACCTAGTCTTCCTCGTCGATCTGTTCTCTCAACTTGAGTTTTTTATTAAGCTGTAACTGCTTAGTTATTACCGGTAATATTTTTATTATATACCTCACTGTTTTAAAGTAATTGGGTTAGTGCAGAATTTCGAGTTTAGTGTTTTGTTAGGTTTGAAGGTTAATTTAAGGGTAGCAACCCGAAGCCAAGCATGTCATTAAAGAAGCAATATTAAAACATGACTGTTGAAGACAGCACATTATACATATATAAGGCATTGGTCCTGAAATCAGTGGCTTATTCAGATTTGCACTACTAAGTGCTCACTTAGTTAATATCTTTTGCATAGATCTTTAAACTTGCTTTACTTGTTATCTACCTGTTGAATGTTTAAAATAACTCTGAGTTTTATATTTAAATTATTTAATTTAATTACTAAAGTTTGAATTTAAAATGTTTGTAATCCCACTTTTCCAGTGCTAGAAGTTGAGCTTGTTAGTTATATATTACAATTTGGCAGTGGGCACTTCTACAGACAGAGCTTAGAATCAGTGTACAAAAACTGTTTCGTTTTGAACTGCAGTATTTGGTTCTTTCAAAATAACTACCGGTACATTACAATTTTAAATTGCTTTTCAACTTTCATATAGCCATTGGTACGCATCAAAGTTGAATTGAATTCATTTGAACAGTTTCACATGTCCAAAACGAAAATTTAAGTCTTGATATTCAGCAGTGTGTTACAGTGTGTTAGTGCCTGACTTTCAGAAGGGCATGAGCATTAGCAATTGATCTTTTTCTGCTTCTTCCAAAATACTTAGAAATGCTACAAACCACTGAGCAGTTGCAGCGCTGCGGTAAAATAGCCTTCTGAACTATTTGTCCATTTCCCTTCCTAAACAGACACGTTTGTGTAAAAACAGGAGTCGAACAGGCGCAGGAGTATAAAAAGTAGTCATTGACCAGGAGCAGGATTAGGAGTCTGGTAGGTCAAAACAGGAGCAGGAGTTCAAAAAAGGCGACTCCGTACACCACTGGTACAGAGGTCTATTTTCAGTAAACTCATTTAGCAAACCTAGGTATAGGGCAACTAAACATTCAGCTTTAATCTAGGCAACCTGTCGAGTTGGCCTGTTTTAGTGAGCTGACTACCTGGGTATCGCAATACCACCATCAAGAACCATCACTAGTCACTGCAGTTATGACGTCTGAGTTATCGGTATCATTGTCCGTATAGCTCCGCAAGGCTACGTGACTTCGACTAATATAGTCTCTACCGTATCAAAAATTTCCAAAAATTCGAAACAGTTTTTAAACTAAGAAAAACCAACATCGTGAAGATCAGCCCACGACTTGCCTGACAAAGTTCTGTGACTTTGGTTTAGCTTACAAACCAAAATAGAAGTTTTTTTTTTTATTTAACACAGAATAAGTTTGGAACATCCTTTCCTTTTTGAAGGCGCGCGTCCGCTGCTAATCAAAATCCCTAAGTTCTAGAAATGGCACGGGCCGCTAAAAGACCCGCTAACGAGCCGTTAACCGGTCTTTTTACTGGTCCGCTAAGAGCCCAGCTCTATTTTTGTTTATTACTGGCCGCTAACGAACCGCTAACAATTTTGAAATCCTATTAAATCTTCGTGATAAATGACTTTTTAGACACAGAGAATGGACTTTGGGCGGGCCGGGCTTCATTTTAGGATGAGTTGCCGGGCTGGTTACGCTTAATGGGCGGGAGGTTTCGGGCTTTGGGCGGTCCGGGCTGCCAAAAAGTCAGTCCGAGCCATCTCTACTATGTCCCAACCGCGCACTTTTCACAGTTTCATCAGAAGAGAGAGCGCTCTTTTTTCTCTATTTGGAAAACATTTTATGCTTGAATGCCGATTTCTCGACCAAAATAGTTTGATGAGCCAAAAAAAGGTTTTCTTTTCCAAAAGTTGGAAGTAGAAGTAGATTTTATCCTGCGCATGCCAGAAACTGTTTTAGGTTTCGCATGTGCGCTGTCCAAAATTCTGGAACGTTCCTAAAGCATCACTTTGGTTCTAAATATAGTATCAGGTTCCAAATTGAAAATTTTGGTGCTAAGTGCTTGATTTTAGTTCTAGATCTAGAACAAATAGTTCCAATCTGACAACACTGGTCTGATTTGACCGGCCAGGGAATTGAACTCCAAATCTTCCGCATCGATAGCGACATCTTTAACACTACGCTATTACCACAGTCCCTAAATTAGTAGTCTGGAAAGCCAATGGCAATTTTTTGCAAGGCAGTGTCAACGGCTTTAAAATTGCGCCACCTAGTAGCGGTAGGGGTAGTAGGTCTTGCAAGCTATCAGACAACATTGTGATTGATAGAACTTAGGGTAAAAAAGCGTGGTGAAGGTGAGTGAAAGGATTAAGAAGAAGACTGCAATTTCAAAAAATCAAATAAAAAGCTACCGGTATCTATGTTATAGTAAGCCTAGTTTTATTGCAAGGGAAAAGTTTTAAAGTGGCCCGCTAATCATATTAAAGCCTAGTTAGGCTACACTGTACAGATGCTTAGGTTACCTGTGGTCTTGCATTCTACAGTCGTTACCCAGGTTTCTGTACTCAGTAGTGTATGCTGTACATTGAATGACTTTTTGCCCTTTACCCAACTGTTAGGTAGGCCACTGCTGTGAGGTGTAGAAGAAATATATTGATGTTGATTATTCAGACTATTAAATCACATGACAGGTTGAAAAGTTCAGATATCGGTACCAGTAATCCTGGTTGCAGATTAACTTACCTGCCAGTGCTGAAAACAACATGGCAAAAGTAGTTAGCTATAAAACGACTGGTTAGCAGTTGGCTTGGATAGGTACACAAACCAATAAGCTGGTGAAATTGCAGTCCTGATTCCTGAGCTTGTCTAACTGTTAATTAAGCCGCATCTTACATAACAGGCGGATATATCACGAACACAAGGACCACTAGTGGTGCTAGTGAGTTATTAGTAGGGGTAGGGCCTAACGCCGAACCCCAAACCACAGCTTAATTCAACAAGCCCCTATTAGAATTAGGCCTATTAGTTGTAAACTGCTTCCTTCAACTTTAACCTAATACAGAAGCACAGGTACTGGTACTTCACTCGTAAAGCATTTAAGATAAAATACTATGCACGTCAGTCTTACACAAAAAAATTAAACTGGATACCAGTTCAATGCACGATGAATGTTTGTGTATTATGCATACCGGTACCTAATGCAATTTCTGGTATGAATGGTATGGCAATCAGAGGTCTCGATTAAACCGGTAATCGTGATCTGTAATTTGCAAGCGATTAGGCCATTTTCAAATAATTGTAATCGTAATCGAAAATTGATTACATGGGTGCGTAATTGCAATCGTAATTGTAATCGGTGGAATCGATATAATCGAACCATCTCTGATCGACATAATCAAATTGATCAAACCATCTCTTTTTTTTTTTGAAACTTCCTGTGAAGAATCATAGCTCGACTCAGTTTCATTGTCGCTTAGTTATGCTTAACAATAACTGTTTAGACTCAGCACTTTTATGTTTCAGGTACGGTACTTTGCTACCACAAAAGTAAGATTAAACGTCCTTAAATTAAATCATTTCCTTAAACACCTTCAACTTTCCTTAAACTAAGGAAATTTCCTTAAAAGTGAGAGCCCTGAAGGAGTATCACCTGGAGCTTTACTACAAGAATGAATCACAATTAGCCCATGAAACAATATCACACAAAATCACCTTGTGACGCAATAAACGAAAGTCAAACAGTCAAACAGATCAGTGACGCCACGCAATTACTATCTCGATAAGGTTGGAAAATATCCTGCAACATGTCTTTCCAATATTATACTAAAGCAGGGATGGGCAACCCCTGGCACGCGTGCTGAACTTGGCTCTTCATCGATTTTTTTGCTCTTCCCCAATATTTCCAGTGGAAAACACGAATTGTTGGTTGGCACGCCGAAAAAATTGGTCATTGATTTTTGCCGATTTTGGAGACGAGGTGAAATGACGTCACTAGCACAAATGTGCTACTAGCACATCGTCACTCGCACTCGCACATTTCGACTCGCACATAACCAATCACTCGCACATCACTGTACTCGCACTCGCACATTCCATATTTGCTCGCACATTATGACCGGACCACTCGCACAATTCGACTCGCACATATTGACCAATCACTCGCACATCACCGTAGGCCTACTCGCACATTCCATGTTCACTCGCACAATATGACCAGACCACTCGCACATCACTGTACTCGAACTCGCACATTCCATGTTCACTCGCACATTTCGAGTCTCACATCACCGTACTCGCACATTCCATGTTCACTCGCACATTGTGACCGGACCACTCGCACATTTCGACTCGCACATATTAACCAATCACTCGCACATTCCATGTTCACTCGCACATTATGACCGGACCACTCGCACATTTCGACTCGCACATCACCGTACTCGCACATTCCATGTTCACTCGCACATTATGACCGGACCACTCGCACATAACCAATCACTCGCACATCACCGTACTCGCACATTCCATGTTCACTCGCACATTATGACCGGACCACTCGCACATCACCGCTCTCGCACATCACCGCACTCGCACATTATGACCGAACCACTCGCACATTTCGACTCACACATAACCAATCACTCGCACATTCCATGTTCACTCGCACATTATGACCGGACCACTCGCACATCACCGCTCTCGCACATCACCGCACTCGCACATCACCGCACTCGCACATTATGACCGCACCACTCGCACATTTCGACTCACACATAACCAATCACTCGCACATCGCCCTACTCGCACATTCCATGTTCACTCGCACATTATGACCGGACCACTCGCACATTATGACTGGACCACTTGCACATCACTGTACTCGAACATTCCATGTTCACTCGCACATTTCGACACGCACATAACCAATCACTCGCACATCGCCCTACTCGCACATTCCATGTTCACTCGCACATTTCGACACGCACATAACCAATCACTCGCACATTCCATGTTCACTCGCACATTATGACCCGACCACTCGCACATCACCGCACTCGCACGTCACCGTACTCGCACATTTCGACTCGCCCATAACCAATCACTCGCACATTGTGACCGGAACACTTGCACATTGGCCCAACTAACACTCGCACATTTCAGCGTTGCAAAAACCAGACCACTCGCACATTCCGGTGTTGTAAGAGCCAGATCACTCGCACATTGACCAAATTAGCAGTCGCACATTCCGGTGTTGTAAAAACCAGACCACTCGCGCATTGACCAAACTAGAACTCGCACATTTTCAACATGTTTTATGTTCCGATTAAACTCACACGATGTTTTTCATTTAATAATAGCTGTAAGAATCGAGATATTAACTTTTTTTTTTAATCACTTTGTACATACTCCAGCCTATACAGATGTATTGTATCAATCTGCGCTAGCGTTTGAAATGAACTTCCGATATTTCATGAAAAGCATTAGCCAAGGGGATTCTTCTATTTTTTAAGAGAGCATGAGCAAGTCGCTAATGTTTGAAAAACTTTTATTCATTTTACGCCTAAACGATAAACAATTAAACACGCATCAAAATAAATTTAACGACACAATCCACATAACCAAAACCGCTTCTTTGCCTCGTGCAACCTCTCATCAATGCATGACGCATGATACCATCGAGGGCATCCGTCGCATCCAATCTAGTAAAAAGATAAAGACTAAATGTTGCGCTTCAATGCGACATCTATTGGTGAGTTAATAAGAAGTAAAATGTTTCGGAGCATTTACTGAGCGACAGGCAGAGTGAAGCAATTACAGTACATCTGAACGTCAATCTGCCAAGAAGTTTCTGTTTCATTGCACCGGAATTTTTGTGCAGTGCGTGCAAGACGGCAGTATAGTGGTTTAAGTAATTCATTTTCGTACCACCAAAATGAGAATTACCGGCAATATATTGACGTAACAAAGGAAAGCACTGACATACCATCTCGGCTTAAAAACGGCAAGCTGATAAACAAGGCAAAAAAACGATAATATAGCAGCATGTAAAAAGGTACAGAGCAAAGTCTGGCCTAGCTAATTTAAAACGGAGTAGCACTATCCAACTCAATTCAAGGCATGAAAAAACCTCGCCCAGACACCTTATTGTACATAATTATACACAATTTTACATACCCAATTTCTCTTGCGCAGGTCTGATTGGTTTAGACAACACGCTGCGCACACATCCGTCATATCATCTGCCAAAATGTATCAAACGTTTAATTGGTGTTTTGTGTAATATACCGGAGTTAAACTAAATTAGGTCTAAGTCTACGACACTTTCGTTAGTTGACACAGGCTTCTCAATAATCCATCACTAATGGTAATTACGTAGTAATCACCTTCATATTCCCAGTAGTGATTTAAATCACAATTCATACTGTTAGTTTTATAGTTTTGCAACATCAAGTTTCTTTAAAATATTGTTGTATTTTAAGCTTAATAATGGTAAAAGTAGTTGACTTTTACATTATTAAACTAGCAATAAAACATGGATAGCATTGAGATTATGGGTAGGATTTGAAAACCGGGATTTAATGAATTTTTTAGCTCCCCGTTTCCCGTGTTTTCTGACAAAAATTTCCGGTATGTTTAGTAGTCACACAAATCCAATTGCAAAAGATTTTTGTTCGGTCCTCGCAAGCGTTAGGTTGGTTTTGTGCAAAACTTGTGAATAGCATGTTATTGGGCTATGTGACGACACAACACCATTTGCATTAAAAGCAGACAAGTTAGCCTATTTGAACGACTACAGGCACACATTGAGCATTCCACGGAATTTACGGACAACCAGTCGGACACACAAAGTAATGATAGAAATCAACTTCAAGAAGTCATCACGCAAGAAATAAATTTGTTTGAAGCTACCAGAAAACGGGCAACTAAATTAGAGCTTCTTTTCACTGCTTTACGTAGCATTCCACCGACGTCGGTTGAAGCAGAACGTGCTTTTTCTGCCGCAGGATTGTTTGCTACTTAACTGCGTTACCGTCTGAGTGACAAATCCCTTTATGCCCTGACTTTCCTTCGGAGTTATTACATGAAAAATAAATGATTTTTTGCATTTTTGCTTTACTGATTGTACTTACAGTTACAGAAGTAGTTGAAAACATACAAAAATATCGAAATCACAATACGCAATGATCCCGGCAATTTTCCGGGATCCAGGTTTTGCCTCAAATTTTTCCCGTTTTCCCGGTACCACAAAAAGCCCGCAAATTTGGAAACCCTAATTATGATGATTACCACACAAGTTTTTGAATTAAAAACAAATATATATTCCATCTTAGCATAAAAATGAGCTGGATTCATTCTTGTTAACATTTTGTCTACGATGGCGAAATATCCAAACCTCAAACATTCTTAATCACGGCTTAAGCCTTTTAGGCATTATTTAACATTGATATGCACCTGAATTTTCCAAAATCTTTTTGGCAATATTCATCCGACACTGCCGCAGAGCAGTAAGAGAAGACTCGAATGACACACTGGCTGGGGTCATTGGAAGTTTCTCTACCAAAACTTCTGCTTTCTGAAATGACAAAATAAACTCTTAGTAAAATTTAATCTGTACTGTATCAGCATATTTGCTTTTGTCTAATTGCAATTGCTGATTTGTGAAAACTCCATCAGTAGGCAGACGAATACATCCACACATTCACTCAATTTCACGGCTGACCGAAAATATTTATCGTGGTTTTACTAGAACACTATAAATAATGACAGATATTAACTAACAAACAAACATGCATTTCAGTGATTCAATGCAAACACTTTAACCCAGGGGTGGGCAAACTACGGCCCGCGAGATCATTTCATGCGGCCCGCGGGCACTTACAGAAAGATGAACCTTGTACCCTAGTGAAATCACATGGAAAATAGGACATTTGCGGTCGTGATGACCATAGGCTCACGCAGAGGGGGCCACGGTGCCATGCCTCCCCCTTGGATCTGTAATAAGGTGCTAAAACCTAACTTTCAGTTTATAATTTCTCAAGCTAATAATGGTTGCAGCCTCCTTTTGCATATTTTAGCCAAACCTCAGCTTTTAGACATAAGTTGCGGAAATATTTTTGCAGTGTCCATAGTGACTGCATTCACTGCATGCCCTTTTTCGATAAAAAAAGTGTGCTAAAATGAGCGTTCTTTATGTGAAAATTGTAAAAAATCGTTGGCGGTTGGGGGCTATGTCCCCACACCCCCTTGGTTTCCACAGAGGCTGGGGGTTTCACCCCCAGGCCGCCGGTGGTGTCCCCCTCCCCCCCTTTGCCAAATCCTTGGGTGCACCACTGGTGATGACCTTTGTTACTTTCCGCTTCTAAAGCAGTGCGGCCCTCGGCTTTAAAATTTTTTCCAATGCGGCCCTTCATGCAAAAAGTTTGCCCTCCCCTGCTCTAACCATAACAAATACAAACTAGACGTAACACTAAAAGTTTGAGTATATTCAATAAATGTCAAAATTGCTCATCCCTTAGGACGATTTTATTTGCAGATAACTCCGTTTTTGATGCAGGTAACGTCATCGACGCAATGGAAAAACCGTTTAACGAAAATGGAATATAATTGCGGAGATTCTAAACTGTGAAGAGGCCAATCTCAGTGATAAGTACCAACAACAAATGATGTTCAGTTGTTCACCATCATAATCAGTAACTATACTAACTTGCAATACAAAAACACCGCAATTGTAAGAGTCGTTTTGCATGGGAAGGTTCAATAGCGCAGGTTGCCATTCGATGTTTTGCAAGGCGTTGCTTTTTGCAGCGCATCGATACTTGAAATAAAATCTACACATAAGAAACAAGTTGAAGAAAAGACGAGCGCAGAAGAAACATTACTTTTATCAGCAAATACAAAATGTGGAAACTTCATACTCTTACCTTATAACAGTGAAACCGCGAAACTAGTCGTAGAATTGGTTATTACAGCGTAAATTTAGTAAGTCTCTGAAGATCTAGCATGATGTGTCTTCGTGCAGTTTAATGCATTTTAGCGATAACCTCTCATAAAAAGAATACAAAACACTTGAGTTCTGACTAATCATGCAAGAGTAAAACTAATATAAAATCTTTTGATTACGCTGAAAGCTGAATTGGTTGAATTGATGCTCATCCCGAAGTTACCAATATGTTAAGAAAACTAGAAGAAACAACGATTTATCAAATACTAAACTCTATTGTTTAATAGATGAAAGTAGGCTAGCCTAGCCTGGCTGTTCATCCGGTAGTAAAGTTAAACAAAATAGTTAAAAGCTATATTCATTTCTTTAACGTTCATATTCATTTCTTTAACAATTCTTTAACGTTCATCTATTGTTTAATAACTTATTTGTCAGGCCTCATGTATTATAATTGCATTTAGATCACCTAGTCAAGAGAACGAGGGGTTATACATTAACAGGGCCCTTTAATGTTACTGTTTAGGTGATAGAAAACCAACAAAAGCAGCTAACGCCCTATGTTTTGATGCGAAAAAATTAAAGTAAACATTGCGATTTACGTAGCATTTATCATACCTCATTGCTTTACAAGCCATAATGGTGGATGTCATTTTCGAACCAAATGGATCTATCAAATACAGCTTCTCCGAGGGTACATGCAAAAACTGCGTGAAAAACGTCATTTACATGTAAGTAATCAATAACAATGAAATAAGAGGAGCCGATGCAAGTTTATATATATGATAATACAACGGGATAAATGGTAGGCCTTGAAGACTTACTAAATAAACGCTGTAAAAACCAATTCTACGATTAGTTTCGCGGTTTGATCGCTCATCAGATAGACTCAGGTTTTGAACCCAGGACTTTGTGATTGAAAGTTTTACCTCTCCAACCACTCGGCCACCGGGCTGACAGCGTTTTCTATGCAATTTTCAGCTATACATACTCAAGCCCCTGCAACTGCAGGCTTAGCATTGAGCAGTTAGCCTAGTTGGCATGTGTCGGCAATGGCAGGCCTGATTTTATAAGCAATCAAATAAGAGGAGCCTATGTAAGTCTATATATATGAAAATACAACGGGATAAATGGTAGGCCTTGAAGACTTACTAAATAAACGCTGTAAATAAACACGTTAAAGAATTGTTAATTTATCCCGTTGTATAATCAATAACACTTCACCATTTTAGTCATATTGAATGTTCAACACTCACCAGTAAGTTCCAATGATTACCATTTAAATTGTAGGCGCCCAAAACAATTTCAGTTGGTGCAAGGTCAACCTAAAATAATGCACTCAATAAGTAATTAAACTTGTTTCACCAATTGGAATTCTGTGTCTTAAATTTTGCACGTAAGAGCATTATTGCACAGCAAACTTACTGAAAAATGTACTATTTAAATCTGTCAACTGCCATGCCTAATAATACTGTAGCTCGTAAATTGCACGCGAAACAGAACTTACCTGTGCCAGGGATCTGCGTTTTAACCGTGCAGAATCTCCGAGAATTGCGGAGCATAAAAACGAGTCCAATCGTAAAACATTATTCCGTCGTCCCACTACCATTTCGAGAACGTAATTAATAACCTGCAAAAAAGCGAGCACCGCAACTGCGATTTGCGAGAACTGCAGCGTGGTGCAGTGGTTTGGAGCGTCGTTTTTACGACGACCAAGATCGGAAGGTTAATGGTTCAACTCCCAACCAAGTCTCGCTGTTGCGTCCTAGGATAAGATGCTTCACGATGATTATCTCCGCTTGGTGGAATCTGGCAAGCAGCAAATTAAAGAAGTCAGAAGAAAATTCAACCGGAAAAACTTGGAAACAAAGGCAACTCCTAAGCGAGTCTGGATTCGTCCTACGCACAGCGCCTCCGCCGCTTTCTCGTGATAAAAGGATAAAAATGAAGAAATCAGAAATCAAATCAGCATTTAAGTAAGGTAATTTCCGATGAAAGAACATCGAAGATGATATACAAAAATCGTCTTCTTTAACTTGCTGGAAACACGTAAATGCATATCTGAACGGCAAACGAAGTTACACAAGGTCAAAGCACTTCTGCATAAACTTCAGAAGCCGATTGCGATAAGGAAGTATACTCAACACAAACTAGGATTTGCACTAAATGGAGTTGTAAAGCAAACCTTCTATTTTACATGTAAAATAGTATTTTACATACTATTTTACATAAGTGGCACTTACCAGTGATTTTTGAATAAAGTGCAAAAAGAATCATGCGTCAACAAATACTTCTTGTGTAGCATAGTTGCTACAAATAGAATTTTGGGGGATTTGCTCTACAAGTCATGCACCTGAAAAAGCAAATTTTTTTAAAAGCGGAAAATTTAAAGCATGAACTCGGAAGATTTTTAAAAGCTGTTAATCACAACTACTGATAGCAGAACACAAGACAACACAAAACGTGATCCGTTTTCAAGAAATTGCCAAAAAAATATGACAAATTGTCTGATACAGAACAAGTAATAATATCATTGCTTTAGAAGGAGCCACACTGGTACTTGTACGTTACCTGCACTAATGCGTGCAGTAGTGAGCCTACTGCCTAGCAGAGACGTCCGGTATTCACATTTCAAAATCCTAATTCGATCTCAATCCGCAACGATAAATCCATTCAAATCCGAAAACAGAATCTAAATCTTGAATAATCCTACATAATTTACATTTTTTCTTGTAAGTTACCAGCCCTGGTGCAGCAGTGAGCAAACTGAATATACAGGCTGTCCCAAAAAAAAAAGACACCATTTGGATCACAAATGGTGTCATTTTTTTTGGGACACCCTGTATATTAATGTGAATTCATGCAACAAAGCTTAAAATGTTGTACCGTATGCAGTTTTGCATAAATATTTGAAAAGTCTTCACGCCGTTATTATACCTGTAGAAGTAACACGCAACTTGTTCCAAAAAGTCGCAAAACAATTGCTATTTCCTTCACATTATCATGACAATAATTTTTATTCAACAGTAGACTTAACATTAGCACGTTTAGTTTTTCACAAAGCACAGAACACATTTACGCACATAGGCTTGTCTCAATGGAAATCTAACTGCTACTTTACTTACCAGTATCAGTAGGCAAACACAAATGAGGAAGAAGGGATACTGAATTGGACAGAACTTGGAAACCTTTTGCTAGACAAAAAATAAAAACAATGAAAAGTTTGGCAGCATGTTTTCAGAAAGCAAATCTTTGATTTAGCATACAATGCATGATAGCAAAATGTAACTGTGCAATAATATCTTTTTTTGAACAAGCAAACAATCTTTAAACTCTGCACCATGCAAATAAAATACAAGTATTATGCAGAATAGGGTACTAGTACCTTTTAAATGGCGCATGAACGTGTACTTTCTAATAAGTGTTATTGCAACAAGCACAATGAAAATGTGAGTACCACTGTTTAGTTGTGGAGCTTGAACTTTTGCATTGGAGTTTGCAAGGCAAGGTAAAAGCTGAAAACACACAATTGAAACATGTTTCTCACATTGCAAGTCAATTAACAAAATAAAATGACATAATTATGATACTCCAGATCATCTCGAAAGCAATATTTGAGACTAGGGAGTAAACATTAATTGCTGTAAATTTAAGATTGCACATCGGCTAAAGTATATATTGAAATGCCTCTCACACTGCACACGTTAAAAAGAGGACCAGATACTGAATACAAAATCTATTCGTAACTTTGTAAGCAAACATACAAGTACTGGCACTTGCTGTTAAATTTAGCATTAATATCTCACAATTCATGATAAAATCATAGATTATCGGTACTGTACCTTTCTCATCATTGATCTTATAAAAGACTGATTTTAAAAGGTGAACAGAATGCAAGTGTTGTTTAATTTTTTCATGCAACTCCAATTCATCATTATTTTCTGTGCCAAATGTTGTCCAACATAAGGAACAGCTTTTCTGCACAGAACAATCACCAATCAAGTCCAGGCATTGATCTAAATCTGATCCATAGCCAAAGCTGAGCTTTGACAAGATGGACGATGACATGAAAAATTAGAGATGATAAATTAGTCCAGATAATTACCAGTAAATGATAGCTAATTCTGAATGGGTGTACTTACACATGTACCAACTGCACAACTAAAAAAAAACATATCTTTGTTATAGCTGCATAGCCCAGTCGCAGTATTATGCATGCCCATAACGAGTGGTGGGACACATCTCTATGATTATAGCATTACAGTATTACTTGTTGCACAGTTTCCGTCACTCATTGTTAATATTTTGCTACTCTGAACAGCTGAACAGTTAAATATGTACTGGTACCATAGATTTACACGAGTTAATTTGTTTTGATGTTTTGATATTTACCCTCACTTGTTCTGTTGTTAGTGTGCTTTGGTTTGCGACCTAGCACCATTGTGCTGTACTGTATCATTTAGGCTAGAAAATGCCGTAATGCCAGGGCAATGCAGAAACGTTGTAGCATTGGCGAGCTGTGCTGTGTGAAATTAACGGACTACCGGTAAATTAACTTCCGTCAGTACTTGATAACTTCCGTTTAATTTTTGTAAACCCTTATTTCTCTTATTGTTGGTTACGTTTGACATTGATGAACCAGCAAAATAAGACCAATGATGTAAAAAAGCAAGACAAAAACAATAAAACATATTGCTTGTGAGCAGAAAAATTGCCTAAATGCTTACGCAAACGTTAATATTATAAAAATTTTAAGCTTTTTTTTGAAAAGAAATGTCCTTTTAAGCCAAAATTAACTATATACCAGTAACAAATTTAATTAACTTCTGTTAATTGGAGCTGAATTTAACAAATTAACGTTAATGGAAGTACATAACTGCGTTAACGAAGTAGTGGTCAACAAAGCTAACGTTTTGTAATAACTAGCCCATCTATGGTATCGGTATTTGGCCTAATTTACTTTCTCAACATTGTCACTGTGTCAAGCTAACCAGCACCTACCAGTATACGCTATCCACACCAATTTTTCTGACCTAACTAATAACTAGCCTAAATCATTCTAAGCTAATTTTTGTAAACGCTTACTTCTCTTATTGTTGGTTAAGTTTGACATCGATGAACTAGCAAAATAAGACCAATGATGTAAAAAAGCAAGACAAAAACAATAAAACATATTGCTTGTGAGCAGAAAAATTGCCTAAATGCTTATGCAAACATTGATATTATAAAAATTTTAAGCTTTCTTTTGAAAAGAAATGTCCTTTTAAGCCAAAATTAACGATAGGCCTATACCGGTAACAAATTTAATTAACTTCTGTTAATTGGAGCTGAATTTAACGATAATGGAAGTACATAACTGCGTTAACGAAGTAGTGGTCAACGAAGCTAACATTTTGCATTAACTTGCCCATCCAGTCTATGGTGCCGGTATTTGGCCTAATCTACTTTCTCAACATTGTCACTGTGTCAAGCTAACCAGCACCCACCAGTATACGCTATCCACACCAATTTTTCTGACCTAACTAATAACTAGCCTAAATCATACTAAGCTCCCAGCTTCTTCATTCTGCAAAAATTACCTTGTCTAGTCTACCTGGCACAACTGCTATCAGTCTAACGTCATCTGCGCATGTGCGAGTGCTAGGTGCCACACGAGCTAGTAGTCCGGTTATTTAACAGGTTTACAACACCGGAATGTGCTAGTGGTCCGGTCATAATGTGCGAATGAACATGGAATGTGCGAGTACGGTGATGTGCGAGTGATTGGTTATGTGCGAGTGGTCCGGTCATAATGTGCGAGTGAACATGGAATGTGAGAGTCGAAATGTGCGAGTGGTCCGGTCATAATGTGCGAGTACAGTGATGTGCGAGTGGTCCCCATAATGTGCGAGTGCGGTGATGTGCAAGTTGAAATGTGCGAGTGGTCCGGTCATAATGTGCGAGTGAACATGGAATGTGCGAGTGGTCCGGTCATAATGTGCGAGCAAACATGGAATGTGCGAGTGGGAGCACGGTGATGTGCGAGTGATTGGTTATGTGCGAGTCGAAATGTGCGAGTGCGAGTGACGATGTGCTAGTAGCACATTTGTGCTAGTGACGTCATTTCACCCCTGTTGCGATTTTGGCACCCAGACCGAAAAAGGTTGCCCACCCCTGGACAGGGCATATGGAATGGAAGGAGAATTTTGGTATGGAATATAGAAGATGCTCAGAATGGAATGGAATGGAAGATCGTCTTCTATACTAACTACTTATTAGGCTATACAGTATATATCAAAACTTACAAGAAATTACGAAGTACTACCAAACTAGAATGAGAATAATTAGTTACTTTTCGGTTCTGCAGTGTAAGTTTTTAGCCTGTAGTGACTGACTGTATCGTTCTTTTGCGTTAAGCATCAATACATTGTTTACGCCTATGTAGGAGCGTATTAAGGGGGGCATTGTGCCATGTCCTCCCCTTTTTCACTCTGCCTTTTAGGTAAAAAGAACAAAACTGATGGTGCCACTTATCTAAAATATGCCAGACTCTTTCGATGATTTCTGTAGCTCATGGCCAGGGGCAGATCTAGGGGATAAGATGAGGGCCAGGGGTATACATCTTCCCACTAGCCATTTTCAAAAATGTTTTGGATGTGTACAATTTTTCCATAATTTCGAACCTCTTCAATAGCGATAAACCTTCACTTTAAGCTCGCATAATCGAAAATGTGGAAACAAATTGCATCATGTTTGGCTGAGCACTCAGAATCAGGGTAAAAAATTCAAACAAAATTTGCCTGAAAATTATTCAAAAATGGATTGCTACCTTAACGTGGTGGGGAGGTTTGAGTTTTCAATGATCCTTAGAGCAATTCCGTCGGTAGTGTTTAATCGCTTCCATCAGGGTCACCCATGGCGGTAAGGTCGAAGGGGAGAAACCGACCAAGCAGCTATTCAAAGCTGTAGCTACTGTAAATGGAAAGTTGTAATAACAATATTCATGCTGCATCGGACGGCGCGCAGGATAAAAAGGTCCGCGTTCGAGTTTTAGGCAGAGGGACTCATTCGAAAAATAAGCTGCAGTCTCCCCCACAAGCTGACCGTCACCGGAAACCCACCACCGCAGTCGCTAAGCGTTTTGGGAGGCAAATGGGGGCAGCGCACAGAAAATGTACTCGAGTTGGACCTAACTGCCGGGATCTAGCTATCGGGAACTGGAACGTTTCGTCACTGACAGGAAAAGAGTAGGAGCTTGTTTGCGAAGCCCAACAGTATCGCCTTGATGTTGTGGGAATTTCATCAACAAAGCGCCGGGGTTCTGGAACTGTCGAGTTGAACGGTGGGTGGAAAATTTTCTACTCAGGTGTTGATGCAGCAATGTCTACTCAAGCTGGTGTTGGCTTACTTGTGAGCCCCAACATAGCTGAGTGTGTCGTTGACTGGGTACCACTGGGAGGAAGGGTTTGTCTTCTAAAGCTAAGGCTGCAGGAGCGATTTATGTGTATCTTGCAGGTGTACGCACCTACTGTAACATAGAATCACAATGCGAAGCCTTTCTGGAGGAAGTTGAGGTTGCATTGGGAAAAGCAACTTCATCAGAATCCCTTGTCCTTTTGGGCGATTTCAATGCACATGTGAGCATCGACAATGCAACCTGGAAAAGTGTTATTGGGCAACAGGATGACCCTGACATTAACTGTTTATTGCAGTTCTGTGCCACTAATGGGCTGTGCATAATGAACACATTTTTTCAGCACAAAAGAATTCATAAGTACACCTGGTACAGAGACTCTCTGGGACAACGCTCCGTGATTGATTTTTGTATCGTTTCGGCGGACTTGTTTTCTACAGTGTCTGATGTTCGTATTAAAAGAGGAGCTTAGTTGTCAACTGATCACCACCTAGTTGTCTGCACTTTGAAACCCTTGAAAAAACGAAAGACTTTTCGACCACGAGAAACTTATCGAATCAAATGGGAATCATCGGCTGACAAAGAGGTACGAACTGCATTTGCAGACAACATTGCATCTAAGTTCAAAGAACTTCCGACCTCTACTGAAGACATTGAAACTGAGTGGTATTTGTTTCAAACAGCAGTCATTACGTCCGCTACTAACTGTTGTAGACGTAAGCGTGTTAGAGGGACGAAGAGTAGCGAGAAAAGAACTCCTTGGTGGAACCAAGAAGTTAAACAAGCTATTCGTGCGAAAAAAGTGGCCTATAAGGCCTGGCTTGCAAATACGTCATCACTTGAACTTCGTTCGCAGTACTCTGAAGCACGTAAGGCGGCAACCGCAAAAGTTAAACTGTCTAAGGAAAGTGCCTGGAAGGAATTTGGGGAAAGGTTAGACGATGATTTCAAAACGGTAAACAAAGTGTTCTGGCAGACAATTCGCCGTTTGCGTGGAAAAAGATCTCGAGCCGCTCTCTTTATCGAAGATTCCAATGGTGTGACTCTGAAAGATTAAGATGCTGTTTTGAATCGGTGGATAGACTACTTTAGTGATCTTTTAAATGCAGTTGATGCAGATGCTACACCGATACAAATTCACGAGGAACAGGTTGGGGAAGATGTTTTGTTGATCTTGAAAAAGCATATGATCGCATTCCTAGAGACAAGCTTTGGGCGGTGCTGTTGCAGCATGGCATTGATGGCCAGTTACTAACTGCTATTAAGTCGCAGTACATGCATTTCGAGGTTTGTGTTCGTGTTAACAATGCAACGACGAAACCTTTCAGAGTAAGTGCAGGACTGCGGCAAGGCTGCTCTCTTTCATTTATTCTGTTCCTTATTTATATGGATAGAATAGTTAAGAAAAGTGAGTCTTGTGGCGGAGTAAAGATCGGTGATTGCACTGTACAAGGTCTGTTATTTGCAGATGATCTTGTGCTTCTCGACTCTACCCAAAATGGTCTCCAGCAAGCTCTTGACAGGTTTTCGGATGCATGCTCTGTTGCCGGAATGAAAATCAGTTCAACAAAAACAGAAACCATGTGCCTGTCCAGACAACCGAAGCAGTGCTCTCTCCAAATTGATGGAGTACCACTAAAACAGTCAGAGAAATTCAAGTACCTCGGCGTCTCATTCACAAGTGACGGCAGACAGAATAGCAAATTGGATATCCGCATCGGAAAAGCAAGTGCAGTAATGCGCCAGCTCCACCGATCTGTGGTACTGAAACGGGAGCTTTGCACCAAGGCAAAGCTATCCATTTTCAGATCGGTCTATGTTCCTATTCTGACTTATAGCCACGGGTGTTGGATCATGAATGAGAAAGTGAGGTCTCGAGTTCAAGCAGCCGAAATGGGATTCTTGCGAAGAATTAGCGGTTGAACCTTGTTGGACAAGGTTAAAAGTGCAGATATTCGTGAATCTCTAAACATCGAATCGCTGCTTCTCCGACTAGAAAGATCGCAACTGCGTTGGTATGGACATGTGGCACGAATGTCCCAAGAAAGAATAGCCAACAAACTGCTCTTGTTCAACACCGATTGGTCGAAGGCGTAGAGGCCGTCCCAGAACTCGATGGTGAGATTACGTAGAAGATCTTAGTTGGTCTCGCCTTGGCATCCCAGCAGAGCATCTATTCTTTGTTGCAGAGGATCGAGATGCTTGGAGGATCCAACTCGAGCTGCTGCCCCAGCGACCCCCAAGGATAAGCGGGTCCAGAAAAATTGATTAATCGATTGAATTATTCAAAAAGCACTAAAAAAGCCATTACAGCATGTAAATTATCATAATTTTTCCGGGGAAGCATACTCCGGACCCCTTAGAGCTTTTCGTGCTTCTCAATCAGCTTCAAATTTGTTCTGTCGAATATAACACGCTTGAAAAAATGTGGAAACTATGCCCCCCCCTCTTTAAATTTTTCGCTACGCCACTGGGTTTATGCTTACGTGCATGGGTTTATTAATTGTGTTTTTTTTGCGATGTAAGATTGTTCAACGAATGAGCATGACTAGTTTCAGGTTGGAAGGCTTATCCTGCAGATAACGCGCATGTTGCATAATTTAATAATAATGGTTCATTTTTAACGTAAGGCCTACGTTAAATTACATTAGAATGGAGGAATGGAACGGAATATTATGGAAAAAAATTTTAGTATGGAATGGAAAATTTTTAATATGGAATGGAAGAAATTTTGCAATGTGGAACATGGGAAAATCGTCTTTCATTTCATTCCATAGCATGCCCTGCCCCTGGACTAAAGCAACAAGCGAACTTGTTGCGGGCTTGTTCACCAGCCCTGTAGCCTACCGGGCCACCTCTAACGCTGAAAGTTGAGCAGGGAAGCTGTTAATAACAATTTGAGTCTTTAGTTTGACCTGAATTAGAAGCGAAGCTCTTTACTACCTACATGGCCACCTAATAATTTCAACTTTTATTAAAAAGCATAACGTGAAAAACAAAAATATTTTATTTTCTAAAAATATAGCGTAAATTATCACTAGGGCCCGCTAAAGTCAATAAAGTCAAAATTTTTTCAAGACCTTGTTACAAGATCAAATGTGTACTAACGTTCGTTTCAGGTGTTCAGGAGTCTGTTTTGGTAGATTTTATAAGTCAAAATTTTGCATTAAGTCAAAATTTGTCAAAATTGTCTTTATCACAAATTTCCTTACAAAAACGAACAAATTTCTATTTTTTAAAAATTTTTTTGAATTTTTGAGCTGCTATTAAAATTTTATGTGCAGTTTTATTTGATTTTAAACTTTTGAAATAGCTGCAATATTTGCACTATCGTCACAATAATGCGTGCGGTAATTGAGAAGGAAATAGCACCTATTATGCATGAAACGTCATTGTAGATGACAGACAGACAGACCAGTTTATTTTCATATTACAACTACTAGCACTCAAAAAACTTTAAAAAGGAAAAAACAGTAGATTTAAGGTAAACATGCAACTAAAACTCATTTACTTGCAATATGAGGAAGCCGTGAAGGGACGTAAGGTCTTCGAGTCAAACGACTACCTTTTGTTTGCTTTCATGAGCAGAGTGATGCTCACATTTAATTCTCGTTGTAGCAGCAATAAGATAGCCACATCTTTTAATATGTGGCTAATTAAGAGAAAGAACTACAAGTAAAATCTAGTGACTTAATTTTAATACGCAACCGATATTTGCTCGCGATATGTTAGCGTAAACTTTTTAAGTTTTAAACGTTGAATAGCAGTTGGTATCGAATTCCAAACCTTAGACCCCTGATACTTGATAGACCTTTGCGCACGGCTTGTTCCAAACAGAGGAATTGCTAAATTATCACTAGAGGAAGACCTAGACCAATGACACCTTGTGAAAATACGTTTGAAAATATTTTGGCAATGACACCTTGTGAAAATACGTTTGAAAATATTTTGGTAGGGAGTGGTTAACAGATTTGTGGACAAATTTCGCCATTTCCATTTTAGATACATCTCTTACTTTTAGAATGCTTAGACGATCAAAACACGGTGTCACATGCTCGTGCCAATTTAAAGAACAAATCGCGCGCACAGCTATGTTTTGTAGCAATTGCAGCTTTTTATGGTGCGATGTATACGTTGAGCCCCAAAGAAAAATTCCGTATAAAATATGAGGATAAACTATCGAGTAGTAGAGCGTTAAAAGAGCGGAATTGGGTGAATAATGTTTCAATTTAGTCATTTTACCTATATTTTGAGATAGTTTATTTTCAATTTTGGTAAGATGGGGTGAAAAGTTCAATTCTTGATCTAGTTCAACCCCTAAATATTTTAACGATTTATCGTTTCCGATACATGTATCATCGTATAGCAGAGAGAATTGTATTTGAGGGGCTAGGAGCTTGGGATTTACGACTATAAGGTTTGATTTCGTCGGATTAACTGTCAACTTATTTGTATCCATCCAGTTTTTCAAAGAACTTAATTCAGAGTTACCAATTATTTCAAGATCAACTATGTTTTTAGCGGTCAGGAATAAACAAATGTCGTCAGCAAACAGTCTTGGTATAGTTTGTAACGCATTTCTCATATCATTAACATAAAGGATGAAAAGTAACGGGCCAAGAACTGATCCCTGAGGAACACTGCATTCTACGTCAACCAAGCTAGATTTGTATCCAGACGAACAAACATACTGCTTTCTATTGTTTAAATAACAATTAAGGAGTTTGTAACATGGACCACATATACCATGATAGTCCAATTTGTAAAGCAGTATGCCAAAATTAACCGTATCAAATGCTTTTATATATCTAACGCTATTACACACGAAAGGTTTCCACTGTTAATATTGTTACAGCATTCAGTAATTACATCAATGAGAGGATATATGGTGCTGCGTTTCTTTCGAAATCCACTTTGGCGGTCATATAGTATATCATACCTATTAATAAAACTAAGAATTCTGGTTTTAATTAACTTTTCTATAACCTTAGAAAAGATAGGTAAAAGGGAAATAGGTCTGTAGTTTTCGAATAAACTTTTTTCCCCGGATTTAAATATTGGAATAACTTTAGCTATTTTCAACATATTTGGAAAAACACCTTGGTTGAACATGAATTCGATAAAGTAGGTCAGGTAGGGTGCAATGATAAGCGAAGCTGTTTTAATGAAGAACGGTGACAAGTCGTCGGAGCCAGCAGCTTTTTTTCTTTAAAGAATTCAGTTCATTAAAAACTTCATTGTAGATACGTGGTATCAACGCAATAGAAGATGCAACTTTGCCAGACTTATGCAGAAAATATTTAAAATTTATATTTGGTTCATTAATGTTTTGAGCCAGTCTGCGATTTATGCTGCCAAAAAAATTATTAAACGAATCGGCTGTAAGTTCAGGTTCTTCAACGCGTTTTTCATCAATGCTCATTACTGATGGCAAATCAAGCGACTTCTTGTTGCCACTCAACAATTGCCGCAAAACGTCCCAGGTTTTTTGAGGGCTGTTTTTACTATCATGTATAGCTTTATAAAAATATATTTTTTTAGAAGCGGTTTTAACACGAGTGAGCACATTTGAGTATTTTTTGTAAATATCTCGTTCGATGGAATTTGGGCTCAGAAAATGTGTTCTGTGCAACTTTTGTTTTTTCTTAATCGAGATAAGAATACATTTTGTAATCCAAGGTTTTTTGTTCAAGCGTTTTTGCCTGCGTGATAGTTTCTTAAGCGGTGCATGACGATATGTTGCTAGTTTAATGACCTGAACAAGAGCGGAGAAGAATTGATCGAAATTTTTTTCGTCCAAATTGGGCGAGTCGTTTAACAGTTTATCCAGCGATGCTTTAAGATCGCTGTTGAAATTATCACTATTAAATTCTTTAAGTGACCGGGTATAGTGATTAGTTTCATCAACTTCACGTTTTGAATGCTTAAGTATGACCAGTGGTGTAAAAAGTATTTTCAAACTGTACTTAAATAAGAGTATTGTTACTGACGGCAAAACTACTCGAAGTAAAGTAGAAAGTATTGACTAAAAAAAGCACTTAAGTAAAAGTAAAAAAGTAGTTATTTAAAAACTACTCAAGTAAAAGTACTCGTACAGCGTTTTCAAACGTTAAAGCGTCAACTACACACTTGCCGCTGCGGCGATGATGGACTTGCTTTGAAGGTGGCAAAATGGTGAAACAAAAGAAATTATTACCGCCAGATGGGCGATTGGATAGCGCGTCTGCTTCTGGAACGGTAGACTTGGGGTTCGATTCAGAGTTGGGTTAAACCAATGACTTAAGAATTGGTATTTATAGCTTCCCTGCATGACGTTTAGTATCAAAGGCGACAGCGTAATTCTTATCGCATGGAGTGAAGTTTCCATGGCGATGACGAGACCGAGTGTTATGGAGTTGAATAATGGAGAATTGGAGTGTAAATACAGATTTTAGGCGCAACAAGGGATTTCAAGGCGAGACTGTAACTCAATTGCCACAATAGTAAACTACTTCTCCTTTTCTAAAATAAAAACTACCCAAGTAGAGTTACTTTATACTAAAAGTACTTAAGTAAACGTAAAAGTAGCCAAAAAAAAAACTACTCAAAAAAGTACTCGTTACCGAAAAAAACTACTCAAGTAATCTACTCAAGTAAAAGTATTTCGTTACTTTACACCACTGAGTATGACAAATATCGGGTAGTGGTCAGTTAACGCACATTTAACAATACCCGGAACTGATTTATATCTAAATACATTGGAATAAACATGGTCAATGGTAGTCCGTGAAACTGGAGTAATTCTTGTATGCAAATCAATCAGTTTATAAAACGAATTATTATTTAGCATATTCAAGTAACTACGTGTTTTGCCGCAAGCTTCATTTGTTTTTAAATCGATGTTTACATCCCCCAAAATAACGCAGTTTGAATTATCAGCAGTAATTTTAATTAAAGAATTATTTAATTTATCGAAAAAATCGTTAATATTTGCTATTGGGTGTCTGTAGCCTATATGACACAGACGAGGAGGGTCTCACTATTTTTAAATCGTAATTTTACGCACAAGTCTTCGCAGTTCGGATCGTTAATTGAATATTTTTGTATCACTTCATTCTCTAACGTTTCGGAAACGTACATGGCAACCCCTCCCGCATTTGCCTTGGAATTCTTAGTTACGATATTATATCTAGCTAGGTTGACGAGGCGGAGATTTGATGTGTCTTTTAAACGAGTCTCACTTAAACAAATCAAGTTTGGTAAGGTGTTCAATTCGGTAAGGAGATGATAAAAGTCATCAAAATTTTTTTGTAGTGAGCGAATGTTCACGTGCAACGCAAAAAGTCTATCGGTAGCAGGATCAAAGGTAGGAATCGAACCACTGTCGTAGTAATCGAACTGCTTAGTATTTTCGGTTAAAGCATTTATCATTTCATTAGCAGTTTCAAAATCCTCGGCATTTGGGTCAAGCATAATGTTAGTCAGCTGCTGCTTCACGTCCCCGGCCATGCGCATAAATTGTCAAGCACAGCAAAAATAACACAGTGTTAAAGTAAAAGCACAAACAATGCCTATGTAGGCCCAGTGGTGTAAAAAGTATTTTCAAACTGTACTTAAATAAGAGTATTGTTACTGACGGCAAAACTACTCGAAGTAAAGTAGAAAGTATTGACTAAAAAAAGCACTTAAGTAAAAGTAAAAAAGTAGTCATTTAAAAACTACTCACGTAAAAGTACAGCGTTCTCAATCGTTAAAGTGTCAAACGCACACTTGCCGATGATAACTTGCTCTGAAGGTGGCAAAATGGTAAACCAAAAGAAATTATTACCGCCCAGATGGCCGAGTGGATAGAGCGTCTGCTTCTGGAACGGTAGACTCGCGGTTCGATTTAGAGTAGGGTTAAACCAATGACGTAAAAGTTGGTATTTACAGCTTCCCAGCGTGACGTTTAGCATCAAAGCCGACAGCGTGAAGAACAAACCCGCAAGTTCATTTGTCGTGCCGTTCGGAACCACGCTTAGCGAGATTTCCCCATCTCGTAGTGGCAGACAGGTGGCTTGAAATTCCTAAGCAAACTCGATATAACGCCTCTATCGCAAAGAAGAATGAACATTTGAATAAATCAGCATTAACTCCAAGCGGAAACCTGCTTATTTCTGTAAACACTTCAATTTTAGCTTTGCAATTTGCTTTTTTCTATAGTTAAGGTTGAAAGAGAAATGCGACTGTTTTATTGCTAGGCCTACAGGTTTATGGAATAGGACATATTACTGTGAACATATTAAGCATTTTCTGTAACTTGCGGTCATGCGGATGCGGTCATGCAGTAATTGCAGACAACCAGCGGCGTACGCAGGATTTTTCAATGGGGGGGGTTTAAAGACGTCACATCGTGATGACGTAAAATACTACGTAATACCACGTCATCACGATGTGACGTCACTGGCAGTGTCAATTTAGATTTTTAACGTTTATAATAATTTTTCATCAAACCGGACGGTTATAGCGTAGTGTTACAGATGTCGCTATCGATGCGGAAGATTTGGGGTTCAATTCCCAGGCCGGTCAAATCAGACACAGTGTAGCCAACGGCTCGCCACCGCTGCGACGTTTCTTCGGACCTGTGTTGCCCAAGCGCTAAGACGCGGGGTCGGACCCCGCCACTCGCTACCATGCTTCGGTACTGCAGTGAGTTTAATGAAAGGAGTACGGTGACGATTTGATTTGATTTATTAAAAAATTTTGTGTGCAGTCATAGCTACTGCAGAGACACCGCATTTAAGGAAACTCCTACTTACCAACTGCTTCACAGCAGTATCATCAATGACAAAAATGCAGTTCAAGCAAAACTCATCAGAAAAGTTGGATTACCAGTATTGTTGCAAATCGCATCGTAATGAAAGTTTCGCGAGATTAAATTAGAAAGTAGAACCGTACAGAAAAAAACATGATAGCAATTTCGGCAAGCTCTGCTCAAAAAGTCGGTTTGTTTCAAAATTAAGTAAGAATTAACTTTTTCTGCAATTGTCAAGGGGGGTGACTCCCGGCCCCCTCCTTTGCATACGCCACCAAGGGTCATCTCTGCGACTTAACAACTGGGGAACACAGAAACGTCGCAGCATTGGTGAGCTGTTGGGGCACTGTGCCGATTTGACTGGCCCGGAAATCAAGCCCCAGATCTTCCGCACCGATAGTCTGTGCGCTTGACCACTAAGCTAACGACCAGTACCCTCCCAGAAATTGAACCCAAAACCTCCCGAGCTGATAGCGATGTCTTTGGTTAACCCAAACTGGCTGGTTAGGTTAACTCGAAGTTATGACATCGCAAGCGGAACATCCGCCTACGTTACAACCATTCTCTTCCAAGAATACCTCCTGCGCTGGAACGTTGTGTTGTCCAGCCTTGATAGCCGTTGAAAACAATCGCTTCATGACACCACAACACAACTCCAGCTTTAACAATACCCATTTACTTTGTCCTGGCTTGCATTTTGTGTTAGTCGTTGGTTCAAGCGCTACCCACCTGAAAAGTTTGACCACCGGAATTATTGCATCACAATGAAAGTTTATCGAGATTAATAAGCAAGTTGGATAGTAGCCTACAGAAAAACATGACAGCAATTTCGGTAAACTCTGTACGAAAAAAGGCGGATCGTTTCAAAAAGAGAGGTTTTTATTTTTTTAAATCGTTAATAAGGGGGGGGGTTGACCCCCCTCCCCCCCCCCCCCCCCCCCCCCGTGCGTATGCCACTGCAGACAACAAGTGACATTACATGCGACGCAACTTTGCAACGCAAGATGTCAGGTGCAACGAGGGATTTCAAGTGACGTAACTCAACGATTACTTTGTACTTTTCTAAAATAAAAACTACCCAAGTAGAATTACTTTATACTAAAAGTACTTAAGTAAACGTAAAAGTAGCCAAAAAAAAACTACTCAAAAAAGTACTCGTTACCGAAAAAAACTACTCAAGTAATCCACTCAAGTAAAAGTATTTCGTTACTTTACACCACTGTGTAGGCCTAATACAACTACAAACGTGAGCAGAAAGCAAAAAAAAAAAAAAAAAAAAAAACGACTAATACACCAGAATGCCAAACTAATATACCGGACTACTAACTAAAGATACCGGAATGCAAAACTTTATCCCGCTGTTTGTCAGAGATGTAAAGTGACTACATTAATCTACAATTCATCAACTATAACAACAGTAAATACTATCCACGTGTAAAGTCTTTTACAGCCACCATATGTTCAATGTTCCTAACAGGTACAAAGTGCTCCGCAGCAGTCATGCCGAAATGACGCATAGATGCATAAATGCATAATTGTTGGACAATTAATCTAATCCTATAAAAGCCTTGCGCTCTTTACACGTGGTCTTTTAAGTTGTAGCTTGCAAAGCAAAGAATGCCAAAACAAGCCAAATCTTCTATAGCGAAAGTTAGGCAAACTTGCCAGGAATATCCGGATGAGTTTTCTGCAACTCCTGCCGGCGACTTGCGATGCAACCTTTTGCGACGTGCTAGTCAAATGCGACAAAAAGTTTTTTGTGAAAAGTCACCGAAAAAGTAAGCAACACCAAGGAAAATTGGAGACGAAGAGCAAATCTCAAAGTAAGCAAACCTTTTTACATTTCGATCAAGTAAACTTCAAGGAACAGGTTGTTTCTTCATCCTTAGCTGCAGATATCCCACTTCATAAACTGAACCATCCTTCTTAAAGTCTCTGTTTGCTAGAATGGGAAAAGTATTGCCTTTGGAGACTGCAGCCCGGGCATGTGTTGCTAAATTGGCATCCCAAAAAGATGAACAAATTCAATAATTACTTCGTGACAAAAAATTTTTTTTGATTGTGGATGAAGCAGAGGTTGCTAAACAAAAGTATATTAGTGTGCTTGTGGGCAGCTTAGATGCTCCACATCAGACATTCCTCGTTAATTGCCATCCACTTGACAGCGGTCACAATGTTAATAGCAGTATTATTCTGCACACTGTGGATGACATATTGCGACATCTTGAAATAAAACGTGAGAATTTTTCATTGTTCTTGACTGATGCTGCTCGGTACATGTCTTCGGCTGGAACGACATTAAAGGAATTATACCCTTCTTTGATGCATGTCACCTGCGTTGCGCACTTACTACATAACTGCGCTATGCGTGTGCGTGCTCATTTCAAAAATATTGATGAAGTAATAGCAACGATCAAGGCAGCAACAATCAAAAACAAAGATCGCAAGAAAGATTTTCATGATGCTGGTCTGCCATCTCCTCCTGACCCCGTAATTACAAGATGGGCAACTTGGCTTGGAGCTGCCTTATATTATAGTGAAAACCTTCCAGCTGTTCGTACCATTGTCAACAATTGGACAAATGCAGGCCTCTTAGTCAGCAGAGCACAAGACGCTATCAATGTGGAATGTTTGGAGTCGGACTTGGTTAAAATAAAATCAATACCGGACTCTAGCAACCAACGTAGAGTTCTTAGAAGGAAGTGCCTGCACAATAACCAAAGCATACGGACTGCTGAAGAATATGCAATTCGATGATGATCCTTGCGCAATTAAAGACTACATTAACAAACGACTATCCAACTCTGATTTAGAAACAATAATAAACTGTAGCCTACCAACTTGACAATTGACCCAACAAGCTACGCACTATTGCAAAAAGCCCAGCCAACCTCTGCTGCTGTTGAGAGGTCGTTTTCTATGCTCAATAAATTACTGAGAAAAGACAGAAATTTTGATGTTAAGAACGTAAAAATATATATGATGCTGTATTACAATAAAACGTCCTTGTAATTATACTGCGCGGCTTTCGTTAAAAAAATCATAGACATACTGCTAGTGTACAGTACAGTTGCGATAGCAACGCAATTTTTTGTATTACACACTAATTGATACCGGTAAACACAATGGCTCGTTATCCTAGGTTTTAACGTCATGCGTCGCTTTGTTGCATTAGCTTCAACACTGAGTAATTGAGAAAATGTTCGAAGTAGGCTACCTTTTCCTTTAAAAACTTATGAAAATTGCAGATTATAAAACATATTTAATTAATAAAGTGCAACAAGACATAAATAATACGCGGAAGCGGTTAAGTCAAAATTTTACTAAAATAAAGTCAAAAATATATTTTTTTAGGTCAAAAAAAAAAAAAAAAATGGCCCTAATTATTACACATATAAAAATGACGAAGATAACAGATAAGGGACCAAAATCTTTGTGATGTTGCAAATAAATTAATTATAGACAAGAACATTACTTAAAAAAAGTTACTTTAAAAAGGTCGTTCTTGACTTGAGAATTGATAAATTTTGCTATACTCTAAGAGTTTAAGAGGAGCTATGGGTACAAAATAAAATTCATTTAAGTGTTTTATCAAATCATCATGGTTTACACTGTAGGGAGGCAGCCAACTACAAACATTAAAACACACTTTTCCTGACGGATTCAAAAAGGGGGCAAAATAAGGTTCAAGCCTCCTCTGAATTTTCGTTATGCGTAGTAGGCCTAGTGGAGCGTGTGAAATTCGGTAATTTTAGCGGCATAAAACTGCAAAATAAGTACTTGATCGATTTTTACCTTCCTTTTTATATAAGTTTAGATCTGCCCTTACGTTCGTTTTACTGCTTGACATGCTTAATTTTGTTGTATTGTCCAAGATCCCGTTTTAGATAAGCGGACTGGATGCAAAAATAAAGCGGACAAAATCAGTCGCATAAACGTGCGTTTAATGATACGCGACAACGCGACAAAAATCATAATGTAAGTGAATGTAGAACGTTTTCGCGTGATCGCTAAACAGGGCAATGAAACAAACAAGGTGCGATAAAAAATTGTCGCGTGCCGCGTTGTCGTCTGTCGCTTATAGGTAAACGCACCTTAAGTGACGAATTCTTATTACTAACACCAAAGCAGTTACAAGCCTACAAAACAATAAATTACGACTCACTGTGAAAAACAAAGCAATCAAGCTGTTGAAACATTTAGGTTTGGTTTAAAAATTTTGTTTTATAAAATAAAAATACATCGGCAATGAGTCTATAGGCTACATAATTTACAAAAAGAATATTTTTACTATTACAGAACTACCGCAGCAAATTATGAGAAAAATTTAAATTCATGTAAAATTAGTTCTACTCTGGTTTTGGTTTCTTTCTTGCAAGCTGGATATACGACATGAAAACTACCAACTTTAAAATAAATAATATAAATATCTGATAAGTGCGGGAATTGTAAACTGATACGTATGAAATGAAAGTGCTGAGTGCAAAAATAAAAAATGCAACAAAATATCAAAAAAACTACTGATTTACAAACGAAACTAAAATTCAACATCTTTTCGAAAGTACTAAAAAGCAAAGGCAATTTTTACACAGTATTTTTAACAACATCAAAAATTCAACGTGGTTTTAAAATTAAATAAACTTATCACAACAGTATTTTTTACTGCCAACAGCCGACATTTTCTTGATTGAACAAACTAGCAAAATACAAACTAGCAAAATTTTTTGAGGGGTGGGGGTGTAAAAACATGAGGCAAATTTACCATGAATAGACAAAATTTTACGATAATCAGAGCAGTATCGCTATTAACGATATAAGGGTGAGGCCTGACAGGCGCAACGGGTTGTGTTCGCCTCTGAGCCACAATATATTTTAATAACTTAAAGCTCACATAAAACTGAAAGCTTGAAAGTTAACGCAATGAAACTGTTTTTGATATTCCTCCATTTTTTAAATTCATTTTGACCAAGCAATTTGATGGTTTGCTACCGCATTGAAAAGGCCTTTAATTAAATAAATGTGAAAATAGCCTTCAAGTCAATAAATAAAAATTTTGACAAAATATAACTTAGAAAATCACGCATTATCAGTCACAGTTGAAGGTAGTCAATTTTAAACTCTTTGTGGGGCACATGCACAAGCAACGGTAATTCCTTGATGCATGACCGGCACAGAATAGAGCGTAGTGATGGGTTGGGTTCTATCGGAAGCGTTGACGCAATGCCGGCAAGAACAACATTGCTGGATAACACCACTTGCATTTCGCCTAAAAAGAAAAGTATTTCAAAAAAAATAACGGTAACATGCTACAGCGGCATGGGAGCCTAACACGGGTGCTGGCCCATGCAGCTTACCATACGACTTCGTAGAAAAGGGTGTTAAATTTTTTACCAATAAACGTAGGCTTATTACTGCAAGGTCTTCATGCTCAGAAATTACATATGAAGGGCCCCAATTGCCCTAAACTCAAATCTGCATCACTGTTAAGCATATAATTTCAAAAGATAATGTGGGGTATCTAATCGTATGCATAAAATACTCCGACAAGTTTTAAGATAAAAAAGTTACAAAAAAATTTCAAAATTAGATCAAACTCATCGAGTCATCCTTACTTTTTTTTAAACACTCTTTAGTTTCTTTAGGCCTGAGGTCAAAAGATAAAAAATTAATCAGTTTTCGTCTTACCAAGAATGCCATGGCGCCAACGCCCGATCTTTAAGTCGTCGTAAAGAAGAAGAAGGAACCGGTCGTTCTGACTTGTAAGTGCAGTACTTTGGAGTATCCCGCTCGCACACGCCAGGCTAAAAAAACAGTTTGTAGATTTTTAATAGAATCTGATCAAAGTTAAAAGCAATGATACTAGCAGGCCAATTTTTTTGCCAACTCAAACCAGATAGTTTGACACAAAAATGATAATATCTTTAAAAGTGCATAACGATTGTAAATTTTTGCTTCAAATTAATTTTTTTGGTTGTTTGAAAAGGTAAGCTCATCAGCTACAATAGGTAATTTTTTCATTTGTATTAATTAGGCTAGGCAATAGGCCCGTAGGCTGTACAGTTATATGGTCTTCTTATAGCGCGAATCGGTCTTAAACCCATAAACCATTTGCGTCCATTCTACATAGACAAACACCTGTAATTTTTATTTGAGTAACATTACGAGTTTAAGTGACTATTGTTTATGGCAGGGGTGGGCTGCGGCCTACGATATCATTTTACGCAGCCCGCAGGCACTTACAGAAATATATAAATATCTAACGTAAATCAAGCCGAAGACGATTTTTTCATTTTTACTAAAAACTTACAGCTCCTCGCTGAATTTGAATGAAAAAAAGGACATCCGCGGGCGTGATGACTATTTTTTTGGTCTTCTCTTGATTTTGAGGGGAAAATTACACATCCGCGGACGTGATGACCTTTTTTTTGGTTTGCAGTGGAAAATTGGATATCCATAGACGTGATGACTTTTTTTTTCACTTGAATTTGAGTGGTAATTGAACATTCGCGTACGTGCAATTTTTCGAAAATTTTTTCAAATGCGGCCCCTCACGTGAACATAATTGCCCACCCTTTATTTATGGGGTTATTGCCTGCAATATGGTCATGAGAAGTAAATTTTTCGTCTGCAGAATTGCCGGATCCGCTTCTAAATTATAGTGTAAGATGCCGTTTTTTGCCACTAATAGTTCAACAAAAAGTCCCAACTGTTTTTTTAGAAAAAATCATTTCTCCCTCAAGGGTTTGAGCTATTCTAATCATATCATTAGCACCAAAAAACAAAATTTAGCTTACTAGTAAAAAATTCGAGAAGCGTCTTTGGCGGTGATGATGACTTCGGAATCTGAAAAAATTCAATAAAAATAAAACAGCCTAATAAGATTTGCAACTGGATAATAATTGCTCATTGCTCAGTCGTTTTGGAAAAGCATCAGCAAATTTTAGCCTAAGGTTTTTCCACAGCAAAATTATGACTGTAGGGCTGAAATGCAGTGAAATGAGAAAGTAACAACCTCATCTCGTTTTATGAAGCTTAAATTTTTAAGAGTTATTTATCTTACTAGGATGAAAACTTTAATGCATGATGACTTATCTTTCAAATAATAATGATAACTCATTTAAGCCAATTAAGCGAAATTAAAGATTTTAAAATAATTGAAAAAACCAGCTCCTATTTCATCTTGCTAGAACATCGCCGAAGTATAGGCCTAATAGCAGCTATTTTTTCCGAAAGCCTAGCACCAAACTCTGCTTATTTGTAAGACATCATGTTATTGCAACATAGTACGAGGTGATGTTTTGGTAGGTTAGATTATAATTACTGTATCGTAGTTTCTGTGCTGTTTTGCAAATAGTGTGTTTAATTTTTGCAAGCTGAGGCTGCAATAAGCAAAATTGCACCAGTTTCTCACGCGCTTACTTCAGTAAACACAATGATGTCACTTTCTATTATCGTTTCGCCTGTGCATGTCTCCTCATGATTTTCTTAAAGTAACGTGACTATCATAACACGAGCCAATAGGACTACAATGACGTAAACATAGGGAAATCACCCACAGAACAAATGAAATGGAGGGAAATGTTTTAAAATTCACCGTTTGACACTTAAAACTGATTTTCCCGTTTTTTACAATTTAGGCCAAGAATTTTGCTAATATATCGTCGCTGTTAAATAGCAATATATTGTGATTTATAAAATCTTTAAAGCTCAACTGGTGAGGCAAATTTGATAACAGAAACAAAAATTCTATAGCCAACGTTTCTAGAGAAAACAATCTCTTTTCATCAGGGCGTGAATCTGAATGAAAGCAGTGAGTTACAGCTGCAGAATAACACTGTGACAACATGTTCAGTTTATATATTGTGATTTAGTCTGCACCAACTGGAAGGTACTGTAGACTATTCAAAAAATTAGTAATTTTAGGACCAAGTTTTTGATCACCAGCGCTTTTGGAAAACAAGAGTTGACAAATAGAATTCTATTTGAATAAAATTTTATTTTTATAGTTTTAGCTTTCCCCTGAAGAGGTCCACGGCAAAACAGTCTGTCGGGGGCTCCTCAATATGCTTTTATTGGTGATTTACTGGGTTGTAAAAATACTACCAAGTCTTAGATATTTACTCTGATAGCTCTTTCGGTTCGTCATCATAAAGATCAGGATGTTGGAAGTTAACATTGGAGATGTCTGGATGATAAAGATCCTGTTCATCAACAGCTGCGTTTTCAGAAACCCTGTAACAAAGTATAGGTTAGTTGCGGGGTTAGATAAAAGTTGCTAAGTAGACCTTGAAAAACTTGAAAGTGTTGGGGTGCAGAGTTATCCTCAGGTTAAAATAATCCTTTGCTTAGCTAAATTTTGCCCCCTAACTTTAATCAGGGGTATACACAAGGGGCTTCTATGCGCGCCCAATCGCCCACTTTTGTCCTCCTTCAATGCTCGTTAAAAACCGTTATTGCTAAGATTTTCCTCAAAATCCTGCGTTTTGTCTTTGTGGTAAATTTTCTTTGCCGCTCATTAAATTTTTGCGAACGCCTCTGTGCGCTATTGTAAAAATATCCCATTCGGCCCGTAATAGAATAGAAAAAAATGGTTCCCAAAACGAAAGAGCCTGGTATTATTTTTGTTTATTAATGAAACAAAAGTAGGTAATATTTCATGGACTTCGAAGAAATTGTATTTTGAAGGTTCTGAAAACTCGCTGTACTCATTTCAAACTGTTACCTTATAGGTATAGCCTGCCGTAAATTCACTATACAGTTTTGACATCATTTTCAAGAAGTGAAACACCAAAACAACCGTTGATCAGCTTAATTAATGCAACTCATTTTTCTAAAAATTTTTATTCGTAATTAACTGGTTTGGTCTACTGATCAGCTACCCTTTGACATTATAACAGTATAGATTCATGCTTAAGAGATCTGCATATACAACAGGAACAAACATGCAATTTGCAACTAGTGTGATCAACGCACCGTTATACACATTACATAATGTTTTTTTCACTGAGTGGAATTTCATGTTTTGACAGTGTAATACATTACATCATCGTTCTCGAATATTGCTCGGTAAACCTTATCTAATCGTTAATTAGAAAGCTATACAGAAGCAAAATATTAGTGTTACTACATAATTGCATTGATCTTAATAAAGCAAACTTGCTGAAAATGGTATTCTAACTTTATTATTTTGTTTTTTTTTGCAATTGTCGAAATACATTTTCTGATGAAAATAATTGCTAGTAGTTGTGCCAAAACGTTGCTAAGCACCGTAAATTCAGCAGTAAACAGTTCAAATAAACTTGCTTCAATGAGTCAAGTGTGGTTTTAAACTTTGCTAGTTGCATAATACTGAAAATTTTATCTCATTATTTAAAAAAACTTACTCAGCCAATCTTTTCGTCAAAATTCCAGACTCAGAAATGTCGCTGAAAAAGCTGATGCTCAGGATAAATACTAGTATAATCTTCATCATATATGAGGAGATGATTTCGTAGGTCTAAAAAGCAAGCAACTTTTTGCAATTATCTTTTATCAAAGTTGTACAAGTAGACTGCGTATGATCAATGCAAGCGCTGGTCAATATATACTGGTTTGAAAACAAAAAACATAGAAGTATGGAAATTCTTTTTTTACATTTCCTTTGCGAAACAAGAAAAGCAATTTTTTTATAAATTGTCGTATGTTTTTTCGGGGAATTCCCAAAAACATTTTGTGTCAAATAGACTTAACACGAGTGAGAAACTTATTTTTAATTAGGCCTAGTTACTGCTGGAGTATATTTGCTAACAGCTTGATGAATTGTGTTTGTCTCAAGATCAAATACGGCAGGATGATTATTATTTACGAAATCATGAAGTTAAAATCGCTTCCGGGTTCGGGCTGGGACATTGACCTATTCGGCTACATCTTGAGAAAAAAATGTGGGCAATTTTTATAGAGTTTTTTTTCGCACGCTTACTGTTAAAATTTAAACAGCCCAGAACTAACCGACTTTGTTTTAGCCCAAAACTAACAGACGCAGCAAATTTTGATTGGGGAAAATGAAGACCGTTTCCCATTAAACAGGTTAACGTTTCATCAAAATTGTCTAAAATTCGGCAATGAGCTTATAAAGTAATTTACTACACTTTCCTGTTTTGTCCAACTGCTTGCGAAATTGCATGTTTTTTTACATCGTTATGAAATTTATGGCAATTTTATACCACATTTCGATATTTTTTACGGAAAACATTTTCAGTTGCGTAGTTTTTTTTTAATTTTAGTGCGATTACAAATCTCACAAGTTTTGCAATGCTTTGTTTCTAGATATGTTTTTTGCGAGTTTCTGTTTTGTTAAAAAATAACACTTTTTTCCAGCTTCAAATTTTTGTTCATTCTGCCAGTTCAGAATTTTTCTAAATTTGAAATTTCGATTTCACGCATTTTTTTTGCAATTTTTCAAATTCACCTGTGGTTCATTTTCAATCGCAAATCTATCAAAATCAATCAAGTTCGAAGCCTTAAAGAGACAAAAAAATCACTTATTTTGCTAAAAGTGGAGAGCAAAAACTAATTATGGGCATTGACAAATGTCTAAACATTTTTCAATGCGCTCAGCAATAACCTTTCGTTTATTTTTGATCTTTTGCACTTCTTACATACTAATACAGTACACTTACATTACTATATTTGCAAGTGCTTAATAAAAGTATTTTTGCAAAAAAGTAATGTTTTAATACCTAATATTTTTTACGCAACATGAAGTAGGAATAAATCAATTGATATATTTGTTGAACATTAACAGAAGTCTTAAATTCACAATTTTAAATATTTAAAAATGAAAGAAACTGCATTTATGCTTATCTGTCAAAATTGATTGGTCCTCATTTTTATATTTTTATACGATGGTTTTCATTCAGGCTAAAGGCCAACTGCTTTTAATTCTATCAATTATAGTTTAAACGACATGCTGTAAATACTTGTTTACCTGATATCTGATTGTTTCGTCAATGTACTGTCCGTATCTGCCGATATCTGCATTTCTGTCTTGTTTTATAAAGTCGGCCAATTTTTTTTGTTTTTAAATTCCTCATTTTGTTTTTTCTGCTTTTTTTCCATCATTTGTTGCTGTTCTGTTTCACTACTTTCGTATGTTTAAACTGCGTTACTACGCAAATTTCTCAGAATAACGAGCAACCCAGCACCAGAGTTCCTTTCAAAAACATACTTGCAATATCTTCATCGAAATACTGGAGCTTACAAATCAGTGGTTTCAATCCAAGGAATATTCACTAATTAGTAAATTCCAAGTCAAAATATTAATCAGTAGATGGGTCATTTCAAACATTCGTGATTGACCGGAACTGCAAATGACCACAAACATGGTAGAGCAAGCGTTTTCTACTGACGCATTCGCTACGCAGTTAATCAGGCTGTTTCTATTTTTAGATCAAATTTGAGTAATAAGCCACCAGTGTGATTAGAGCAAGGATTGTCAACCGGAAGCCACGGTACATTAAAGAGGGGGCCACTAGTGGTATCCACTTCACGTCAGCTGAAAGCTGTAGCTAACATAAATGAAATACCGACCAACATTTTATCGCTGAGCTGACAAGAGTCTCTAGAAGGGAGCCACAAGCCATGAAAAGTTGAGAACCACTGGATTAGACAGCGTAATCTTGTTTGATAAGAAAGTGTAGTGATTTAAAAGCCCGTGTTTTTAATGATTTCATAATTATAGACTATTTTTAATTTTGAACAAAAGTAAAAATCAGAAAGTTTTGAAAACGTTATATAATTTCATCAAATTAAAAAATCAAAATCCTACGTATACTTGCGGTATTACGCCGAAGCATGTAGCGAGTAGCGGGCCCATCTCTTAGAGCTCGAACAACACAGCTTCAAAGAAACGTAGCCGCAGTGGTGAGTCGTTAGCGACACTTTGTCCCAATGGACCGCAATGGCAATCGAGTCCCAAACCTCCCGCGCCAATACAAATGTCTTTAACCTCTACACCAGCTGGCAAGTCCTTCACAAATTCATGAATTTGAAACAGAACGAAAAAAAAGCAGAAAAATAAAAAAGAGTTATGTATTTATGCATAGTCGTAATCACAGTAACCTTACAAAAAAGATACGGGGTTTTAGAGAGATTTCATCCGTTTGTTCTTTTGGCAAGAACGTCACACGCTCAACTCAGACCGGAAAACAAGTTCCGTAAATTATATTTAAAATGGCAACACTTTTTTTAAAATTGTAAAAGCAAGAACCAACCAAAAATAAGCTTTTCCTAAAAAAATCGACCTTTTACGAAATTGAAACTATTTTTGTCAAACTTTTTTCGTAAAAATAGTAAAAAAGAAAGGAAAAGGTCCAATGAAGCTGCAAATTTGTTAATCGGAATATTTACAGTAAAAATATTTCGGTGCTCTTTCATTAACAGAAGATAAAATCAAGTGTTCATTCAGCTCATTCGTTAAGGACATCTCTATCGGTGCGGAAAGTCAGGGGTTCCATTCCCTGGCAGGTCAAATCGGATGCAGTGACACCAACGGCTCGCCACCGAGGCGACGTTTCTTCGGAGCTGTGTTGTCCGGGCGCTAAGCCGCGGAGATGGGTCCCACCAATCGTCACACGCTCGGGCATAATATCGAAGTATAATGAAGATTTGATCTTTTGTTCTTGCGTTAAAATTCAGAGATGTGGAATACCGAATGACCACTTTGGCAGGTTTAAAGAGTTCATTTTGTTTATTGTTAGTATAGAAGAACCCTATCCATCGTGGCAAAAATTGATTAGGACTTCAAGTTTCGTTATAGAACTATAGCCCATGTGATATCTGCACCACTAATACAAGTTCAATGTCATAATCAATTTTCTTCAATTACAATGAATTAAAAGTTGTTTATTCCACGAAAAATGGACGTGTGGGCAGAGAAAGGAGAGCCATGTGAGGACACAATTACAAGGGAGGGGGTGCGATATAACCACTGGGGATCACCTCTCAACAGGTCTGTAACAGCAAACAAACAGTTTGAGTAACTTCTACCTTCTCCACATGTTTAGTTCAAATGGCTTCCAAAGCCCACAGGTTCCATGCATCACAATCAAATTTTTGATGTCATAATCACTTGTTTCAGTTGTGACAGTCATAAAAGATTTGATTATGAGACAGAAAGCCCAAGGGCATTCGGAACTACTCAAGCTGGCCATGTGGACTGCAGAGTAGTCATGAGTTGGAGTTGAGATGTGCTTTCAAGGGCAATCAAGCCGTTGCAAAAGAGTAGCTGTAAAGATGTAACCACAAACCATTCCGTAAGAAGTTATTTAGCACATGATACCATAATCATATACCACAATCTTTTTTGGTATTGAAACCGAAAACAGCCTATGCTTTGTTTGAAATTCGCAAATGCAGTATGATAGTGTTGTACAGCGAAAGTTGTTTCTGTTATCAAGTTTGCGATACTTTCACAACAAAAATATAAAGTTTTATATTTATATAAAATGGAACACTGTGTCTATAGTGGTGTATAGCTAAAGCATTGCGCTCCGCAATTTTTTGTGCTATTTTACCGCATTTTCTACTTAGGTGAAATTTTCTACAAAACTTTTGAGGTTTAAAAATAGCAACATCAAGCTTATTTTTCAATTCAAATTTTGCTGATAAGCTCCACAATGTTGTGCAAAATGGTTAAAAAGGCTGTAGCAGCAGCTGCAATGGATTTGGAAAGCTATGTCGACACGCTATTTTTGGTTTGCTAGTGACGTCATATAGTCACGTGATTACTAATTTTAATTACGCAACTTTCTTTAAATTCCATAGATGCAAGATTGTAGTAGCATCAAAATGTTAAAGTTGTACCAATATGAAAAAAAAAATGCGTCTACCACAAAAATATCAAGAAACTTAATATATATTTTTACACGGCAACACGAAAGGCTGGTTTAGGGTTGAAACAAAATAACTTTTGGAAAAAATCAAAAATTTTACGAAATTTTTCTTTTTTTGGCTAAAAACCGAAAGCATTTGTTTCGAAAGTTTGTGATCAAAAGAAAAAAACTAGTTTCTGATATTTCTATCTTTAAGGATTTTGGTACATTAATACCCATAAACAACAGGACCTATATACGGTAAAAACTATTTACAAATTTGGAAATTCCAAGCCAAAACCAAACGGAAAACTTCCGCTGGAACAAGCTTACATGAACAACCGCTAACACAAAAAAGGACCTTTTTCCATAAAATGCACAATTAAAAAACTATGAAAAAAGCTATTTATAAACTGTTATGTAATAAATTTGCGTAAATGATAAGTTACTAATCACTGTGATTAGTTCGCATGCATTTTATCTCAATAACAAGAAATAGAAACTGAATTAGTAGCTGGCAAAGAAAAGAAATATACTAACAATTTGCATAAAAAGATTTAAAATTTTGCAAAATTTTAAAATAAACTGATTGATTATAATCTAAACGTACTAAGCAGAAAAAGTGATTTTTCTTTGCAAAGGCAAAGAAATACAGCTCAGATGGCCGAGTGGTAAGAGCGTCTGTCTCTTGAGCAGTAGACTCGGGTTTGATTCCGAGTCGGGTCAAACCAATGACTTGAAAATTGGTATTCACAGCTTCCCTGCTTGACGCTCAGCATTAAGGGGACAGTGTGAAAAACAAGCCGGCAAGTTTACTTGTTGTGCCGTTGGGAAAGACACTTAGCGGGATTTCCCCATCTTGGTGTGGTAGACAGATGGCTGGCAACTCCTAAGCGAGCTCGTATAGCGCATTGATCGCTTTCTCGTGATAGGAGGATAAATATGCAACTAACTAACTAACTAACACTGGAATTGGCAAACTTTTTACACGAAGGGCCACGTTTGAAAAAATTTTGAAGCCGAAGGCCACACTGATTGGAAGAGCAAAAAACGTCTACACGTCCTCAGATGTCCTGTTTTCTACTGAAAATCCGTGAAGAACAAAAAAAAGTCTTTCTTCATGGTAGGAGTTTGTATTTCTGTAAGTGCCAGCGGGCCGCGTAAAATGGTCTCGCGGGCCGTCGTTTGCCCAGCGTTGCCTGAACATTGTTTTGAAAATATGGTCGGCCGGTCGGTGCAGTGGCTAAAGACATCGCTATCGGCTCTGGGAGTCATGGGTTTGATTACCGGTCCAGTAAAATCGGACAACAGCGTCGCCAACGGCTCGCCACCACTGTGACGTTCATTTGTAGCTGATTTGCCCAGGGCGCTGAGCTGCGTAGATGCCCCCCTCCCCAGCCGTTACACGCTTCGGCGCAACACAGCAAGTATAATGAAGATTTTTTGATTTTGGATTGATTGTCATTTAGGATTGTAGTTTTTTGGTGGCAACTCCACAACACAAGTAACGAACAATGTGAGGAATGAACGTCAGCAGAGGCTCCCAAACTGACGTACTTCAACATTACGTTTGGAACAAGTTAAAACTTTTTTGGTTATTGGTGACAGAGGATGATCGGTTGGATGGTGCCGGGGTGTGTTTTTGCGACAACTCGATGGAGTTAGGCCTGGTTGGGGAGGATGCGACTTGCCCAGACTGATTGGCTCGGGCCTGTGATGCCAGGAGACTGAGTTTGAAGGAGGGGTTTATGCTCATGCTGGGAACGGGTGAATAAAAGGAAGTAGAAAAGCGTCTTCAAAAAATTATAATTGGTCTCGCCTTATCAATTTTTCGTTATTCTTCCAGACGAAAATCATGTTGTTCTTATTTTTATCGTTCTAGTAAATTAGGGTGGCCGAATTTTTCATAACATTATATATTTACTGTAATTAGTGTGACGTTATTCAATTATTTCGTTGGGCATTGCAGTGTCTGAAGCCTTGAAGAACAAAAGTTGTTCCTCAACTGACAATATTGACAATTTGCTAACATGCTCGTGAACTATTGCACTTTAACCATCCTTTTTAGCTGGTTGCTGATTCGAAGGCCACTGGCTGGGTGGGGTTAGGGGTTCTATTGTGGCCATAAAAGCGGGATCCCCGTAGTAGGGTTTACCGGTCAGGGAGGGTACAACACTTAAAAAAGGTCGCGAAATCGTGTTCATTAAAAAAGGTTTACTGCTCGCATCAAAATCAAGTCTGCAAAAAACAAGGAAACCCCAAAAAATGACCTCTCCCGTGTCTTGATGCAGCTCTGTCACGTGGTCTGTTTGCAGCCAGTACTTTTGTATTTGTATTTCGTTGCATATTTATCTTCCTATCACGAGAAAGCGATCAATGCGCTAAAAGAGCTTGCTTAGGAGTTGCCAGCCATCTGTCTACCACACCAACATGGGGGAATCTCGCTAAGTGTCTTTCCCAACGGCACAACAAGTAAACTTGCTGGCTTGTTCCCCGCACTGTCCCTTTATTGTTGAGCGTCAAGCAGTGAAGCTGTGAATACCAATTTTCAAGTCATTGGTTTGACCCGACTCGCAATTAAATCCAAGTCTACAGCTCCCGAGGCGGACGCTCTTACCACTCGGCCATCTGAACTGCTAAATTTGAGCTTCGCCATCTGAGCTTTGCCAGTGAGAATAGTTTTTGTTGTTTGCTGATTTTACTTGTTCAATTTTGTGTTAATTATTTGCACGTTTCCATTTGATAACAATAAGTGATACGACGATGAGAAAAAACAAGTTTGAAGTTTTTATTGATTTCAACAAAATCTTTTAAATTTAAATCATTGGCTGGAAAAACATTTTATTGCACCATTTATTTTATTCACATCAAATATTCTTAACCTTTCAATAAAAATGTTCTTCATGTATGTCACATGATTTTACGTACATTGTTTTTTCGGAGTGAAATTAACTTTTGCTTTCGTATTAGTCACTAGGCTACTCACAATATTTTGTGGAAATAACAAACAAATCACGTCATGCGTTGGTGGTCTGTTTTACGCCACTACATGAGGTGATAAAAATAACCTGCAGGGGCCAGTAAGGAAGATTTTGTGATTTTTACAATTTCGCAAAACCATCAACCCTAAGAAACACCTAAAAACTACAAAGTCAGACCACAATGAAATTTAGACGATAAAATAAACTAGCATTGCACAGAGACAGCAGGTTAAACCACAAAAAACTTTTGCTAAAACTGGAGATGATTGATTGTGTTGAATTTTTCACCCAAATTTCTGATCAAGTTTGTCGAACAGCAACTACTATTCGATTTCACAGCACTCGAAGTCTGTTCAAGTTCGAAAGTACACCAAAACAAAGAAAATACAGCGCACTAAACGTGGAGTGTGAATAATACCATACTTATTCGAGTATGCCCCGTACCCAATGTGCGAAATAGGTAGGGTTGGGGGGACATGTCCCCCCCAGTAAAAATTGTCGTCCCCCCCAGCAAAGAAAAAATTTTGTCGTGGGGGAATGCCAAAACGTTTCCCCAGTAATAAGTATCGCAAAAGTCAAATGTTTTTACCGGTATAGGCTACGTGACACAAGTAGCCTGTGGGTACGGACTGCTGCGATACTTTCCAGCATATCTTGTAGCCATTATGACTTCCTTTACAAATCAAACGAGAACAATCTTTGCAGTGCGCCTATTACACTGCACAGATTCAGAACAGTTTTGTTTTTCATCAACGCTAAAACATGTCAGCAGTTTCTTATAAGCATTAGTAAAAGCGTGGTGAAAGCACTCAGAACACGTCAAAGCAGCGGTTCCCAAACTTTTTTAGATCATATTTGATATTGAGAGTATGAATTAAGAAAATACTATAGCTTACGCGTTTGTCCGCCCCGGACCCCGCTGGGGTAGCTTATTGCTCTCCTAAACCCCTTGCTATATTTATGAAACAAAAATCTGCCTAAAACAAAGCTAATCAAATTTTTGGAATTATCCCGTTGATAATTTTTGTTCATCATGCTGGTGGTATGCAAACTCTCAGTACGCCCTCCACCATTGTTTTAATTTGATCATTAACCAATGACGACGCCCCATGAACAATAAGTACTATTTTTGCAATATTGTCTTGTTATTTAGGTTCATAATTCAGGAAAATTTGTAGACAAAAACATCCCCCCCTGTAAAAGTTTTCTACTTCGCACACTGCCCGCACCTCCCATTTTTTATTAATATTGAATTGGGGGAAGGGTTGGACCTATCGGACAAATTTTACTTAATTTTATTTTTTGTTCTACTGGTTGGACAATCTTAAATGCTGTTTAGTTTAAGTTGGACTTTGGTATGTGGTAAACATATCCCACACTCAAACGGAAAGATTCGAAATGCTTTGGGTGATTATATTTGCGATTGAAAAGTGTCACTCAAACGACCGAACGGTCTTTACCCTTGGTGACCTTCGTAAAGATCGTTGCTACAATTAGATAACGAACGAATGTGTATTAACACGAAATAACTGCGCACAATCAGCGATAATTACGGCAACATAATCCACACACTGTAGTTAACAAGATCGCCTTTGAACGTAAAAATTCCGCTCAGCCGCTTCGTTGTTGCGACTGAGACGGGTTGTGGCAAGATTATTACAACATCATTCAATGCCTTTCGGACAGGGTCTGAGTAATTGAACATGTTCGATAGATCCCGTCCGAAAGGTCCCCTGGTAGCCATTTTGAACTTTCTTCCCAAAATATTCTGGTTTAGAAATGTCACCTAAATATATACTCACTACCTTCAGTAAGCTCGAGAATCACTAAGGTACCAGTGCAAACGAGATCTTAACACTGTGTGCAAGCTTCCTAAAATCTCAAAATTATCCTGCCTAATTTTTTTGCTCTAAACCAAGAAAAACAGTTTTTTTTTGTTATAGCCACTACGCTTCGTGCTCCATCCTTACACAAACATTTGATTTACCTGAAACTTCACTTCCTTCACTAAAATGGAACCGCAAATTGATTACGTGATCACGGAAATATGCTGCTGTCCGATAGGTCCAACCGTCCGATAGGTCCCACATTTCCCCCCATTTCAATATTACTTCCGGTATGCTCAGTTATTAAGCGTACGATATCGGTGCGGGGGGTCTGGGGTATGATTTCCTGGTCAATCAAATCGGCACAGTGTCGCCAACGGCTCATTACCACTGCGACGTTTCTTTGGAGCTGTGTTGCCCAGGCGCTAAGCAGCGGATATGGGCCCCCATTATTTACACGCTTCGGCGTACTATCGCGAGTATAAAGAAGATTAAGTTTATTTTTTGATTTTAGCTTAGCCTGTTTACTAGCTCAGCTGCGTATACCGTGCAACCAGACTTCCAGAGTTTCAATTGTAGCATAAAATTTTGCTTGTTACACTCGAATAAATACAGTACATCATTTTCATTTTATAACATTTATGTCAGCCAACCTGCTCGCGTGGTGGTTTAAGACCTCGCTATCGTTGCAGGAGGTACGCAGTTTGATTCCTGGGCCAGTCAAATTGGATGCAGTGTCGCCAAAAGCTCGCCAACGCCGTAACGTTTCTTTGGAGCTGTGTTGTCCAGGCGCTCAGCCGCGGAATTGGGCCGTTACACGCTTTGACGTCATACACTGCGAGGATGATGAATATTTGATTTTTACATTTATTTTAGAATTGTTTTTTAATGTTTTCGGACAAAATATGGGAATGAGAGAGTGAAAGGTTCTTTCTAGCCTCGTCATCCCTGCGTGCAAAGAATAAGATTACTTCCAATTTAGGTTATTAAAATATATTTTCTATACTGAAACCAGACAAAAATCTTTAGGCTGTCTCAGTCACAGCCGGCGTGCCATAACTAGCCCAGAGTCACACGATTTTGCAATTCAAAACACGCTATTGTTGATATTTCATCTCTAAACCAAAAATGGTAATCTTCCTTTGCAGTTCTCTTTCAGGAAATAACCATCAAACCTAAAACTAATAACCTACTTCAACTTTCGGGGTACAGGAACTGTAATTCGAAAGCGACATGATAAACTGTTTTACTAATGAGAAATTTGCAAGGGACAAATTAATGTTTCGATATATTTTGTGTTACAATTACTATTTGGACAAAATAGGCAACAACCTAAAAAAGGTATGAAGTCGAGATGTTTCAGATGAGCAATGCAAAAAAAGAGTCTTGGGATTGGCTGTGCGTATAAGGCTGCAGGACGAGACTTTTGTTTTACTAATGGCATTGTGGGTCTACTAACGTAATGGCAAAAGTTTGGTGAAATAAGCTCACAAAAAACTGTCAGAGCTAGAATTGCTTAGTATTATTCCATTAATCATTGCCGATGATGTAAATCCATAAGCTTTTAACAACTTTGATTTGATAATGCAAGATTTCAAGTGGCCGAGTGGATAGAGCGTAATATGCCTCTGCCTCTGGTGCTGTAAGCTCCGGTTTGATTTCGAGTCGGATCAAACCAATGATTTATAAATTGGTGACTATGGCTTCCCTGCTTGACCCTCAGCATTAAAGGGACAGTGTGAAGAACAAGCCAACAAGTTTACTTGTTGTGACAAGATTACAATAAAGTGGTAAACAGACGGTAGGCAACTCCTTAGCGAGCTCGTTACAGCGGTTTGATTGTTTTCTCGTGGTAGGAGTATAAACATGCAACTACCACAACATCATGAGCATAGTAATTCCTACAAGCACAAAAAATTTTGAAAAAGTAAAATGATGCAGAAATTTATTGCCTTTGTTTTTACATTAATTAACCAATTTCATTCCTAAAATTTTAAACTTTCCTCGATGGTAAAGCATTGGCGCCAAAATTTAGCACAATCACCACAATTTTTTTAAAAATCTACGTTTCAATTTTGTTTTAGGCAAAATCCATGAAATTGCAGAAAATGTGACGTCGATGTTTTAATAACCTCAAAAAATGAAATCTTTATTATACTCGCGGTATTACGCCGAAGTATATAACGAGTGGCGGGGCCCATCCCCACGGCTTAGCACTTGGGCAACACAGCTCCTAAGAATCGTCGCAGGGTTGGCAACAATATGTCCGATTTGACCGGCCCGGGAATTGAACCCCAGATTTACCGCACCGATAGTTATGTGCTTAGCAATTGAGCTTATACGCAAAAAATCATTTTCAACGAAATCGCTACAGCCACTTCAGTATGGAACGCTGAAAAAAAAATCAAAACTTAGGACAGTGCAAAGTTCACGCCCTGCAAGGGGCAGTCCAGCTTACTATCCCCAACACCACGTCACTGTCGCCATTCTCCCGCATCACGTGACTCTCAAAAAGGCTGCAGCGGTTTTGTTGAAAATGATTTTTTGCGTATTTAGCTTCTTATCATATTAATGCGCGGAACTTTTTATGAACCTCTGGCGACTCCGCATTATATCCGCTACCAATCAACATACTTTCTATTTCGTGTAAAAGACTTCAATAATTAAAGCAGTCCCTTTTATTTTTATACCGTAGGGTACTTGAAAACAATTACTTTCTTTGAATTTGTATAGTTTTTGTATGACAAGAAATATCAACCAATTTACAGCGAAACTAAATAATCTGCGCATGCAATCGAAACAGATGCCAAACCTGGACCGTCATTTGGCATTTACAAAAAAAAATACGTTTTAAAAATAAACTGAAAAGTTTTGTTCAGAAAGTTCTCTTTCCTGCAACAACCCCTTGGGTAATGAAAGGCGATTTTAGCGTTTATCTGTTGCATGATAGGCCTATTAACAAAACATTTTTTTACTTTCTGCTTTGCAGTTTGTAGCTTTGCCTGATTTGCAGGTGAAAACACATGAGTATAATTATGAAATAAAGTACCAAATCTTCATTATAGCCAACTTCCGGTATTACGCCAAAGCACGCTTGAGTGGCGGGCCCTATCTCCCTGCTTAGCGCCTGGGCAATACAGCTTCGATCTTCGAAGATACACTATAGCGGTGCCAAGCCGTTGGAACACTGTGTTGGATTTGACTGGGCAAGGAATCGATCCCAGTTCTTGCGCACCGAAAGCGAGGTATTCAACCACTAGAGCCAACTATGGCCACACATACCAACTCATAATGTTGCATAAACAGCACTTATATAAAGCTGACTCTTGTGATACAGTATAGACTTTCTAGGGGACCGATCGCCTTTCTTTTAAATTTGCCCCTAATTTGAGCACATTCTGAGCTTTTACAGTCATCATCAGGAACGTCTTTCGATGAGGGGGGGCATTATTGTGCCATGCTCCTCCCCCTTTTTGACTTTGCCTTTTAGTAAAAAATAACAAGTGTAACTAAGTGACTGAAATATGCCAGACTTTTTTGGTGACTTACGGTATGTCCCCCCTTTTAAAATTTCTCGCTACGCTACTGCGCATCATTTATGGACTATGGTAAATGTCCATACTATTATTAGCGGTAGGAATTAGTTTTTTTCCTCTTTCAAGTTTACGGAAGTGTTTGAGGAAGAAGCAGATTATGTTTCGTTATTATCAGATGATTGCGGCTTGCTTCCGCTATAACAAAGCTTAAAAAATCTCCTAATAAAGGAAATGTGATAAAAAGTATAGCCTACCAGGAAAATACTCGGATCAGAAATGTCGTTTTTTGCACATTAACTAAAATCATTACAAAAAATATTTTGCTGGTATATTCATGAAATATATTTATACTGCGGAAACTTTTTTACTTTAGTTTTGGTTCCTAAAAGTCAGTCGTAATTAATCGTATTTAATAGCCGGCAAGCAGTTAAAAATAGAAACATAACAATTTTTTATTCGGAAAATTTGAAAAATGGAGCCATTTGCTCTTAAAGCCTGGTATCTTTAGACACTATTCCAAGTAGATTTTTGCAGAGTAAACAATTCTGATTGCAATTATTCTGAAAACACATTAATCAGCAGGAAATTTAAAAAAATGAATAACTGTAATAAAAGAAAAAAAAAAAAAATCTTCATTATACTCGCAGTAGGCCTATGTAACGAGGGGCGGGGTTTATCTCAGCGGCTTACTGCCGAGGAAACTCAGCTCCGAAGAAACATCGCAGCGGTGGTGAAACGTTGGTGACACTGCGTCTGATTTGATCGGCCCGGGAATCGAACCCCAGACCTCCCGCACCGATAGCGATGCCTTCAACCATTCCGTCAACCGACCAGTAAAGTGCAATGATGCGGGCTTACACGCAAAACCACCGAACTAGCAGCAGCAGCCGTTTAAAAATTTGTTTTCAGTAATGACATCACCAATGAATCTGCAGCAATTATAGTCCACACTGCCACAGCCATTTACTGTCACCCGAAGTTGTGCACTCAACTGACAAAGTTCGAAGCACAAATGGTTATCAAAAAGATGAAAAAACCTTTGCCACTTCTCCCTAGAACCTATTCTTCATACGTGACATTTCAAATTCCTTTTATCAAATCAATTTTGATGAGATTTCACATTGTTTTATCCGAGGGGAAGGGAGAAGAGGAGAATCAAACTTTTCCCTCGCATACTTCGATACCTGGAGACAAGGCTGCAAGATAGACTTTTTTCAACTCTCAGCTGGATAACTACCCCCTAATTTTTTCTGGATCGATATCTGTATCAAAAAAATATAATTCGAGATGTGATTTATTGGACTCAAAAGAGCTATGAGACAAACCGCAGTAAACTTGAACATTGTACAACATTTGGGTTGGGGTAAAGTAATTTTTTAATCCTATTTTGCTTAAAACAGCTACACTAGCACAACGTTAACTATCTGTTTACGCAAGATTGGCTCATTATCCTTTGTTTTGTATTGTTGGAATCAAAATGAGTTGAATCCTATCCGAAGTCACAGAAACATTCGCATTTAGTTGGAATGGTTACAAAAAGTTCTAAGACGAGTTTTTAAAACTGGTCTTGGTGATACGTATACATTGTTGTTGATGCAAATCATCTACTGGTGACTCGAGACACGATTTAAATTGGAGTTACGAAGATCGAGTCATTTTGATTGTGCAATTGAGCCAAAACCGAGTTTATAGCAGTATTTGTTCCAATTACAAATATAAACATGCAGGAACTGGCTAATATCGAAACTCTTGAGTAATATAATTACCAATTCTTGAAATATAAACGTAATGCTCTTAATGTTCCACTTAAAACTTTTAGCCAGTAAACTATAAATAATAATAATCATGAGTTGACTCACTCGACAAAATGTACCTTGGACCTCGGGGTAAAGTCCAAAACATTGATAATGTTTAGTCTTGCAGGACAGGACAAATTTTTTGTAAAAGTACCTAACTTTTTCGGGTAAGGTTTGCTTCTACGCCCATAAATAATCACCCACTAGTGGGTGTGGACCTGTTTTATTGCAACAATAATTTGTGACAACTATGTGTCGCCAACGTGGACTTTCTATCCAGTAAACTAACAAAAACTTAATTGTGAGTGGTCAATCCAAAACGGCGTAAATCGACAAAATACGGCCACTGAAAACGTTTGAAGGTCTAGTGTAGAATGCGCTTGGAAAACTGATGTAGGCTACGCTATGGAAGCAGTACACAAGTTTAAAATGAAAGAACCTTAAACATAAATTAAACTGGAACTAAATGCATTTTTAGCAGCAACCATGCTTTTTTTTTAGTTTTGAAATTCATTGTAGGATTGTCCACTGCATGCTTTCACGGTTAACATTTTGTCGCTGTTATCTTTTTTTCGGCCGTATCGCGTGATATGCGTTGTTTTTACGTATTTTGATGGTCGTTGAATAAAACATACTACTACTAAGCTTTACTACTTAATTCAGGGGTGACGAACCTATTTGCTGTCGCGGGCCACTTTGTTACTTACCAATAAGCAAGCGGGCCGCATAACTCTTTAGTCATAAACAGTGGCGTAGCGAAAAATTTTAAAAGGGGGAAGCCATAATTTCGATATTTCTTTAAAGCGTTTTTTTGTTGGACAGAACAAATTTGAAAATGATTGAGAAACAAGAAAAGCTCTTGGAGGGTCCGGTGGCATGCTCTCTCGGAAAATTTTTGAAAATTTACATGCTGTAATGGCTATTTGTAGTGCTTTTTGAATAATCCTCAGGCAAATTTTGTTTAAATTTTTTGACCCTGATTCTGCGTACTTTGCCAAATATGATGCATTTAGCGCGCACATTTTCGATTATGCGTGCTTAAGGCGTAAGGCTTATCGCTCTCGCAGAGGCTCGAAGTTATGGAAAAAATTGTATACATCAAAAACTATTGTGAAAATGGCTGGTGGGAGGATGCATACCTCTCATCCTAACCCTTGGATTAGCCACTGGCCATAAGCTACAGAAACCATCAAAAGAGTCTGGCATGTTTCAGTCACTTGGCAACATTAGTTTTGTTCTTTTTTTACTAAAAGGCAGAGTCAAAAAGGGAGAAGGATGGCACAATGGCCCCCCTCTGAATACGCTCCTGGTCATAAACATATCGGATATCGGTCCAATCTTTTTGAAATACTCTTTTTTTCATCTACAATATTTCGTTTTTTCGCTGAAGACCAGCGGCTAATCAAAAAAAAAAATCAAAAATCAAATCTTCATTACACTCGCCGTATTACGCCGAAGCGTGTAACGAGTTGCGGGGCCCATCTCCGCGGCTTAGCGCCTGGGCTACACAGCTCCGAAGAAGCGTCGCAACGGTGGCGAGTCGTTGGCGACACTGTGCCGATTTGACCGGCCCGGGAATCGAACCCCAGACCTCCCGCACCGATAGCGCGCGCTTTGCAACTGAGCTAACGGCCGGTCGCGGCTAATCAAATATTGATTAAAAAACAGAATAACAAACACCTTAAGAAAGCAGTAAAATTTGCATAAAATAAATGGTACTGCCACCTCACCAATTCATTTCCGCAAACTCACATAATTCCTACTACTGTAAGGCAAGCTAAGCTCTCACTCGAATAGTTACTCGTAAACTGTTGCACTATGCTGAAGCTGCAACGGACTCGAGTTATGTTATTATTATTTCATAACAATGGATGAACGACTGAATCCTGAAACAGATGACTTGCATTGAGCGTTTATATAACTACTGTGTGATACGCGCTTGATATAATCAAGGGCTCAGCTTTTGGTATCGCATCGCAAAGATTAGACGGGAAAAAAAATGTTTAAAAGTACTGGTCTCGCCAAAATGTTCGCGGGCTGCAGGAAATTCTTTCGCGGGCCGCATGCGGCCCGCGGGCCGCATGTTCGTCACCTCTGACTTAATTGTTGATGTAGTTGTAATGGGCCTAAATAATAGCCTACACAATGTGCCAGTGAGGATTGAATCTGGTCAGTCTTCTCTGGCACCACCGCTCTTTAATAATAATAATAATTGTTGATGCTTGCTCCACGTTGTGAAAAGAAACTAGCAAATTATCTGACTGGTTGGTTGGAATAGTAGTTCAAGACACTGAAATCAATGCGAGAGATCTAGGGTATCGATTCCCAGTCCGATCAAATCGGACACAATGTGGTCAACAGCTCGCCATCGCTGTAATGTTTCTTCGGAGCTGAGTTGTCCATGGGCGCTATGACGCAAAGATGGGCCCTGCCAAACGTTAAACGTTTTGGCGTGATGCCGCGAGTATAATGAATTTGTTTATTTTTTAGCAAATTACCTACAGTTTTGCGTCATCTTGCAATACCCGAATTTTTAGGGACGAGTCCAGAATTTTTTAAAATGGAGTAAATGGAATTTTAAAGATATACTGTAGTAAATGATGATTTACCAGTTTTGTTGTCCAAAAGTACTGAAATATCGACATATTATGTAGGAAAAAGGTATAGAGGGAAGGAGGGTAAACAGCAAAAAATATGGGGATAGGCAGGCCCAGGTTTAGACAGCGAGAGGCCCAATTTTCATTCGCTCTTAGTGATCCATCTTTAAAAAAGAAAAATAAAGGTCTTCACGCACCAGAAAAAGGCGGAGAGCAGTGGCCCATCACTACGCCGTTGCAGAAAGGATTTAACCCCTGACCCTTCACGAGTTTGTCAGAGAATTGAAAATTGTTTTACAGACTATAATACGTGTTCTGCCTTGCTTAATTTTCAGGTTTTGTCCCTTGACTGATTCAGGGCCTTGGAGTAAACGCTCAATTGGGAACTGCAGAAAACTTTAAAAAACTGTTTAGTGTAAGCGTTCAAAGAAGTGTGTTATGATTCCTTCACCATTACACTACAAAAATACATTACGACACACTGTTGTGTACGCGCGTGAAAAACATTGTGATGGAGAATTTCAAAAAATCAATACCGCTCAATATGTTAACTTATCATGTGTTTTCAACAATACAGCCTAATATAATAATCCATAAATACAATAAACCGTATAAAGTAAAAACAAAACATTAAACCACCAGTTTTTCATATTTTTAAAAGTCTGTAAATAAAATGTGCTTTCAGATCAAAATGTATCTTTGGAAATTTGTCAATAAGTTTCAGCGCTTAAATTTGAGTCAGTGTTTTTTCTTTTTGTGGGAAGCAGACAACTAAACACTCAAACGGAACCCATGGAGCCCTTTGCAAGATATATATCGAGGCCAGTCTTTAAATAATCGCACAAGACAAGCAAGTAAATATTTATACTCTATTTGTTTTGCTTTTGCGGAGTCATACGGACCAATTCAGCTCCAGTGGCCAAGTGGATAGAGCGTCTGCCTCTGGAGCTGTAGACTGTGGTTTGATTCCAAGTCGAATCAAGCGAATAACTTTAAAATAGGTATTCACAGCTTTCCTGCTTGAGCTTAGCATCAAAAGGACAGTGTGGAGAGCAAGCCGGCAAGTATGCTTGTTATGCCATTGGGAAATGCGTTTAACGGTATTCCCCATCTTGGAGTTGGAGACAGATAGCCGTCAACTACTAAGCGAGCTCAGAGTTGTCGATCGCGCTCGGGCTTTTCGCGTCGGGTCGGGTTCGGGCCTGGATTTTGAAAAATCGTCGGGCTTCAGTCGGGCCGGACGCCGGAGCAAAATCTAGATTTTCAGTGAGTGATAGGGTTTTCGCGATTGCTGGAATAAAGCAAAAAAACACCTTGCATAAATATTGCTGATCGTCACTGATGTGACTGTGGACGGGTGAAACTCGTTTTTTTTTTACAAAGCTTCTTCAAATTTTTTTTTTTTTACAAAGCTTCTTCAAAATTTGAAATGATGTTTTTGATTTCGGGTTTAAATCGGGCTCAGGCTGGCTGATAAATAGGGTTCGGATCTGGTTAGGGCTTGAAAAGTCGGGTTTGGTTTGGGTCAGGCACACCATCTTCGGCCCGTTGACAAATCTAAGCGAGCTCATTATAGTGTTTTGATAACTTTCTCGTGATAGGAGGATAAAATGCAATTAAATACGCAATACGACTCCTTGAAGAATCTTTGTGGATCCCTTCAAGGTTCATGACTGACACATTAAATATCACTGATCTACGCGCAGTCATGACGTCGTCGTTGAGTAATTATTTGTGAATTACAATTGCGGTTTGCAAGGGTTAAAAGTATTTTGTTCTATCAGCAATGGAGTAACCCGGAAGGGGGACTGGGGCGCAGGTTTGATCCTTTTTTAACGTATAAAAACCCATTTCAGGAATCGATCGCTACAGGTGAACAAGGGCGTAGCCAGCGGAATATTTAGGGGGGGGGGAGCAAATGACAATAAGCCAAGAACTTCAAAAACATGGGCTATTCAGGCCAAGGCGTTAGGCTCACGCTGTCTTCCCGTATTTCGATTTTTGCCTCAAGTTATTCGTATGTATTTTGTTTAAAGACAAAGGCGTCGTGCAGCCAAAAAAATTGTAGGGGCCCGTGTAACAACTTAAACAGATATTGATCACAAGTTCACAAACTTTGCAAAAGCCGCATTTAGCATCAAGGACCGGTAACATCACGAAAAAAGAAAATTAGGAAAAGATACCAAAATATGTCGTGATGACTGATGCCCCAATTTTTGGATAACAAACCAAAATTTATATTGATACCTCAAAGCGCTCCTTAATTATGGACATTATGCGCAATCAGTGTGGCCCCACGATTTAATGAAGAGGGAGGATATTGCTGGGGGGGTTGGGGGGAAGCTTCAGCCGCTATAGACAAGGGAGATCAGGGGGCGAAGCCCCTGCCGCCAACGGATTTTTACGGTTTTCACATAAAAAACACTCGTTTCAGCACACTCTTTTATCGAAAGAGGACATGCCGGTGTCGTGCAGTGAGTGCAGTCACTATTATAGTGTCAGACAATACAAAAATGTTTTAGTAGTACATGTCAAAAAGCAGAAGCTGGGCCAAAATAAATGAAAGGAGGCTGCAATTATTATTAGTTTAGACGCATTTGATGGGATCACGTGTACGCTTATAAGTGTATTCTGTAGGCTATAATCTTTAACAACGCATGCAAAATGTTTCCTAAAAGCTAACTACAGATCAAGAAACGAACTTCACTTTTAAGTCGAAGTGATTGATTGAAGCAACAGTTAAAAAACAAAAAATGGAATTTATAGTATAAGAAAGGGGGGCGGGGTATGGGGTTAATTTGAAGGATGAAAAAACAAAATGTCACTGGCTAAATTTTTTATATTTTAATTTTCAATTTTTTAAATTATAAAAAGCGACAAATCTCAGAAAATTTGGGGGGCGCGGGACCCCTTTCCCCAATGGCACGACGCCACTGTTAATGGATGAATATGGAGTTAATTATTTACTGTAGACCTAGGCAGGCAATCCTTGTTCGCTAATCGCTACCCTAATACTAACCAAACTGCTTTCTGCACGGCATCATACAAGAAAATCCAACGATTTTGTCACCGTACGGTATGCACGAACCAGACACACATAGAACAACAAACACAAGGAAAAAGTCCCTATTCTTCTTAAAATAATTTTTAATTGAACATTCTTTCCTTTTGTTCCCATATTCGATAATCTTTTTGCGATACAATCTTGCTTTTTCTCTGAACTTACACTTAAATATTTGATCCCATAGCGCTATTATGATGCAATAATGCTTAACAAGCGCTTTTTGTAAAGAAGTTGAGTCGAAATTCAAATGGCGCAAAAATCAGTCGTAAATGAAAAAGTGGTAAAGATGAGGAAGCTTTTGAGACAAAGTTTACGGTATTTTATAAGAATGTTTTAATTACACTTCAGATTAAGCTTTGTCAAATAGGGGGGACCAGTGCCCCGGTGCCCCTCCCTGGCTACGCCACTGCGGGTGAATAAAAACGGGGCCTCTCATTTCCAAACCCGGCCCTGGCCTTCCTAATTTTGGGAGCTACTCCCCTGTTTATTAGTGAGGGGGAAACAAGCATTGAGCTCTTGTTCTTCTTTGTACTGCGCGTTGGTGGTAGATCTCTCGCTACGGGTTCAACTCCCTGCAGAAGCTGATTTAGCACTCAGATTGCGTGGCTGCTGATATGAAAAATGCAAGTTAGTTGCTTCTTCGCTGGAAACATTGTTGAATTTTTCAGTTCAATGCGTTGCATTGCAATATATTAAATTACTAATGGTGCAATAAAAACAATGCCAATTGTACATTGTTTTTTTGGATTGGCGTACCGTAAATAACTCAAGTAATTAGATGTGTTCATTAAAACTACTTTTTGGAATTTTTTCAATAAAATTGATATTGATCATCGACAGGTTATAATGAGATTAAAAACAGCTAATAAGAGAAAAATGTTGCAATTAAGGAAAAAAATTGCGCGTTAACATAAATTTATATTTCTAAATTTTTTTTTTTTTCATTTGTTTTTGGTCTCTCTATCCATTAAATTGCAACGTTTCATCCGTTTGATGTAGTTAAATTGCAAAAATCTCCTTATAAATCCAAAATAATGCAAATTATGATAAACTAATAAATCAGAGATTAATAATGGCACTTTGGAAAATGGAAACAGACAACGAAATTTCGTGATCGCTTAAACTTATCGCTTAATAGTTTTGTTCCGCTTTTCAAAAGCGTTTTGTTAGATGTTAAATTCAACCTCTTACAACGGATAGGTCGTTGCCATGACAACAAGTGTAGTTTGTCATCGCGTCTTTGCGTGATCTCCTAACGCGAGTAACTGATTCGTGTTCTTTATTTTCATAGACGTGACGTAAAATATCAAAATCAAAGAACTCATATCTTCATAATAATCGCGATATTACGCCGAAACTTGTAGCGAGGAGCAGGGTCTCTCCAAATTTAAATGGGTAATTAGCTCAGAAGAAATATCGCAGCGGTGGTGAACTGTTAATTGACGACACTGTGTCCGATTTGATCGGCCCGGGAATCAAACCCCAGACCTACCGCACCGATAGCGTAAAAAAATGGAAGAGCAACGCCTTTCACCAAATACTATTCATGTAATAACCGGTCTGTTAGATAGTTGTCTGCGGAAGGTCTGTGTCTCGATTCCTCGGCTGGTCAAATCGGACACAATGTCGCCGACGGCTTGCCACCCCTGCGACGTTTCTTCGGAGCTGTGCTGTGGAGATGGGCTTGCCACTCCCAGCATACTTTGACGTAATAACACGAGTATAATGAAGATTTGATTTTCAAAGCCAAAGCGCTTAATCGTTTCACATTGAGGTGTATTTCAAAATCGTAATATTTCAAAAAAAAAAAAAGATTTGCTACTTAGGGGAGGCATGCCCTACGCTTTGTGGAGCTTTGTTTTAAACGCGGCAGTGGTATTTTTATGCATATTATTCATTTTTAGTTTAGGCTACTTGATTCAAGTATCTTGACTTTTTGTTGTTATTATTTTAATCGACATCTCGTGACTATGTAGTCATAATAGCAAAGAACCCATACGCAATGCGTGAGTTAACGCAGAAAGATATTAAGAGCCATGTGACGCAATGTGCGTAAGTTACGCAAATTACGCAAACTTTGCGTAAGTTTTTTCAGCCAAGAATGAAGTTTCCATAACAACTCCCCAAAACGCCCTAAAAACAATTGGAAATATTAAAAATAACAAGTTAAAAAAAATAACTCCAATCCATTTATAAAAATTTTATGTTGGACTTTTTGAAAACAGATACTTTGTTGATGAGCAAAGATCACACAAAACTTCAGAAGAAACAATTCAAATGGGTAATTAACTCTGTTAATTTTAACAAAAAATTACTCATGGCAACTAGTAGGGGCCAAAATAAATATGGGACGAAAATAGCTTTAGACGGAAAATAAAGCCACGGTAATTCGTTAAACTGGACGTTTCGACAACATAGATTCAGCTGTCATCATCAGCAGTGTAATATGATGCGAGAGTGACAACTGCCTTGCTTACACTGCTGATGATGACCGCTGAATTTATGTTGTCGAAACGTCCAGTTTTAAATATTCCCGTGACTTTTACTTTCCTTCTTAGTTAGAGCTTCATTATTGGTCAGTGAGCACTAAACAGCGAAGTTTGATTCTGCATTCCGTGTTTGAATTCAAGCTTTTGGCCGCTTTGTAGTGATTAAGTAGGCAATGTCTTCGAGAAACTGATGTCTTGGGTTCATTTCTAGAAGAGCTCAGCTAATTTGCGCAATTGCAACCCGACACTCGCTATTGCTTCAACAATGTTCTGCGTAAGTTGCTGTTTTGTAAACAGTGAAGAGTAGCAAGTCGTGTCGAGTTCGGTTTTCGTTTCGGGTAGAAAATGTCAAATTTATTTGGAGAAACAAGACTTTAATAATGTGTCTTGTACCAAACCTAACTTTGAGAATTTTTGGACTCTTGCATAAGAATTCAAGTTAAAATGGGAATTCGCAATCCTTCAGTACTAGCACAAATCCCTTATGGTGTATTACGTGTAAAAACGCATTTTTCAAATGAAACCGTAAAAAATTACAAAAACATTGTAAATATGATACTAAAGCTTTGGAAAAAAAAAAGACGCCTAGTTTGCTTGGTTTTATGCCGATTGGCATAGAGTGCCGATGATAACAACTGAGTCTTTGTTGTCAAAACGTCGAGCTACAAATATTATCGTGTTTTTTGTTTTCTCCTTAATTACAAAAATATTGGTAGGCAAGGGAATGAAATTGAATTGCACAATATTATTTAGTACCGTCGCAACACTTACATAGGAATATTTAGGTCATCAGATTGGGCTATTCAAATTATATTAAGCTACTCAAAGAAAATAAGATTGGGCGTATTTAGGTCATTGGATGCTCATAGATATTTCAACTTGCTGTAACATACCTTGCTGGGTGTATTCCAATGAAAATGTTTGTGGTCAATCACACAGGGGATTTAAAAATGTTTTGGAGTTTTGGAAGGGTATTCACTTTTCTCTAGTGAAGACCTAGTTCTTAGTAAAGCAGCCATTACGTCATAACTTACATCGAAGATGTGCTGTCTAAAATCATTACAGAAAATATCACCGACTGATTTCGCCATTGTGTAATACTAAATTGCATCATCTCGGACATGATTTTAAGCTTATCACATCGTTAATTTGTGCATCATACTTCCTTAAAATTCAAAATCCAATTTGAAAATTACATTTCAGTTCAAGATCCTTTGATTTAAAATTAGAATCATTATTACAACCTAATTGGAAGACAAACATTTTTTTAACTTCATACGGCTGATAAAAATTATGAAATGGGAAAGAAAGGAAAAATTATTTTTTGCGAATGCACGGTGGCGCAATTTCGTTATTTTTATCAATGGCTGAACATTTGTCAGACAGATGTGTAACCAGTGAGCCAATTTGCAAGGGGTAATCACCAAAGGGAATGTTGCTTGTTTTTTTTACAAAATATCAATTCCAACCAATCAAAAAAAAATCAATAAAAAAATGGTCAAATCATGGCATAATACAACAGTAATCACAAAAACTTCTCGCACATCGTAATAATTAGAGTTGAAGCTCAAAATCTAATTACTCGAGTGTAATAAACATACTTCACGGCCTAGCGCCAGGGCAAGGTCAAGACTTCTCCGAAGAAATGTCGCATCCGTGACTAGCAATTGACGGCACTGTGTTCGATTCCACTGGCCTGGTAATCGAAGCCCAGACCTTCTGCACCGCTGTGCTTAACAACCGAACCACCCGCTGATTGTAAGTTTTATTTGTATAATGTACTAAGGGTGATTTGAGTCCGGAGATTCTATTTATGAGTTAAATTTAAATACGCCTCTTTTCACACTTGGAAAAAATTGAACTTGAATATCAAACACTAACGTTTTTGCTTTTATTTAAGTGTTTTTAGAACTCTTTTGCAGAGCAATGCATTAAATATAAAATCATGCAACCAGTAAGTTCCCCAGTCTTGTGCTTTACTGTTAAACTCAATACCCAAAAGAAGCGTGTGTAAAAAGTTGACCAAGTTCAGTCGAAACATTGTAACAAAAAACAAACTCTTAAAATGTTTTTCAAAAATTAATTATTATAGTTTGATGTTATAAGAGAAAGAATTGAAGCAAACAAAATCTAGAAATTAATTCGACGACTCTTTCGAAGAAAACAGACAAAAATTTTGGGCTACTTTGGTTTTAATTTATTAAAAGGAGTATTTTTAGGTTAGATTGTTTTTGATCTTGGAACATTAACGCAAAAAACATGCAAAAAGTGCCACTAGCGACATCAGGCGTCTACTTTTTATGTTTACCCAAAAAAAATCAGAGAAAATTTCTTGAACTACTTGGTCTCACTAATTATAACTAATCTTAAACTAACTAGGTGTTGAATATTAATGAGGTATACCTCAGTAATACTTTAAAGTAAGTAACTTTGTAAAGTATAGACCACACAGGTAAAAAAAACATTTTAAACACTAAACAAGATGAAAAAACAAAAATTAAATCGGAAATTTTATTGTTGGAACTGTTTGCAAAATCACAAAACTCAAGATATTGGTTCAAAATCTTGTTTAAACTTTCAGAAAAACTGGAACAAGATAGAGCTACTTTGTCAACCCACAACATAAAGGTAGTAGGAAAAGCTTTTTGAGGGAACGTTTAATTGAAATAATTTCAAGTGTTTGGAAATCCGTCTGTGTACACTGCTGTTTGTCAAACTTCGTGAATCATCACCAGTTCTGGCTATTAGATCGAGCACACGACAAAACTATCGTCTTACATAACAAACAAGTTATTCGAGCTTTCAGGTTTCTTGAAAATCGTTGAAACTTGTGCGAAGTCGCAACAGAGCTAGGGGTTTGTTGCCAATGCTTGAGCTCAAATTCATCCGCATTGCAGTTGTAAAGTTATATACTTCAAGTTTTATAATTATGAATTGTTTTCAAGGCATTTTTATATAAAAGTTAAAGCAGTTTTACACTGCCTTGCACATATTGCTGGTGATGACAGCTGAATTTATGTTGTCAAAACGCTCAGTTATGAAGTTAAATTTTTTGTCAGGTGAAATGTAATTACAGAAGGCAGACAAGTAACAGATTTTTAGAAAAGTGCTATTAACTAAATGCATGTATGAGAAGCTTAAGATATTGTCCGTTCACCCTCTCCACATTCCCAGTTTAAGTGATAACACAGGTCCAAGGTTTTTTTGCATAACTAATATATTTGTGATGTCAAATCATACAGTATTTTAAATTATGACATCAAAATTGATTGTGATGCAGAAAGCCCATGGTGGACCTTTACCACTAGTTAAACCGAAGATGTGAACAGGCTGACTGTATAGTTAAGAAATGTTTATATAATGATAACAACAATCGGAAGTATGATTTTATCGGAAATACGGTTGTTGGCGATATAAAACTTAAATTCTAAAAAAAAAAGGAAGCAGCTTCCGTACTCAATTTACGTAAATTTCTAATCTAAGATTTTACTTGTATAAATTTGTTTTGGTCTTTAGAGTGCGGGCAGTTGTTTGGAGAACTAGCAATTGCAAGCAACTTGCTAAAAAAAATTAAGAATCTTTCAAAACCTCTACATTTCAGCTAAATTATTTTGGTAAAAGGTTTTTACTGAAAGTTGATACGGTGCACAAAAGTTGCTAGTAAGTGCTGAGTGTTAATTGAAAAAAAAACTTGAGGAAAAACGAAGGAAAAGTTTTCACGTAATAAAAGTAAAATCGAACGTAGTATTTTACAATTTTTTTCATGTTTGAAGCATTTATTTATTACCCAGTATTTATAGAAAAAAGATGGGTAGTAGTACCAGTAACATTTTTTTATGCAAGTAGAGCAAGTATTTTTACCGGTAAGTAAACTATTATGCCTTGTACTTTCTTCTGAACGTCGGCCATTTTGTTTAAGAAATTTTATGGTTGAAAACATGCTGAAATTTGTTTATTTTCGCATTTAATCAATAATTTGTAAATGAAACAGCGTGAATTGCTTATTACATGTTTTTTTGTTCTATTAAATTAATTTAATTGTCGTTTTGTCAGTAAATAGTTAATAATTATCACTCAAAATCGAAAAATGGCAAAATTACCTATTAGATAGTTAATAAAGAAATAACTTTATTTCATAAGAGCTTATTTTTAATGTGAAAAACATTGTTTATTTGCTATTAAGAGTAAAAAATTAGGTTTGTTTAAATATTTTTAAAAAATGCTAAGGCCTACTTCGTGTTTAATATTCAAAATGGCGAACAACTAAAGTATTCAATGCGGTTTAAAACTTTTGGTCTAGAATTGAAAATTATAGCATTTTAAATTTTTCTCTCGGCATTTTTGAAATTTTTATTTTACTTGAGTATTATTTGTCCTCAAACTATTAACTTAACTTGTATTTGAGGCTGACAAAAAAATTGGATTACCTACAGCTAAAGTTACAGGATTTACATAAACGTTAATGGTATTTTGCAGAGGCCAAAAATGCATTAGTGAAGGCTCAAGAAGGTTATCAAGTATTGCAATATTTGAAATCGAATAGCATCATGATATTTCCATTTAAAACAATTTTGCAATGAAAAAATAAAGGCAAGAAAAAAATGGAAACTAGACATTTCGTCAGTATATTTTTATCTGTCATCATCAGCAAAGTAAGTTGAGCAGCACAACTGTTTTTAAATACAGTCAGTCGTTTGCTTGTTTAACAATAACAAACTAAACCACATAGTGAATACACCAAAAAATCTTCTTTTGTTTTAGATTTGGTGTATGAAGACTTCTAATGTTTTCAATTCGTCATTAATTTTTGGTAGTGACGTGTGTTCTTTTTTTTTTTGAAGATTGTTTTGGGCAAAACAGCTTAGTTGAGATTTTGATTTTTAGTTTTTGTTTTTATTTTGAGGTGCTTTTAAGATAAAACAATTTGCCAAAAAATCTGTTTCGAATTTTCAAGCAATTTCTCTAAACGTTTCTCATCGCCCTGTTAGTAGATAAATGTAAAATTGATTCGACAAAGAGTAATGGAAAAGGTACTGATGATAACAGCAGTAGCTACGTTGCCAAACTGTTGCTAGTTTTTTAGCGCTGGTATCATACTAAAAAAGTATATCCAATATTGCCGTCTTTGTTTGACTTTAGTAATGCGTTAACAAATGAAGTCTTAAAATATCTGGTACCAAACACAGCCAGCAATAAGACGAAGCAAAAAAACCAATTTAAACTGCTGAATGCAAACTACAAACACTGTTTCGATTTATTAGTCAGGATCAGTGACATAAAGTGCCCGGCGTTCATATGATTTAAGCAGAGATGAGTAAATTTTTTTAAAAATCAAATGCACTGATGAGGCTTAGAAGTTGATACTATGCTTACCATTTACAAAAATAGATCAAAAACTTACCTCAAACTTTTCAAAAATTTTCTTTGTTTAGAAATTCGAAAGCTTCAAATGCAGCAAAAATTGATGCAAAAAATGAAGAAATTCGACGGTTGTTTATAGCCTGTGCTACCAGTCAGCAAAACAGCATTTTTGAAGGGTCCAGTGCAAACAAATTCATGGTATGAATAAAGACTATTATGCACCGTTTGTAATGCCGCATTGGACAATTTTGAGCCGCTGCCAAAAGGTTAGCTAAACATTAATTGGGCAATTTCTTTGGCTTGTATGCAAATTAGTATTGATATTTTATGTTTGGACTTGCGTAGTGACCGGAAAAATAAATTTGAAAGGGCTCAGCGTAATTTAGAATAATAGTAAAAGTCTTTATCAATACCAGCGTCCTTGGACATAATTTATGCCCATTTATAGATCTTCAAATGAGCATACCTTTTTATATTACTTTATAGCTGTATTTCGTCCATTATAGTGCGTTATCATATGCGTGCTGTTGACCATTTGCTTTAGCTACTATTCTTTGCTACACTTATTAATTTTTCTGCTGTTAAAATCCTATAATTTACTGATGTTATTGCAATATTATTTCATTAATTAGAAAAGTTAACGCAGGTAGCATATTGAAAACCATTTTTTTTTGAGGAAGTGTTTTATAAAATGCAAATTTTGTTCTTAAATTCGCTTGTGAACCACTACGTGCTGTTTGTTCAATACGTTTCGTTTAGCGTAGGCCTAGCCACCCTGACGGCTATTTAACTGCACTGATGGTCGAGTGCACAGAGCGTTTGCTTCAAGAGAGATAGACGCGAGATTCGCTTGCGGATAGGCACACACTAAGACTCAAAAATTGGTAGTCACATGCAGTTTTCCTGCTGGATGTCCTGTATTAAGAAGACAGTGTGGAGAATCAGCTGGTTAACTTGCTTTTTCGTGCGGTTGCGGAAGGGGTATTCCCCACATTGCATTGGATTCCCCACTTTACAGCGGTAGATAGATGGCTGGCAAGTCAATGCGAGTTTGTTATGGGGCAACGGTCGCTTTCTCATAATAAGAGGATAAGCATACCACTAATAGTAAGAAAGTTTATCTTCAGCTACTGTAACTCAAATCAGTGAATTAACTTCGTTAGTTTTTTAAGACTAAAGTGTGCAGTGACGAAAATTCGCAAACTTTTTATGTGTGGCGTATGTGCATGTATGTATAGTACTAAAATACAAAAGATTTGGTTTAAATTAGAATATTTGGGTTGACTTCTTACAAAAGTTTAAAATTAAAGAGCTCAAATGGCTGAGTGGTTAGAGCGTTTGCCTTTAAAGCTGTTGACTTGGGTCTAATTAATGATTTTTAAATTGGTTTCCCAGCTTCTCTGCTCGACGCTCAACAATATACAAGGGACAGCGTGGAAAACAAGCCGCAAGTTTACTTGTTGTGGCGTTGGTAAAGATATTTAGGGGGATTCCCCCATCTTGGAGTGGTAGACAAATGGCCGACCGCTCCTATGAGAGCTGGTTATAGCGCTTCGATCGCTTTTCCATGATAGGAAGATAAATTTATGCAACTGATCAAACAATATCATCGGCCCTCATCCCTTGAAGTCGCTTCCGCAGCAATGCATTCGATTAAGCCAAGCAGAGTTTGATTTAAGAAGAAAGTAATTTTCACTATTTTACTACGAAAAACCTGTTTGGTAATGACACGGTAGCTCAGTGTTTGTGTATTTTGTTAATTCTTTGTTTGAAAAGACTGTTTGTATGTCTTTTTAAACAAACTTCATAGGCCTACTGCAAGTTATTTTTGTCACTATTAGTTTAATTGCTTTTTGTGCGCGTGATGGTCCTAGAGAGCTTGGCAAACCATGGATTAATCGATGAGCAAACTCAGTGAATGACCTCGTCGATTTGTATATGTTATAGCGTTTTTGTGACCTCTCTGTGCAGTAAATTAGTCCTGTTATTTGATGTTTGTAATGTATTTGCTATAGACTCTGTGGCTGCTGTGGTAGCTTGAGCTAGATTAAGTTAAATCTTACTACAGTGGTGCATTTAAAAACGCTGTTGTGATTACAGTACATTATACAAATACTCTTAATTTGAGATTGGATTTCTTAAATACCAAAATACTTAAACGCTACGCAAAACTAACCAAATTGTTCTTGAGTGTAGAGGAGAAATATTAGCATATCCTCTAGTCTAGCTAAAAGTTAAAGGGCTGGTAGAGAAGAAATGCAAAGCTAATGCAAATGTTTGCTATTTCATCAAAAACTGCAGGTAATACGTTGGTTTAAACTCGCACGACTGTCGGTGAACAACAAGCTGGATTTCTTGCATCTTTCTCGCTACAATGCGTTGCTTGAAATGAAATGTTGTGTGGTTTTATGGCGTTTTATACCTACTAAGGTCCTTTAGCGCCAGGACTAACTTTTGTCCAGAATTCACTGACGTATTTTTATTCTCTGTTCATTTCATCCTCCGCGCTACACTTAATTGCTGAGCGTTCAGCAAGTGTAACAACAGATACCAGTTTTAAAGTCTTTGGTTTGACCCGACTGAGAATAGAACCCAGTCTACCAGCTTCCAAGGCAGAATGAATCAAAATTAAACACCAGTTTTTGTGCAAAATGACCCTGCATCACATGGGCAGTTGCGAAACCAAATTGTGCAATATACAAAGTCCCCAAACCCAAGCAAGAAACGATTACACGCCGCTTAATCGCAATTAATCATCGCCGGTAGACCTGCGGTGGAGTAATTTCAATTCTGACTAGGGTTGGAATTTATAACCTGGGTTCGAATCCCAGCTGATCGAAACAGGAAATCATAAATGAGATTTTAATTTTGAAATAATTTGCATCAAAAATTCAAATTTTCTTTTGTTTCATAAGCATGGTTTTTTACAGGTTAAAAAACTTGGACACACATTTGATTAAATCGAATTATCAAATCTTCATTATACTCGCGGTATTACGCCGAAGCGTGTAACGAGTGGCGGGGCCCGTCTCCGCGGCTTAATGCCTGGGCTACTCAGTTCCGAAGGAATGTCGCAGCGATGGCGAGGCGACACTGTGCCGATTTGACCGATCCGGTATTTGACCCCAGACCTCCCGCACCGATAGCGTGTGCACTTGTAGCCAAACGTCAAAAGAACGATCGTTCATATGCGAAGCGCTTCTGGCGCCCGGGCGTTATCTCCTCGGCTTTCCGGTTCATATATAAGTGATTGATTGTTGCGAGATTTTTAGTTTGTGGTACCAACTAATGTAGCTGAAGCGAGCGAGCGTTGTTACAGTACTTCCCCCTTCCGCTGTGAGTGAAGTTTGATGCTGCAGGCCTGTTCACTCCGTTGAAGACAGTGAGAGAGAGAGAGACATGTCTGTTCGAGGTGTTGAGAGGCGTTGGTTGCTGGGCATCGTCGTTACCGTGAAGACGGAAAGGCTGAAGATTGCGTCGTGCGTAAATTGCGTTGTCCAGATCACGTCGGGTTATCACCAATGTAGCCAAACGTCAAAAGAACGATCGTTCATATGCGAAGCGCTTCTGGCGCCCGGGCGTTATCTCTTCGGCATTCCAGTTGATATATAAGTGATTGATTGTTGCGAGATTTTTAGTTTGTGGTACCAACTAATGTAGCTGAAGCGAGCGAGCGTTGCTACACGCTAACCAACTGAGCTAACGTTCAATCAAAGGAACCTTTATTCAAAAGCACAAGCAACACGTTAAACGGTGACAACAACGCGAACACGCTATCAAAGCCTCAACACCACCACAATAGATGCACAGTATTTTCAAGACGCGTAGTTTCTACATGAGTGAACATCCCCTAAGCAGGCCAGAATTCAGACAATGACAGTCCCAAGGCTGTTTGGATTTCACGTTTTCCGCTTGTGATCATTGAACTCATCTCTAAGTATGTAAAGGTCTCTATGGTCAATCTCTACTGACGAAGCCCCTTATTTCTTCGAGGCCCTAGGCTTCAGCCTGCCTAGATATTGATAAATCCGGACCTGCCCATAAGCTGTAGGCAAGGGGGTCGGCATCAAAAAACTTTTTGAGAGACCCAGTCATAATTTTTTCATGAGGAGGATCATAGAGAACAAAATCTTCAATTTCAATCTTCAGCTACTTTGTATCCCAACTAAGTCAGTTTTAAAAAGCCCTCCCCACTTTTTGACCCATTCACCGACGCCCAAGGCAGTAAGTAACACAAAGCTATAGGCCTTAGCTAGTCTACTGTTTTACATCATATAAAATTTTTCATTTCTGTCTTGAAGGTTTAAAAAGAAGATAAATTTCGATTATTTCAAGCTTTCTGAAACCCAGACTACCCATAGCATTGACACAAAACTCAGATGTAAAAGTGCTTTGTTTAACCCGGGAGAAAATGCAGCATTTGGGTCACCAGAGTTGCACAGTTTTTCGGAGCAGCAAATGGAGCAGGATTTCATGTCTCCAATAGTCTTGCAATCAACCTCCCGGGATTCCTCTGTGCAAGTGTCATTACAACCTCTCCTGTACAATACCGTACCATTCCCTTCTTCATAAGAGTGGATCTGAAAAAGCAAACGCAATTTTCATGGCACAACGTAGAGCAGGAGTTTTTACCTTTTTAGGGATGTGGAGCTCTAAAACGTTTTAATGAAATCTATGGACTTCTTGTTCTTTGTAAGAAACATGTCAGGGCCAACATCACAGACATAAGTACCGCAGATACTGAAATTATACTGTGTTCGAATTTAGCTTTACAAACCCCTTAAAGCACGGTAAGCACCTACGCGTACCTCTTAGGCGTTTATAAACCCCAGGATACAAGCTCCTAACTACATGTTTGATATCTGAGCTGACAGTTTTTTCATATCCTTTTATTATGCTTTTCTAGCTCTGCTTTACTCGTCCTTGTTCAGTTGATCTTGGATAACACCTGTTATGACTTTTTTGCGGCCTGCAATTACTTGTTTTTGTTTTTTCGCTTTCTTTAGATATTTTCTTTTCCTCTGTAGGCTACAGTATTTTGCTAATTATCTATAAACGGCTATTGCGTCTGAATTAACATTGAAATATTCTGAATTGCTTTCTGTGATTTTTGCCAGTGTGACGTGTTAGTTGCGCGGTTTCGGCCATATTATTGATTTTTGTTTACGCTTATGCTGTGGGTGTGTTTTGTTTTTCTCTAACAGTATTTTTGTATGGACTTCGAGTCTGAAATAAACAATAATAATCATAATAATTAGAAATTCAACTGTGCATTTGCTGTAAACTGCCAAGTGAGCAAGTGCTTTTCGATCAGCAACCAGCCAACCACCCAAAATAGACATGGATTGTGATTACCTCCAGCCAAGGGCGTAGCCAGAGGGGCGAAGGGGACAAATACCCCCCCCCCGAAATATTTTTAGTTACCACTAGCCTACATAAGTTGTATTATTCGCTCGTCTCGGTGTAAGCGGGCAAGGGCTCACCCAGGCGGCACCATGCCATGGCCCTACGCTCCTACCACCCTTTGACCTTAGTGTGATCAACAAAATTAAAGCTTTTTGCATAAAGTGCAGTCTTAATTGTGTCCGACTGACGATGGTCCGTGGTACTTGTTATTGATAGAGTATTTACCATCATAAAACATGCTGGATGGATTAACCAGATAACTAAAATTCAAGTTTGTGTTACATGTTGAAGGTATTTTTGCAATAAATAAAAGTATATTATTAACAAATAGTGCGAAAAATTACATGTTTTCTTGTTGAAAAACTACAAATATTCGTCAGCGGCTGGGGGCTTCGCATGCAGCCGCCAACGAATTATTACGATTTTCACATAAAAAAACACTCATTCTAGCACACTTTTTTATCGAAAAAGAGCATGCAGTGAGTGCAGTCATTATGGACAATTCAAAAACATTTTCGCAGCGGGAGCGTATTCAGGGGGGGGAAAGCATTGTGCCATGGCTTCCCCCTTTTGACTGTGCCTTTTAGTAAAACTGAACAAAACTAATAGTGCCAAGTGACAGAAATATGCCAGACTCTTTTGATGGTTTCCGTAGATTATGGTCAGGGACGGATCCAGGGGGTTAGGATGAAGGGTAAGCATCCTCCCACTAGACATTTTCAAAAATGTTTTTGATGTATACAATTTTTTCCATAACGCTGAACCTCTTCAAAAGCGGTAAACTTTACGCACTAAGCACGATCAATCAAAATGTGCGAACAAAATGCATCATATCAGGTGAAGCACTCAGAATTAGGGTCAAAAAACTTGAACAAAATTTCCGTGAAAATTATACAAAAAGCACTAGAATAGCCATTACAGCATATGAATTTTCAAAATTTTTCCGAGAAGAGCATGCCCCCGGACCCCAGTAGAGCCTTTCTTGTTTCTCAATCAGCTTCAAATTAGTTCCGCCGAAAAAATAAAACGCTACAAAAAAATGTAGAAATTATGGCTCCCCTCTCGTAAAATTTCTCGCAACGCCACTGTTTCGCTGCTTATGTGTAAAACAGAAGCCTGACTACAATAAGTGAAAGGAGGCTGCAACCATTATTAATTTGAGAAATTATAGACTGAAAGTTAGGTTCAGCACCTTATTACAGAGCCAAAGGGGGGAGGGCATGGCATCGTAGCCCCCGCTGCGTGCGCCTATGCCCCCAGACCTCCACCACTGGGACAAGCCTATGAAGTTTTGCTCCCCTCCCGAAATTTTTGGCTGGCTACGCCACCAACTCCAGCCGTGAATCAAACAGGTCGCAAAGAATTTCGGACACTAGCAAAATAAACAGCAAGCAATTTTCATTCTTTCACTTTTTCATTTTTCTGCTACTACAAAACAGCAGACTATATACAGGATAAATGTATATAAGCTTGTTGAAAAATTGCTCTCAGTTCCCATATTTTAGGTGTATTTTTTTGAAATTTGGTCTTCAAAGTTAGCTTTTTTTAAGCTGCTTTTTTTTCAAGCAGGAGTGCTTGTATTTTTTTTTATTTGGATCGGTATAGGGATAATTTTGAAATAATAGTGGTGGAAGCAGCCAAAATGTTTGGTGTCAGAGCCCACTCGGCAGTTGAACTTCAAGTAGGCCTATTGGACCTTTATACAGTACAAGTTGAAACTCCCCCTACTTACCCAACAATGCTGGTTCGCAGAACACATCTCTGTTGTTGAATTACCTTCAAATTGCTCTTCAGCGCATTCATGTCTTCCTTCACAAGAAAAGCAAGAGATCTAAAAAATCAAGACATTTAGGTCGACGATTATAAAATCCCGGCTAGTTAGCTCAATTGTTAAGCGCATTGCTACTGGTGTGGGAGGTCGGAGGTTCGATTTCCGCGCCGATCAAATCGCCACCGCTGCCACGTTTTTTGGGGACTGTGTTGCCCAGGCGCTAGGTTTCGGAGATGGGCCCTGCTACTCACTTAGGCGTAGTACCGCGAATATTAAGATTAGATTTGACTATAAGGTAATTTTAAAAAAAGTAGGAGAACATGACGTATAAAATCGATCAAAAGAGTTTAGTATATTTCAGTTACTTAACATTTGATTTTTTTTACTAAAAGACAAAGTCATAAAAGGGGGGGGGGGGGGGTATGGCACGATATCCCTCCCAATACGATCCTGATGAGTAATCATTTAGAAAACTTCTTTTTTTTTCGTAATACCGGTACCAGGCACAAAAAAGGAAAGCTGCTGGTACCACTATAAAGTCTATAATGCAACTCGACCGGGAAAACATTAAATTTTTAGGGGCCGAGTAGATACATCTAGCTTTGTTACATTTAAAAATTCGATGTTTTTTTAGAATACGGTACAATAAGGCCCTGTGCCAATAAAGCTATGGATTTGTGTAAATCCCATGACCCTCATCACTGCCTTTGTCTCATCGCAAGCATTTATTCTTTATTATCGCCAGGGAAGCATTTTTGTATTTGAATTTATTTTTTGTATTTTGTTGCATATTTATCCTCCTATCACGAGAAAGCGATCAATGCGCTATACGAGCTCGCTTAGAAGTTGCCAACCACCTGTCTACCACATCAAGATGGGGAAATCTCGCTAAGTGTCTTTTCCAACGGCACAACAAGTAAACTTGCCGGCAGAGACGGGCATTTATCGCGATAATTTATCGGCGATAACTTTTTATCGGTTATCGTTATTGCTCAAAATAATTTTGATTTATCGATTACCGTTATCGCTTTTGTAATATATTTTGTTATCGCTGATAAATTATCGCAATAAACGATTTTTTATGCACGCAGTGTTTAAACTTCAAAGTTATTGAGTCGGCGCTATGGAAAAAACACGGTGTCCATTAAGACTTGCTGTAATTTTTAAAAATTATTTCTTTGTTTGGCTTAATTTCACGGCAGAGTCCGTAAACTGCTTTCTTTTTTTGAAAAATCTAGAAAAAACGTTTTTGCAAATTTGCAATTCGACTTACAAAAAAAAAACTTTGTCAAACGCATTGAAAATTTACCGCAACATTTATCGCAAAAATTTATCGGCGATAATTTAACGATTACCGATATCGCTTTAAGAGATTGAGATTTATCGGTTATCGGTATCGCCCAGTGCTTTTTTGAAGTTATTGATTATCGTTATCACTTTAGTACAGAAAGGTTTATCGTGCCCATCACTGCTTGCCGGCTTGTGCTTCACACGGTCCCTTTACTGTAATGCTGAGCGTCAAGCAGAAATCAATTCTAAAGTCAGTGGTTTGACGCAACTTGGAATCAAACCCAAGTCAACATCTCCCGAGGCGGACGCTCTTATCACTCGTCCATCTGAGCTGTTGAGTCTTTGTTAAATAAGCAGTGGACTTTGCTTAGATAAACTTTGCTCCAGAAGCCCAAATTTGTGCTTTTTTTGCGATGCCAGCAAAAAACGTTGTAACTTTACAAAATGGCCGGCATTGAGCAGATTCGCATTTGTTCAAAAAATTGCTTTTCTTTTGAATTTTTTTTATAAATCTCGGCAAGGCGAGGGGAATCACCTTGGTGAAAAGTGGAGTATCGACGGTAGAAATGCAAACATTGCTCGAAGAAGTTTTGACGTCGCCCAATCGATGAATCAAATCAAGTTTTCCAACCGCACGAGCGGCAACCTTGCGGTTCGTTTACATAAACGAAACTTAACACCCGGTATTTTTTGTTATTTTTATCGAGTCGACAAGATAAACAAAAACAATTAGAACAAGTAAACGATAATAAGCTGTTTTCAGGGCAGTAGAGCTAATCGGTTGATTGATTTTTTCCCAACCAAGATGGATCGTCGCGATGAGGAGAAATGGAAACACAAAATATTGAGGACAAACTTTTAAGAACTCATTGTAAAGCCCAGGAGCGTATTTAAGAAGGGAAGGGGGGCATTGTGGCCCCCCACCCCCTTTTGACTTTGTCTTTCAGTAAAATAAGATAAATTGTTGCCATGTGACCGAAATCTACCACACTCTTTTGATAGCTTGATAGCTTTTGCAATTCATGGCTTTCCCTTGTAAAATTTCTCGCTACGCCACTGGTAAAGCCGCACGAAAGTGTCTGCTGGGACAGAACAGAATTTTATTCGTTGCTCATGCATAACATCAATAACTATACGAATAACTGACGCAATTTTGAAAAAAACAGGAGCAACAGGCTACTGCGAAGAGACCATAGGTCTTCAAGTCAAGCAGAAGCCCTATTATTGCAATTATTGAATAGCCCATAAAAATATCAAAAACGTTAGTTATGCAAGGAATGAAATATTTTTTCGATTATAAGTTAGTTGTATAATCACAATACTGTAATGACTGTAGTCAGTTGTGTCACTTGAAGTAATAGCAATAACGTATCAAGCACATTATATATAATTACTAATAAGGTAATATTTGTAAGAAGTTTTGATTAATCGATACGTAGAATGTTGTTTTATGTTTTGAGGAATAGGGTTCCATATCTTAACACCCAGGTATTTAAACGAACGTTGTGATGTCCCGTACCGACTCAACATGCGTGATTACCGGTTTAATATTCGTCTACGGTCAAGTGCTTCAACAGCCACGAAAGTTTCGTGGCATCGCTTTTGAACAATTTGCTTGAAAAATGGCAGGCATAACAAATTGCGGAACTGCCGAATGTTTAGACGTAAGGTAGAGGCAAAGAGCCGTATTACAGAGCTTACATTGCCAGGGTTTGCTTTGAACAACTTTGTATTTGTATCGAGTTGCATAATTATTTATCCTTCTATCACGAGAAGCGATTAAAGTGCTACAATGAGCTCGCTTAGGAGTTGCCATCCTTCTGGAAGGAGAATCCCGCTAAGTATCTTTCCCAACGCCACATCAAGTAACTTCGCCAGCTTGTTCTCTATCCTTTTAATGCTGAGCATCAAGCAGGGAAGTTGTGAATATCAATTTTGAAATCATTGGTTTGACCCGACTCGGAATCAAATCCAAGTCCACAGCTCCCGAGGCAGACGCTCTTACCGCTCGGCCATCTGAGCCTTTACAGGTATAGGCCTGTATGTTTTTCGGAGCAAAAAGCAGTAGTAAATAACGCAATTTAACGCAATGAGGAGTGGCAGTAATATAAGTTTCCTATCATGAGTGACAGAAAAGGAATTAGCATTGACAAAAACCTTCCTCAAAAAACACACTCAAGATTTGTAGTACACGGTTATCACACTACGAGAATGAATAAAGTTGGACAAATTAAGTAATGCATTTATAGTTACAGACAATTACCTTGTCCTGTGTCCATATGTCTAATTTTAGTGGACTTATTTTGGCCCGCGGCATTTGTATTTTTGTATTTAGTTGCTTATTTATCCTCCTATCACGAGAAAGCGATCAATGCGCTATAACGAGCTCGCTTAGGGGTTGCCAGCCATCTGTCTACCTCACCAAGATGAGGGAATCCCGCAAAGTGCCGTTCCTAGCGACACTACAAGTAAACTTTCCGGCTTGTTCTGCACACTGTTCTTTTAATGCTGAGCGTCAAGCGGGGAAACTGTAAATACCAATTTTCAAGTCAGTGGTTTGACCTGACTCGGAATCAAACCCAAGTCTACAGCTCCCGAGGCGGACGCTCTTACCACTCGGCCATCTGAGCTGTTAAGTTTAGTTCTAGTTTCTGCATCGTAATCAATTTTTAATGTCATAATCAGTTTTTTTAACCATGATATCAAAAATCGATTATTTGATGATGCAGAAACTGGATCTAAGAACCAGAGGCCTAAAGCCCAAGAAAATTGGACATGTCGACAGGGCAAATAGGCCTATGCACTGACATGTACAAAGTGATCCTCGCGCTCCTGGGTGTTGTTTTATTGCTTAGGAAATGCATAACGTTGTACATGACTCTGACTACGTCGTAGAGCAGGATTCAACTTTCAATACGAAAAGTTTAGAAAGTGTGGCTTTAGCTGAACTTACGGCGTAGTGGTAAACGATAACGCCGTCGGTGCGGGAGATGTGAGGTTCGATTCCTGGGCCGGATAGTACTTAAGCATATTTCAGTTTCACATACTTACAGTTGAGTTGTCTTGAGCATTCACGAAGTTGAAAGTCAAGCAAATATCTGCAAATAATGAAAAATCGTCAAAAAAAGGAATTATTTGTTTTCCCCAAGACTTGGATGAAATAATAATGCTAACAATGAAAAATACCTAGCAGTTCGAAGCTTGCAATTTTTACCTGAGACGGTTTTGACATTGGGGGATACAGGAGGTTAGGGGGGCTAAGGACTCAAGTCCCACCCACCTAATCAATCACATTTTTATTTAGTCGAAATCACGATAACTACACCAAACAATTTAACAATGAGCATAAAAGATGGTGATATGACTAGGAATCGCAAAGAAACGCAGAGTCTTCAAGTCAAGCGATTTCTGAAAATCAAATTATCGAAAAAAGAAGTTCAAACGGAGTGTTTATCTATTTTATTTAGGCCACGTTTTAATGTGGTTTAGTTACCCCGTAGCCGTAGCCAGGATTTTCAATTGGGGGGGCTAAAGTTTAAAAAATCTTATCCAACAGCTGGCACCGTTCCAGAAAATTTTGGAGGGGTACGCAGATTTGAATTAGGTTGAGAGTTAACTAGATACAAAGACGTCAGACGTTAAGACCCGAATTAAGGCGTTATTATTTCATGTCAGAGGCGTATTCAAAGTTTTTTTAGCAAGGGCACCAAATTGTGACATCTTTTAGGCCATAAGCGTATGTTTTTCCGGCAGAGTAAATTTAAAGCAGATTGAGGAAAAACGACTCTAGGGGGTCCGGGGGCATGCTCTCCCGGAAATTTTTTGAAATTTTACATGATTTAATGGCCTTTTTAGTGCTTTTTGAACAAACTTTGATCTCATTCGGAGTCCTTCACCAAATATGATGCATTTTGTTCGCACATTTTCGATTTATGCGCGCTTACTTCAGGCCAGGAGTGGATCCAGAAAATTTTGGTGGAGGGATGCAATTTTGAATTAGGTTGAATGTTTACTACTATAAATGCTAAAACGGCAGAGGTCTAACGCGGAAAAGGGCGTAAATAAACCCTTTGAAAATGTTTTATGTTTGAGGTGTAATGAGAAATTTTTTTAAGGAAGAGACACCTAAATTTCAACATTTTTTTAAGCGTATTTTTTTCCGGCAGAATTAATTTGAAGCAAGTTGAGAAACAAAAAAAAAAAGGCTCCAGAGGGTCCTGGGGGCATGCTCCCCCGGAAAAATTTTGAAAATTCACGTACTGTAATAACCATTTTAGTGCATTTTGAATAAATTTCTGGCAAACTTTATTGAAATTTTTGCCTCTGATTATGATACATAGCGGTATCGATACATAGCGTTCTACAAACCGGGTTTCACACAAGCCGACAAGATAATGTTTTGTTTCTTCTTGACTAGAGACATTTTCTTTGATGCAGGACTTCAACAACGCTGTTTTCTTCGCACTGGTCTTAAACATTTTGACCACTTTTCGCGCAACGATTTTGACATTTTGTATTACTAAAACTTTTACAGCTGCAGAAGCGCTCAAAATTTAAGCAATGTGTAGCACAGTAAAAATATAATATGCCAAAGGAGATTCGTTTTGAACAATTAAAGTGACGCGTGACCGTTCGCTGGCCATTGCGGCTGCGCCATCACAACTCTGGCCAACGCAAAGAGCAAAGTTGTATTGTATTTCTCCTTTGTAAGCCCACTTATTAAAAGCCCAGCAAGAAAATAATCACGCAATGGCAAGTGTTCATCATAATTACCAAGATCCTTGTCTTTGTCCAGGATGGATTGGGGGGGGGGGGGCATGGCCGCCGTGCCCCCTCTAGCTACGTCTTGGTTATCCCAAATGTTTAGTTGCTCTAATACGTCAGTACAACGATATTTCTTGCCCTTCAAAATGCAACGAAAAGCATTTTACGATTTCTAGCCCTCCTCTAAAATTTGTGGGGATTCCCTCCTGTTTGAGAGATTTCATAAAGCTGTTGCTTATACCGAAACACAAAAATATTGGACGAAAATAGCTTGAAGAAGAGAAACAAAGCCAGAGCAGCACAAGTGAAAAGCGCAAGTGTGTATACATAACTGCAGCAGTGAACACTGTTTCGACCTTTCAGGTCTCATCAGTGCGGTTGGTGTGACCAACATGTACTCAAGGCAAGCTATATGCCTGAGAAAGATTTTTTGCTTGTGGTTTGTAAATATACCATTTACAAGAACCCGCAAAAACCCTCTCTGCCAAACCCGTTCACCCGTAAAAAGGTACGCTGATGAGACCCGAAAACAGTGTTCACAACCAGGGTAATTCTTGTAAAGAGGCGTTTCGACAACATGGATTCAGTTATCATCATCATCAATTTCCTCCAATTCAGACAGAGTGGCAGCAACCCACTTTCAAATGCCCAGGAAACTCCTGCTAGTTGGAGAGTACAATTTTGATAATTCCAAACTTTTTACATTATTTTTGTAAGTTAAAGTGTGGAACACTCAGTATTTGGTATGAAACAACGCAAGACTCAATAGTAGTTCTCTTCAGGGAGTCGAACCGTTTAATTTTTCCGGTTCAGGTTCGGTTTGGGTTCGACAGCGGTTTCAAATTTTGGTTCAGTTCCGGTTAAGGTTCAAATAAATTGAAACGCTCCGGTTTGGGTTCGCTCCAGTAAAAATTATTTCAAAACCGGTTTATAAAGTTCCGGTTCAGGTTTGCAGTGAAAATGGTAGTATTCTAGCGACACAATTTAAAAAATGAAACCGGCAAAGCAATTTTTCTTCTCATTAACAGGCCAATATAATGCATACTTGTAGTAAAGCCAACTTCGAGATAGTTAAATTGTTACCATGCTCTGACACCGGCGGCCCATAGCCTACTTTCAAAAAGAAACATATCTTCACACTGACGGGCCAATGTATTGCTTGTAGTGCTGTGCAAGTACTGCATATCTTTGAACATAAGCCGCCTTCAAAGTGACGCGTGTGACCTCATGGAGCGAGCCGCTTTTTCAATCGGTTCGGTTTTTTTTTTTATTTATTTAGTTGCATATTTATCCTCCTATCACGAGAAAGCGATCAATGCGCTATACGAGCTCGCTTAGGAGTTGCCGGCCATCTGTCTACCACACCAAGATGAGGGAATCCCGCTAAGTGCCTTTCCCAACGGCACAACAAGTAAACTTGCCGGCTTGTTCTCCACACTGTCCCTTCAATGCTGAACGTCAAGCAGGGAAGCTGTGAATACCAATTTTCAAGTCATTGGTTTGACCCGACTCGGAATCAAACCCCAGTCTACAGCTTAAGAGACAGATGCTCCATACCACTCGGCCATCTGAGCTGTTAAAAGAGACAGACGCTCCATACCACTGGGTTCGGTTAAGGTTCGCAAGTACTCAAATTATTCGGTTTAGTTCCGGTTCGCTCTTCGCGATTTTGAAAAATACGGTTTGAGTTCGGTTAAGGTTCGACAAAAATAGCTTAAAACCGGTTTATGAAACTCCGGTTCAGTTCCGGTTCGCTCTTTGCGATTTTGAAAAATACGGTTCGAGTTCGGTTAAGGTTCGACAAAAATAGGGTAAAACCGGTTTATAAAACTCCGGTTCGGGTTCCGTTCGACTCCCTGTTTCCCTACTAGGGAATTAAATCTAAAGTTAACTATTTCTAAAGTATTAGTTCTGATTATCTGACCACCTAAATATGCCAACATTTCCAGAAAAGTTTTCATTCAAATAATCAAAATGTCGATCAACTTATAAGAAGAATTAAGAGCTTATGGTGAGGTACTTAATTTACTTTAAGAAAAATTTACTTACTGCAAGACAGGAAGAGAAATAATATCCAAGCGGTTTTGGAAACCATCAGGCAAAACTTTGTTTAGCAGCTACAATTAACTATTCTGCAAAGTGATCGAAACTAGGTTTAAGTGCTCCAATAAACGTAGTTTTCAGTTGCATGCTATAATAGACCCAGCAGAAATTAAATTGCTAATGGGAGATGCGTTAAAAACGAAAAGGCAGCAACAGTCTCGCTTATGCTTCTACCTCTGAAAAACTCGAGGCTTTCTGCTTCTACCCCATTGGTCTTTCTAGAAATGCTATCATCTCGGGCGGAGGCGAAACTGGTGTATTATAAAATTGTTGAAGTAAAGGTCTTTCCAGTCGGTTGACAGATATAAAATGATCAAAATCTGCTTTCTTCTTGCAGAAATACCACTGCTAACCTAACATGATAAGTGCATAAAACACTGTTACAAATATTAGTAAACTCTTGACTGTCTATTATTGGGCTTTTCAGAAAGATTTTCTTCACAATTTTTTAAAACTTTGAACAGCTTTTGCAAACGCTCTGTACTGAGGCAGATTTCAATTTTTCCAGTGTTACCATCTTTTATTTATGACGATGAAGTAGTGACAAGTGGATAGCTCTTCACACGAAGCTTCAACTGTGTTCAAAGTTGTTTAGAACAGAGATGCTCGCCACAGTTAAGTAGTTGTTGAAATCAATAGGAGACAGATAACCCATTGTGTTAAGATATTCTGTTTACTCATATATGTTTTACTAAAGCAAGTTGCTTTTTGGGTATATACAGTACGATGATTTTAAGCAATTTTCGGGTTGATTTTCATACTGCCATGCTCTTTACCAGTGCTTCTGAACCATTTCGGGCTACCAACCCTTAAAAAATTAAATAAAACTTAGACTATGATTGTGCCCTTTTACGAGAAACGTTTGTTACGTCTACAGCATTAATTGATTAGCGTACAAGAAGACGTGGGTCTTAATTGAAGCATCTTCGCGGACCTTACAGGGGCTTGTGGACGTCAGGTTAGAACCCCCGCCCCTGCTCTGTACCCTGGCTTATAATTGGTTTATTAAAATTGTACTTCAAATGCTGCACATTGAGATTAGGTAAAATGCTTACAAAACTTTTGCAAGGTCAAAATACTGCACTAAGTTTGTCAGTAGCCTGCTGTAGAGTAAAGTCCCTTTGAATACCAAGTCCTGCTTCGTGCTATTAATCAAGGCGCTGATATGCATTGTGTGTATCGTTTACTAAGGTTTCAACAGAACACTCTTTTTCTCTCCTTACCACAGTATATTGTTCAAGATTCATTCAGTTACAGATACCAATTATGCTACGTCATTTAGGATTTCTTAATAATTGACCAGAAACATTTTCATTAGAACGCACCCAGCAAGGTACATTACCACGAGCTGCAATATCTATGTGCATCCACAGACCGCCCAGCGTTAGGATGTACATAGGTATTTCAGCGTGTGGTTAATGTACCTTGTTGGGTGTACTCCAATGAACGCGTTTGTGGTCGAATATCAATTAGATTGAAAAAAAAAATGCTTCATGTTAAGGCCGTATTTAGAGAGGAGGAATGAGGAGGATTCAATCCCCCACGAAATATTTTTATAAGTTTGAACTGAGACAGTCCAAGCCCTGCAATCGTCAAAACACGCAGTAGTAGGATATAACATTTTTACCCGCAGGTCATTGCTACGGTAAGCGTTTCTTGATAAATCATAAGGTCAGCGCTCCAGGCGCGGGGTTCCGTAGCATTTGGTCCATCTGCCATATGGTTAATCAAGGCCATATTTAGGGGGAAATATGGGGGATGAAACCCCCCAAAATATTTTTTGTAAATTTTAGCGAAGACACTACAAGTCCAGTAATCATCAGAAATGTAGTATGCAGGTACTGCAGTAGAATGCAATATTTTGTCCCTCGGTTATCATTGCAATAGTGCGTTTCTTCTTTAGCGCTCCAGGCACAGGGTGCCGCAACATTTCGCACATTTGCTGTATAATTAATCCAGCTATAACCGTATTGGAATATATATGACACGAACCTTTAAAAAAGCTGAAGCCTTTGTGTACTAGTAAAGTACTACTCATATAAATATATTACGGTAAAACATGGAGACTGATTTAAAAATGAACTGTTATTTCATTGATTGCTATTATTAGTAGTCGCCCGTCAATGGTGTAAAAGGAGCAGGCGCCTGGCTTGTGCTAAAGCTGTCGCCTTTTGTGCACTACCAGTTTACCGTAAATTTTAAAATAACGTCATGCTCAACTAATAGATAGCTTTGATTATGTGTCGGATGATACTGCTTGCTTAAAAAAGAAGTCACATTCTGCATAATTATGCTAAACAAAGCTTGATATTTACATCACAATTATTTCAGTGGGCTGGTGCAAATAGAAACGTATTAAAGGTGCAAACGTTGCAATCAATTTGCTTTTCTATTTTCTAAGGAAATTATTGTATTACATAATATCAATTCTTGCTCACAGAGAAGAATACGAGTTTACATGAATGCAAATAAGAAAGCGATATAATTCCCCCCTAACTTTTTTTCGAAACTCGCTCATTTTTTCTCATTTTGTGCTCACAGCTGCAGCGAATCCTTTGCAGTGAGAATTAGTATAGATACTAATACGGTGATCTTCAACCAAGGGTTCCTGCCCTGCAGTCTGCATGAATGCAACAAGCTGATGATCCTATTCCAATTTGATTTTAGTCTACCGGTTTATGAAAATTAATCGTCAGCTTAGTAAATGTTTGCCACTTCCTACGCAGTACTTCTAATTATGCTCTGTACAGAAGCTGCATATTCGCTTCCTGTAAGCATAGGCACAGTGATGAGATTCAGGGGGTTCGCAAGGGTTCGCGCGAACCCGTTCTTGGAATGTCAGGATAATCAGCGAACCCGTTCTTGCTTTTTCTTACAGGCACTAGACTTTTACGAGGGAACCTGTTGCTAGTAAGTACGATACAAAAGAGAACCTGTTCTTAAAATTTTGAATCCCATCACTGCATAGGCACCGTATGCAGTTGTATTTGCATTGTACTCAAGAAGTTTTGGTCACAGGAAAATAGTTTTACAAGAAATATACGTAATTTTGGCAAAATTTACGCTTAAGGTTCGGAAAATCGCGAAATTTTGGGTTCAGATCCGGGCTAAGATTTCGCTTGAGCTTTCAGCTCAAATACAATAACAAGTAACAACCATGCACACGAGTACAGCAGTGACTGTAGTGCATAGGGAATTGAGGCACCCTCACTGCAAAACAGATCTTTACTGTTAGCAACGTAGCTCACGCTTTTCTCAAGCCTTTGATGAAAAATACCGTGGGTGCTTTTGATTGGTTTTTATTTTGGGTCTTGCACTCTGGACTACGTAAGTTTAAGCCCAGGACCAGCTGCATAAGCGCATTCAAGGAGAGCCACGGTGCCATGCCCTCCCTGGCCCTGTCGATGTTGTAGATAATAGAACATGCCTACACGTCGTTCGATCAAATGCGCGAAAGCTAATGAAGTTGCATACTCCTTTCATTTATTTTAGCCAAGCTTCTGCTTTTAGACAATACACATACCTAGGTTTTTAGGTAAGCCTACTAAAATATTTTTGTATTGTCTATTAGAGACTGCACTTACTGCAACTGGTACGGTACGTCCTTTTTCGATAAAAAGTGTGCTTAAATGAGTGCTTTTTATGTGAAAATCGAAAAATCTGTTGGCGGCTGGGGGTTCCGCCCCCCAAATTCCCGCTTTTACGCCTTTTTTCCAAATCCTTGTTGCGCCACTAAACAGCGGTAGTAGTGACAAAAAAAAATTTAACAAGCATGTAATGTTGATGCTAGAAAGCGTTAATACTGTATAGCGCACACAACTTCGTAAAAATTTGCTTTAAAAATTTTGCTATACCGGTAGTGAATATTCATATCAAAACTCCCCCCGAAATATTTTTCTAGATACGGCCCTGCTTGATGTGAATGATTCAATACAAAATATACAACATATAGCAGAGTGCTTTATGCTTTATGCTTTACATAGACCTACCACTTATGTCGAGTGTCTGGTTTGCCTGAGTTGCTTAAGTCATTTCCAAAGTCATTAGTAAGTCAAACAAAATATATATGCAAATGCAATGCTCTTTGTCGCCGTAAGTTAAGAGAGAAAAGAACAAGCCAGAATTACTCGCTGTGACGTTGGGAAAACACTTACGGAATTACCGAATCTTAAATTATTAAAGAGGTTCCAAAACTCCTAGTGAGCTCTCTACGTTATGGCGTTTTCACCGTTTCATCGTGGTAAGAGAATAAAAATGTAAATAAACAAATAAACAAGTTGTAACATGGTTGCAGAATGTCAAAGACTGGATATTTCGACAATATTTTGACAATCCAAAAATCGAACATTAAATATCTTACCTGATAGTGGACAGAAAACACAAGTTTTGTTTGAATGGCCCCCGAAACTTTAAGAAACCGTAAATTAGTCAAAACAGTTCTTCGTGAAAATAAAACGATTAAACTTCTCAAAAGTAGGACATTACTTCATATTGTGAAATTTATGTCAGCGTTAAATCGGTATTTGCATGGATTTCTACTTCCTTTCCATATTAGGCTCTCAAGTCTAAACACCTGGCAGAACACGGCAACTGTTAATTGAGAAGCGACATTACGATCAGTGATAATCAAGGCCATACCACTTGCTTAGTATTATCAACTCCATGCAGCCTTGTTTACAGAAGCAACGTCAATCAAATGTCCTCGTGACCTATGACGTCATACGCTACTCATTAAGCCAAAACAGTTGTTTTGTACGACTACACCCTACTTCAATGGTTACGCATAGTCAACTTAATGGCCTTAATAAACATAATATCTTTGCATCCTCCAAAGCTAGTAGGCCAAAAAAATTCCTTCGGATGTTTTCAAATTTTCCCTCCGCAATAACGCTGTTGCAGAGCTAGAAATTCGGCAAAAAATGAAAAAATTTGTTTCAACCGTGATAACAGTGGATCACAAAATCTAATATGCATCTTAATTAAAAGCTAATATCGGCGCAAAGATCTTTTTTGTTTCGCAGGTAATTAAGTCACAGAAAGTATACAAACAATTCTCCACCTCTGCGTTTAAAATAACCTACTGGAAATAATTGAGATTACCGCTAAGCACTGAATTAAACATTCAACAGGGCAGTGAAGGAGACTACGAAGTGAGCTTGCACTTTTCAAATTTCTTGAAATCTGAACCAAGGTTACCGCTAAGCACTGAATTAAACATTCAACAGGGCAGTGAGAAAGACTACGAAGTGAGCTTGCACTTTTCAAATTGCTTGAAATCTGAACCAAATGCGGTTGACTAGAGCCGCGAATCGAACCTGTATCACAGGATTTTAGCTGCTACACCGCCAGGCCAAGTCGACAGCAAAAACAATGGGCTTGCAAAACTAGAAGTACCGGTACAGAAAGCAAAGTTCAATGGTTTCTGAAAACTGTCACCTTTACACACAAAAGAACACCAAAATTTTCGATAATTTGTTATAATCAGGTAGTTAGTATGATATTGGTTGCTTGATTGACAGCAACTCAGCCATTCAGAGGTTTGCATAAACAGCTGACACATGTTCATCGCAAATGAAGCCTTCAGCTGTGAGCACGCTGCGAGGAGACATTAGCTGTTTAGTGTCTTTAGTTTCCAGTGTTCAGATTTTCTTTGCCGAAGACTATAATCAGTGAGAGATTCATTTTGCCTTTTCTGCAGGAATTTGTAGCAATGAAATATTACGAGAAAATAGAATAACTAAGCGCAAAAAAGAACAACTTATGCCTGGGAGCATGACTGATCGTAAAATTTTCCAATCTGCATTACCGAACATGTTTGATTCTTTTGAGCATGAATATTAAGCAGTCAGGGTTTGACCAAAACGATTTGATTAAAAAGTTACGAATCACAGTGAGGAAAAGTTAAAATACTTTGATAAAGCTGCGTTTCGTGTCAAAACAATCGCTCATAGGTAAAATTACCTTTCATCAAAACTTTGACGATTAGAACTTTGCTCTAATGTTGCACAACCCAAGGGCACATGTAGTCCACCAAAGCGTTGCCGATCAATTTAAGCTGCATCCAACACGTAATCATGAAGTCTTGCAGGCAGTCGAGCATGTCTGTCAGGCTCGATCAACAAAATAACAAACACGATTAATATCAGCTTTTTTGCCAACGTAGTTTCAATGCAGGGCCTACTCTAAGCAGTCAGACTGAACGTCCCTAATTGGTTCTGTAAGTCGTCAATATCTAGCTTTTTCACAAAAATATTTTAAAAAATTACATAACATTGTAATTTCGTGAGCATATTTAAGGTTGAGATTTACAAAAAAGAAAAAAAATTTACGAGCAAACTCTCGCAGGATGAACCGTCTGAAAAGTTTAATGAGAAATAACATATTTGCATAAAACGATTTGGTTTTCGGTTATGATTAAAACAAAATCTCAAGATGATTTTTAACGAAATATTAATTGCAACAAGTTTTTGTTTTATTAGTATGGCAAGTTGTTTTTTTTTCAAGAAATAAGCTTATAGCTTGGCATTTCTTCAGGGAAACTTCAAACTTTTCTCTGGAGACCTCGTCAAAAGCACAGTTAGAACATAGAAATGTTTTATGAAAAAAAATATGTCTATTGGAAGATCAAGTTAAATACTGATTAACCGAAGCTAATTTTTGCTTTTGCTTGTCTATTTTACTTGTTTCAAAACGATGTTGCAGCTACTATACTGTCCCAGGATTTTCTATTTATAGTATTTTCCAGTATTTTTTAATTCTGTCTCAATCTTTTCTAATATTCTAATTATAGTACTAAAGTATTTTCTAATTAAGGGCTACTGTTGCATCATACGCCTTCACATTTTCGAAACGTCGAAATTCGAAAACATGCCTGAAAATGTGGTGTTGATTGAGAAAAACAATAATGCACCTAAGAACAATCTGTCTCCAAAAAAATCGTTTCTTGATTATAACTCAAGAACTGAAAAAACTTTGCGAATACAGGAGGAATATTCGTTCTTCAGGGATTACAGCGCCACATGTGGTTGGAATAATGATGAGGTGTTTTCCCGCAAGGTAGACATTGTACCTGTCATTTCACCAAGGCGAAAATCAGCCTTGCCTCCTTTAGCTTCTGTTTTTTCAAACAATAAAACTACACAAGAGGAATCAGACTCATTCGTACAAGACAATCAAAAGAACTACAACATTAATGAAAATCAAGATAAGTTTTATGCGGATATGCGAAGTAATCCAGGAGAGCAAAAACAGGATCCTTTGCAAATCCATTCCAATTGCGGATCACCGCTTTTTTACTCCAGTCCTATTCCGCACACGTTGCTGGATACAAATAAATTTCTACACGGTTCCAACGAAGGAAGTAATGTTATGATGTCCTCAGCTGAAAATGGTAATTTAATAAGAAAACGACAGCACAGCAGTTTAAAAGAAACGAAGTTGCCACCGAATGTCAACACTGCCTTCAAAGTAAGGTTTTTGCTTTTTCTACGATGCCTTTGTTCTTCTAATGGATGGTTGTGAATGTTCTTTTAGTTGTTCATAAAGTTCCAGTATTGCTGCTCGTGACAATCGATGTTCATATATTAGCTCAGATTCTGACTTTTCCATAGGATTCTGTCTGATCTTCTGTCTTTTACCGTGGCTTCTGAAAGCTAAATAAGCTGTCATTGCTTTTCTGCACAGAAACGTGCTTTGCGAGTACCTCAAGTTCCTCTTTCGTTAACGAGGCAAAGAGGTGTGTTTAGCGGGCGAGGAGGAAAGTTGCGATCGCTTACAAGGTGAACGCCAATATTCCGAGAGTTTTACGTCACAGCAGAGCTCGTTCGGAGTAACGTAACAAGTAAAACCGCGATCCCTCCCCTGGCTAGGTATCTACCAACTTCTTCACTGTAGAGTCCAGGGGGGGAGGCTAAGGGGAAATCAATCTCTCTCTAAGTTTTAAGTTACAGCTTACAAATCGATGGATCAGCACTTCGATAGCCAGGAGCGGATCCAGAGGATTTTGTTGGAGGATGCAATTTTAAAATAGGATGATCATAAACTAAATACAAAGACGTTAAGACCTGGAAAAGAGCGTAACTAAGCTCTTTGAAAATGTTTCATGTCAACGGCCCATTCAGAATTTTTATTAGGAGGGGTAGGGGCACCACAGTTTGACATTTTTTAGCTTATTTTTTTTTTCGGCAGAGTTACTTTGAAGCATACTGAGGAGCAAAAACGGCTTTAGGGGTTCCGGGACGTGTTCTCCAGGAAAAATTTGAAAATATACCTACTCTAAAAGCCAATTTAAAGCTTTTTAAACAATTAAAAACAAATTTTGTTTAAAATTTTTACCCCTAATTCTATGTTCGCACATTTCAAATATGCTTGCTTAAGGCGTAAAGATTATTGTTATTGAAGAGGTTTAAAATTGTGGAAAAATGTATATTCATCAAAAACATTGTGGAAAAAGGCTGGTGGGGGGGACGCATTCCCTTCATCCCCCCTGTCGATAGCCTACTCATACACTTTATTTCATACCGGTACACAAAAACTGCAAGATACGCTTTCTTCAAATTATTGCTCCCCCTTTCCTAAAAGTTAAAAGATCCGCTCCTGCTCTTTGTACCTCTGTGCCCAACCTCCATGCTTTTCGATGAATATATTTAATGAGCAAAGTATAAACACCTCTTTTTAAATTTACTACTGAACGAGCTCATTGCAGTGCCATGATCGCTTTCTCGTGATATGAGGATAAATATGCAACTAATAATACTAATACGTTTTTGCAGAAATTACGAAATTTAATTCCAACCGAGCCAGCCGACAGAAGACTGTCAAAAGTGGAAACTTTAAGACTTGCGGTCAGTTACATTCAACACTTAGGTGAGATTTAGATTTTAAGTCTCCTGTATCAGTGCCTTTACCGGCTTATTATTATTTTCAATGAACCCTAAAAAACAATAAATTGAAACAAAAAAGTGGCGGAAAAAATTTGCCACTTTCAGCCCTATCACGAGTCGGTAAAAAAGCAACTTTATCCTCATGTCAAAATTTTTTCTAAAACTTCAAGCATTCAGTAAACCAGCTCAACCTTCACAAACAATAAAGTGCTAGCGAATTTCATATAACTTATAATCATAGATGGGCAAGTTAATGCAGAACGTTAGCTTCGTTAACCACTATTTCGTTAACACAGCTATGTACCTCCGTTAACGTTAATTTGTTAAATTCAGCTAATATTAACGGAAGTTAATAAAATTCGTTAAATCGTTAATTTTGACCTAAAACGGCATTTTTTTTAAAAAAGCTTAAAAATTTTTAATATCGATGCTTGCGTAAGCATTTAAGCAATTCTTTTGCTAACAAGCAATATGTTTTGTTGGTTTTATCTCGCTTTTTGACCTCAATGGTCGTATTTTGCTAGTTTATCGATGTCAAACTTAACCAACTTTAAGAGAAATAAGCGTTTACAAAAATTTAACGGAAGTTATCAAGCACTAACGGAAGTTAATTTAGTCCGTTAATTTCAAAAGGAAGGTTAACGAATTAACTAGTTAATGAAAAAGTTAGCTTCGTTATTAACGAATTAACGATTAACGAAATTATGCCCACCTCTGCTTATAATAGACTACTGTAGACAGGACCGGCTTTACACAGTGAGATGTGCTATTTGATCAATGAGGCACTAATAATCAATGATCAGGCTTATCTCTAAGTATAGGCTACAAAGACCTTGATGGTCGAGTTTCAAAAAGTCTTGATGGTCGATCTCCAAAATTAAAAAAAAAAAGAAAGGTCTTAATTGTTCGTGACGAAGCCCTTTATTTCTGCGAGGCCCTGGGCTTCAGCTTGCCAGCCTATTGGTACATCTGGCCCTAAATGTTGGGCACACAGGTAGACTCCAGATGTTTTTCGGTCATTTCGCGCAGAATAAGAGGGAAATTATAACCACTGCAGTCTTCTATCCAGTCAGAAGACCATTTTAACTGCCGAATTTTACGCTAAATAATTCCGGTTTCTGATTAATAAAATGATTTTGTGGGCGAAGCTAGAAATCTTTTAAACAACTATATGGTGTTTTTGGTGTAGGTCAAACCTTGAATGCCGACCACTGGGTGGAGCAACCGTGTTTAGTGAATAAAATTGTGTCAGGAAACAGCGGAAATATGTCTACTCCTATCTGCACTTTCTGTATGAGCAAACGAAGAAAAATTTGCACCAATTCAAGATGATCAGCTGCTGAATAGCTGAAACGGTTGTTGAAATTAAGGATAAGCACAGTCGTTCGTTCAGAACTGATAGACAAACTTCTTTAATTCTTTGAAACTTTTTGATGGAACATACTGGTTTTATTGCTGCGAGAGGTCTGGGGTTCGATTCTCGGACCGGTCTAATTGGACACAGTTTCGCCAACGGCTCGTCACTGCTGCAACTTTTCTTTGGAACTGTGTTGCCCAGGCACTAAGTCGAGAAGATGGGGCCCGGTACTCGTACTCGCCCGGTACTCGTACTTCGGCGCATGACCGCGAGTACAATAAAGATTTGATTTTTTTAATTTGACACACACTATAGTGAAGTCCTTTTGAACCGCAACTACTGATTTCTTGAATATCGTTTTTTTCTTGGTTGTTTGTTTTTAACTTACATGCAATGTGCATCAACTTACTTTACTTTTGAATAAAAACTTGATACAAATTCGTCAATTCAAATTGGTTAATTACCAACGAGCTTTTTTCAGCAAAACGTTAATACATTTTTCACTTTAATAAGTGACATTTTAGAAGATGTTTGCACTCACGTGTGACGATTGAATTGGAGGCCAATACGACAAAAAGTGATTTATTGATGATCGAAAAATTCAACAGAAGTTCAGTTTTCTCAGGCCATGAATTTTGATTTGTTCCGTAAAACCAAACCTGACGTTTAAAATGTAATTTTTATATATAAGAGGCAAAAATCCAGATTCCAGACCCATATTTTACGTCTTTGGTTGGCTGCTGACTCGAAGGTGCTCTAGATCACTTCACAGCCTTCCTCAGTCTGGATACCATAATTTGGAACGATGCTTCTCTTTCAGTTAATTTAGCATAGAAAAACTATTGATATCTCAGTAATAGACGTAACTACAGAACTTTATTTGGTGAAACAGAGAGAAACAAAAAATTCAACGTAAAACACAACAATATGGAACGCTACATTCACACACCATTAATAAAAAATATAAGGAGTTCTAATTAGAGCTGCAAGCTCACAAGCATCGACTTCAAGTTCGAGTTCACAATAATTTGCAAAATAAGTTCCAATTCGTCATTTTTGATTTTTCGAACTTAAGCTCGAGTTCAGTAATTTCATCGCGTTTGTGTAGTTTTTGTCACGTTTAGGATAAGTTCAACACTCAATCAAGTTTTACCAAAGACAAGCTCTAGTTAGAGTTCAAGGATTTTTGCTTTCCGAGTTTAAGTTCGAGTTCTAGTCCGACAAAAAAGAGCGAGTTTAGCGAGTTCGAGTTTGAGTTCGCAGCCCAGATTCTGACACAACGAGCTAAAACGTTTCGCAACGAGAAAAAACATTGGTAAAAAGTGTCCAAGAACCTTACAACCATCTCCAGTTTTGACGCAGAGATTTTGAATCACATTTTTCCAGCCATGCTTTTCCAGTCGAAGCGGCAAGACACAGCTCACTTTCTCGGCTCGCAACTGTCACAATATCTCCCTATAAATATAAGGTTCAAACATCAAATTTTCGCTACACCAGAGGTAATACGCCGAAGCGTGTAACGAGTGGCGAAGCCCTAGCGCCAGGGCAACACAGGTCCGCAGAAACGTTGCAGCGATGGCGAGCCATAAACGATCAAATGTAAGGCAAACTTTTCAAATTAAAAAAATATGTGGTGTTTTGTTGTGTTAGATTTTAAAAAGCTGCAAAAATAATTCCACAAATATCTGCGTGAATCTCTAAACATCGAATCGCTGCTTCTCCAACTACAAAGAACGCAACTGCGCTGGCAAGGCCATGTGACACGAATGTCCCAGGAAAGAGCAGCCAAAATACTGCTTTATTCAACACCGATTGGTCGAAGGCCCAGAGGCTGTCCAAAAACTCGATGGCGAGAATACGTTGAAGATTGTAGTTGGTCTCGCCTTGGTATCCCACCACAGCATCTACCCTTTGTCGCAGAGGATCGAGATACTTGGAGGTTCCAACTCAGGCAGCTGCCCTTCAATTCTCCAAGGATAAATAGGCTACTTAGAAAAGTTAGTTAGTTAGCAAAAATAGTTTTGTACTAGCGCAAATTATCTTGTGTGCAACTTGTGTTGTTCGTCATGTATGTTTCTTAAACAGCGTTCAATCATTCGTGATTGAAAATTGTAATGCGCCGCCAATTGAGAATGGCCTAAACAATGTGTGCTTGCTCCCGCAGTCCCGTACCTTTACCTTTGGTTAAACTATTGCTATTATTGACAAATACAGCGTAATGTCATAACGCCGCATTTAAAAACTATCATATCAGCAAAATTTGGGTCCATGCGCAGAAAAAACGATGAAATCAACAGCTCTGAAGAGATTTACCAACAATAAGAAACTGACGTGTTTGTTTATGATCCATTGTTGACTCGGTGGTGCATCTTTAGCGCTATCTTGCGGATACTTGCATTTTTGAATTTCTAATTTTCCATTTTTGTGAGCGATGCAAACATCCCGGAATCCAACTTGACGGATTTCATTCTGAAATCAACCAAACGGTTAAATTAAATTTTAAATAAATAAACACAAACGGCATGCTGGCGTAGTGGTTAAAAACTTCTTCATCGGTGCGGGAGGTCTGCAGTTCGATTATTGACCTAGTCAAATTCGACAAAGTGTTGCCAATGGCTCGCCACCGTTGCAACGTTTCTTCGGAGTTGAGTAGCCCCGGTGCAAGACGAACCCCGCCACTCGTTACATGCTTCGGCGTTGCAACACCAGTATGATGAAGATAGGTTTTTTTGATTTTGCTATGAATAAAAACGACATACCTGCTTCGTGAATTCAAAATATTGACTTTGTAAATCTTTTTGATGACGATCCACACCCAGCGGACGACCTGGAATAACCTCAGTTGACAATGTGTCCAAGCACACATCAACTGAGTCTCCAAATCTACAACACAGCTGCAAGAAAATATTACAGAGTTAAAAAAATAATTCTTGTAACTCGACGTTTCGGTGTGAATTTAGCTGTCATCATCAGCAGTGTATGCTAGACGGTATAAAATTACAAGGCAACTAAACTAAAACTAGAACGCCACAAAAATTCAAGAATTACAGTTCCCTTAAACGCAGGGCCGCGGCCAGCAAAAGTTTAGTGGGGGAGGGGCACAGTCCCCGATTTAGACAATGAGAATGAATCAACTAACAAAAATATCAAGCTAATAGATAATATAATGTGCTGTTACTGCTCAAAGTTGTAAGAAATACAGATCACATCCGTTCACAATGGGGTTACTACACAAGTACACACTGTAGTGTAGCTTACTATAATTTGCTTCAAAATTCGCTTGCAAAAAACTTCTTACAAATCACAAAAAAGGTCCTAGTTGTAATCAGTGGTGTAATTCAAACGATTCCCATCGCTTCTAAGAACTGACTAACGTAATTTAATTAGATTAGCGATCTGGCCGGCATTCCTGTTTATAGCCTGCTCGTATCCATAGTTGCAATAGAAACGGCTGAAAATATAACTTTTGTGATAGAACTTGCTGACAAAAACTTAAGTCCCAGAAATGGTTGCAATGCAAGGTGTATGACCGAACCAGCTATTAGGTTCAGGAAAACGTAGTCATTTTCACCAGCTAAATAGCAAACAATATTTCTAAAGTTTTTTTTTTTGACTTACAGCACCACTGTATTTCGGTTTCAGTTCTGGGACATATAGATCAGGATAAACATTGTCGATGTACCATTTAAAAGATTTGCAACCAAGATTCTTTTTCAAATCATGCCGGGAAGTTAAGTTACCAGCATCAATCTGTAATACGAGATTTGATTGAGACACTTGGATTTTGCGGTGTATTTTCTAGTTCATTGAATGATTTATTTTTTTTTATTTCAAGGCCTCGAAAAATCTGCGCAAGACAAACCATTTTGGTTGAGTTTGTTTGTGCTTCATAAATTTGATTAATTTGCAGACTAATGCATTCGTCTTTAAGCTTTTTCTTCACAGACGAATCAACGAAACTTCGGTGAGAGTTGAACCAATGACCTTGCGATCATGATAATGTAAATTAAACCTATTGAACTACGTCACCAAAATGAATTACACTATTTGCTGTTGCTTAAAAAAAGATCTCTTCAACCACTCCAAAAAAAATTCTATACCAATACATAAGAGTCATTTGAACGGAAACAATACTCGGTCAAAGCAAATTTTTTTACCTGCAGAGCATCTGGAGTTCTTTTATAAAAGAGAGCTTTGTAATTATCCAACCAAACTTCAGCCACTCTCTTTTTGTTGCGGAGTACTGTTTCAAGTGGAACTCCGTGCGTATTTCTGGATTTAAACACGTGACCCACATGACTGCAAGGCATGATTTCAATTCGTCCTCCACACATCCAAACCTAATTTGAAAAACTATGTCTGCACTGCTTGTATGGTTTTATTTCGTTTTGTTTCAGTTTTATTACTTTTCGTTTTGTTTCTTAAGTTTATTTCGTTTTGTTTCTTGAGGCAAATTCAAGGTAGCCTACTCAAAATGGTTCTGTATGAACCGAAACTAAAAAAACTATTTTCTTCCTTAATTTTGTCTGACTCTGGGAGCCCGAATTTTATTTTTAGGGCCTAAATTAGGCTTTACAAATCCTTAAAAAACCTAGTACTTGAAAAAATATTTGCACCTGAGGTGAAAATCACAATTCCTTAATCCAACAAATTAGGCTACAAGTTTTCTCACCCGAAACGACATCTCTAAGTTCTCCCCACCCCACAACTGCATTTGCTCATCAAAATTTCCAAGTTCAATGAAATATTTTTTATCGATTGCAAACACTCCCCCAGACATTGTGGGAGTTGGCACAGGCAGAGTCATGTCCATACGAGGATCCTTAAACCTCTCTCGGGGTGGTGCGATCCAACGGTAAGTCATACTCCAATCAAATCCTCCTCTTTGCGCCTAAATAATAAAATATACGACTTAAACTACTGTAGGCCCGCTGTAATGATTAAGCTGTAAACAGCTCAGAAGACCGGATGGAAAAAGTGTCCGCTTCTGAAGCTGTAGACTCGGGTTTGATTCCGAATCGGATCAAACCAATGGCTCAAAAATTGCTCTTCACATTTTCCTGCAGGACGCTCAGCATTTAAGGAACAGCGACGAGAACAAGCTGACAAGTTTAGTTGCTGTGCCGTACAAAAATAAACCAGTCAAGGTCCGTGGCTTTTTATTGAAACTTTTCACTTTAAACTAAGCCACCATACTCGCTGCATGGGAGTAACTGAGAATTTGAAATTATCAGGATTGATAATATCCATGATGGGTAACGCGACAACTTTGCGGTTTTGTTTGATTCGCCCCAGAAGAGGCTCCAGCCAACCCTCATAGCATTCACCTGTAACAAAAAGCAATGTAAGAAAAAAGATGCATCAAAAAAAAAGATTTTCATAAACAGAACTAGAATTTTCCACATCAAATCAAAATGCACAAACAAGATTTTGCAAACGTTCGGTAACAGTAATTTTTCTCAACCAACTAAGTAGTAAAATAGGCTGCAGTCTACAGATGATAGTTAAATAATTCCACAAAATTTAATCTATTTTACCTTTCAATCTATTGACAGCTGTAACAAATTTTATGTCATAAGCTCGCTTTACTAGGCCAACTACGTTTATTGCGAGAATAAGTTTTATTTTCTGAAATGAGCAACTTACAATGTGAATCAAGGAACGCCAGCACGTCTCCTTTAGACAGTTGAACACCCAGCATGCGAGCTTGAGCAATTCCCACTTGAACAGGGCTACGAATCATCTGCACCACCATCAAACCTTCTATCTCTGCCTGAATTAATTCATGAAGATCTACAAAAATTATAGGCTCATACACGACGCGAGGTTGCGGTTATGTCGATGGGTAATAAATATTTTCAGTTGGCTGATTCTGACATACAGCAAAGCGCTGCGTAAACATTAGAAAAAATTCGACGAAGAAAAAAATCAACCACTAAAATTTGGAAACAGGCAAGACAAATTTTGTGACAAACGCAAAAACTAATCAAGTAAGTGAAAAGACGTTTCATCTAAAAAATTTAACATAAAGTAGTAAATCAAATCAGCTAAAACAAAAGTGACAGTGCAAGCTAGTGTTTCAAAATTCTGAACTAGCGTTATAGCAACACCTCTCATAAATAGTTACCTAAATGGCTGTTGTCATCAACCAGAATAACTTCATTGAGCAATGTTGCTGGAACGCTTTCCAAGATACTGTACAATGTTCGCAGTAGAGTTGATACCGCTTCATTGTGAAAACAAATGATGATACTGACAGATGGCATTGGTTTACGGTATTGCTTGGTCTGAAAATTTTCGCAAATTAGAGGAACAACTTACCACTGAAAATGCATAATGGATTTGTTCAATGGTGTAGGCCCCGTCATAGGCTAAAAACGTGGAATATCAAAGCCATATTAACCGGTATTGCTTCAATTTTTTATCCCGTAGTCAAGAGAAAAGCACAGATAAGAAACTAAACACATACAACGAACTTTCCGGGTAAGTTGTAGGCAACTCCTTGCATTTTACCCATCAGTCGCACTTTAATTTTATAAAACAAAATAATAGTTTTGGCGCTACAATACTTTAGCAGTCAAAAAACAAACTTTTATTTTAACTAACACACCTTACACTCATCTTCTCGTTTGTCTCCTAAATTTCTGTGCACCGAAATAAGATCGCTTACGAGGACGTTGAAAGCATGGCGTCTATAACCTTCCTCCACCTGGCGCTGTACAGAAGGTCCCAGTCTACTCGGTACCACAAAAGGGTGCCCGAATTCGCCAGGGGCGTCTCTATCCGTTGGGGGCTTTTTGAATATGGGAAGCAAATCAACAGAAGAGTAAAAAGCCTTGGAAGTATTTTTTGATGAATCGATGGCGTCAGGGTCATTTTGCTGAAACACAAAAAATAACAAATCTTTGTCATCCTCGCGTTACTTCGCCTAAGCGACATCACTGAAGCTCTGAAGAAACATTGCAACGGTGGCAAACCGTTGGCGACACTGTGTCCGATTTGACCGACCCAGGATTCGAACCCCAGACCTCCCGCACCGATAGTAATATCTTGACAACTGAGCTAAACATAAAGTTGTTAATTAGTAATAAAAAAACATACCCAAAACGCTGCGGGGTGGCCTAGAAAAAACGTCGAAGATATTGGCTAGCGTTTGAATCCCATTTCTTATGCACGCATTTTCATTGGTTTGTAGACTGCTTAATGTATGCAAAGATATCTTATTGCCCCTATTCAAACTTTTTACGATCATGTCCATGGCGTTAGGGTCACTTGGCTGACGGCAACGCGGCCGAAGTAGTTCGTTGCGTCGTTTTTACGACGGCCATGATCGCAAGGTTGATGGTTCAACTCCTACCCAAGCATCGTCATTGCGTCCTTAGATGAGATACTTCACAATTATCTCTGCTTTGTGGAATCTAACTAGCAGCAAATTGAAGAAGTCAGAAGCAAAATTCCAGCGAAAAACTCGAAAACAAGGGCAACTCCTAAGCGAGTTTGGATTCCTCCCATGCATAGCGCCTCCGTCGCTTTCTCGTAACCGGAAGATAAAAATGAAGAAATCAAATGTAACCTGCAAGGCCTGCCTTAAGTCCAAATTCGCTAAATAAAGTTAGTAAGATCTAAAAAATTAATATTTTGCATCACAGCATAATTAAACTTTTAGATTCATAAAGACCTAGCTCATAGTATTTTGGTGTACAACCAAATGCTTTCGGCCATGTGACTCTACGATTCTTTTACAATATCAGGCATATTTAAGGCAATATCTCAATATCAAATCTAGTTTGAACTGTTGCAAATGTTATCAGTGGCGAACGCACGGAGGGTGGGGGTTCGGGGGTCAACCCCCCCCCCACATTGATGATCAGAAAAGAAATAAAAATCTCTCTTTTTGGAACAATCCGCCTTTTCTCGTACAGAGATTGCCGAATTTGCAATCACGCTTTTCTGTGTTATCTAACGTGCTTAAATAATCTTAAAAAACTTTCATTGTGATGTAATAAATACGGTAATCAACTCTTCTGGTGCGTTGCGCTTGAACCAATGACTGACTCAAATGCAAGCGTGAGCAAAGCCAGTCGGCACTGTCAAAGCGTGAGTCGTGTTGTAATGTCATAAAGCGATTGTTCTCAACGGCTGTAATGACTGTACAACACGTTTCCGTAGGAAGTTATTTTTGGAAGAGAGTGGTTCCGATTTTGAGTTAACCAAACCGGCCAGTTGGCGTAGAGGTTAAAGACATCGCTATCGGTGCGGCAAGTTTGGGATTCGATTTCTGGGCCGGTACTGGCCGTTGGCTCAGTTGTTAAGCGCTTAGGCTATCCGTGCGGAAGGTCTGTAGTTCGATTCCCGGGCCGGTCAAATCGGCACAGTGTTGCCAACGCCTCGCCACCACTGCGACGTTTCTGTGTTCCCCAGGCGCTAAGTCGCGGAGATGGGCCCCAGTGGCGTACACATGGGAGGGGGATCGGAAGTCAACAACCCCCCCTTGACTATTGCAGAATAAATGAATCCTTTCTTTTTTGAGACGAACCGACTTTTCTTCGAGCGGAGCTTGCCGAAATTGCTATCATGTTTTTTCTGTTCGGTTCTTCTTTGTGATTTAATCGCGAGAAACTTCATAACGATGCGACGCAACAATACCGGTAGTCCAACTTTTCTGATGTGTTTTGCTTAAACTGCATTTTTATCATTGATGCTGCAGTGAAGCAGTTGGTAAGTAGGAGGTTCCATACGGTGTACCTGCAGTAACTATGGCTGCACACAAATTTTTTTTAAAAAGCCAAATCTTCGCTGTACTTGTTTTGTTAAACTCGCTGTGGTAACGAAGCGTGGTAGCGAGTGAAACCGCGTGTACGAAAGTTTGGGGCGCCCATCCTGAGGAAATTCCTTGAAATAATGCAGCTAATGAGGAAAGTTAGTAACCGCGTCGAAAAAGCGCGAAACTGCCCAAATGCTTGTAGATATCAGAGGGTCCCACCTGGAGCTTTTTCGGGGGGAGGGGCAACAGTCTTCTCACGGCACTAGTGGTGGAGCGTGGGCAAAAATAACTAACGCTAAAGGGGGCGAGACTGAAAAAGTTTAGGAACATCTGGTATAAAATAATTGATTTTTTGCATTCTACAGGGCCCCCTAGTTCGATATTTGCCAAGGCACCCTTTCCTTCCTATGGCCCAAAAATGCGGTCAGCTAAATTTTTTTCAGTTAATTTTTAACCACAGGTTGACAGCTTGAGTTTCTGTGAAACATTTTCTCTTCTTGAATGAAGCGCAAAAACTCAAGCAAAAGTGTAAATGAAATATCTTGACTGTTTTCTTGGTTATGGCATTATGTATAGGTATATCTTAATTCTTAATGATGGTTAGCTGCAATTGCGCAATAATTTAGACCAAAAACATTACAACGCGGTGCACTTTAATACCTCTGAACTACTGTAGCCTAATTGTTGTATCTTTACGTCATCACGATGTGACGTCGCTGAAACCCCTCCATTGAAAAATCCTACGTACGCCACTGAATGTTATGCAAACATGAATGCGTTACTGTACTAACAGGCCTCAATCAGGGGCGGATGCGGATCAACTGCAAGTGGGGCCCTGAGTTTATTTAATTATAAGACATTGAGACCCCCTACTTTCAATTACAGCGAAAGCTTGTAGAACACAACGATACGAACTATGAAATAAAAGAGCAACCACAAAAACAAAACAATACCTATATTCATATAAAGCCCGAAAGATAGCAGGGTCATGTTTAGTGCGCTATTAAATTAATTAGCTTACCTGCTAGGAGCTAGGCCTGGGACTACAGCATATGTATGATAGCCCCGCATCAATTATTTAACTCTTAATTTCGACATATATCTTTTTAGTTAATTACATCACATTATACTTACGTCATACAATTCTTCACTTTTGTCAATCACAACCCCGTTTACTATGACGTCATTTTCACGGAGAATGTCACCCTCTCTTGTTTCCGGCACTTCGCTTGGAGCGTCGAGAGGCTGACTCTTTTCTGAATCTTCCTCATCTGTTTCCGTGCTCTCCTCCTCATCTTTTTCTACAACTACTATCACCAATTCTTCCATGACTTTGCGGCGATCGTCCGCAGCCTTGGACAGTAAATCCTCGTCTTTTGAATCAACATAATCAGAATCTATTGCTTTGCCCACATTTGCTACTACAAGGGCTTCTACATCCTCATAATGCTCTTTATCAAGATCTTTATATTCATCCATGTAGTAGTCATAATCGGATAGAACGTTATCACGCAGTTCGGGGTTGAATTGGGTCTCATCAGAACCAAATAAATAAATCAGTAGCAGCACAAACAGAAAAATACCAATATTAACCGCTACCTTGGCCGGCTTGGCTATTCGCACCATTACTGTCTTTACTGGTATTTAACAAATATTTGACAGTAGATTACCTACATCAATATAGGCCTACTTAGCGTATCCAGTTCTCTAACGTCAATTATAGGCTTTGTTTTCCAACTTGACGCCAACCGAAATTTATAATTACCAATCAACTTCTTTTATTATACACGTCAGCTTTACAGAGCTCATTGTGTAGTTGAACTGAAGTAAAGAGCTCTTCAAATCTACCGCATTTCAAAATCAATATTTTATGCGATGATGACTCTTAATACAGTAAAAGATATCACAGTGAAAAAGTTGCTTGGCATACTGGCCCAATTCCCTGCACTAGTTCTTGTACAATAATATACAGGTCAACTACATATTTACTAAAATTATTGTTTTCGTGAAACAAGCTTAACAGAATAACTACATAAGTGCAGAGTTGGGCAGTACCGCGGTACTGCGGTGCAAAAGTACCGCGGTACTGTAACGCGGTACTTTTTAGTGCCGTTATCGGTACCGTCGATACTTTTTAAAAAAATGTACCGTTTTTACTCGATATTTTGGTAACTTTTTTTGAATAAACTTAAGAGAGCAAAAGCGAAAAATTTTTCGGGATTTTCCGCGAAAAGCATCTTCAAAAAGTATTGCAAAATCACGTCGTTGTAGATCAGTGGTCGGCAACCACCGGGCTGCGGCCCTCTACCGGATATCCGGTAAGGTAGATTTGCCGGATGTCCAGTGTCCGGCAAATTTGCTATCCGGCACATCCCGAGTCGCAAATAACCAAATTTAAAAAAATTATAAAAAAATTCCCCATTGCCAGAGCTGGGCAAACTGCGAGCCGCATGCACGTCATTTTTTTGCTCTTTACCAATTTTCAACGGAAAAATAGTAGATTTGCGGACGTGTAGACCTTTTTTTATTATTGCTCATCAATGTTTTGTGGGGGCAATATGGACCCACACTTTTCAAAAAGGGGCGATTGTGTAAAAAAGGTTGAAGACCGCTGGTTTAGACTATATGGAAAAATTCATTTTTGCGTCATTGAATCAAAGTAAAACTATAGACCTGCAAATTTTGAGAAAAATGTAGAATCTGAGTCATCTAAAACTTCTGAGTAGGCTGCTACTGATACACCAACCTCTACTGAAATTGGCATTAAAAATGAAAACATCCTCCTTCAATGCAATGATGAAGTTCGCACAGCAAGAACCTTTGCAACATCTTTTCGTATATAGGCCACAAGCTCTTTTATGTCCTTAGTATTGTTCGAATGTAGCAACGTAGCCAGATAAACAAGGGTGTGACAAACTTTTCTGCTCTCCAGGGCGAGTTTTTGATAATGATACTCCTTGGTTATACCTAGCTTCATAACTAATGCAGGAGATGAACAGAAGATGCTGTCGTTTTCGCTTGCAGTATCAAGATTCGCGTATGACTACAACTCAGATCTTACACCAGCACCAGATGCGACAAAAAGCTTGATGAGGTTTTAATTTCGTTGCTTTGCAAGTCGTAAACCAAAACAAAAACTAATTTTTAAGGAAATAATTTTCGTTTCAAAAGTACCGAAAATCAGTACCGAGTAACGATATCGTTGTTACTTTTTCAAAAATGTACCATTATCGGTACCGACGGTACTTTTTTTAGCAAAGTATCGGTACCGATATCGTCGTTACTTTTAAAGTACCGAGTGCCCAGCTTTGCATAAGTGCATAGACGCTATTTAGTTTCTCCACTGGCTGCAAAGCGAAAATTCCCACCAATGACTTCACTAAGATGGGGAGTCTACTGCGGCAGAAGTGAAAACGATGTTATAGGCCAGGCATACGCAACCTTTTACGGTCTGCGTGCCAAAATCTGCCATAATCAATGGCCAAATTTTTTCCTGCCAACCGACATTTCGTTACTTAGTGTTTTTACCTGAAAATATCGGTGAAGAGCAAAAAAAGGTTTTTACGTTCGCAGATGTCCCGATTTCCTCTGAAAATATCGGTGAAGAGCTAAAAAAAAGTCTCTACGCCTTCAGATGTCCCACACAAAAAAAAAATTAAAGGGCCATGTGTTGGTCAGTGAGACTGCTGCTGCTGCTTTTCCGTTGATTCGTTTCCGTGATCTGGCTCACGTGCCAGGGGTTGCCCATCCCTGCTAACGTAAGGCCTATAGTTGCCCTAGATATTTGCATGGCATCACAAATGTATAGCACCCAGCAGCGATCACCGGAATATTGAAGCTAAGCTGGTCATCGCTGCTCATCTCAATTTTTTATTAGGCCTAGTTTAAAATAACTGCTGCAAGTCTCGAAAGTACAGCAGTAGTAAAAGCCGCTGGCCATCTACACGTCTTGTTGCTTGTAACTACAGCAAACTAGCTCAACTTAAAGAATATCTGCTGTCTATGAAGCAAAAGCATTGTTAAAACCATCACAAAGCTTTATTTTCAAAATCACAATAAAAAGCGCAAACGCGGGGACAGTGTTGATGGGATGCTTTCATAGAAAAGGAATGTAGATGCATAGAGTCTAGTTTACAGTTGTGACAGACTCAAGGGAAGCGAAATAATTTTGAGCTTTTACTGCGTTTAATAACCACAAATGGAAAAAGTTTCAAACCAATTTTAAAGTGTTTAATTACAAAAACAAGAGCCAGTAATACTCAAAACATTTGAATTTTTTGAGACGTTTCGATATATACTTAAATCATTGTTAATCTTATTCAAACAGAATTTGAATATCTCATTCTATCTGAATAAGATTGACAATGGTTCGAGTATAAATTGAAACGTTTAAAAAAATTCAAATGTTTCCTATATTATTGGCTCTCATTTTCTAATTCAAGTATTCCATAAATTGTGTTTCGAAACTTTTAAAATGATTCTTCGAAGAAGTAATAAAACCAAACGAATAACTGTTGATAGAAGGTTGAAATGTTAAGATTTTATATATAACCCAAGAACAGAACCTATAGCTTGATTACTAAGTACGTACTACGTAGAGATATGACAGATTTAACAATACTTCCATTACTAAGTACGTACTACGTAGAGATATGACAGATTTAACAATACTTCCCCACATCTCCAAAACGAGGCGAAGAAGCAATAGAGCAACTTAGTAGCAGCGACGGTGACGTAAATAGAACTACTGCAATGAATTAGAATGATGAAATTATACTATTTCGTTAAACCAGTACGTACTGCAGCTTCAAATGACACGTCTATAATAAAAGCACAATGGATATCGCCCAATCCTGTCCGTCCAAAATAAACTTTTAAGTCTTACGGAATTTGAAAAATTCATTTTCCGGTTTTGGTGCGAAGGATACAACTAAATCCACCACATAATCACACTGCATGACCATGAAGCTAAGAACATTGCCTTGGAGATCGATCTGAGTCATTGTCACGGAGACTTAACTATCGATCGCAAAGCGGGCAATGGCTCACCGTTGCTGCAGCCTAAGTCAGTGGCAATGGGCGCTAAGTCGCAAAGTCAAGCCGTGAACAGCAATAATAATGAACAAATATTAATGATTCCAGTTACAATAAAGAAAATTTCTCAGGAAAATCTAGAGTGCGGTGCATGATTCTCAACCTTTCCTGAGTCGTGACCCCCATGATCGTGACACAAGACCGTGGTCCCTTGAGCGTAATTTCAAAAGTCCCGGTCTAGAAACAAAAATGCATTTACTACTGCGCTCGTGCTCCCCCAGAGGACAATCTGCAGCCTCTTGGGGGTTAAGGGCCTCGGCTGAGAGCCGCTGGTATAGAGAGCAATAACCTAAACTGCCAGAAAAGATAATAATAGGACGAATAAACAAGTCGAAAACTACAAATTCGAAATCTGATTTGACATTAAATATCTATGTAAAAACACACACAGCAAGGTAGGGTAGAAAAGAATAAAAATCGAGAGTTGGCAAGCACCAGTGTCTACAGATACCACCTACGTACAGAAATCATGTGTGAATTGTAACTTAATCTCAAAAATTCAGATGGAAACACTACTGACGTGGTTCTGTTTTAAATGGAGAAAGGCTTACCAAGTTTGCCTGGTACATTTTTTGACCTATGAAGACCTATAAGCAGAAAATGATTTAAATGACTTTTACGCAAAAAAATTGCAGTACTGAAAAAAAAACTAAAAAACAATGTGGTATATAACACTATAACAATTACATATCAAATTCAAAATAACCCGAGTAAATAGTACAATTTCAAAAATACACCACAAAAGTATCGACTCCACGCAAGAACATTCGCTTATTTTGACTGTCCAGGATCTGGTGCATCCTGCCATCATGCGGAAGGTTTTTCACCCGCGGTAGTACCGCGGTACTTTAAGTGATTTTATTCTTGGAGATCTGAAAAGAAATAGAGGGTGAAAGCTTCGCTTGTAACAGAATCATAGAATAATCAAAGATTCCTACTTAAAATCTACAGATGCAGGATTGCAGGTCCGATACTACAGGCTTAGACAACTCTTGCACAGCTATGCCACGTGATTTAAGGAGATCGCAAAAAATAAAACGGTGAAATGTATTTTTTTTGACAACTCAGCTCTTCAAAACAATGCAGGTTTTGTACAACCACAAATGTCACTTTTAAGCTAGTTTTTCACTACCGGCTTTTGGTCAACTTATTTGAAGTTTGTTGTACGACTTAGCCAGTGGCCAATTTAATTTAATAGCAAGCATTCGTTCACACCATGGGTTCTCAGCCGGGGAAGCACGGCACATTAACCAGGGTACACAAGTACAAGATGTATTAACGGTAATTAGCCGTTTAAGGCTAGCGGACGACTGCAGCGTAGCCACTATGAATGAAATACCGACAAAAGTTTTATTGCTGGGCAGGGCGCGTCTTTAGAAAGAGGCGATAAACCATAAAAGGTTGGGAAGCACTGAGTTACTTTACGTCGTTCTGTCGCTAAACGTACATAGCCTACAATAAGGATTTCGTCAAACAAAACAAGTTTCGAAATTGCAAAAACTGTAGTTTTCCTGATAATGCAAATGTAACTCGACTCTTCGTGTACAGGCGCTGGGCCGAGAATCGATTGAATCATCAATCACAGCAGCGCATGGTTGACATGAAATAAGGCGACAGAATTCTACAGTCGATAACATATACTAGATGCTGTCAATCAATGTCAAATTCAACAGATGAGTTCGAAGAAAACAGCTCGCTCAAACCGACTAGATTTCCTGAACAGAGATTTTGACGTTTGAAGCCTAGTCGTCAATACAGCGAGAAAAATGGTGAGGCCAAATTGCAGTAATTTCGGAATACAACAAATATGGGACGAAAATAGCTAAAGGAAGAAAAGCAAACCCACAGTAAATCTCAAAACTGGACGTTTCGACAACATAATTTCAGCTGTCATCATCAGCAACCTTGCTTACATTACTGTCTTTGCTGATGATGACAGCTGAAACTATGTTGTCAAAACGTCCAGTTTTGAGATTTACTGTGGCTTTGCATGAATTTTTTAAGACAGGTAAATATTTTTTCTTGTAGATTGAACTACTGTATTTATTAAGAAAAATATGCTAGTCAACTTGTTCACGATCATCAAACAAGTCGTCACACTTTGCAGTCGCATTGAAAAATATGTTTCAGCAACTATGTCAAAGCTGTCTATCAGGCCAAAATCTATTTTCTTACCCCCAACTACTAGTCCAACTGTGCTAGGCTACTACTTTTGAATTTCTTCCACATATTACTCATGTTTGTCAGTTCTGCATCTGGCCTATGTGGCTTGTTTCATGCTATCACTAATGGTAACGTAATAAAACAACTTTTTGGGCTTGAAGTTTTCCGACACCTGCTTACACTTGGGGGCAGAGGCGGTCAGTAACGAAGTAGTTCTACCAACGTAGTATTTTCCGTCACGAGCGACTTACTGAAGTACTTTTCATTTCTGATACTTCTATTTTTACTTGAAGTAACATTCTTTTGGAGTAACGTTACTTCAGTAGTAATAAATTTTATGCAAAGTAGAAGTAGATGTCAAGCCATTCCTTTTTAGCGATTTGACTACGATTTTTTCCTTGTCTAATTATTTTGGCAACCATACCCTAAGAAGTCATAAGCTATCACTGGCTAAATGGATAGCGAGTTTAATATTCGCCAGGTCCCTTTCCATGACGCATGTGATTTGGGCCCAAGCTGTCGTTGTCTACCCATCGTGGAAGCTCATAGTTCAGTCTCACTAAAAAGAGCATATTGAACCGTGATTTGGCGTAGTAGACATGCAGTACTCCTGGTTTATATGGAAAAGATTAGCGGTAAACGTCGTTGCGTTTGGTGCGGCCAGTCTGAGGTCCATTCCCAAGCCGGTTAGCGAGCAGTGTTGCTAACCACTCGCCATCGCTGCAACATTTCTTCTGAAACTGTGTAGTCCAGGCGCCGAGAAGGGCCTAGGGTCCCTACTAAATCGTAACACGTATGGATGTAATCTAAAGGAAATCTAAAGGGAAATAATTTGATTTTATAAATACCGTTGCTTTACTTGAACACTAACTGTAAGCGTTACAACAGCAAACCTTCGAATAATAAAGAAACACGTGAAATCTAAATTACTTTCTACTTTCATTACGATACTTAAGTAAAATTAATTTTGACTACTTTCCTATACTTTTACTAAAGTAGAAATGCTTCGTCATACTTCTGCTTCTACTTGAACACCATTTTTGAGTAAGCAGCAATACTTTTACTCAAGTAGATTTTTGACTACTTTGTCCACCTCTGCTTGGGGATACGGAAACAGCACGAGCTGGAGTGCTAACCATCTCGATCTTGCAGCTCATCCAAACAAATCAATGCATGAATGTATGCTTACAAGGGAAAAATTACGATGACTAGTAACAAGTGGTGTATTACAATAATTCTGCTTTACCCTACTCACTAATGTGAAATATTTTTTCGAAGGAACGGAATGGTTAAATTCTTAATAACTGCATTAAAACGCAAAATTTTGACCATTATCACGAATTTTTCATTTCTCGGAAACAAGCACAGTACGGTGTTTTTAGTACATGCACTAGCTACCTTGATTTGATGTAAGAGTTATTTTCTGAATTCGCAATAATGCTTATACTAAAACACGAACTAATACTTATCGCCAGAAGAAACGGGTGTCAAAACTTTTGATTAATTTTTCTGTGTATAATAAAATGGTTGCAACACAGTCGTGTACCAGTAGTTACACAGTAGCAATCACGAATTTGATGGATTAACAATGACATTGGGTTTTGTTTGACGTTTGCTACTAACAGGACATGAAAAGGAAGTGGTCAGTAAAATGCGGAAAATGAATGTGGCCAATTGACAGGAGATTGATTAATGACATCGTACAGCGACGAAAGATCACGAAATATCGGTCATACTAAGGTAGCAGTCTACCGTATGTCAGTGAAAGATATGTGCAACTATGACATCATTGGAAAAATGGCCGTGCATTTGACAAGCGTAATTTTGAAGAGAATATTCTACGTTTTTGATTTTACAGCATGCCGACTCATGTTTTACGGCAGAAAATACTCAATTGTGGTTACTAACATATTGCCAGCGTAGTTATAGGGCGTATTGGCCTACTGTGTATTATATGTAGCTCAATGCAAACTATGCACTGCTTCTTTCGTTACTTGCCGCCACATTTCGCACATCATAAAAAAATGGCTAGAAGCTACGAAAAAAAAAAATTGTTCCAAATACCTTTTGTGCCATAGCTAAAGCACCAGAAAACTTTACTTACACAAATTTTAATCGGATTTCAATTTTCAGTGGAGGAAATTCGGTGTCAACTTGATACAGTTATATCATCGTTGGATGAAGTTTCATCCGTACATCGAGGTCTGTAAAGAAGATTCAGGGTCTCTGGATCGTTTTTTTCATCTTCATCACCGCTGTGATGAGACATTGCACGCTTGAATGATTTATACGGTCTGAAAATTCAAATTTAAATTTATTGACAAACACAGGATCACCCAAAAAAGAGAACCCACAAATATTTAAATAAAATCTTTGAAACAGTTTTCATTTTTTCTTAACGGTACAGAAGTACACTGAAGTGTATGTCAGTTGCAACAGTATTTTTCCTTAAAAGAAGAGATGGTATTTAGCGTAGAAACCTATTTCGCAAACTCATTTACCCAAAAAGTTGATGGGTCCTGTCTTTTTTTTTTGGTCACCGATCACATCAGTGACGCTTAGATAGCTGTGAATTTTCATTCTGCTTATTCAGTTTCAGCTTCCTTATTACTACCTTATCGTAATATCGGTTGATTTTCTTCAAGAGCAATACTGCAGTGTCAATTAAATTTAATTTGCAGAGTCGGTTCAGTAAAAAGTTGTATTACATCTATATCAAAAAACCTGGTACTGTATGACGAAATTGCAACAGTTTTTGCGCCAATAACAGCGTATAGACTATTTGTTATACCAGGCTTGCACATCAGTAAAATCATTATATAAAGTTAAAACGATATCAATTTGACACATCGATTAATAATAATGGACGGCAAGTCATTTATTAAACAATTAGGCAGGCCTGATGTACTTTTTGTCAATGTGCCATGTTATTGCGATTATGAAACATAAAGCATTAATACGCGGCTGTGGCTAGTTTGAATCACTTCCAAGTTCAAAATGTTTTAATTAGCAGTGAAATCGCTTTCACAGCCACCTTACTGACTAACTGAAATTTGAGCAACAAATAGCCGGTTAGCTCAGCTGTTAAGACATTACTATCGGTACAGGAGGTCTGGGGTTCAAGTCCCGGGTCGGTCAAATCGGGGGTAGTGCTGCCAATAACTCGCCACCGCTGCGACGTTTCTTCGAAGCTTTGTTCCACGCGCTAAGCCGCAGAGACGGGCCCCACTACTCGTTATGCCTCTCGGCGAGTATAATAAACATTTAATTTTTTGATGGCAAATGCAACGTTTATATTTGAAGAAAACCATGATTTAAGCACAAAAAGGAAAAAATACAGTCAAAAAATAAAAGCATATATTTTTATTTTACCCGATGCAGACAGCGCCTTGAATAGTGCATTTTGTCCTTATGCCAGGCGATGAAGGAGCCTCTTGTCTGCGTTTACATTCAGCCTCTTGTAGTCGCTTTTCATCTGCAACAAAATGCAAATAAAAACCAACAGAATCACAACAAGATTATTAATAAAACACACATACTGCATTGCACCACTGGAAAAGCAGCTACATTTTTAAAGCAGAAAAACTGCCGTTACAGCACAAGGAAATTAAAAGTATGCCGATTGGTGCAGTGCTAAAAGGCATCAGTATCACTATCGGCCAGGAGGTTTGGGGTTGGATTCCGTCACCGGTCAAATCGAACACAATGTTGCCACTGCTGCTGCGACGTTTCTTCGGAGCTGTGTTGCCCAGGCGCTAAGCCGCAAGTATGGACTCCACCACTCGCTACACACTTCGGCGTAATACCGCGAATATAATCATTTGATTTTGATTTGTAAGTTGACAAAGCCAGGCAAAAGCAGTTACTAGTGATTTACTACTGACGTTTCAACTACAATTTTCAAAATTAAGTGAATGAAAATTGAAGCATGATGTTATGATCAATGGTGATTAAATAATGCCCTCAAGTTGTGAATGCGCTACGGATGTTCAACAAAGACGACCTAGCCCTGAGCCGGAAAAATACTGTATAACTGTATTCATTAAGTACTCGTTATTAATGAAGCTAATTAACGTTAGCCACTCACTGAAATGTTCATTGACATGTGACGAAAACTGCTCAGCCGTGTCGAATACCATTCCACATCGTCGGCATAGCAACTCCATTTGTTTACGTACTCCGTTGTCATGGCAACGAAGGAAAGGAAGCTGACCGCGGGACTGAAATTCTCGCGTCATCTTACTGAACCAAATCTGAAATTCACAAAAATGTAACAACAAATGCTGTCTTACGTCACGAGTTATGGAGTCGAGTTCGGCCGAGCAACTACTCGGGATCAAATGCAAACAACCCAAGAGGAGAAAGTTGTCCTATCACGACCTCAGGTAATTGCACAGTCCCAATCAGAAGCTAGTAGTGGTATTGCTTAGGCAGTTTATGGTATCGTAACCTAAAAGCAACAAATCATGTATTCGTTTTCATGCAAGAGTTAAACTAAATTATTAAACCAAAAAAAACACAAGCAGAGACACTTTTTTACATTCACTGACACAGGAACTGAGCCACCGCTTTCTGGAATCTATATGATGCAATAGCCACTACCTACAATTCTAAAAAGTTTGCCTTAAATGGCTAATCAATGCGTTTTCCAATGCGAACAGACGGTTAAGAGGCAGCAGCAAACCTTGTTACCAACTTCGGTTCTCTTTTTAAACTTTCTAAACAATTTCTGTTCAAATCCAACTCATTTTCTACGACACGTGCATGTAGTTGAGCTGGTTTGAAAACAGACAGTTTTCCAGCAAGAAAAAAAAAATGAGCGAAGAATATTGATTTTTATGACAATCAAACTAAATTGATTAATGTGAAGCGAGATGCTTCGTCGCATTAAAGGACGAAAGATTAAAAATTGCTTTATCAAAATATACACAACGTAGAGCCCTGACAGAAGAGTGAAAATGATAAGCTGACAGTTGATTGAACGGAGCCAAAGTCGAAAGCTGTGAAAAAGATAAACAATATGGCGACATGTGTGGTCGAGAAAAATATGAAACTAATCGAATGTGTGAAGTTATAAACACGTCATAACCGAATACGTAAATTTAAAAAACGTTTGACAAAACGAAATACAACAAACCTATTTGCAATCACATCGCTTCTAGATAATGACTTGTATTCACTAAATTGAGTCAACAACGGCTGACTTCTAAAAATCGAACTAAGATAATCAAATACGCACCAACAAAAACAGATAAGACGTAGTGACAACGACATTGCCATTGGTCCGAGAGGTCTTGGATTCGATTACCGGGCTGGTCAAATCGGACCCACTATCCACTCACAACGGTTTGCCACTGCTGCGATGTTTTTTCGAAGTTGTGTAACCATGCGTTCAGCCGCGGTGATGGGCCCCGCCATTCGTTACACGTTTTGGCATAATACCGCGAGTATAATGCAGATTTGTTTCTCTGTTTGTGGAGAAAGTCACGTTTAATTATTTTAGGTGCAAAAAACTAGCTGGTGCAAAGAAAGCACAGATGATACACCGCTGAAAGCAAAAAGATTAGGTATTCGCCGCAAAACAATGCTAAAAAATCAAATTCAATCTTCATCATACGGGCGGAATTGCGCCGAAGCACGTAACGAGTAACGGGGTCCATCTCCGCGGCTAAGCGCCTAGGCAACACAACTCCGAAGAAACGTCTCAGCGGAGGTCACACTGATTCTGATTTGACGGACCCGGGATTCGAACCCCAGACCTCCCGCACAAATAGCATTGTCGAAGCAATTGAGCTGAACGGACGGTTCAACTTGCAAATTAGAAACAAGCAAATGCATCACACTTACATTAACTTTGTCTGAAGTCAGATCCAGATGTCTACCTATCTCCTTATCAGAGGCGGGAACTCCCGATGCAAAGAGACGCGCGAAAGTTGCTTCTAATTTTAAATCTTCCAAAGAAAATTCATCATCGGCGCTTCCATCATCAACAGATTCTACGGAGAGACAATCAGTTTAACAAACTTGGTTCTAAGTGGATATGTTTAATAGTAACTACTGCCTACACATTCAAGTTGTTTTACAGTTTAACCAAACTGTGTCCTCCGAGTTAAAGTTTTTAATTTTTAACAACAACCCTGTTTCAAATCAAGTTTTGACTTTAATATTCTTATTCCTGTCACAAAAAATAGGCTGGAAAACACAAAGAAGAGGAACAAATGTACAGATGGACAGTGGCTTTAAAAACACATGGCATAAAAAATGCATCAAACAAATTGATCGGGTTGACATTAAAACGTTAAATGTTAAAAACGTATTCAATACTAACGCATAAATGCATATCCAATGCCGCAGTCTTCATGCATTAACAAACGAATTTACTGGCAACACAGCCTACAGCGTTTAAAAAACAAAAAAAATGTTAGAAAATTATACACAAAAACTTACTTGATTGACTTTTTAAATTTGATGTGTCGGAAAAATTAGAGGTAGCAGGTTTGTTTGACAAAGCAGAGTGAAATCCGTTCCTCTGACTAAACTGATTCGTCGAGTATTTGTTACGAAAAGGCGTGGAAAAATCGGACGCTTTTATGGATCCCTTCGATCCAATTCCGATTGCCAATAGCGAGTGAAGATACGAGTTAGAGGACACATCAGGCGAAACGGATCTTTGGGGCCCATTTTTTTCCACAACTCCACTGCGTTTGATGTGAGAATGATTTAGTTTTTTTTCAACTAAATCCTGGATTTTTTGAAGTGGATTAACACTGGATGCTGGCGATTCATCTTTTGGGATCACTAAATCATGGAGCAAGGTGGAAAGCTTGGGTTTTTTTTCATCTACAGGAACAGAGGATTCACGTGAGGATCGTTTTAGAGTAGACTGTCTTGAATATTTAATATCAGCAGCAGGCAGCCTTGGCTCAGTAAGATCAGTGCTATTGACTATTTTTAAGATTTCTTGCAATGGATCAGAAGTTGACGAGTTAGAATTATTGGGCAACATTATGGGCTTGTAGGACTCTGAAGAATTGTGGGTTTTGGTAAAAGGGGGACTAATTGCGCTTCTTTTTGTCCCGTTATGTCCAATAGCAGCTTCCAATTTTGGCTTCATCATTGCGAAAAACGATTGCATGTTGTCATTAAGACATTGGAGCGGTGTTTTGGTTTGTGATAAGCGATTAAAAGACGAAAATAATCCGAATTCACTTTCCTTGTAACGCTCTACCTCTTCACCAGAACTTGGAGTATGGGTCGGTTCGGACGAATCCGATTTGCATGTACGATTAACATTTTCAGCAAATCCTTGATTCGATACCTTTGCGTCAGATTCCGCAAAATCTCGCTTCAAAGTAAGATCTAAAGGACTTGAAACTTTACTGCAAGGCGGGGCATCCTTACGCACAGGTTCTGTATTCACCTTAGCAGCAGATATCGTGGCACTACTATTTTTTGCAGCATTGGCGGCATTGCTGACGGATAACGATGGTTTTGAAGAAACAAAAGCGGATTTTGCTATACACGACTCTTCTTTTTCACTCAAATTCTTCGAAGATTGAATTGGTTTGCCTGACGCTGACGATAAAGCAGGGCGATCACCCTTAGAACTAACCAATGAAGAAAAAAACGAACCAAATCCTCCTGAGTTTGAAGGATCAAACAAAGTTGAATGGTTGGGAGAGATCTCTTTTTCATCTCTTGGAGATTCAACTTTGCTAATTGCGCTTCTTATTGTACTCTCAAGGGATCCTATTATGTCAAACCCTCGCGAGGAGGCACTGATGCCACGATCGAAGGACTCGTGAATATAATCCTGATGGCTATTCTTACTCTGCGTGGATGTGGTTGGGGTATTGGAGGAGGAGTTTATACCTAAAGATGGAGCAGAAGATTTTCCTGTTGCAGTTGTACCACAAAATTTAGGTGAAGACGCATCTTTAGTGTCTGAGGATTTGGGTGACGTCACACTTGGAGATCCAAGAGCACCAATTAAAGAGGTCAGGGGGGCAAGCTCAGAAAAATGGGAAGTTTCGGCTACGTGCTCTGAAAGATGCTGAAGAGAGGAAAAAGATTCTTTGCATTTGGTGCATGACAATTTCACATCCTTCTCATCCAGAGACGGGCCGGGATTAGGAAGAGGGGGAAGGGAACCAGGCATGAGTCCGGTAGGATAAAGATAAGGATAAGGCAAACCAGCATAGAATGAATGGAGGACTGAAGGAGGTAGAGCGGCGGCAAGCCAAGGAGAAGAATACAACAAACTAGTATAAGCAGCAGCAGCAGCAGGATTGTTGAGACCTGAAACAAGAAAGCTTTCAAATATTGCAAAGAAATAAACCAAACCTTCATCATTGCGGTATTACGCCAAAGCGTGCACCCACAAACGGAGGTCCATCTCTGCAACTTATCGGCTGTGCAACACAGCTCCGAAGAAACATTGCAGCACTGGCGAAACTGTGTCCCATTTGATCATTGACCAGCCCAGGAATCGAACCCTAGACCTTCTGCACGAAAAGCGATGTATTTAACAATGGCGCCAACCAACCGGTGTTATACTGCAACGAAACGGAAAAATTTCTCGTTTACGTTTAACTCGATCACAACTATCAAATGCATAAATGACAGAGTAGAGAAAATCTATAAAAAAACCGTTGAAAATTTATCTGCAAGGTGCATCAAGCAGATACTATCTCGATGTTGGTCAAATGAGTCTGGTTGAAGGTTTAACCAGTGATCTTGTGGCTTTGGCTTTCAAAAAATGACGCTCTAGCACACCACGCTATGCTAAAAAAAACTAACGCTTTTAGATAACTTTGTGCTACCTGCCATATAAGGAGGAATGTTGATGGGAGGTCTTGAAAATGATTGATGTTGCGGGATGGTAGGAGGAATGTTGTTTGCATCCGACTTTTTATGATGCATCATGGATGGAAGAGAACGTTTCCGAGCTTCAGGAACATTGTCCGTCTGCGTAGTTTGTTTTTGACTCCACATACGCAAAGAAGGGACATTTTCATAATGCTTTGTTTTGATCATATGGACGCTAAGATCCTGGAAATACGTCGAGTTGCTTAGCTGGAATGCAACTAGGACTTGGCGAATTCGCAAACATCTCTAAGCGAGTTTTTCATTTTTTATTTTGTGAGTGCAAGTTGGACTTCAGTAATTTCTACCGACTTTTTTAGTCGCATGTTTATCCTTCTATCACAAGAAAGCGATCATAACGCTGTACGAGCTCGCTTGGGAGTTGCCGGCCATCTGTCTACCACACCAAGATGGGGGAATTACGCCAAGTGCCATTCCCAACGGCACAGCAAGTAAACTTGCCGGCTTGTCCTCCACACTGTCCCTTTGATGCTGAGCGTCAAGCAGGGAAGCTGTAAATACCAATTTTAAAGTCATTGGTTTAACCCGACTCGGAATCAAACCTGAGTCTACAGCTCCCGAGGCGGACGCTCTTACCACTCGGCCATCTGAGCTGTTTTTAGTTAGTTTTAGTTGCATATTTATCCTCCTATCACGAGAAAGCGATCAATGCGCTATACGAGCTCGCTTAGGAGTTGCCGGCCATCTGTCTACCACACCAAGATGGGGGAATCCCGCTAAGTGCCATTCCCAACGGCACAACAAGTAAACTTGCCGGCTTGTTCTTCACACTGTCCCTTTAATGCTGAGCGTCAAGCAGGGAAGCTGTGAATACCAATTTTCAAGTCATTGGTTTGACCCGACTCGGAATCAAACCCGAGTCTACAGCTCAAGAGACAGACGCTCCATACCACTCGGCCATCTGAGCTGTTAAAGCTGTTAAAACTAGACTAAACCTGATAAAAACTACTTGAATTTAGTTTGATGCTAAATTCAAGTAGTTTTTATCAGGTTTAGTCTAGTATTAAGTTTAGTATAGTTTTTATGAGGTTTAGTTTAGTCTACGTTTAGTCTACTAAACCTGATAAAAACTACTTGAATTTAGCATCAAACTAAATTCAAGTAGTTTTTATCAGGTTTAGTCTAGTTTTACAGCAATGTTTGCCAAGTTAAGCATAATTTCAAAGCTCAATCAGCTTTTTTCGAGATTCGAGTTTAAGTTCGAGTTCGGAAAAAAGATCGAGTTCCAAACCCTGGTTAGTTGAACTTAACATGCGATAAGCAAATATCACAGAGAAAACGATGCTATTTGGAAGAAGCATCGGGATGCTATGGCTAATAAAAACAGTTAAGATGGGAATCGAGCTCTTATATTCGGATCCAAACCATGCCGAAGCGCAAAAACTTAGCTCGCTAGCTCCATGAAAGGTAAAAGTACGGGACAGCGGGTGCAAGCACACATTGTTTAGGCCATTTTCAATTGTCGGCCCATTACAATTTTCAATCACGAATGATTGAACGCTGTCAAGGGACATACATGACGAACAACACATACACAAAACCCTTCGCACTTCCGCTTGTGCCGAGCGCCTGGCGCGAAAGCTGCGAATACTATTTTTAAAGTCTTTAGTATGACCCGACTGGGAATAAAACCCCAGTCTCCCGGCTACCAAGTGGACTTAACCGATCTTAACCGATACACCAAGCGCTAGCTCCATAACTAACGCATAACAGATTGTCAAAATAAGGTGAAAAATTGATCAAGACATAAAAAATTTTCGGAAACGATTGGATTTCTACAGAAATATGTTTGTAGCAATAAAGCCATTATAAAAAAATCACGAAGCAACGTTATTCAATGCGCTACAAAAATCAGGTTAACGCAACAAAATACAGCTTAAACCGAGCCAATAAAATTACCTGCAAAGACTCGAACAGATGTCCACAACCCATGCAAGTGAGAACCTTCTCATTTTGACTGTCATCTTCAACAACTGGCCGTTTTTTTGTCTTGTGTGATGAAGAACCGCTTGTTTCTGTCACAAGATATTTAAATTCTTTCAAAACATCGGCTAAGCGACAAATCATTATTGCTGTTTTCAACCGACATGGGCTTATGCAATTACGTCTGACCAAAAAAATATCAAAAATAACTTGCTGAAACCATAAATTTCTCAGTTTTAGGGTTGCTGTCCCCGATGAAGCATAAGAAACATTATCTCTTACCATTTAAATACGTATATCTTCTGCACTTTCTTAACTAGCAGATAGTACTAGTGCACCACTCTTTACTCTTGAATGTATTTAGTAGTCACAAACCTAAGCTGAGTAAAGGTACATCCTACTCGTGGCAAGCCATAATAAGTATTCCGCATAAAACCGAGCAAAAAATAGAAATGTTTTTAATTTTATCTCAAATTAATGACAAAACACTGCAATAAAACTTTAATTACTGTAACCAAGTACCTTTGTTAGTATTTTTTTCATTCCCAATGTTAGTATCTCTAAAATGACCAGTTTTATTCATATGGATAGTGAGATCAACCAATGTGTTAAACGGGCTTCCACAATCACGGCAGCAAAACTTGCTGGCTCCCGTGAACACCGTGCTGTATAACTTGTCCTAAAAATCGCCAAATTTAAGATTTCGTAACGCCAAGCACCAAAATCAAATAAATTACAAAATTCTTCACAGTATCACACATAATATCTTCGCATATTTTTAAATTTTTAGTAGTCGAAAACATAAAAAAAAATGAAAACTTTTCAAGATGTTTAATTTTTTTCTACTATTAAAATCCTTGGTTTTAGTGCTAGCTCGCTCAAAGCAATTTTCAAACGGTTCTAATTTGGCCGAAGCCAACAAAACATCATTTTTATTTTATAGTCAAGAAGTATTAATCATATTTCATTTAAGACCAACCTGCACTGGGGTAACTCCCAACCCTGCCATACTAGCAGACTTCTTCAAACTGTTAACGTGTGATTGGTTTGTGTTGTTCGATCGGCTGCTCTTCTGTTGGCCTTCCCCCCCTTGAACGCACCATCTATACCGCTCTGCCTTGCTCTTACTTAGACAATTGTTGTCTGATCTCTGCTAGAATAAAAATAACAGGTTTTTGAAGGTATTCAAACTCGCAACTTTAAACGCATGTAACCGCAACGGTTTAGAAATCAGGCTTGAACTAAATTTTTTTTGTAGACACAATTTTAAAGATTTTGAGAGTTATTCACCACTTCAAAGTGTAAATCACTTCAGACTTTAAAGCGCTGAAACAGATTTCAAAATTACAAAAATTGAGTTAAAAGATACCGTTTTGAAACTATAAACGTGCGAAGATTATTTTCTACACTCACTGCGACACTTCAAAAATAATTAAAGTATTATCACAAAAATTGAACTCTTGTCAATCTCTGATAACACAACAATCACAACACATTTATTTGCGAGGTTGACAATGCTATAATCAAAGCAGTTAGATACTTAATACACACTCCTAACTTGAAGCTGCATCGTTTCAACTATTAAATTCGTTTCAATGGTTTTTGAAAAAAAAAAGGCCGCTATAAACAAAGAAATTTCAAACTTAAAAAAATCTGAAAGATACAAAATTTTTCTCAAGAAAAGCACTTTACACTTAGACCTAAAATTTTTTTGCAATTCCTTCAATTTACCTGCACACTCATCCAGTTGTTAGTGCACTGCTCATACATCTGTTTCTGCTGTCGCATTGCGTCCATTAAAAACTTATGTGCTGCAGTTAATGAGGCGAGGTCTAAAAACGCAAAAAAAAACTGTCAATAATCCTGTCATTTTGAGCTCAATTTTAGATTTTATCTTCTTAACCTCCAATTGGCAGGCAAAGAACAATGGCAGCTCTTCAAAAGATAACCATTTCCACAATAGCGATTAAAATGAAGATCTCATTTGAAAACGCTTTTGTTTTCACCGTATTTTAAGCCTGCCTTTTCTAAAATGAAGCTTGCACCTTGAAAGGTGGTTTTAAAACCTGCCACTTTACTTCTTCGCTCAGTGCAGATTTTGACACAGCCTATCTGTCGATATGATCTGTGTGTGGCTCTTATGAATCATGCATTTTCCCTCTGTCGGTTTGTGTATAATATGTATCCTGTTCTAGGCCTTTTAACAAGTCACATCTTGTTACGACGTAGTCCGGTAAAATCAGATATAACTTCACCAAATAATAGTTTGACCAAGCAAAAACCGAAAGCGATGAGAAAGCACCATTGGCTTTCCTGATCCAAATATCGATGACCTACGACTGCTAAGTGTCGGCTTATCGACAGCATAGCTAATGAAAATTAAATATCAAGTTTTTGAGCTAAGGTGCGGCAGAAAATTGGATATATTTGCAAACATCAATAAATGTCAGCGCCAACTTGTACAAAAATCAATTTTTAAGCAAGTCTAATTTAGTTTAATCAAGAAAAAGTGGATCAGGCTAAAAAAAGTCAATTCTTGATCAACTTACGCAGAAAATCAAACTTAACTTGGTGTAACGGTTAGGTTGCATAGGTTGACCTAACAATTAATGCAAAACGATATCAATAAAAAATATTATGAGTTAGACTTGAAGCAAATCGCCTATCACAGTTAAGTTCGACGAAAGTGGCTTAAAACAGAAAATATAAGCCAAAACAATTCTCGTAACTGGACATTTCGACAGCATGGACTAAGCTGCCATCATCAGTATGGAGTACAAATCTATAAGAACTAAATTTATAATTTAACTGTATCCAGATAGCAAAAATCGTAATTAAATCACAATTTTGTACAGTTCGGCATACACTACTTATGATTACAACCGAATCGATGACGCTGAAACGTCTGAAATTATTAGGGCTAATGATTTTTTTTGAAAGCTGGTACAAGTCATTTTTTCCTTTCTGCGCAATTTTCGCTTTAATTTAACATTTTATTCATTAAAACATGGAAAAATTTAATATATGCTATAAGTGTGTTTTCTTTCCGTAAAATTGCAGTTTTTGGACACCTGAAGTAATGTTATCCAGTTTTGTCAATCTAATTATGTGAACTACCTAACAAAAAATACATAGAGGCGCCAGTCTGAAACAAAATTGTGTTTTCGTACCATTATGGCTATTACATTAACATAACTGCGTATGATTGACACCAATTAAGTTCCAGAGTGTTTACAGAGCTAGTCTATATTATAAATGACATAAGTAATTAAAACTAACATGTCAAACAGCTTCAATCAAAATGCCACAATATTTACACTTTGTTAGTAAACAAATACCAATTAAACGCAACTCCTTTAACACTTACAGCAATACATAAATCGATTTGCTTATTAAATAGCATTCTGCCACTTTATGAAAGTAATTCAGTGATGCGAAGTTTGTCATTTTTTGGACAACCGACTCGTTAGCTCAGTTTCGTTATCGGTGAGGGAGGTGTGGGGTTCGATTCCCGGGCCAGTCAAATCTGACACATTGTCGCCAACGGCTCGCCACCGCTGCTGCGTTTCTTTGGAGTTGTGTTGCCCAGGCGCTAAGTCGCGGAGATAGCTCCGCCACTCGCTCCAATATAATAAAGATTTGATTTTTCATTGAAGTTTTGGTACTCAATTGAATTCTAGTACTTGAGCACTAAAACCAACCTATTCCTTTCAAAGAATCCATATCTCGGTCGAAACAATTCCGCAGATCAAAATTTTCATCGAGTAATTTTTCTGCCACTTTTTTAATTCCGCTGGCGGGGTTGCGATTGATGGATTCGCCATTTTTTACCAAACCTGAATCTGATTTGCGTAGATCAGAAAATGGTTTCTCTTGCGTCAAAACGTTATTGGAGCCAGATTGACGTTGGCTGGAAGCAAAATAGCTGAATTACAACTCATGGCAGCGATATGGCACAAAGGCAAGTAAGTTAAACCCGTCTGGGCGGATTAGAAGATCACGACTGGAGACATCACATTGATAAGAAATTCGCAGAGAGCCAATTTGCAGTCTCCCTCAAAAGAACTTTCAAATTTTTGGTTTAATACTTTGAGGCATTTTATCATTTATTTATTTATAGATTCTGATGGACATTAGTAACAAATGGACACTTGAAGTAACCTTAAATTCCAGTAATGCATATCAATATGACCACTCTCATGAAAAGCATAACGCCCTAAAACTCAATATGGCTCCCAATTCATATTATCAAGCTCTTCAGCAGCAGCATAAGTACCGATGTTTGCAAATTACGTAAATAAAATTTATTTTTGCTTTGCTGGCCCACTTATCCTTGACAGGGTGCAGGGAGGTCCAGTTAGGTTTTTAAACATCTCGACCTTTTAAAACTAGTGTTCTATGCCTTGGTAAGGTCATCGTGTAATCATGCAACCGGTTTTAGGTAGCCGACAAATGGGCGTTGAGTACAAAAATGGCTTGAAACAAATACAAACTATTTACATCACTTGCTTATCCGAGAAGGCATTTGTTGATGAAGAAGTTAAATGATGTGATATTGATTTAGTCCGAGATGTTTTATGCCAGTTTGATGACCACGTTGAATCATCAATGTCATTATGTTTATTTGCATCCGAATCTTTTCCATTATTAAAAAAAGAAAAGTTTTGAGTAAAGTTAAGCAGTTTTTGGCAAGAGTCTGTGTGATTGGATGCTTTCTCCAGAGAAACATCCGTTTTCACGACTTCTTTCTTCATTTCGGTACCACTATGCTCTTCATCATTGGATTTTTCACTTGAAGAATCAGGTCTTTTCATAGAATAAGATTGACATAATTCTCCATCAGTAGATTGAAGAGATGTGTATTTATCGTTATTTTCCATTTCGTTCTTAGCTGCAAGATAAATTACAAGGAGTCAGAGTAGCAACGTGAATCATAAGAACACAAAGAAAACATAAAATATGAGATTAATTATGATTTTATCACCTACATACTGTGAAAGACTGCAGCATTGTTGAAAAATGCCACGTCAAATCTATTTAACACACAAGACACTGAATAAAATCACCACATTTATTGTCGAGCTGGCGAAGCGCATGTCAAGCCCACGTTTAAAAATCTGAAAAATCTGCCTTCAACAGCGCTTAATCAAATAACTGCACTTCAAACCTAGGCACTGAAAATGCCATATCAAATTGAAAAAACGCTGCCATATTCATTTACTGCATAGCCTAAGAGGTATCTTCAAAATACAAAACCTCTCAACTTCAATCACATTCTAATCGTGTGTTAGTACGCTTTAATCCAAATTTTGTGCAGCCAGCGATAAGCCAAAGTACCGCCCCTTGACGATTGAAGATACTGTCTAACGACTTCGACTTAGGGCTAAAGCGAAGGCACTTGACGCATATTTGAGGGCCGTGCTGTCCGATCGCCATTTCTTTAACAAGAAAACTCATTTAATTAGCTCTTACTCAAAGCCAAACAGAAACGGTTCCGATTTAACGTCGCAAATTTTGTTTTAAAAAACGTTGTTTTATCAAGGTTAGAGTTCGTTTAAGCCAATCAATAGAAAGACTGGTTGATGTCCATCATTTAGTGCGCTCAAATCTGTTCCAGAGAATATCCTAATCATATTGACATTTGATTTGCACACAGCAATGTTCATGTGTCAATCAGATTTGGACAGGCTATACCTGATCAGACAAGTATGTCCAATGACAGGCGAACTATTCGCTTCAGTGCCTAAGCTGATTTACGCAGACAAGAAAATTTGCAAGTCTTCCACTTTCTATCATGTAATGAACCAAGGCAGATTTAATTCGCTCAAAAAAATTTTAATTTTTATTTGGGTTTCATTCCCTACAACTTGGCACACGTAGCGGTTAGCCTGGCTGGCCCGAAGAACAAGACATTATATGAATAATGCTAGCCTACTGGGGGCAGTTGACTTTGGTACAACGAATGATCGTTACGCTGCCTCCAATGAGATATTGGTGGTTTACTACCAGTGATTTAAAAGACTAGGAAATTTGTGTCTTAAATATTGTGTGGTTGCACTGTTGTTCCTAATGAACAATAAACTGAGATGATAATTGAATGCTTCATTGTGATCAAAATAAAAACCCCAGATTCAGAAATGCTCCATGCATTTCATAATTGTCAACAATGAAAAAAAATCAATTACGCAACACCATGATTTAAGAAAAATGACATCACCTAATGAGCTTTGACTACTTTCGCATCTATTCTGTAGCAACGCATCATATCAAAAACTTGCACATCCATCAGCAAAATTAATCATCAACAAAAAGTGGCTAAACAAGAACACGAGTACTAAGCATGAGCACGAGAAAATCACAAATTTATGCCCGCTGAATTGAAAATGGGTAATGCAATACAAGTTATCCAACTTTCTTTCCATCTTCCATGCTAAGTTTGTTCAAAACTGCAGCAAACTCGACTACAGTCTTTTATTCACCACGTTAACTCAGCTGTATATATACCGCATGCTCTAACACAATGGAAAATACCCCTTACTTTTCCTACGAACGCAATCATGCAAAAAGAAAAAGTGTGAAATAATGATAGAAAATGCTTATAACTTGTAACTGTGCAAAAAAAAAAAAAAAACACGCCGGAAAAGCAGATGATGCAAATATAAAAGGGAAAGGAAACATACACTTCAATGCTTTTCTTAGCAAGCTGATGGCAGAAAATGATAAATTTAGTAAAATGAAATCATCTTTGATCTCCTCTGCTACTTTTTTTAACGAAGCTGCAGTTGTAGAATAGAAAAACGGATCATTAGCGAACAATGGAAAGTCATGACCTTTTTCAATTTGCAGTTGATTTAAATTGGCGAGCGGTTAAAACGGGCAGAACAAAAAAAAAACGATATGTGATGGAAAGCTTTGACAGAGACGAGTGACAAGCGCGCAACTCACACGTATATTTAATCGATCAACTCTCAATTTTCAACCCTACTTCTTCGCGCACACAAAGCGCTATTTCCTTAATTCACTCATTTATGGCGCCACGTGAGAGATGGAAGTGACAAGTACATGAAAGATGGCTGTCGATTGGGACGAAATGCTTCAACAGTAAACCTACATTGTTCACTCAACCTCATAACAAATCAACATCTCAAACGACATTTTTAAACTCAATATCGTGATTAAATGTGTAACGACAACACAAACTTGGCTTTGTTGACTGACCAATATAAGCAAGAAGTCTAAGCCTAGCTCGCGCTAAAACTGATTTCTTACTGCTTTTCGACAATAATACTTCCATTACTACAAACTGTTATTAGTTTTTTGAAATGCTTCAAGCTGGTTACATACAGTCCGTAGCACGCATCTAAATCTGTCATAATGGTAAACATTTTACTAATAAATAAATGCAGCAGCAAAACAGGGATAGAAGAGAAAACGGTGATAAGGCGAAAAAGGCAAAAAGAAAAAATCATCGATCGTTCACAGGAGCGAAGATGGCGTTCCGGTTTCTGACTTGATTGCCCTTCCATTTGAAGAGCTGGAGATAAGGTCAATAGTTCTCTGGTTGTCGACCACGAGTGATGTATCGAAAAGCAAGAAATTAAATAATTTCTTCTCAGACCAAATCAAACCTGTCCAACGGCGGTGATATTGGAGTCAACAAAAAGCCAATCACTGATCGATTAAAGTTGAAACTCGTATCTTACATGAAAGCAAAATAAACCACGTCATATATAGCAGTATTACTGGTTTTGTTTACATTCTAAACGAACTTTTCAAGTATTATAGACCAAAATGAACACTCACAGAAATAATCATTACATGTTATTATGCAAACAGCACTGAAAAAGATGCCTTATCGACTTCGCCACAAGCAGAGACTTAAACTAAATGTTGTCATTGAGTACTGAAAAGTAGTATCTAACCAAAATAGCTGTTCCGTGCTCATTGTTCATTTAAATGCAATGAGATATTTTTCCCACGCAAACTTCACCAAGTTTGACCAATCGCTTACCATGACTGGCAGAAAATCATGAATTTGAATGCACCAATCAGTAACCTCAGAAGTCTGACATTTCGCCTTTTTCAAGTTCTAGCAGTCATTTTGAACCGTTATAATTTACAAAAAAAGTGCTTTTAATTATCGTATTTGCATGGTTATTTGGTGGTCGGAGCTGTAGCGTGCGTGATTTATTCGCAATTCAGTGAAAATTTTATTAAGAATAGCTTAGTCGTCACGTGCAATTGTATTTACGGGCGATTAATAAATCATGGTGTTGAAAAAGAAAAATGGCAGAGTGAAAATTTACGTCCATATGTTATGTCATCTTGGGCGGAGATGAAAATTTTTAGAGTACTTATTCGAGGTCATAAATCTAATGCATCAAGAGCATGTAAAAGCGAACATCAATCAAGGTTTTTAGAAAGCAGCTGAACGAGAAAAGGCGACGAACGCATCAAGGCAAAAGGTTAATTTACGGGCGATAAAAGGACCAAAAGGCAAACTTTTATAGCGCATAAATATACCAAGCTAAGATTTACTTTAAACTTACCGTCAAATGCAGCGCATAGCTGCAAATTAATATTCAATTCAATATTTTGATTCATTACAAAGCACACAAGAAGAAAATTAAACTTACAAGCAATCAAAACTGCTCTGAAATAAATAAGTATTGTCCAAACAGGCCGCTTAGCTCAGTTGTTAAGACATTGTTATTGGTGCGAGAGGTCTGGGGTTCGATTCCGGCGCGGGTCAAATCGGACACAGGGTTGCCAATGGCTTGGCACCGTTGCGACATTTCGTCGTAGCCATGGAGATGGGCCAGGCCACTCGCTTCGGCGTACTACTGCGAGTATAATGAAGATTTGACTTGATTAGCATATCGTCCATAAAACATCCTACCTCCCATCACAACGCAGTCATGCATTATTACATAAAAGTAACTGCGCAAAGCTGATAATTCTTTTGACCAAACTACGAAAAAATACTAGAAACAAGTTGTATAGTCCAGCTAGCATCTCGTGCTTTTAAAACTAAGCGAGCTTTACGTTTCAAAGCACATACAGCTCACAATACAACGCTTCACAAGATATAACAACTTAAATTTGAAGGCCATTTTCATCAATTCCTTAAAAAAACCCAAAAGTTTTAGATTGGTCTCCGTTAAGACTTCTCTCAAAAAAAATCCGAAGCAAGATAGTAAAACGTACGTCCAAGACTCTTAGTGACGTCATATACAATGAACTGAGATAAGAAGGTACTGAAACAACTTCTATAGTGTAAGGAATAAACACAGCTAAACAAGGAACTTTTCGCTTGAATAGCCTTCATATCACCAATCTATGTTCATACGACAAACACTAAATTTGCAGAGAACGGAAATGCAGCGCATCATCACCAGCGTACCCATCTGAAACCATGATATACAGTTTTGTGCACCTTATCTAAAATAACGCACCATTTAAAAACCTCTAAATGAGGTGAACCAAGTCCAATCTAGATCAGCTCAGTATATAGATTAAATTAAACGCGAAGTGACATTACAGGCACAAATACATCATTATTGTATACATGATATGTGCTTAACTGTCAACCATTTACGACTGCTTATGATCTTAATGAAAAGGATATAACAGCATAAAGTTCTGCATGCAAGAACATGAAAAATGAGAAGTTTTTCTCGAAAATTAGACGCCATTTCACAAAATAACTAAGCAGTCTAACGTTTATTCAACAGTTTTCAAATTTCGTCATTTTTTATTGCATGATTTATTTAAGGAGAGCAACTTCCACAATCATCAAGCCACGCAAATAAATTGACACTCTGTACTCGCCAAGAAAACTACGAAATATCGCTGTACAAGTGTACATCAATGCAATAGAAGATTTAGCAGTTTCGCAAATGTGATTGATTGGCTAACACAGTGGTTCTCAAACTGGGGTCCGCGAGACAAATTTTCTGGGACCGCGAAGCACCTTCCAAAAAAATTAAAACGACGATCCTGAAGAAAAAATTTTGTGTAAAATTAAGTTTTCAGGCAACTTTTCTTCCAATCAACTTAACAAACACAATTTGTCATGAAACCTTACAGGCTACATAGGCATTTATGATATCACAAGAAGCAATTTGATGTCACATTAGTGCAATGGCTCCTTTAGCGTGAAGTCTGCGAATGATGGAGAACGTGCAGTAGCAAAAAGGATCAAGTTTTTTTGCGGATGGCTGAAAAGTAAAAACCTGGTGGGTGGCGGCAGCAGTATTGGTTTCAGAGAAGGATACTGCAATGTGTGATTTTAGTCTAACTCTAGTAAATTGTTCATTTTCCTTTAATAAGTTTGCAAAGAAGCAAGTGCCCTCGTCACATTGATACAATAAAAAATCAACGTGTTGTTTTGTGTTTATTTGTGTTAATTTTTCAAGGGGACCGTGAGCCATTAAAAAAATTGCTAGGGGACCGTTGCGTAATTTTTTTAAAAAAGTTTGAGAACCACTGGGCTAACAACTGTGGCATTAGCAAAGCGATTAAGCACGGAAGATGATATGACTATTTCGAAATTCGAACTTGAAGCATTCGCTCCAAAATGAAACTGTTTTATAGTCAAGGGTGATGTAGCAATTTTGGTCACTGGCACCAACATGCTGTGGATCAAAGGTAGGGCTCAAAAAGCGCTAAATATTGCAAGAAATTGGGCTCATAATCAAGAGCTTCAATTCAGCAGTAAAAAGACTAAAATAGTTCTGTTTACTAACAAAAGGAAGCCGGATTTTGGAACCTTGCGTTTAAACGGACGCCAGCTAGAAATTTCCAAAGAAGCAACACTACTAGGTGTAACCCTTGATAGTAAGCTTACCTGGAAACCTCACATAACACGTATTGCTCGTAAGGCGACTGCGGCGTTATTACAATGCAGACAAATAGTGGACAAAACGTGGGGATTAAATCCCACCAACATGCGATGGATATACACTGCAATGATACGAACTGTTATCACATATGCGTGTACATCCTGGGTTGGTGGACTAAATAAAAAATATCTAGTGAAAAAGCTTGCTAGAGTACAAAGACTAGCCTGTCTCATGATTTCTTCAGCATTCCCCAGTACCCCCACAGGTGCTCTGGAAGTGCTGTTGAATATCATGCCAATTAATGAATTCATATTGTCAGAGGCGCTAAAAGGTTCATACAGGTTATCCCGTGTGGGGCTTTGGTCAGCCATGACAATCGGATCAACAGGGAAAACTAAAAGTCATGTTGACGTATGCAATGAAGCAAAGAAAAACTTGTCTTTGTTGAGCATGCCCGCAGATTTGATAAACAAACAAAGGTATTTGGAAAACAGTACAATTGCCTTGTTTTAGAACGCAAGGACGCAGTGCAGTTTGAACGTGCTTTAGAACAAAGCATAATCAGATGCTACACTGACGGGTCCAAATTGAATGGAAGAGCCGGTGCGAGTTTCTATATACAATACCCATCAGGATCTCACACAGACCAAAGTTTTTTTCCATTTGGGAAGATATAGTATAGTCTTTCATGCAGAGGTCTTCGCTATAGCTGAAGTAGCGAAGAAACTGACCATGGAAAAAACTCTAAATGAAGAAATAATAATTCTAGTGGATAGCCAAACAGCGATACTGGCAATCCAAAATAATACTGTAAAATCTAGTACAGTATTATCATGCATCAAACACCTAAATAAATTGGGTGAAGACAATCACGTCACTGTTGCATGGACGCCGGGCCACACCGGCATCCACGGTAATGAGAAGGCGGATACACTAGCTAAATCAGGATCAGCATTTAATTGCTTCGGCCCTGAGCCTTTTGTTCCAATCCCATATGCGAGCTGTCGCGCTGCAATAAAGGATTGGAGTGTTGAAAGATGGAAAACATCTTGGATAGAACGAAAGGACTGCCTGAGCACAAAAGAAAACGTGGAGTGGGCCTCGCCCCAATTAACTCGTCGACTTTTGAGTTTCAACAGATCTAGATTAAATGAAGTGTTGCAAGTCCTCACCGGTCACTGCAACTTACAGATACACAGGAAGACCACTGGACGTGACGAGTCACCGACATGTCCAAAATGTAACCTGGAAGAAGAAACTCCAAATCACCATATTGGAGCATGCACTTATTACCAAGCCCTTCGAAGAAAGGTGTTTGGTAAAGAAAAAACCACAATAAAATCTGTGGTACAAAAGCTAAATATAAATCTACTGGCTAAGTATTTGCAGCAGGCCAGAAGGCTTGCTGAATACGGCCAGTAGACTAATCTGAATAAAACAAAAAAAAAAAGCGGTGAAAAATTGTAATGGGCCTAATTGATGGCCTACACAATGTGCCTGAGAGGTTTAAACGTTGTTGTTCCTCTTTGGCACCACCGCCCACTAATAATAATAGTAATTTATAGCCAAGGTTCATACAAACATTCAGTTGCAGGACTGTCAAGCCGACAAGCTACCATAGTGCCATAACAGTGGCTTTAGCTGCATTGTGCCCAACTCAGCAATCAAGCTAAACATTAAGATTAGTTTCAAACTTAATAACACGCAACCAGCAATGACAACTTCAGAAGCACATTCCGACGACTCTACTATATTATTTTTGCAGTGGCAGCTAATGCTTTGATAAATGGCTTTGACAGGAACACGGAAAACGAAGTAGAAGTTGCCGCAAGTACACTGAAAATCGGCTTGTTTGAGTGATATGTCGTTTGACAACCTCATAAATAATCAACAGAAAGTGTCAATAAAGCTAAACAGACACTTACGGATGTAATAAGTCTCAACGCATTTCACATCCGGTAGACCTTTAATCTCTGAAATTCATCCTTTCGCTTCACAACGGCTTCAGCTGCAAACCACACAGTGGTGATATGGACCTAATTAACGCACCGAAATTGACGGCCTAGTCAGCATATAAAAATGCCAAGGACGAGCCCGAGCCTATGACAATGGCCTCGCTTTCACCTTTAACTCAAATGCTAGAACCTTGATGTTACGTCATCTAATCTATTACGTCATTGTTGAAGGTCTCCGATGAGCCAAGTACCTGTCACCAAATCAAATGTTTCTTATCAATTACGCATGTTAAATACAAGCTTACAAGTTCCATTATATGCCAAAAACTTCATTAATAACTACTAAATATAACCAAGCTAAATAACAGCTGTTTATCACTTTCTGGGCAAGAAACATACTAAAATATTGAAGAAACTTGCACAAATATTTGCAAATAAACTATTGTAGTGATGCCTAGTGCAATTGAATAGTTCTGAACTGCAAAAAGTATTGAGCAACGAGCATTGCCAATGAAGGTGATATACAACAAGCCAACAATTTTAACATCATTTTGATTTAAAAATATAATTGAAAACTGGTCCCGCTAAGTTATTTCAGAGCGACTACACGAATTGTTACCCAGTGGTTCACAAATCACTTAAAAATAAGTACTTACTGGAACAAACAATCAACTAAACACCACCTACATGATCCCATATTAAAAAAATTACAGATAAATAAACATGAGAGTACAGTATCTTTCAAAAATTCTCTACGACGCTTAGAGACATAAAAAAACAGTGGATACTTTAAATGAATGTAAATTGAAACGCAGTACCAATCATTACCTTGCTGCAACCAACACATTAAAGAGAGACATATTGACCAACCCTTCACGTACGCGGCACCAATTTGGAAATTGAAATCAAAAATTATCAATAACAAGCATGTTTTCGTATGTAGTTTAAAACTCGAGGTACAAAATTTTCCATGAAAACTGACACTTCCTACGTAATATCAAAGCAATATGCTCGTCTGTTGCTGACAGATGTTGTTCGAATGTGATAAACATATCAATCAGATTAATTTGAGAAGCTGTGAACGACAACAAGTTTTAACATGATGGGAGTACAACATGTCATAGTTAATCAAATCGTTTCACCACAGAAAAACCAGCTCTGGAACATTTGTCCAAGATCAAATCCAACTTCACAAAACAGCAAAAACTCAATACTGTACAATTTTCAACATCAATTCTGATGCAGAAACCTTCCACTTTATTAACAATACCGTGCATTTGTGAGTGCACAACCGAATAGGTGCGGAACAAAACCATGTGACCAATTTCGCGCTCACGCATCCAACCCTAGACCTAAGCCGAACACTAACTCCGGTTTTACACCAAACCAGAATTCTAACTAGAACTCTCAACCCCGAATTGGTCACACCGTAAAGTCTTGTCTGGGTATTTGTAGGCATATTTCGATGTTGAAATCTCTGCATTTTTAGGTATAACGACAAGTTGGTTGATAGGGAAAGCACAACGCTTCGGGGTTTTGCACGTGGATTACACATCTTTTGCGATAGGTTCGATTCGCGGTTGAAGCCGATTACATTCGATTGACGGCTGGAGCCGATTACATTTGACACCATATTTCGGGTGGCTGCAAACTCGAAAAACGCAAGGTCACTTTGTAGTCGATCAATGCAATGATGAGTTTCGGAAAAAATAAGATTACAAAGAGATTGAAACCCTAGCACTAGCAGTCATCCAAAAGCAAAAAAAACACACACAATCTTCTCAGAAAAGGCAAGGAGCGCAATTTTTCTGATGTTACGCCGTTTGCTCTTACGTTCTACAAAAATGGAGAAGAGCACTCAAATACAAAAAAAGCAAAAGAGCAGCTGTTTCGTCGAGTCTTGAAAGCAGAGAGGGCACCATAGATCACGAAATTGTTGCTTTTGAGTTTAGTGCCTATTTCGCCATTTTCAGACGCTTTAAATAAGACATCACGGCTGTCCTATAAAACAATAAATTTACGAAAAACATTAATTTATTACAGTCGCTAAAAGCTTTTGATTTATGAAATGCGTCACTGAAAGAAGAAATAACAATAAATCTTCAACGTTGCTTCAGACTCTGTGTTTGTGGATAGCAATCACTCTGTTACTTCTAAACAAAAGAGCTATAAATTAAGTGAAGGTCAGTAAGATCATGTAATTAGTAATACACATTTACACTTGCTAATTCCATATCTCACAATAACTAAAATGTCAATTCTAACGACAAAAATTTCTAGGAGAGAAAGAAGTCAAAAAAATTTGACGCTTTGACATGTATCTTGAAATTAGCTTTTATTTAAAATCAGCCTACACAGAATTGCAAAAAACCTAAGATCGAGGAAACGAGACGTCGTAGCTCAAAAATCACCTCTTTTTTCAGTATGAGCTACTAATCTGCGCAATTTGTGCATTGCGCAGGCGCTTCCCGCATTCTGCTTGCAAAGTTTAAAAATCCCTAACAATGTTTAAAAACTGCTTGCAACAATAGTTTAGCCCGGGTAAAGAGTAACCTACACAACCTGAATAAACAATACCACCTCGAGCAAAGACGTATACGTAAATGTACATCCTTGTTTCTCAAAAGGATATATTTTCCGCTTGAAAAAGCTTATTTTAACCAACCAACATCACATTAAAGCAACGCTCAACAGGAGGTTTGTGCATTAACTACCGCAGAACAAAGAGCGTAGCAAAATATACAGTTGGTTTCAGTGACCCTCTAAGCTAGGGTTGCAAGTTAATGCCTTCACGTTTTCACATCAATCAGTTATTTATAACAGCAACTATCAAAAACAATTTAATTTCAGTAGATAAATCACAATAATCGGATATTACAAATGGCGTAAATGTTGGGTCAATCAAATTACCACAGGTACAAGCAATTAGACACGAAAAAGGACGTTTATCCGCGTCAAAAAATCATGTTCTTGTCAGTTGCTTGATAGGGATTACAACATGAACGTTAAGAACCTAGCATCAGCCAACTAACCATTGCTATCCGAGTGTACTCTAGTTAGAAGTCATCACCAATCACAATAACTTGGACACAAAAAATGATGCTAAATTTTTCAACAACAAAATTCTTTGTATAGACCCTGTTCTTTTTGAAAAGCCGGCGATGCTTGTACAGTAGTAGTAGTTTTTATATTTAGGGTACCATACTGGATCAACTTTACACGCACATAATGCGTAAGTTTTTGTAACGTGTAAAAACGGTGAGAGTAGAAAATTATATGCAAGGCTGGATATAAAAGCTTTTTTTGTTTTATTACAACCATGTTATTCGGATGCGCAGGTGCGATCCGATTTTCGGTGCAGTAAATCGAATAAGTAATGACTAGCCATCTCAACAACACCCAACCGCACTTCGAAATAAGTGAGCCTAGCCTTTGATCAACAACACTAATACAATCCGAGTTGCACCAGGCTTGGGATCAAAATCTGCATTCGGTGTAAACGCATTTTACCCAAAAAACAAAATTGGTCGATAAGATTATTTTGCACCAGACGGGATACGTTTCGACTATTAAATAAAGTCTCTTCAGTGGTGCTTAAAACTTCAAATCCATGAAGTAAATCCATCAACATACAATGCATTCTACCTAGCACCTTTAAAGGTTGCTTCTATATCAAACTCAAGTTTTTGGCCCCAAACAACGATACCCAATGAAAGAAAATATAACCACTAATCCACAACTAAGTTCCCGGTAGCCTAACTAGCCCACATCACTATAAGCCCTTATGGCAACCCACTAATTTGCAGCTGCAGACGCGTTTCGACCTTATTATGGTCTCATCAGTGCAGCATAGCAACCTCCCACCTTCCTAAAAAAAAAAAAAAAAAAAAAAAAAAAAAAAAATTCTAACCTTCAAAAGAACTACACACTCCTAATCTAAGCTTCTCCTCGTTCTGCTCAAGGTAGAACATTTGAAATAAAACCTTCAAGAAAATAATACAGGCTGGATTATGATGTCACAGATTCACTGTAAACAATCGATAAGAATAGAAAAGTCCGGTTGGTTTAAACATTATTTTCCCGGTAATCTGAGAAGGAATATTTTGTTTAAGGTTTGTAACTATACCAGTTACCAAAACCTACAAAAAACCTCTCTGCCCAACCCGTTCGCCCGTGAAAAAGCGGGGGACAAGGCAGGCACTGTGTCTGCGCATGCAGCCCAGAAAACACAGTGAACGTCAGCGCTTATCGGTGGTTTAAACATCAATATCCCGGTACGTTTGTCGAACTGCATGTACAGTTACAGGATCTTTTGTACAGTTACTGCATGTACAGTTACAGGACTTTTCTATTCTTATCGATTGTTTACAGTGAATCTGTGACATCATAATCCAGCCTGTATTATTTTCTTGAAGGTTTTATTTCAAATGTTCTACCTTGAGCAGAACGAGGAGAAGCTTAGATTAGGAGTGTGTAGTTCTTTTGAAGGTTAGAATTTTTTTTTTTTTTTTTTTTTTTTTTTTTTTTTAGGAAGGTGGGAGGTTGCTATGCTGCACTGATGAGACCATAATAAGGTCGAAACGCGTCTGCAGCTGCAAATTAGTGGGTTGCCATAAGGGCTTATAGTGATGTGGGCTAGTTAGGCTACCGGGAACTTAGTTGTGGATTAGTGGTTATATTTTCTTTCATTGGGTATCGTTGTTTGGGGCCAAAAACTTGAGTTTGATATAGAAGCAACCTTTAAAGGTGCTAGGTAGAATGCATTGTATGTTGATGGATTTACTTCATGGATTTGAAGTTTTAAGCACCACTGAAGAGACTTTATTTAATAGTCGAAAATTGGTCGAATTTGCAAAAAAATAATAAAACAACCGGAAACATTTTGCACTCAAACCGAAGTACATACCGGTACGATACGATAAAACTATACGATATTTAAGTAAAAATTTATAAATTAATTTTTGCGATCAAACAAAGAAACAAGGCAGAAATTGCACGCTACGAAATACCGTATGAAGTTAACATAAAAAATGAGCGCACCAAAAAATAGAGGAAACTTCTGCGAAGCATATCTAATGTCAAACTTCAGACGAAACTAAATAATGATTAATTTCTAAACGTGATGACTGATTTATCAATAAATACGCAAAAGCCAATTTAGGTCCACTGCATTTCTTGAATATTTTCTAGAAGTGAAGATATCAAACGCTTATTATTATTTTACCACTGTTTTTCAATTTTGAAATTGGATTCATGCCCAAAAATGTTTGTCCATCCATAATTTACGACTATCAATTCGTCGGATATGTCAGAAGAAACCAACAATGCAAAATACAAACGACTTTGGACGCATTTAGCAGGCTTTTTCTAAGTGTAAGCATTTTTCGCAAAAGCTGTTTTAATTGCAAATTGCTGAAGAAGCTAGCTACCTAAAATTTTCCCCAAGAGCACTGGATGCCAGAACACTTTGTTTTTTTAATCTCACAACATTATCAATCACAAAGAGAGAAAACTAAAAACAGATAAGAGCGGATGACCTATGGCTAACCTCGAACGTCCCATCTATAGCGCATCAATCCTAATTGACGGGAGCTTGAGAATAAGCTGCCCTTTTTCGTAGCAGATGATTGATAGCTACAAGCATTTTCGACCTGACAGCGCTCTTTGATAGCTTGCGTTATAAGGACGACCGTAAAAGAAAAAGAAATCAACAAGGCGATTTTTCAATGTCTTCTAATCTCGTTTCTGGCCTATTTTAATAAACATGTCAACTCATTAGTTATCCTTAAGAATCGCTGTAGGCATAGAGGAATGCTTGTAAATGTCATAGATCAAATTCTGAAGCACTTTTATGAAAAAAAAAAACGGCAACGTTTACAAAAAATGCATTTTGTACAACAGAAACAAAATGTTTCAACATTAAATGATAAGTATCTCTGAGAGTTGCTAGGTCTTGTAACAGAATTAACACTAAGCACATCAACTACCAATACGAACACGAAGTATTAGGATACAGAGAAATGCGACAGCATTGTCCACTAATTTGAAACAGCAATCCGCATATTACAACTTTGAACCTGCACTCATCCACACCCCATAAACCTTGCTATCTACACTATGTATATACAATTCAGTAACTGATCTAGCAAATACAATTTGCTTTCCAAATTAAAACAACACTATAATTTCTTGTCTGCTGTTTTCCTGCTTTTAATGAGCACCAGCTAGATCTGAATTCTACAGAAATTTTCAGCACCAATGCTTAGCTGATGCATATCACAAGATATCAACCAAATTAATGATCAAAAACATCTGCAAAGGCTTTAATATTAAAGAGATATTTCCAAGGAAAACCATGGTTTCCATTCGTCATTGTGATCATGTCTAACAATACACAATAGCATGCAAAATCTCTCTTGTTGATGCAGAGAGTTAGAAACATGCATGGTGCCTGGTTCATACCAAATATTATATGGATCAAGGTCAGTGATGCAAAAGGCTGGAGTGAAAATCGGCGAGAATTTCCAAAAACGCGTATCAACGTCTGGGGGGCTTCGCCCCCCACACCCCCAACAAGTGCTTTGCTTTTGCATGTCCAGAGTTTTGATTTTATGGAGAGAGGATATTTGTAATTTTGCAAAACTCGGTAGGTGGAGACTGGACAGTAAAAATATCTGTCTTCTAGGACTACTTCGCTTGCAAAACTTCTTTCGTATGAAAACGGAGTTCGGGTGAAAAACTGCATGTGCCCATAGCAACTTTTCTGCACTAAACACATTTGTTTACATAGCTGCACTTTTGAAACTACTCCAATTTAATGAATGTTTTCATACCTATATGATCCTCGATGTGTACGACCATAACCGGGAAACTGGGAGAGCAGACCAACGGATTTTACGGTTTTCACATAAAAACACTAATTTTAGCAGACTTTATATGGAAACAGGATTTACCGGTATCTGCAGTGAGTGCAGTGACTATTGTAGTGTCAGACAATACTACAATATTTTATTAGTCCATGTCTAAAAGCAGGAGCTGGGCTACAGTAAATGAAAGGAGGCTGCAACCATTATTACTTGAAGTAATTATAAACTGACAGTTATGTTTTACCAGCTAAATACAGGGCCAAGAGGGGGCGATGGCACCATGCCCCCTTCCCTGCGTGTGACTATGCTGCTACCACACCGCAATTGAGGCTGCCACGGAGCGGCGGTTGAAAATATGTTTAAATCAATACTATTGCTGCATAACAGGCCATTAAGTTTGCTTCATAGTCACATTGAGAAGCGCACTTAAGAACCTTCAGCCGTACGCCAATGACTGCAAGCCAAGGTGGCTACCATTAATGTAATTAAATTTTAATCTTATTTTTTAGCAGAGCAATTTTCTAAAAACCAGCCCAGTCAACGGCGCTGCAAAATAAATAATTCTGTGCAGTTTGTGATCAAGGCATCAAGCAGTTGAAAGACTAATGTTTCAATTTCCCAAATTTCAATTAGCAATTGTACAAAAACGTCAAGGAATGCTTTCCCCATGCTTGAAAAAAAAAAATGATCAAGAGTACCCCAGTAATGCAAAAGTTTAGAAAAGGATTAAATTTAAACACTACTACTCCAACTACTTTATTACCAAGAGTTAGAAAAAGATTCAATTTTTGCAGAATGAGAAAATTTAGGGCAGGAATTTGACATTATGTGTTTGACTGTTTGAGTCATGCAAACACCATGCCAACGATTTGCTGTGAAAGAGATCTAATGAGTCAGACAAACCATTTTCCTCTTCCATCACACTCTGATGATAGCATTAGATCACAATAGCGAAAGCCATTGCAAATCATCGATTAGTTTCATATAAACAACCTGAATATGCATTGTGCACCCCCAACCCCCTACCATAACCCCCAAATTGTCTCAACGGATTTAAACGATTCACAAAAATGACATTTTTGGCAACAAAATTAGCGAAATTTGCCGAAAAGCGGAAGATTTGCATCACTGCAAGGTTGGTATACGTAAAAAGTAATACACAAGCAGAACTGTGCCATGTGAGGTTTCAGAGTGATTATGAATACTATTCATCAAGCAAACAACACAAAAATGAACATTTCAATACAAAATAAAAAACGTGGTAGGCAAGTGCTGTTTTGCTTTAGAAAAAGTATGCAGCAGTACCATCATGTTAATTTGATGTTGCATCTTGCATTGGGTTTCAAAAGTATATATACCTTATATGCAGTGTTCCCACCAGGACTTTGACTAGTGCGAATTTGCCCAAATGATAAATTCATTGAAATTTTTGCCTAAAGATTTCACTTCTTTGAGGACCCCTTTTACAAATTTTTTGCATTAAATTTGCTTTTCCAAGATACAAGCTACAGTCTTGCATTAAAATATTCAAGTTTTTCAGTTTTGCATTTTATAATATTAATTTCTGGTTCAAAATCAGGAAAATTTGCCCAAAAATTTTGCATTTTTCTCAAATTTCTTACTCTAGAGGTAACACTGCTTATATATAATCATAATGTAAGGCAGCTTAGGTTTGCTCCCACTGAGTTAGAGCACCTGCCTCTAAATCAAAACTCCTCTGATAACCATACATTCACTATTGAGGATACTGAAATATGCTCAAGTAATTATGTTAAGGATCTTGGTGTTTATGTATCTAATGATATGAAGTGAAGTAAACATATACTATATCTTATGTTCGTTCGAAAGCTTCTGCTACTGCTTATCAAATATTACACTCCTTCTCTTCTAAAAATGCTTGGACGCTATTGACAGCTTATGTTACTTAGGTTCGGCCCTTATTAGAATACAGCACTCCAGTTTGGTCATCTTACCTGCAGAAAAACATTCATGCCATTGAATCTGTTTAAAAACATTATACCAACACCATTTGCATGAGATGAAATATTCCTTTTACGAGTTATTCTGATCGTTTACACAAGCTAAATATTCAATCTTTGCAGTATCGTAGACTTGAGTATGATTTAATATTAACGTACAAGATCTGTTACAGTCTTATTGACATAAATTTTGACAATTTTTTCAAGTATAGCAGTAGTCCATATAAACTTAGACGTCATCGGCTGACTTTACAATCTATTGGCAAATCCAAACATAAAAATGTAACAAATTTTTTCTCTCATCGTGTTGTATCTTTATGGAATAGCTTACCTGAGTATGTTGTCACTGCGCCTTTATTACCTATATTCAAAAACTATCTAAAAAAATTCGTTCTTTTCAACCAAACAACTTGCCTACACACTATCACCAACAGGTTAAAATCCTGCAGACTTGACGGACGCCCCTTGCATTTTAAGCATATTTCAAGCAACTGCAGGTCTCAGCAGCAAAACAAGTAACAACAAAAACAAATTTAAACTCACAGTTTAATCGTTGTGGAGCTCCTTGCTTCTTTCTTGTCATTTTTATAAACACCAAAAGGAAATTATTTGAACTTCTTTGAACACTCAAGGAAGTGCTACATAGCTGATTGGACCCAGATGAAATTAAAAACTCTGTAATAACTGTTAATCAAAAACAACACATCAAAAGACATATTGATTGAGCAACAGTATGATAATTGCAAATAACTTCTGTTTTTAAAATAATACTGCAAGAAATCCTGCATGCCAGAAAGAACCCTATTCTAAGCATATTTTTACAATGAAACATTTTTGCTGTGCGTAGGAACTACAATCATTAATCTCACAACATATTATGTACACTGTGCATAAATGCTGAAGCATTTCTCAATCTCAGTCATCAGCTTAAGCAGTTAAATACAGTATTTTGCAAGTTAACACCATTTAGTATATACCACTGTAATGGTAGTTTGTATACTTAGTTTTTCAGAATTACTACTAAGACAGTTGAATGTGAGATTCAATAGAATACAGAGGAAATGCTTCGTTTATGCACAACGAAACAATAACACACGAGAAATTTAGTATTGTGCAGAACAAGCAAAGAGGGGTATCGTGCAATACTAGTACACTACGCTGTTTGCATCACACTACACAGTACAAAATGATTATCAGCAACACTGCTAGAGCATTTTTGTTCACATACTTGTATTTCTCCGGGCACATTTACGGTTTGCCCTGTGTAGCCTACATGTCTAATTTTGGTGGGTCAAAAGCTGTCATAATCAGATTTTTCATGTCATAACTGAAAGGAAGAAGCTGTTTTTACGAGCCTGTAACATTTGCCTCTTTGGTTTATTTTATTATTTTGTCATGCTCTCGCACAATTGGGAAGAGCATGAAGGGATAATAGATGAAACAAAGAGCTTATTTTCACGAGCTCGTAAAAATAGCCACTGCCTAATTGAAAAAGACAGTGTCTATTTTGCCGTTAACCGCAAAACAGTTTCAAGGTCTATTTTGCCAGTTTGCCAGCAGTACAGAGTACCGGTAGGTAAAATCAGCATCTGCTTCCAGCTTGCCGGCACTCAAAAACAGTCGAGAGTATCCACACCGTATGGATTACTCAAAAACAGTCGAGAGTATGGCACTATATCTGGCAAAATAGACTTATGTATAGAAACTATTTTGCCGTTAGTGGTAAAACAGACACTTCCATTGAAAAAAAGTGATTACCAGCATGACATTAGGGGTCAAATCTAGAATAAGCCGTCGAAGCAAGAGGCTGATCGCCCAGCGAGCGATGCGAGCATGTAATATAATGACCGCCCGCTTCGACGGCTTATTCTAGATGAGACCCGACTTTAGTCTAACACTTTAATTATGACGTAATAAGATTTTAAGCTTTTGGCCCATTAAAATTGAACATGTGAACAAGGTAATTATGTATATACTTAGCCTGCTGGTGCTGGTACTTGATACAACTAATCGATTACCGATAATATCACGTACAGGTATGACTGACAAACGACAAAGAAAAATACTGATATGTATTGTCTAGAAAGTTAAGGAGCTATGTATACTGGTATATACAGTTTTAGGCTTCACCATTGCCAGTTTGCTTTTTATCAAACATTTACCTAAGAAGTGTCTATTTAACAGCGAAATACTGATTGGCTAATTTTCTCAAAACCAGTCATGCGTATAGATGCAAGCCAATCAACAGTCATGTGCATAAACGGTAGCCAATCAGTATTTTGCCGTTACAGTGACAGCAAAATAGATACTGCCTTCACTTATAGATTGAGCTATGCAGTATAAGAGCAGTCATACCCTGGTAGGCAGTAGGCTATTTCTGCAGCACATTCACAGTTCACTTCTGCAGTAGGCCTACATTCAGGAGCAGTATTTTACAAACAAGGCCAGGCTTTAGTTTAGACAATTCCATACCAGCATTAGTAGTAGTCTAGACTATAAAGTACCGGTATTGTACCATGATAACAGAATGACAAAATTTGAATTAACCTTACTGCTTCTGCAGTTCTGCCGATTGCACAGCACAGTCAGGCAGTACACAACATCACAATGCATTACCCAGTTACTAGACCTAGTACGGTACCCGCACTTATGCAGATATCTTCTAGGAAGTTGAAGAAATAGATTACCTTTACTCGTAGTCGACAGTACCTTACAGCGAGGCCTCTCATGCAGTTGCTGGTACAGGGTAGACTAGTAAGCAGTACCGGTAAGCTCTTACACAAGCTGCAAGGCAAGAAAGCTCTCAAGCCTGTCATGCTATGTGCTGGTCTTCTTGTGTCTGGGCTACAGGGGGTCTCATCTAGAGTAAGCCATCCGCGTTCTTCATCGCCTTACGCAGACGGGTTATTCTAAACGCGAACGGCGTAGCCTACTCTAGACGAGACCCAACCACAGGTCTAAAAAACTACTGATACCTACCGGTATTTAAAATTATTGTAACATAATGCTTCAAAGGGCCCTGAGCACCAAAACAACGTTTGTCGGGCCCCTAGTCTACCTTTGTCATCACGCTTCCACTTCCAGAAAAGTACCTTCAATTCGTTAGGATTTTCAGTTTCGTAAGTAAACAACGATGTGATGACTGTCTGCAGTGCACTGTGCAGGTCCTTCACAAAATCTCAAATAGTGCTTTCGGCTTACCTGCACTGCTCCTAGTGGCCAATAAAAACGCTGATTATTTGTCACTAAAAATGCACTTGCATATTTGGAAGAAATTGTTTGGTTTTCGGCTAAATTGCATCAAACAATGTACCAATTTATCTTTACTGTTGCCCAACTACCTTCATAAAAGTTTGAGGAAGGATAACAATACGAACAGCTTAGATGGCCGAGTGGTAGTAGCGTCCGCCTCGGCAGCTGCAGACTTTAAATTCTAAGTCGGGTCAAACCAATGACTTTAAAATTGGTATTCACAGCTTCCCTGCTTGACGGTCAGCATTAAAGGGACAGTGTGGAGAACAAGCCGGCAAGTTTACTTGTTGTGATATCGTTGGGCAAGGCACTTAGCGGGGTTACTCATCTTGGTGTGGTAGACAGATGGCCGGCAACTCCCAAGCGAGCTCGTATAGCGCATTGATCACTTTCTCGTGATAGGAGGATAAATATGCCACTAAATTGCAGTTGCTGTAACGCCACTCGCTCAAAACTGACTAAATGCTTTCGTTTTCAAAAATACCCACAGAATCAACTTCTTGTAGAAATAATTGAAAATTGTAATGCGAAGCGATGTTTCGGTTGCTGAAATCACGGGGCAGCACCGCTTTTGCTCATCATTACTTTTGGTAGCAACTAAGCTATTTCTACGCTCGCTTACGCTACATTTTTTTTCTCGCACTGATACAAAATATGTTTTTTCGTTCTTATAAGCGGCCAGCAGGCACCGTCCTATTACCGTAAAACCACTCCAGAAACATTTTCCAGCTACATTTTGCTCTTTGCTGGGTAATTTAAGCCTACAAATTGTTTTGAAGGCAAGCTAATTGTAAGTAATTAGACGAATAATGGTTCCAAAAAAATATTGACTAGTTGTTTCAACCACATGTTCGTATCAAAGCCGTATTTACACGGTCATGTATTGCATTTCAATTCGCATACTTCTTCGCAGAAAACGTTAATTCGCGAAATAAAACACAGCAACAAACAAAGCATATAAAACTGATAAAAATGGCCCAAGAATTATAGAGCTTGAAATTGAAGGTGCTAAGGCGAATTAAAAAATCTAATGGCAGCTCGACAACGAACAAGCTGTAAGATTACCCGTACTTTGAAAATAGTGTACTGGTTGTAGGATTGTACGGAGTGTGTATTGTGACTCCGCTTCGAGTCGGTTGGCAACCATCCAGTAATCTTGTACCATGCGCTTTTTATCAAGTCTGCAAGGTGGTTACGTTGGTAGAGATCCCAGAAAGTGTAAAGTTTATTGTTGTGTACTGTTACTTATAGTTAGTAGCTGAGTACTGTAGTATGTGAAGATTATGTCGTACTCGAGGCTACAGTCTAAGTGATGAGATGTGTTACTGCTAGCCTAGCCTAGTTTGCTAGTAGTGAGTGTGCTAGCTATCTATGAAATGTGTTTTCTAATGATTCTATTTGAATAAGTTGCAGATCCTATTTTATTAAGACCAGAGCTGAACCTGGATTAGGTTTTAAAGTAATAAAACGTGTTGGGTAAAAGTAGGCTGATCAGAGTCGGAGAAGATAGAAGAAAGAAAGTATAAACCGGCGCAAGAAGGAAGAAAGGTAACTTCACAACCCGGAGCACTTAAGAACTCGGGACAACTACAACCCGTTACAATAGAATAAAAATCCTTAACTTCAATTTCATTTGTAAAATGACTATTAACTGAATTGATTAACAAATATTAACTTTTCAAGACAAAAAACAAATGCAAAAAAGAATTCTAAAAAAATCAACATCATTCTGTTAAATTCGATGTACATTGTACAAGATAACCTAATTATCAGTTGACATTAAGCACTAGCGTATTTTATAACCGAAACATTTAAATCTGATGTAACTTATAAAATTAATAGGAACAAACACAAACAGCAAAAACACAACTAGGTTAACCCATACTTAGTGTTTGTGCTTTGGTTGATGTATGGGCTAGAATTAACGTGTGTTCTCACCGTTGCTCTTCTGACAAAAGCTTTCACAACTGCCCGATGATTGCACAACTATGTCTTCAAAATTCAAACACAATTTAGCTTTTGAAAGTTCAAGTAAACTGAAAGAATGGTTGAGGCTGAAAAAGCAAACAGAATTTTTGCTTACACATAAAAAATTTCTTGACAAAATTCAACTATCAAACCGGAAGTTTAATACATAACAACGGAAAATAAAGCATATCGGAGAAATGTGGAAACAAGTCATATAAATAAAACCAGTCAGGGTTTCCGTAACAACTACTTTCTGGCCAGAGGGAACTTTTTTTTCAATCGGAACCAAAATGTCCGGTCTAAACCCTTTCAAATCGTGGCAAATCACTCTTCAACAAGGTACTTTTGCCGGGTTTAGTCAAGAAACTTTCAATATAACGATTCAGGTTTTACAAATTGTCATGACCAAGAATTTCCGGTCTAAAACGAACGAAAAAAGTTGAGTTAATTACACATTTCACAATAATTTCTTCCCCCAAAAAACTTAAATGATTACAACATAAAGCTAATGAACAAATAAATAGAAGTCAGAAGCTCTTTTTCATAAAGTAAATACAACGACGTAAGTGAAAATAGCATTAGTTTTAAAACTACACATTTTTACAAGATCGATTTTAAATACCTGAAAATCACAATTTACTTTCCTGTAGATTTGAGAAAAATTGACTTTACAATTACATGTTGTAACCAGAACACATCGGTGGCGTTAACCGCTCTGTGCGCAATGGTAGAACAACATATTAAAATACGGCAACTCAGAAGTTAATAGTAACAATAGGAAAAGAACTTCATTTCAGTCTAATACGTAGTGACTTTCAGAGCTACAAACGTTATTATTAGTTGCTGATAGGCATTCTCACTTTGTTAACGCATCTACAGAGTAGACATGTCAAAATCATCCAGCATACGAATCAGTTCATCCAATGATGTTTGCTGGCTAATAGCTAGCAAGGATGAACTGTCGTTGGCATTGAAGTGACCTTTTAACAACTCACTAAGCACTGGTTCCAAAACCACACTGACTAGGCAGGCAGAATGGGGTGTACTTGGCTTTGTACCAACCACCAACACCGTTTCACAGTCGGTGTTTTCATTAGCATTATCACGTTGGTGCTTGATGAGCCTTCGTACGTATTTGAGATAAGAGAAAAGCTCGATACGTTGCTGTCTCTCCATCTTTGTGCTTGTAGATCCTTCGTCATTGTGTTCGAAATAGAAGACTTGGCTTTGGCATAGACGGGTTCCATACAGAGCATTTCTGGCATCGGTTTTCAAAACAATGCCAAGATCAGTTGAATGAAGGATTTTTTCCACTTGTCGGCTCCCTCCGGTGTATTTGGGAAACGCCCACGCGCCAACGTCTATGTCAGCAACACGCTTCTCAAAAGCGTCAAGGATTGCTTTCTGACGTTGTGGATCGCCGTACATAATGCGGATGCCTTGAGATAGATCAACAGCGCCTTCCCACACTTTTTCCTTCTCGTATCGCAGAGTCATGATAAACTGAGACAACTGTTCTCCTGAAGAAAACACGACGATTCAGATTGTAACAAGTCTTATATCAATGACAGTTCGAAAAAATACAATCGGTGTGATGCTCTGGAGGCATCAGAAAAATGAGCAAGCGAGTCGGGACTACCAACGCAAGACCAGTCGCATTCTCACAATCAGGACAAAACTAGAAGAAACTATTCATTACGGCATGTAGCCAGATCGTATTTTCCATTAAAAATGGAAGAGTTTAGTGCTTAAGCAACTACAATTAACAGTAAAACGTTCGCATTCTAATTCTTAAGCTAGCAGAACAATTTCGGCTCCCAAAAAACGTTCTAACATGAGCAGAGTGGGTAATAAATTACATAAGTTACATAAAAAGCTTACCGCTCTTGTTGATGAAGTACTAGGCTATTATTTATTCCATGCTCGCAGTGGACTTACGTGGAATATTAAACTTTTGAAGAAATTGTTCGAAGTTTCGAATCTGCAACTGAGACGGTTGATCGACGGCAGGACTAGCTGGTTGTGGCACTGCATCGTTGTTTATATAAACTGTAAAAAAATAAACAGTAATTTGCAAATATATACACACTTGCTATTTCAGCCCAAAACAAGCTTTTCTCTTCTACCGCTTTCAAAAAGCTCTTTACGGCGTAAGAAAATTACTAGGTCAGTGCTCTTCTTCTCAGTTCAGTGTCAGTTTTTGGAGATTGGAGCTAAATAGAATTGGGGGTTAAGTTTATCATTTTTTGATTCAAAAAGATGAAACAATTGCGCTGTACCGTATCCCATACCTAGTTAACTGCTATCAGAAAATTATAACTCTTCACGAAATCGTAATACTCCAAAGTTGCAAGCATTAAATCAACGTATTATGCTTTTAAGAGATATTTTGACGCTTTATACAAACGCACTGACCTGCGGGACTGGGACTTAAAAGCACTGCAGTATCATAATAAGGCAAAGGACTTTCTGCTGTCTGATTGGGAACGTGTTGAACTGGCACTGCATTTGGCATATGGGCACTTCCGTTCACACTGATACGAGGTTGAAGCGAGTTGAGTTGATGAAGATCAGGAAAGTCCAGAACGTCAGCGCCATTGATGGTTAAAAGCTGAAAATAATCGCAATAAAATTTAAAATGAGATGGTAGATATTAACAGTAAACAGTTTTAAAATTGAATAAAACCAAACTGATGTTAATAAGAATGGTCAAACCACGACAGGTCTACTTGTCGTAACCAACTCGACGCCACAGAGTCGGGACATTTCAACTTTGGAGTAATAGGTGTTAATTGTGAGCCCACATAATCATGTAATCATTGAACAGAGTCTTGGGCAACTGTCTGTCATGACTAATACGCAGAGTTGTAACAGTCGCGCACACGGTCGAACTATATGCATGCGAAGTGGCAACCTTCAGCCACATGGCCTAGCGGTACCGCGCGCAGGTGACAGATCTTACGTGACGGGTTCGATTCGCGGTTGAAGCCGATCGCATTTGACATATATATAACGGGTGGCTGCTTACTCGAAGAGCGCAAGCTCATTTCGCAGTCTCCCTGAAATGCTGTTGAATTTTCAGTTCAATATAATTTGAAAATAACCTCAGTTATTTATTTTATATTTAGTAAACAGAAACGCGACAACATACTTGAAGTATATCTATGCAAACATACTTTCAGGTAACTCTAAGATATAAATGGTGTCATACCAAATAAGCTATTTTCAAAATCATCTTTACCAGTGAATTAATCTATAACTAGCGCAATGAATGATAACAAAATTAACGAAAATTTGAAGAAATCAATGAACTAAAAACAAGTTTGTACAGTGAGAAACACAGCGCAGGAAGTTGGCACGGATTGAGTAAGCAACCGTCTAAAATATGCACTTAACGCCAATGGTTACAGTCGTGTCTCCAGCTTTTCATTTGCTGAATATACTAACCTACGAGCGGTCTTAGCGATATGGCGTAGTGGCAGCGCGAGTGGGTTACATATTTGCCGGGATAAGGTTGTTTAACGATTACATTTGGTTCACAACTCAGGTGGATGCTAACTCTAAAGCATAACCCTACTCAACAGTCTTTTGCAATGTAATGTAGAATTGATTTTGATACTTTGAAAATCACCAAGTTATGTGGTGCTTAAGTATCACGAAAGCATGTCATTCAAAAACTAAAAAAACAAAAAAATATTCCACAGCTGCAGAGCAGGATAAAAAATGACAAAAAAACTATATCTGCGCAAAATATTAGATTCATAAGAATCAATTAAACACGGTTTAATGCTAAAAAAATCACAAAGCAAAGTGAGAAATTTACCGTTTCAGATTGTTTTTCTATGTTATCGAAATACGTGGAGGTGCGATCAAAATGAGGATCAACAATCACAGGTTCAGCAGTATTCTTCCTATTTTCAGTTGGTTTCTTTTGAGGCAGTTCCAGCGAACTAAGTGGAGAAGAAGCAGAGTTGGACTTGGGGTGAGGCCGCTTTCGTTTTTCTCGTTTTGCTGGAAACGCAATAAGATACTTGAAGTAAGCGTACTAAATCATTTCAACAGCTCAGATTAACAAGTAGTAATAGCGTCCGCCTGTGAGCTGTAGACGCAGGTTTGATTCCGAGTCGGGTCAAACCAATGACTTTAAACTTGGTATTCACAGCTTTCCTGCTTGACGGTCAGCATTAAAGGGACAGTGTGAAAAACAAGCCGGCGAATTTACTTGTTGTGTCGTTGGGAAAGGTACTTAGCGAGGCTCCTCAACTTGATGTGGTAGACAGGTGGCCGGCAACTCCTAAGCAAGCTCGTTATAGCGCATTGATCGCTTTCTCGTGATATGAGGATAAACATGCAAACAAACAAAATAAAAAAGGAGAATATATACATTAATTTTGCAATATGCCTTGTTTCTACTACTACAGCATAAAAATGGCCACTTTTGTTCAATGCGAGTGTTTTCATAATACTTTTTTATGCCATTGGTAAACCTCTCTGGTGAAACGAATTCATTTGGTAACAAAGCAAATTCAGTACTAGCATATATATAAAAACAACAAAATATATCTATCGTTTGATTTGCAATATGCTGCAATTAAAAACTGGAACATGTTGAGTATATTCCACTAATATTCTTCGCAGAAATATGACAAAATCTCAATGAGCAAATAACATTTAATGATATAATCACACCACAAACCAATAACCATAGCAATATACATAAAAGCATTTCAAATTGCAAATAAAACCGGGTATTTAACTATTTAATTGTCCATATCAACTAGTGTCATGGTATAGCACCATATTTGAAAAATCTCTGGATATACCTTTCACTTCCTGAGGCGTTAAAAGTTTGAAAACTTTGTAATTCCCCATCTGCTGATTGGTTTTGCTATAATCTTTCATTTCCTCGAAATCATCAGATTTTGTTAATGCACAACGGAAATTCCCTTTTAACTTCTTGTCATCAGGAGGATCTTTTTCGTTGTAATTTCCTCTATGTCGAGCCCAGGCCTGTTAAGTACACAGCTATAAGACGAGGTAGATTTTGCAATGAAATTCAATTAACGAAAATGACATTATTGTAGATGGCATAGAAGTTGCATCTAGATACAACAACGCTTAAATGCCTATAATAAAAAAATAGTGATTCTGAAGTGAATAAACACCAAGGATGACGAATTTTCTGCATAAATTCGCAAAGAGCTCTGGCAGTCTGGCAAATAGAAACGCATAGTAGCAGTCTCAAAAATGTTTACCCAAGTCATACGAAAAAGAGCTAAAAAAAACTCCAAACAATTGCTTTAAATTAAGTATATAACATCTTGTTCAAAACTTTGTACCAAACTTTTTAATGACAACTCACAATAAAAATTTTGTAGTGAGCTTCCCAATTTGGATGGCCTTTTTGAGTCCATGGAATTTTAAATAAACGCATTTCTTCATCCATCCATTCCAACCCACTAAATTGTTTCAGTTCAATTTTCTTCATTAACCATTGTCGCAAAGGCAACTTGAATTCCTCTTCACTTTCTTTCATAGCCATTTATGTTATTTTTACTTAAATAATTAATATTGTTTGGTCTAAATAAACAAGGCTATTAGCTATTTGTCAAAATGATACAATATTAAGCATCACAATTTTAAAAAAATAACAGCAGATCAATCTACGATGTTAATAAAAGGAAGTGTCTAGAGCACCGCCAAACCTTTTACAAGTATAGAAGCGAACAAGCAGTCCGGTGCAGCAGCATTTTGATAATGGAAACAGGTCCAGCATGACCTCGATGTCATATATAGAAACAAACAAGCCAGTCTGGTGCAGTAGTGCTCTGATTATGCAAATTGGGGCGGTGCTCTAGACACTGCTTTAACAAAAGTTCAAAAACAAAACCCAGCTTGACATCAGAACTACACTTTTCATCAAGCACTAAGAAAAACATCTTCAGGGAGAGAAAGTTGAGTATGGGTGCTGGATATGACCGAAAACGACTTCGCTTCACCTAGGTGCAACATATGTATATGCACTAAAAACAAATGAACAACGTTGCAGCCATTCACGAACTCATTATTAGTTGAATATCATAATTCCAATTGTCGACCAACACCAGTAAATTTCAGACTAGATCACAAACTATTAGACTTGTCATGAAAGCAAGCAAAATCAGGGTAGACTTGATCTCTACACTAGGCCTACTGACAGAGATGGGCATTTATCGAGGTAATTTATCGGTGATAATTTTTTACCAATTATCATTATCACTCAAAATAGTTTTGATTTATCGATTACCGATATTGCTTTTGTAATATATTTTGTTATGGCCAATAAATTATCGCGATAAACAATTCTTTATATGCACACAGTGTTCAAAGTTAGTGAATCAGAGCAATGGAAAAAATGCACTAGGCTTTTAAAATGTAGTTGCAGTTTAAAAACATCTTTCTTGGTATTGTTTAATTCGCTGGCAGAGTCCGTGAACTGCTCTCTTTTCTTGAAAAATGTAAAAACACATTTTTTGAAAATGATTTGAAAAAAAAACTTTGTTAAACACATTGAAAATTTTTTGCAGCATTTATCGAAAAAAATTATCAACGATAATTTATCAATTACCGATATTGCTTTAAAAAATTGAGATTTATTGATTATCGGTATGGCCCAATGCTTTTTTGACGTTATCGATTATCGTCATTGCTTCAGTACAGAAAGGTTCATCGTGCCCATCACTGCCTACAGAGTAGAGCACCCTATAGTCTACTTTGATGAAAATATACAGACTCCAATAAACCAGGTACTAATTGCATTTAGCAGTCAAGTTCAGTCATAAACTGTAAACAGGTTAATAGACAGACAGACACCATTGAACTGTAACTCAGTTACACCAGTACATATTTATTCATTTATGAATTGTACCAGTATACAGGTATACAGTCTGGTACCAGAGCAAAAGGGGTAAGTTTTTGAACACAAACAATCAACATTTTTTGCATCAGACTAGCGTAGTTCACTCTTTAACTTCTGATATTTTCTGTTGTTGAGCCAATAGACTAGCTTATCCAAAATTAGTCTACAATCCTACAAAATCATACCCAGATACTGTATATTTTGTACCAAATGTCAGGCCTATATGTAGACAGACTATGCTTGTAAAAGTAGCAGAGATGTAGACTAGGCTTACAGGTATCAGCACTGTACTGCTGCAGCAGTGCTGTGCTGCTATCGTACCGCATGTATTGTACTGTATGATTTAATAACTAGGCCAACAGTAATATAATAATAATAACAATGTTACAAGCACAGCGTGCTTTTGCCCTGGGAAACATTACAATTGCTAAAACATTTCAAGTACCTAATGCTAAATTGCCTGAAAAATTGTTGAATGTATACATGCAAGATATCAAAAATACACTGTTGGTAATAACTTCGTGCAATCATTGAATAAGCTACTGAGGTAAACATGAGTAACGTCTAGTATCAGCCCCCAGGTTCGATTAGGGTTAGGTTTGGTTAAGATTAGGTTCGACTAGAATTTAGGGTTAGGATTGTAACTGAACTGAACCCCAATTAAATTTAACCCTAACCAAACCTAATCCTAACCCGACCTGACCATAACCGAACCTGGGGGCTGATACTAGACGTTACCCGACAAACACATCATACCGGTACTATGCTACTACAGCATTAGGTAAATCAACTGACACAGTAACGGGTGTCTCTATTTATGGAATAGTATGGTATAGTATGGAATAGTATGGTATAGTATAGCAGAAATGGGTGATAGGACGTTTGGGGCACTAGAGTAAAGGGGCCCATATAAAGAGTCAAATTGAGGGTGAATGGCCCTTAGCCCTTACCCATAGCCTGGATCAAGGCTGCTATGAGATTTTATCGGTCAGATAGTCTAGACTGCTGGTAATGGGTAGGTTGCTGGTGTGTATCTAAATTAACATCCTATTCCTAGGCCTAAATTAACATCCTATTTATTGCTTCAACCATCCTGTCCTGAGGACCTTTGACTCCTTTTGCCCTAATTTAGGCCTGAGGCACATTTAACCCTGAGGGCCATTCACCCTCAATTTGACTCTTTATATGGGCCCCTTTACTCTAGTGCCCCAAACGTCCTATCACCCATCTCTGCTATACTATACCACAGTGCCTTACTTACTATTCCATACTATACCATACTATTCCATGCTATACCATACTATTCAATAATTAGAATGTTCTCTATTTATGGAATAGTATGGCATACTCTTCCATACTATACCATACTATTCCATAATTAGAGAAGCCGCACAGTAACAATACATTTGGCAGTGTTCACAAAAACTTACAGCGTGATAATCAGATAATAATCATGAATAGAAGCATCAACACTCCACTATCAAAGACAATCGAGATCAAACTTTAATGGAGTAGGCCTACTGGTACTGCACCAAAAATTTGTATAGTCTAGTTGATTTTTAAAATTATTAAGCGAAGGTGCAACTATCCTGCCCTTAGTTTGTTAGTACCAGTAGTCAATTGGTCCGCGCAATACTTGTTAAGAGGTGTGGGTGGACTAAGTCATCAGACCATGCTCAAATCTGGATCAATGTGCTCTCTCTGACCTAGCCTAGCACTAGCAGACTATGCAAGATTTAGAATACCGATACGGTGCTTGTACTGACTGCTTACACTGCTACATAAAAAACTAACGCAAAAAAAGTTTACACTTAACAGCCACATTTTCTATCAGATGCAAATGTTCTCAAAAAGCTTTGGAATGCCAATTCTTTATATCCCGCAAGCAGACTAGATTAAGCAACATCCCGTTATTGCTTAATCTAGCCTAGCCTACTTACACATTCTGAAACCATAAATATGAATCAGCAATAATAAAATTTACCAAAAGTGACAAAAGAAAAAATATCGACCAGTGAGAGATCAGTGTCGATAACGGGACTTTCCCTAATTCTGTAGAAAAGCAATGACCGACCAGCAAGGATGGCAGTACGGTACGGTACGCTCCATTTTTCGGCAAATAGTACGGTACGTTTGTACGGTACGTAATTATTGCTAAGGTACGCGTACGATACGTTGGTACGTATTATAAATATGCGTACTAAACGCACCTTACGTACCGTACCATGTTAAGTGCTATTGCAATGCCTATAAATAGGTTAAAGTTTGCAATATGCGACCTGATCGGAAATTGAACCCTATACAAGTTTTCCAGCTACAATACGAACACTTGTGGTGTCCTTGAAACTACCAAGTCGCCAGCGATGTTCTACCGTACTAATAGAATAGAACATATCGCATCCTTTCTTGACTAACGCGGTTATCATCAGTCTGGAAAAGCAATGTCCCAGTCAGGAGTGGATCCAAGGGGGGGGGGGGGGGGGGGGATGCATCTCCCCCCCACCTGCCAACAATGCTTTGGATAAATAAAATTTTTCCATAATTTCGAACCTCTTCAATACAATAAGCCTATAGCTAATTTGGCGTGCATCCAAGAATGGCGGTAGGTAGGTACGGTACGTAATTTTTAGGTACGGTACGTTTTAAGGTACGGTACGTAATTTTAGGTATGGTACGTTTTAAGGTACGGTACGTTTTAAGCGTATCATTCATTGGTACGGTACGCGGTACGGTACGCTTGTTAAATTTATTCGAAGTACGTTACGTTAGTACGGTACGGTTAAAATTTTGAAGTACGGGTACGTAAATTTTGAACGTAACGTACCGTATTGTCAACCTTGCCGACCAGAGTTTTTTTCGACAAACACGCTGATGCAGTGATAGCTCACGATGGTTACAACATAGTTTACAGTGGTTTCGTCTACCGTGGTCATAAATGGTCGTTTAATATATCTATTTTTCATGCCAAAGCATCGAAAGTGTAGGCTGGGGAAGGAACATAATTACATAAGCATGTCCTTGGCTCCTGCATAGACAACTTCTGACCCGCGTACATCTATGCCACTTCTTAGTTGTCCCGCTGCAGCCAAGCACGCACACATTTTATTAGTAATTAAGCTTGCTTACCGTTGAGGAAGAGGGACTGAAGCTTTATGGCAATTACATTCGCAAGACAAGCGTAACCTAATGGAAAAACCGAAAAAAAGATTTGCTTTGTCTTCTTTTCATAAATATAATGGCAACACCGGGTTTTGCGTTGACCGATTTGCATTCTGCTCGGGTCCTACTAAAGCCTGCAGGAGCATAAAGATCACAAGGACCACAAGGAACACAAGGACCACAAGGATAACAAGGAGTGCAAAGTTCATAAGGACCACAAGGACCGCTAGTGGCGCAATTGAGCTATTACTAAAAGCTGCAGGAACACAAGGAGCGCAAGGAACTCAAACCTAACCGACCTAACCCTAACTGAACCGAACCCTAATGGAAACTTATCCGAACCGAACCTAACCCCAACTAAACCTGACCCTCATTGAACCTAACTCTCATCGAATCTATCCCTAATGTGCTCCATGCGTTCCTAATTGCGCCACTAGTGGTCCTTGCGCTCCTTGTGATCCTTATGCCAGCAAGCCCAGAATTGTGCCAGTGTGCTCCATGTGTTCCTTGTGGTCCTTGTGCTCCTCGGTCCTTGTGATCCTTGTGCACCTGCAGGTTTTAACAATACCGTTCTGGCTCTGATGTTTTGTGGTGGTAAGATACGGGTACCGTACAAGAAGATGTACAGTAGTTTTGTTGTTTCAGCATACACAAAAGGGCGCTTGCAGATACTTGCTACATACGGATGTACAATACGAAACCACAATTTGATGTACACTGTGGATGAAGCGAAAGAGCGGAGCTCACCAGTCTGGCTTCACCCACAATCCTATCTCCCACTTATCAGCTTAGAGAATGGGTACCCTACATACAGTAATCCGTTAAAAGAAAGAAAAGCACGAAACAGCAATGTGCAAAGCACGAATTATCAAAAAGAAACACAATTTAGCACCAGCAGCATGAGCAGCAAAATATATGTGTTGTTTTAGTCCTGTTGGCCTAGATGGTTGCAGTTTTGTAGCAAAGTGAGATGAGACCTAGCTGAGTAGTACACAGTACCAGTCAGTACTGGGCCTAGTATAATAGTTGTAGTCATAGGGTACTGGTATACAAGTACTGAGTATTGGTATAGGATATCCTGTTGCACCAAATTGCAAGGTTTGGCAACCTTATTGATATCATGTATCCTGATGCTATCTTGGCACAATAGGTACCGGTAGTGGTTGGCAAGATTGACAATTGGATGGATGTTAATTAGGTACAGTACTCGCATGAAACACTGCTTTTGTAAACTTCAGAATGCCCTAAATATTGGAAGAAAATACTGTAGCTTGAGGAAAACAAAGCTATGGGAATTCTTCCAACCAGTGACATACCGGTACCAGTATTGAGAAATTTTAAAAAGGGAGGGGGGCATAGCCTAATTTCCACATTTTTTTCAAGCAAATTTTTTTCAGCAGAACTGATTTGACGGTTTCTCTAATTATGGAATAGTATGGTATAGTATGGAATAGTATGCCATACTATTCCATAAATAGAGAACATTCTAATTATTGAATAGTATGGAATAGTATGGAATAGTATGGTATAGTATGGAATAGTATGGAATAGTATGGTATAGTATGGAATAGTATGGTATAGTATGGAATAGTATGGAATAGTATGGTATAGTATGGAATAGTAAGTAAGGCACTGTGGTATAGTATAGCAGAAATGGGTGATAGGACGTTTGGGGCACTAGAGTAAAGGGGCCCATATAAAGAGTCAAATTGAGGGTTAAATGTGCCTCAGGCCTAAATTAGGGCAAAAGGAGTCAAAGGTCCTCAGGACAGGATGGTTGAAGCAATAAATAGGATGTTAATTTAGGCCTAGGAATAGGATGTTAATTTAGATACACACCAGCAACCTACCCATTACCAGCAGTCTAGACTATCTGACCGATAAAATCTCATAGCAGCCTTGATCCAGGCTATGGGTAAGGGCTAAGGGCCATTCACCCTCAATTTGACTCTTTATATGGGCCCCTTTACTCTAGTGCCCCAAACGTCCTATCACCCATTTCTGCTATACTATACCACAGTGCCTTACTTACTATTCCATACCATGCCATACTATTCCATACTATACCATACTATTCCATACTATACCATACTATTCCATACTATACCATACTATTCCATACTATTCCATACTATACCATACTATTCCATAAATAGAGACACCCCTGATTTGAAGCTGATTGAAAAAGAAAAAGGTTCTAGGGGGGTTCAGGGGCATGCTCTCTCGAAAAATTTTTGGAAATTTATATGCTGTAATGGCTATTTTAGTGCTTTTTGAATAGGCAGTGTCTATTTTGCCGTTAACGACATAATAGTTTTTAGGCCTATTTTGCCGCAGCTACATAACCCCATGTCACATGAATATTTCATCTTATTTTATTCTACTGTCTTCACAAACTCGATTGTTAACCCCAGATTACACAAATCCGAATCGAACTGAAGCAATCCGAACCGAAGCCACCAAAGCAAAACAAATCAAAGCCGCGACGAGAATCAAACCCAAAACTAGAGCAGCGCTTCCCATTATACGCTGCGCCCCATCCACTGAGCTATCGAGAAGTCGTGGCAATCTAGTACAAAATGGTGCTTAAAAACCCACGTCGTCACTTACAGCAAAATAGACCTAAAAGCTATTTTGCCGTTAACTACAAAATAGACACTACCTTTTGAATAATTTTCAGGCAAATTTTGTTTAAATTTTTTGACCCTAATTCTGAGTGCTTCGCCAAGTATGACACATTTTTTTCGCATCTTTTCGATTATGCGTGCTTAAAGCGTAGGGCTTATAGCTATCAAAGAGGTTCAAAATTACGGAAAAATTGTATAGGTCTACATCAAAAACGTTTTTGAAAATGGCTGGTGAGAAGATGCATACCCCTCATTCTTGATTTGCAATGCTCGTGAGCAGACGTGTTTGAACAGCAGAAAGCTTGCAGTCAGCAGCCGAACACTTCAACAGATTTTCGAGGTAAAGTACTTAAACTGACACAGAGCATTTGATAATGGCTGGTACTTTAGAACAAAAACTAGACAAAATTTTAGTAGCAGTTTCCATTCTTACAAAGAGAGTTGATGATTTCGATAAAACCTTGTCAAGCTTTGGTACTCGTTTAGATGAAATAGAAAGAAAATTTAATACCAAAATTGAAGACCTTAATAACCGCGTGAATTCAAAAGCTGATACCAGTGAAATTGAAAATCTGAGATCTAGAATAGTTTGCTTGGAAAATATCAACAAACAACTAGAAGCTAATGCTGTGATGAAAGAGTCATACGAAAAGCGTTTTAACATTCTCATACATGGTATACCAGAGAATCAAGAAAGTGCATGGGAAACTCCCGTACAAACTCTAGATCATATTCAAAAATTTTTGACAGATGGCCTTAAGATTTCGGACCCCTCTTCAATTCCACTAGTCGACTACCATCGCTTGCCGCAAAAACCAGTGTATAAAAATGATCACAAAATCAACCGTCCCATCATCATTAAAGTAACAAACGCTTCCGACAAACGACGAATTTTTAATAATCTAACTAAGTTGAAGAGCTACAATGCTAAGAGAAGGGAACTGAATCTGGGTACAGTATATGTCACTGAGCACTTACCCAAGCTGTTTCAGGAAGAGCGTAAGCTACTCTTGCCATTCTTTAAAAAAGCCAAATTTATGAAGCAGAAGACAGCATGGAAAGCCGAAAACGGTCATTACCACTTACTTATTGACGATATTAAAGTAGAGCTGCCTTTACTTGATAATTAATTTCGTTAAATTTAAATGATAAATTCTTGACTGCTCGACTGACCGAGTTTGTAAATATTCACTGCTAAATTCTTATGTGATTCTTGCCTTTCAAAACTTATGAATTTTTCACTCCTACAATTTTGTAATAAGTTGTTTTTGCAGTTGATTTATGATAAACGCCTACGGCCTTATACTGCTCAATGCGCTAGGCATATTAATGTTATTATGTTCTAAAATGCCGCTTATATACTTAAACTTATTGCTGATTGCTTTTTATTTTTCTTGCCGTACACGTTTGCATTATATGTGGCTATGACTGCTAACGCCTGCACTGACTCTTCTCAATGCTCTAGGCTTATTAATATTACTATGTTTTAAATGCCGCTTATGTACTTAAACTTATTGCTGATTGCTTTTTATTTTTCTTGCCGTACACGTTTGCTATATATGTGACTATGACTGCTAACGCCTGCACTGACTCTTCAGTACAAGCAGCCACCACTTTGGAAGATGTAGCTCCAAATTTTGAAAATTTACCTGATATCCTTTTTCAATCTTTTCAATCCAATTTAAGCTCCTGTATAATTCACGATCTCAGTTCACAAAAATTCCTGTATGACAAAAATATTTCCCACCTAATTATACACCTTAACATAAGTTCCCTGCAAGCTCATTTTGATGAACTAAACGAATTTCTTTTAAACTTTTCCAGTCCCCCTTCATTAATACTTATTTCCGAAACCAGAATCAACGTTGAACCTAAGGTTAATATTGACCTACCTGGATACACTTTCTTCCATTTTCCGTCCCCAACCAAAGCTGGAGGTGTTGGTGCATATTTTTTAAATAATTTAAACTTCATGAAAAAAGACAACTTTGGACTCAATGTACAAGGCTGCGAAGACTTATGGTTTGATGTTAAATTCCCTGGATCAACGAACAATTTTACTATTGCTGTGATTTATCGGCATCCGCATAATAACTTATCTGACTTTTTGAATGCCCTAGATGATAAAATGAATTTTCTCAATACTTTGAAAAATAATAAAGCCTTTATTATTGGTGACATAAATTTAGATCTAAACGCTGATAATATTACCTCCAGTGGCTCGGACTATCTTAAAATGCTGCAAAGCCATGCATTTTTTCCAATAATAACTAAGCCAACTCGTGTTTCAGCATCCTCTCAAACCATAATTGATCACATCTTGACCAACGATACCGAATCTACAATCACTCCTGGAGTATTTCCTTACAAGATATCTGATCACTACCCTATCTTTTGTACCATTACCAACTCCATCTTTAGCAATTACCACTCTGAAGTTCCCTATTCTTATCGTAACGTTAATTCTGTTGATGGCGACAAATTCCGTTCTGATTTAGAATCGTCTCTTAATCCGTTATTACTTGATATTACGCATTCGCCTCCGACGTCGCAAAACAAACTAGACGAAAGTTTTACTAGGCTAGTTGAAATAATTTCAAAAGTCATAGACAAACATGCTCCTCTTATCTCTGTTTCCCGCAAACAAAAACGCTGGCAAAAAAAACCCTGGCTGACGAAAGGCTTGATAATCTCAATTAAAAACAAGCAAAGATTATATAAGACATATTTTTTAACTGGTAATGAATTTGAAAAATCGTTCTATAAAAAATATTCAAACAAGCTCACCAGAGTAAAAAATCTCTCCAAAAAACACTATTACAAGAATGCGCTATCACAGAGAAAAAATAATCCGAAAGAACTGTGGAAATTTATTAAATCGGTTATTCCATCTAAGGCAACGACTTCATCTCCTTCGAAATTATTAGTTAATGGCATCTTTGTAGAAGACCCTTTCGAAATCTCGCACCAATTTAATAAATACTTTACTGAGGTAGGTGAAAGTATCGCCAAAAATGTGGCGGACATTTCTACAAATAAAAAGGACTACACTAAATATCTTAAAAATTCTGTCAGTAACTCAATTTTTTTAGATCCACCGCAGCCAATGGAAATTTTTAACACCATAAATTCTTTAAACCTTAATAAAGCTTGTGGCCATGATAACATTTCCCCTTATTTCTTGAGACTAGGTAACGAAGTTTTGGCACCAATACTATCGCAACTTCTTGTTCACGTTTTTGACCTAGGATATTTTCCTCAAATCTTTAAAACCGCCAAAGTCGTACCAGTATTTAAGACTGGCAGCAAGGATCTAGTCAATAATTATCGCCCAATTTCTCTCCTTCCTCACCTTTCAAAAGTTCTTGAAAAACTTATTAAATCACGATTTTTGAAATTTCTCGATAAGCATAACGTTTTATATAATTATCAGTACGGCTTTAGAAATAAGCATTCTGTTGTTCACTCTTTACTAGATGTCACTAGCCTCAGTTATGATTCAATCCAAAACAAAAATTACACGGCATTACTTTTAATGGACTTCCGGAAAGCTTTTGACACTGTGTCACATAAAATCCTTTTGAATAAACTTTATCATTATGGTATACGTGGCCCCGCCCATAAGTTAATGGAAAGTTACCTTTCAGAAAGAAAACAATATGTTATTATTAAAAATTCTTCTTCCTCAACTCGATCCATTAACATAGGTGTTCCTCAAGGCTCCATCCTTGGCCCACTACTATATCTCATCTACGTGAATGACATTACTAATGCTACCTCTTGTAATCCGCGACTTTTTGCTGATGACACTTGTTTAGTCCTTAATAACTCTTCCTTATCAATTCTCGAACTCAACTGTAATATAGAGCTAAAAAATCTTAAAAACTGGTGCGATGCGAATAAACTACAAATAAATCCACAAAAGTCTGCTGTTATAGTTATTCCTCCTAAATTAAATTCCCCTTCTGTCAATATCCAACTAATGTATAACAATTCTTTGATACCATGTAATAACTCATTTAAATACCTTGGCGTAATATTAGATAGCAAGCTAAATTTCAAATCTCACATTGATATAACTGCATCCAAGATCTCAAGAGCTGTTGGCATTTTAAGTAAACTTCGTTATATTTTCCCAATGTCTTCCCTAGTTCTTTTATATTATGCTCTAGTTCATCCTCACTTATTATTTGGCCTTCCTGTATGGGGTAGTACTTTCACAACTTCCTTAAACAAACTTCAAACCTTGCAAAATAAAGCCATTCGAATAATCACAAACTCGGATATCCGAACTCCAATCACTCCCAAATACTATGAACTTGGTATTTTGAAACTCTCTGATTTATATACCTACGAAATAGCTAAACTCATGCACCAACATTCCAGACACACCCTTCCCCTTCCCCTCTCATCTCTTTTCAATAAAACCTCCACTATCCATAGTCGTCATACACGAACAAATGCTCTAAATAACCTTTATCCGCCAAAATATTCAACCAATCGATGCCAAAACTCATTTCGTTACCAAGGAACGAAAATTTGGAATTCTATATCTGTCGAATTAAGAAATCAATCTTTTTCTAAATTTAAAAATAATTTCAAATACAGCCTTTTGAAGAGGTACTTCTGAACACTCAACAATATTGATAATACCCTACTCTATTATGCAAATCTTTAATATTGTATTTTTTAGCTAAGTTTGCTTTTGTGTTTTTTTTTTTTTTTTTTTTTTTTTTGTGTATTTCTCTAATCTGTCTTTGGTCCAAAGGGTGGCTGCTTGACTCGAAGACCTTAGTCGGTCCTTTCGCAGTCTCCTTGCGATTAATTCTAGTAATAAAATGATACTATCTAGAACTAAAAAAATTTTTTGTTTCTTTCTGCATGTTATTGACTTGTGTGTCTTTTTTGCTATTGCTAGTATACTGTTTTTTCGCTAAATAAATTAACTGACTGACCTCATCTTATCCCCCTGGATCCACTCCTGGCCATTAGCCACAGAAACCATACATATTTCTGTCACTTGTGACCATTAATTTTGTTTTTTTTTACTAAAAAGCTGAATCAAAAGGGGGGGGGGCATGGCACAATGCCCCCGTAAATACGCTCCTGCTTCTAACTGTATGGTTACTTTCGGCAACACAAATTAAGCTGTTACCAGGTTACTGGTATCGTCAACAGTGTAAACAGGTACGATAAACAAGATAAGAATTACTGTAGCTTTTTTTCTTTGTTATACTCTGTGCTTTTATGAAGTTGCTGTATAATGAAGATAGTTTATATGGATGTGAAATTGCATTGAAGAGGTTCTGCGATACAGGATGTTTGTAACAACCTTTTAATTGTGATGCCATGTGCTACTTAGACACATCATTGATGCAATTTTTGTTGCAATTATCCAATTTATTTTGATGAAATTTTTGTGTGTGCTTTTGCGATTGTGCATTTTTTTTATGCAATTTTGAACTCTCACTGTCACATTTTACAAAATGATTTACTGATGGTCAGTATTATAAAGCAAGTTTTGTTTAACAATGACGTAAAGCTGAAATAGTACATAGCGTTACAAAAAAAAAACAACTAGGAGCATTTTTATATAAATTTCTCGATCTACAAAAATTGCAGACTTTTTTATCATATGCCAGTAAGCAACACGAATTTTGGTCTGATTCTTATCCTGTGTTTTGATGCAGTTCTTGGATGCGATATTTTTGGGAAAAAAAATTTGGTTCAATGCGATGCAACTTCCATCCCTGCTTCTGTGCAGTGTAATAGCAGTAGATACGAGCTTCTCACTGCAGTACCTAGTACCTGTAAGTCCTCTGTCCATACTTTTCTTGTCCAGTTTACAGTTTATGTGAGCAAGAAGTCCATGAAGTTTTTTCAATTATACACATGTGTTTCAATTATACAATCATACGCGTAAGTTATACTCGACTTTTTTCAATTATACACGTTTCAATTGTATTAATTGCTAATGTGTGTTGGTTCATACATGGGTGCACCCAGCATATTTCAAATGGAAAGTAGGTTAAAAAATACTCAATCTTGCACTGAGGAGGGGATCACCCTGCATATTTCAAATGGGGGTTCTAAAAAAAAAAATTGTTCCCGCACTCAGGAGGGGATCCAGAAAATTTTGGTGGGGGGTTGAAATTTTGAATTAAATTGAATATTAACTAAATACAAAGACGTTAAACCAAAAAAAAAAAAGCATAAAAACCCCTTTGGAAAATGTCTTCATGTCTGTGGCGTTTTCAGAATTTTTTTCAGGGAGGGGGCACCAAATTTTGTCATATTTCAAACGTATTTTTTTTTCTGGCAAAGTTTTTTTGAAGCATATTGAGAATAAAAAATGCTCTAGGGGGTCCAGGGGAATGCTCCCCGGTAAAATTTTTGAGAATTTTTACGTACCGTAGAGCAATTTTAGGGGTTTTTGAACAATTTTTTGGCATATTTTATTTACATTTTTTTACGCCTAAATCTGAATGTTTCACTAAATATGATGCATTTTGTTCGTGTATTTTTGATTATGCGTGCTTAGGGCGTAAGGCTTATTGTTATCAAAAAAGTTCAAAATTATGAAAAAATTGTATTCATCAAAAACATGTTTGACTATGGCTGGTGGGGAGGGGGGATGCATCCCCCACCCCCCAGGATTCGCCCCTGCCTGCACTGATAACAATGTCTCTTACCACTACTCCAACCAGCTGGTTTTGCTTCAGTATGTATCCCCCACCCCCCAGGATTCGCCCCTGCCTGCACTGATAACAATGTCTCTTACCACTACTCCAACCAGCTGGTTTTGCTTCAGTATGATGTGAGGCAAATTTTGTCACAGCTGTTTTGCAATTACCGGACGTATTGCACTTGTACAGTTTGTGGACACTTGTTGCTTCCCGAGCTGGGCATTTGTGCCAAAAGCTTGCACCGCAATAAAAGTGCTTGCACCTTGCTTGCGCCACAACTGTTTTGGCCGTTTCTGGCGCAAAGTGCAAGCACATTACTCTTCATTAGTTTTTCGCTGACACAATACAACTAAATTACAGCAAAAACAAAAAAACATCACTTAACCCCTGTTGCAGCCCCATTGTGCGTAAATAGCAAATACCAAGCATTTCATGAAGCGTGTTTTGTCAGTTTTGTGTAAAGTAACAATTTACGAACTACGTGAAGTATTAAATAATACTTGCGTTATTAGGTTGGAGTAGGCTAAGTTATTATTCAGACTAGCTTGAAGAAAAATAGATTGAAGACGGAAGGTTAGAACCTATATCTCGATTATCAGGTTTGCAAAAAGGTGTATTGTTGTAGCAAGTATTTTTTACCATGCTGCCTGAATATTAACTTCTTTTTTATTACCAATCTTTTTAACTAACACATACCCTTCAAAAACACTTGTAAACATGAGGTGCTTTCCGTAAAAGCTGAACGCAATATATCCCAACATTGCTGAACTTGCTTGTTTTTAATCACTCTGACTTACGCAAGATAATACTTCCTCATTAAACATAAATAAATATTCTAAATTTTAACATATTACGATTCAGTTTTTCACGTCATTATCAAAAAAAATCTATTTTGTTAGTGATGCAAATGCTTCGATTTTTTTACCTGTATATCATCAGTTTTATGAAACTTGCGCAGTTACGGTTGTGCTGCGCAACTACGCAAGTGTTTCAAATAACTTGCGATTGCCCTTGCGACGTGAGTTATTTTTACAATTTGCGGTTGTGCTTGTGGCGCAATTTTCACAATTTGCGCTGCCCACTTCTGGTTACTTCACTTTAAAAACGAGAGTTTGGTTTCAAAAGGGGGGTTGAACGCCTCTGGGTGCGCCACTGGGTTCATAGTATATTTTTTGTTTGTTCAGAATATGCAGCAGTTGGTTGTACATATATCCTAACTGAAGCTGCTGTTTGTGCTGAATTTTTATAATAGATTTTCACAAACTCAGTTCAGTGTTTGAAATGTTACCAATTTCTCGTGATATGATTATTTACATCTTTTAAATCAATTCCTGATACCTTTTGCTGTGATATTTGAAGTCATGTCCATTGAAAGATTTGTCGTTACAAAAACAGAAGAAGATTTTGTAAACATTGCTCGGGAAGATCATACAAGCGTGGCTCTGCAAACTTCTGCTTTGAAAGTTTCTGAGACAAAGTAAGTTTGGTCATCACTGCGTCTAATCATTGCTTGGTTTAGAACGTTATATCAAATCTTGATTATGCTTGCGAAGATGTGTAATGGGTGAAAAGACCCATCTTTGTGGATAAGCGCTGGGGTACAGCTTCAAAAAAAAAACGTTGCAGAGGTAGCGAGTTGTTGGCTGCACTACTTTCAATTTGATCTGTCTGGGAATTGCACCACAGGCCTCCTGTATTGTAAGCTTAAGCATTGTGTGTATGAGTTTAATCTTGTGATGCCCAATTTTGCCTGGTGATATAGTTTAGATGTTGATAATTTTTTATTCACAGGTTTCCCTCTCGTAGCACACTTCATTCCTCTGCAATTGAATTGACAAATGATAAGAAATCATCTACCTGTACTCATCTTCCATCTTCTACTAATGAAGCTGAGTTAGTTGGAAATAATGATCAAACCAAAAGCCCAACTTCTGTGGAATCTGCAAAGCTATCCACCAACAGTGTACCATCTGCTTCAGGTATTCTTACTGCTAATCAAATCTTCATTATACCTGCGGTATTATGCCTAAGCATGTAGCGTGTCAACACAGCTCTGAAAAAACGTCGCAATGATGGAAAGCCCATTTCCGCTGCTTAGCGCAGGGGCAGCACAGCGCCAAAAAAAATGTCTCTATGGTGGCAAGCTGTAGACAACCCTGTGCTAGTTTGACCAGCCTGGGAATCGAAACCCAAATCTCTCGCACTCATAGCGCGTGCTTAAAAGCTCAGCTAACCGGCCTTGAAAATCATGCAATTACAGTTCTAGTGTTATTCAAATGGAAGTTTCTGGAGTGCCTTTGCTTTTGAATGATCTTCAACAGCGGCCTCTAATTAACTTCAACAAAGCTTCGAAATCTAATGTCAAAAAAAGTGAAAATATCTACATCTTATGTTATGGAAAGAGGTAAAAGACCTTATGCAGGAAAAATATAACCGCAATAATTCGGCTTAATTTTTCCTCCTTAAGCTATGCTCATCTCATATTTATCCGGAGCGGATTCGGTTCTAAAATTTGTCGACAAACAGGATTCCGAAGCAGATTCGGAGTCCAAATCATTGGAGCCGCAGCGGATCCGGAGTCATTTTTTTGTGACTCTGCCCATCTCAGCGCAGACGTCCAATTTTCCGCCCAAAATCGAGTGAAGGAAAAAAAAAAGTTTTCACGTCTGCAGACGTCCAACTTTTTGCCCAAAATCAAGTAAAGGGCAAAAAAAGGGTCTTACATGTTTCGTGGGCGATACCCAAGGGGGTGATATCGCCTACTTGGAGAAACGCTGTATAGAGTGTGTTTGTTACCCAACAGTATTACTAAATTTTAGATTTGTTGTGTAACACATTTTCAAGTAATGTAATGTTGCGTAGAAGTAAATCAGATAACTGATTAAGGTTAGTGGGACCATGCAAGCAAGTTGCCTTCACCGAAATTAAGTTGCCTTCACAAAGAGAAGTTCTGGCTGTTTTTATCACAAGCTAGAAATAAACCATTAAAACGTGCTGCTTTGTTAGCAAAAGAAGCGATGGTGTTTTGGGAAAAGGCAAGAATTTGAACACAATAAAATGATCACGTCGCTGAAAAAGTCAGAAAAATATTTCAGGAGTGGGCTGGTTTAAAAAAAAAATGTAACAAGAAAGCTAAAGAAGTGAAACGCTAGCCGTAAAAGAAGAAACGCAGAAAAAATACCCGTCATGCACTAGGACCCTTCTAAATAGTTAATTCAATCAATTGGCTTAGCCTGCGCACTGCACAGCACACAGTGTGCATTTTTGTAAAGTTACTTGTAATGGTATTCCGCAGCTCTGCATGCTTTTTTTACCAGTGATTGTGTAAAATTGTATCATAATAGTGCCAATATCAGTTAACCTGCAAGTGCAACGTAAAAATAAAAGTGTTCATTCAGATTGCGAATGTCACAATTGGTGAAATTGATACTACAGTAATCTTGAAAGTCAGCGCAATACTTAATATTTGGGGACAACAGCACCACCTAGTGATGGCCTGAACAAAAATCATTGCCCTTAAGTTTCTTGAGTAAATATCTATATTGCAATTTTTTGTTCTGGAGTACTTACAACATCGAGTTTCATTTTGCAATAATTTGATGTATGCTATTTCAAGAAAACCTGTAGTAACAAAAAAATCTTTTGGGTTGAAAAATGAATTATATTTTGGGGAAGTTAGCAACCCCTAAAATTAATATTTTTTGAAAAAACTCTACACATGTCATTTTTGTGTAACATAGAACAGTTTTGATCACTGGGAGTACAACTTTTTGAAAAAAATTTTTTTCAAGTCGTTTTTGGACCAGCTTATTACGCATTCTAGTTAAAGAAAATAAGGTAGGACCCTAATTGGCAGAAATAAGGTTTGTCGGCTTTAAACACTCGGTTATAGTATCGTGTTACAAGTAGGCTACTGAGCTGAACTACAGCTCCTAGATTTTCAAAGCATAATGGTATATCAGTAGGCTACTTCAATACCTTATAACAGTGGTTCTTAACCTTTTTGTGCTTGAGGCACACAAAAGAATCAAAAATTCATCCGCGGCACACGTTCACATAAAATATTTAAAACTCGAACGTACCTGTTTCATGAAACGGCTCACTATATCGTGGTTTTGACTTGAAGTTTTCTCAGTTAATAAGCGCACAAAGCACGCTATCGGTCCAGGAGGTCTGGAGTTCGAACCCCGGGCCGGTCAAATCAGCACAGTGTCGCCAATAGCTCGCCACCGTTGCGACGTTTCTTCAGGCCTGTGTAGCCCAGGCGCTATGCCGCGGAATTGGGCACCGCCACTCGTTACACGCTTCGGCGTAATATCGCGAGTATAATGAAGATTTGATTTAATTTTATCTCGTTTACCCACATGACTTCACTAGAATGTGATAGCTTTCGCGATTTCGCAAACTTAGCTGAGCTAGATATGCGACCAAGATCATCAGACTCTCTTCTTTCACCCTTTTTTCTCACCCAAGCCACGTTGCTGCATCCTTCGATATCGATAAGCAGCTTCACGGTTAGGCTTGTATACTGGCTCTGCTCGATAGTTTTAAACGAAAACTATGAAGTAATGTCCTTCCTGGCCTACTGAAAAGGAGTCATAACGACATCCTCTTGTCGAGTCGGAGGCTATAACAGTAGGCCAGAAAGGAAATTACTTTATAGTTTTTGCTCTTCACCCCGGCCACGTTAAGGGGATTTAACTGGAGTATGACGTAGCAGTCTACGTACCACAAAGGTTAAATTCTTTTGGGATATATTTATCGGGAGGGATGGTAGATCTCAGCTCGGTCATTCACATTGAATCGTGAATACACCTACCTGAGTGCGGCTGATGAGGGTTAATAGCCCGAAACAGCGCTGTCCCACTCTACGGTTTCAAACGAACTGCAAATTGAAGAATTAGGAATCGAAAATACGATCGTAAACGAGAAACAGTAGTAACTCTTAAATTAAAGGAGGCTGGATTGCGTTCGGAGCTGAGACTTTTAACTCATCACACACTCTTGTCCTGTCTGATGTTACTTGCCTCATGCATTTTGATAACTCTCTGTCTGCTGAAGCTGAAGATGTATAAAGCATGTTTTACGACGTAACAATTGTATGAGAAAAATAACTAAAGTTTTTTTATTGAGCCAACAAAATAGAATAAATCAATTCGGTTTTGCGGAAAAATATACTAGATTAGTAGTACAAACGATCAAAGACAAAAATATACGCGGCACACCTAAAAATTCCTCGCGGCATACAGGTTGAGAATCACTTCCTTATAACTAAAATAAGCGAACTCTTTGTATTATGCTTTTTCACAATACTGCACTAAAGCAATAGCCTGCACTCATTCACTGAAAAGGCGGTCCAAACAACCTTCTCATCATGAATTTATTTCTGACTTTCATGTGCATTATGATGTAGGCCTAACCAGTAACAATAGCAGTCTAGCCGTTAATAAGAAACGACTTTGATCACAGAAAACGCTGCTATTCAAACGACCTTTTGAATCTTAGTTTAAAGTATTTCAGATTTTGATACCAAAATGACATTTGCCAACAAGTAAAAATTTATGAAAATTTTGGAAATTTTGGGGAGGCCCCGGGCCCCCCCTTCCCCCCACTATAAATCCGCGCATTATTTATACCCTCAAAGGTTCTTATGTAAATACAATAAATTGAATAAGAACTAATTGAAGAATTCTATTTGAATAAGAACTCCTGAAGAGTGCAGTTGCGCAAACAGTCTGCAGGGATGTTTTGCCTTAAATAATTTTTATTTACTTATTACATCTTCTGTTGTGTTTCTCGTCTTTTTAGATAATCAAGCAAGTAAATCGCCTTTCCAAATTATTCCAGCGAAGAATCCTGGCTATGCCTTATTCGAGGTACGCATATTTTGTACATTCACTTTTATTTACAGTTTTTATTACAGTATGTCAGTGGAAAGTTTTCAGCAAGGACAGCTGGTAGACTATTAACAGCTTAGATTGCCGAGTGGTAAGAGCATCTGTCTTTGGAGCTGTAAACTCGGATTTGATTCCGAATCGGGTCAAACTAATGGCTTCAAACTTCACAGTGTTCCTGTTTGACGCTCAGCATTAAAGGGACAGTGTGGAGAACAAGCCGACAAGTTTACTTGTTGTGCCGCTGAAAAAGGCACTTAGCGGGATTCCCCCATCTTGGTGTGGTAGACAGATGGCTGGCAACTTCTAAGTAAACTCGTAAAAGCGCTTTGATTGCTTTCTTATGATAGGATGATGAATATGCTACTAAAGTAAATACAAAAAAATGCTATTGATTACTTAACGTTTCTTTTGATTATTATTACTACTTCAAACTGATTATGTTTTTTTAGTATGCACATTATATGTTAATGTAAGCAAAATCACTCGATTTCCTGACCTCACTGTTTCCATCTTGTTGGGTCTAATCAGCGGAGCTCCGAAGAGCCATGAGTAGAAACCAATGCTTGTTTTTGTTCACTCAAACTTTTGTTGAATAAAAATTTCACTTTTTTAGGATGAAATGCAGGAGCGACCTCGACTGGCAACGTTTCTAAGTGCAGTAGCAGATTACAGCAATCTTTCCACACCAAATGTGCGTGAACAAAAAGTTGTTAAAGTAAGAGTATGGAGATTCTTAGCTCAAATTCAGCTCTAACATACTATTTTTTGCAGAAGGTCAAATTGGGAACTATTATGGGAGTATATCTTCCGTGTGTACAAAATATCCTTGGAGTGATTCTGTTTGTTCGGATGACATGGATAGTTGGACTTGCTGGAATTATTGAGGGTTTCTTCATAGTTTTTCTGTGTGTTTGCACGGTAGGTTTATCTTGTGAGCGGGTTTTGTTGATCAGTATTTGTTTGTAAGTAATATAATGGTTATAACAAGGGTTAACTTTTGCCATTAGATACGCTTTGTCGGTTAGCTCAGTTATGAAGCACGCGTTATTGGTGCTGGAGGTCTGGGCTTCGATTCCCGGGCAGGTCAAATCGGCACAGTTTCGCCAACGGATCACCAAAGCTGCAACGGTTTTTCAGAGCTGTGTTGCCCAGATGCTAAGCCGCGGAGATGGGCCCCACCACTCCATAGACGCTGCGGCGTAGTTTCAAAGTAGACTTCAACGTTTGTCTTCCTTTGCAATTATCACTTGCGAACGTGCTTTGCAAATTTGTAGTTCTGCTAAGTACTGATTAGTGAAGTATTATTTAAAGCTGAGGATTTATGTTTTTTACGGAAATGCTTCATTGTTAAAGCGTTTTTTTACCATTATGAGATCACAGTTTATCTCAACACCTTTTATGCAACACTCCTGCTTGGTAAGCCGCGGTGAAATAATACGTCTTTAGAGCAAGCTGTCAATATCGCAGTCATGTAACAGACCAACTGATATAAGGTCTGCGTACAATATCATAGTAATGGTTTAAATCTTCAGGCCAATGATATTTCTGTAGACTTTGAACACTTCCATATCCATGAGTGCAATTGCTACCAATGGAGTAGTACCTGCTGGAGGGTCGTATTTTATGATATCAAGGGCATTAGGGCCGGAGTTTGGAGGCGCAGTTGGTTTGCTGTTTTACCTTGGAACGACTTATGCTTCATCTTTATACATTCTTGGAGCTGTTGAAATACTTTTGGTAATACTAAGTAAGATGTTTAAATGTTTTAAAGCTACAAGATACTAAGTGGTATATGGTGGCGTATTGACGGCATTTGGTTTTATGCATAGCATTGATCTTTAAATTTTTTTCATCGTGACCCACGTGGCACGGCCAAATTTTTAACGAATCCTAGGGACAAAACATTTCTGCGCTCATTCAAGCGTGTAACATTTAATTTCGTAAAGTCAAGTCGGGAAAAACCATCGTGTAGCCCCCGCTGGGTCGGGTGAACCCTCTCATGCTCCCTAGTTTGAAGAACGCTGAAGTATATTACGCTCTCCAGCAATTTTGCATTAAGTTACAAAAACTATTTGAAAAGGTCGATATGTGATATACAGTAGAAAGTTATTGTGATTTTTAGTTCCTTATTCGCTCGAAAGAAGTACCCACTAGTTAGAGTAGTATCATGCCTACGTATATGATGGTGGTACAATTGTTACGGCTCTGCGTATAACTTTATATTTAGTCATATAAGGCTACGATAACGGTGATAAGCTCGACGTCACGTGAAAATAGAGATCATGAAGTCGCCAATGTTGACTGAAACTAGCACGTGTATGAAATTTTGTCCTGGACACTTACGGTTTTGTAATTATGTATCTTCTGCCATACTGTTGATTGCTGAATCGTGAATAATGAATGCAGTCATGTTGTATTCCGCTTCGAATTTCCAAATAATTGAAAGCTTATTCAAAGAAGGAAATTCTTAAAACTGCACGTTTCAATAACATAGATGCAATTGTCCTTATCATCAGTCTAAGCAAGGCATTGCGAAACTGAAAGCTTTAGCTGAATCTATGTTGTCGAAACGTCCAATTTTAAGAGTATTTGTGGTTTTATTTTTTCCTCCTTGAGCTATTTTCGTCCGATATTTCTTGTTTTCCAGATAAATTGTGTATTTATTTTCAATTTGTATTTTAGACATACATGGCTCCAGAATTATCGCTGTTCGGTGATTTCAGGGGACCAGAAAACAGAGGAGCTTTATTCAACAATTATCGAGTTTATGGGACGATATTTTTGACTTTTATGACTTTGCTGGTATTTGTTGGTGTTAAATTGGTCAACAAATTTGCATCATTATTTCTGGCATGCGTCATTATTTCAATTATTTCCATATTTGGTGGAATTATAAAATCTGCATTTCTTCCGCCTGATATTACGTGAGTTGAAAAATTCGCTTTTTCAAGCTGTAAAATTTTACAAGCCTAATCCTGCCGGTAACCTTCGTAGTTAAGAACTTCGCTATCAGTGCAGGAGGTCTTGGGTTTGAATCTCGGGCTGGTCAACGCATCGCCTCCGCTGCTACGTTTTTTCGAAATTCGTAGCTGTTTTCCCCTGGCGCGGAGTCGCGGAATCTGCCACTTGTAACTCGCTTCGACGCAACTCAGCGAATGTATTGAAGATTTGATATTTTCATTTTTGCACAGTTTTCGATGAAACATTTCAGCTCTTGTTACGTTTTCCTAATACTGGAAGATACGAAACGTCAAGTTGTGTTTCCTGCAACACTGGTTTCACGGTATAGCTTTTTTTGTCTTTTAGTATTTGCTTAACAATTAAGCTGCCGACTGCCGAGTAGCTCAGTTGTTAAGCATATCGGTGAGGGAGGTCTGTGGTTCGGTTCCCAGGCCGGTCAAATGTGACTTATTGTCGCCAACAACTCGCCATAGCCGCGACGTTTCTTTGGAGCTGTGTTGCCCAGGCGCTAAGCCGCAAAGAGGGCCCCGCCACTCGTTACACGCTTCGACGTAATACAACTAGTATAATGAAGATTTTATTTTTTTAAGTATTTGCTTTCTGGGCAATCGCTTACTTCGACAACTTCAAGGCGACGGGTTGTGTGCGAAGTTTTTTTACAATACTACCACCAATATAAGCGTAAGTGTGAGAAATTAAGTCAGTATTTAACTAATCGCTGATACATGGCCATTTTTTTTACCTAAACGTCATAAAGCTTTTGTTAGGTTAAAATTTGCAATTATTTCAAGACCGTAAATCAAGTAGTGTTTTTGTGTAATTTTCTTATATTTCGACTGAATTTTGCATTTTTTAAAATAGAGTTTTATCAAGCAGTAAACGTTTCGTTTATCTCACAACAAGTCACTGGTTGGCAGACAGTTGACCTTGCTTAAAGCACAGCGCTTAAATGATTTGCCCAACAACAATACAATACAAGGAGTTGTTTGGTTGTTGAACGCAAAACTAGCAACTTTATTTGCTCGAAATTGCATCCTACGAAGCCACGCCTCTTATACTGATGATTCATGGTTATTTTTGTAGGAGCCAACTTCACTTTACCGGCAACATTGTTCGTTACAAAACGACACCGTTACTTGGTTGTGTGATCCCTTCTTTGATGCAAATAATGTCACACAGTCCCTAGCAGTCCCAGGTCTTGGGAGTGTATCAGGTATTATGTGCCATTGGAAAATATAGTTTACAATATGAATGCAGGCTGATTAATATGCAACTATAAACAGCACCACGATGTAATGGTAACATCAACAGCAGAATACAATAAATATGAGATGAAAGTAGCTTAAGGAGGAAAAATGAGGCCACTGTAAATCTCAAAACTAGACGTTTCGCACTGCTGCCTTGCTTATACCTCTGATGATAACAGCTGAATCTATGTTGTCGAATCGTCCAGTTTTGAGATTTACTATGGCTTTATTTTTTCATTTTAAGGCATTTTCGTCCCATATTCATTGTATTCTGCTGTTGATTTTACCATCACATCATGGTGCTGTTTGTAGTTGTGCTTTTTGTGTGTGTTGAAAATAGCCCTAAATTGAAATAAGTAACTGAGCTATTTTCAAGTTATAATGAACTCAACACTCAACAGTTTGAGGAAGCTTGCAAAATGAGCTTGTGCTCTATTACTAGCAACCAACCGGTATATATATGTCACATACTATCAGCTCCAGGCTTGAATCGAACGCGTTACCTTAGACCTGTAATTTGCACGAGGTACTGCTTCGCTCACAAACTTTCAACGATATGCTGATTTTGCTGTAGAGAATGTGTTCAGCATGTACTTGGTAAAAGAAGATCCAATTTCAACCAACTTGCTGGCCTCTAGGAATGCAGATAGTCAGTACTCTTCTCCACCCTGGGTAGTGGCTGATCTCACCAGTACTTTTACAATTCTTCTTGCCATTTTTTTCCCATCAGTCACAGGTATGCAAGTTTGTGTCGATATGTTCATATTTGAGAAAAAGTATAGAAGTTTTTTTAATACTTACGGGTTAAGCCACTGAGTGCAACGTGTGTTTTTGATAGTTTTTGAGTGCTTCTAATGTTTTAAAAGCCTGTTTACTTTCATGCAAAATAATACATGGTATGGCAGGACTTTTTACATGGTAGCCTACATCTGATTTTTTCTTGCTATAAAAGAGGAAAAGTTGTTGCAACAATAAGTTCTTTTATTCGTCTACAGTTACAATAGATTTGAAGCCTAGAAAAAAATAGAAATATTGCGACTTGAATCAAATTGCTTAGTAAGACTGAAACTGTGAATGCAATTTTTTTTTTAATTTATGGTATGTCGTGATTTTTATCACCTCTCTCTCTTCGTCATCTTAGATCTTCCTCTCTTGGTCATTTATATTTCTGTTCTGCTCACTGTTAGTTGAATTGGAACTTCACGTCTAGTGAAGACTCTGGCGCTGTTAATGACATTATCGTTTCACTCAAGGTCATCAAACTTTGATCCAGGTGGTCATTTTGTAAGGCATTAGCAGTGGGTAGAATCATAAATTAGCGTCTGTAAGGGATTGGAAGCCAAGCGTGTTTTCTGCAGGCATTATGGCTGGATCAAATCGGTCGGGCGACTTGGAAGACGGTCAACGTTCAATACCTCGGGGAACTCTCGGAGCTGTTTTGACAACAGGATTCATTTGTATCTTCTACATATCATTACTTAGACCTGAATGATAAAAATCGCACCCGTTTGTCTTAAAACAGCTTTTCTATTCAGTTTTCAACAACAATGTTACAAAATTTTGCGCATGGAGTCGGCCCAGTGGTTGGTACATTGTACTCCAGAGCTGGTTTCGCCTGTTCGATGTTGAACTGCGTCATCTTCCATGGTTCATATTATACTTCGCAATATAAGACCTGAGCTGTAATTATGCAGCTTCGAAAAAATGTACAGAACTTGATGGTACAACTTTTCAAATTTTAATTTGAATCCGTAGGCAATTTAGTGGTTTCTACTTTTTTTTTTTTTTTAATTTGCGCAAAAGCGATGCAATTGAATTTCAATGTGAAAAAATGTATTTTTTGGAAGACTTTTTCTTAGTTTTTTTACAATCAGATTTGTGTAGTGTCGTATTTTTTGGTTTGTGTGTTCACGGAGCTTTGCTACGAGACAAGTACGTTCTTGGTTGAGATTGTTTGAAATATTTTCTATTTAAAGTTCGATTAGTATTTCGCTATAAATATCGAGACAATTGCTTCGGCGCTTCGATAAAACTTTCACTGTGTGAGCTCATTGCTTGGCCAAGCCACACCACAGATGTTAGAACTGGTATCTACCCCGTTTGGCCCATTGTCCTGCTTCATGTAGGCCATGTGTCGAGTTGAAACTGAAAAAAAAAACCGTTGGTATGAATTGGTGTAATGGTTAAAAGAGGTCTGGGGTTCGATTTCCGTGCCGATCAAATCCTACACAGTATCGCCATTGGCTCGCCGCTGCTGCGGCGTTTGTTCAGAGCTGTGTTGCCTAGGCACTAAGCCTAGGATATGGTCTCCGCCCCTCGTTACACGCTTCGGCGAAATACCGTGAGTTAAATGAAGATTTGATTCCTTGGTCTTGGCGTTGTGAAGTCTGAAATGTTATTAACAGAGCCCAGCGTTGTTTAGTTCAATTTGATAAATGCTGCATTGGTTTAGATTTGGCGAGAGCATTGGTGATGAGCTAATTGTATCTATAATTTCCTGGCCTAACAAATGGGTTGTACTTGTCGGTGCCTTTCTTTCTACGATAGGCGCAGGGTTGCAGTCTTTAACTGGAGCTCCACGCCTGCTGCAAGCTATCGCTAAAGATGATATTATTCCAATATTAAAGGTAACCGCAACCGATACTGCGGGTTTGTGTTATGGTATTATACTGTTAGTGATTTTCAGGATTTTTTCGAAGTAGTCCTAGGAACGAATGTTGCCTATTGCTCCGACTTAATTGTTTTCTTGTAGTAAATGAAAGTGACAAGAGACTGATTTTTGATAAGCCTTAGCCCAGCTTACTAATATTTTGAATTTATATAAATCTCATTTCGGCGCAACAATAGCGTTTATGCAACATTGAAGAGCTATCTTTGCCGGCGACATGGATTTTTCGAATCTGTGCGTGTCGTTGACTAAGGTCTCTTTTTCTTGGACAGCTGTGTTCGAGTTTAATTTTAGAGCTACCTTTTTCATTCCCAGATGTGTAAAAGTATAGAAGTTGTTGTCTGTAAGCTTTTAATGTATTTTTTGTGGTTAAAGATACGGTACAATTTCTTGCTTCGTGTATCTGTTTCTACGCAAATTTTCATTGTGCGGTTTGAATCAACGTTAGTTTAATAATAGGTTTTCGCTACTGGTAAAAAGAATGGCGAACCAACGTGGGCTCTTCTACTCACATTTCTAATATCTTTCAGTGGAATAGCGATCGCAAATCTTGATCTTGTTGCGCCTATTTTGACTATGTAAGTTTTTAAGGAAAAGATGTGTGGAGTTATATCGTATATAGGTGTTTTGGGCATTTGATATTTGAAGTTTGTTAAGTTTTGATTCACTTTTTTTGATTTTTTTTCTACTTATTTGCTTTGCTACTTACAACTGTATTGTGAAATTCTTTTGTCCCAGTACACAGAGTAAGCTACGAAGGCACAGCACAACCAAAAACTTTGTGAGTTACCATGTTTTGACAATTTTTCGGTAAACTAGTTTGAAATTTATCACTTGCATTTCAATCGCAAACTACGGCATGGTATCTTCTACAACATCAACGAAGCTTGTTTAAAAACGCTCTACAATTCGTCAAACTGCGACGGAGCGGATAAGGCGCAATGACGCATAGCTACTAGCCAATCAACAACAGTGATTTGTAAAGTGGATGTTTAAAATCTTCGAGGAAAAACTTCTAATTAGCATTTTTCAGGTTCTTTCTTATGTGCTATATGTTTGTCAACCTTGCTTGTGCATTACATTCACTGCTCGATACTCCCAACTGGAGACCTCGCTACAAATATTATCACTGGTATGCATGGAGTGCATCTGTATATTGCTTGTAATAAGCTAGCTAAGAGGTGCGAGTGGCACCCATTGCTTGATTTTGCTGCAGGAGTTTCTGCTTCATTTCATTCTAACTAAAACGCGCGCAGAACTAGATCTAGAGCAGTAGATATGAAAGCTATTGATGTTCTTTCTTTTTACAGTGTAAAAGAGGAATTGACGATTTTTTAACTCCCTGTCACGGAAAAACGATAGAAAAGATGCACTTGATGGAACTCAGCCGTGAAACTCAGCTGAGATTTGAACCATGACCCTTGAAATCAGAGCCGTCGTGTAAAAACTGCGCGCAATTGCTCAGCCCACTGTGACACTTGCAGACTAGTGATTCTCCACATGGAAATTTTATGGGCTTTAGGCCCGAGATTTTTGGTTCTAGTTTCTGTGTCATAATCACTAAAATTGATAGCAATGCAGAAACTACAACCAAAAAGGGCGTGCGTAAAGCTCTCGAAAATTGACATGTGCACAGGGTACTTGTGTCACAGCGGTGTTATGTTTAGGTTTTTATCCTTGATTGGAGCATGTCTTTGCATTGCGTTGATGTTTATATCAAGTTGGTATTACGCACTGGCTGCTCTAGTTATCGCTGGAATAATCTACAAGTACATCGAGTATAGCGGGTGAGAGATTTATTTTTGCTTACAAACTGTCTAACCACTCTGGTCTTGCTTTATACGCGAGATAGGAAATCTTAACATGTATTGCAGTAACATGTGTTTGTGTATAATTTCATTACAAGTAAATTTGATGCTGAATTAGAATCAGTAGTCGTAGGCCAGTTGGATAGTGGCCAGAGACACCGATATCGATGTGGAAGGTCTTGGGTTCAATTTCCGGGTCGGTCAAATCGGACACGGTTCCGCCAACGATTTTGTGCAGTTGGTAAATTCGTTTAAATATTTTTAATTGATTGATCATGGTTTAATTGGAACATATTGACAGGGCAGAAAAAGAATGGGGCGATGGATTGAGAGGCTTGAAATTAACCACTGCTCGCTTTGCGTTATTACGTCTTGCAAGCGGCCAGCCACACACGAAAAATTGGAGGTAAGTACACGGATGTAGTTAGTGTGGAAAAGATGGTAAAAACAGCGTATTTTTTCGTGACGTTTGAAATAGTGCAAGTATAGTTGTTATAAAGCATTTTGAAGGCTTTAGAATTGTAGATGTAGCGTTGATGCAAGAAGTAATAGCAACAGAGTAGACAAAAACTGGGTTAGAGGTTCTAATTGCAAAATTTAAAACCTTATGAAGGGATTTTGCAATGAAGCAGATTGAGTAGGGCTTAATCAGATTTTTCTGATTTCGTTTGATTTAGCGTGAGATCTTGACGGTTAGATTCAACTTCAATTCATTAATTGAACTTTTTTCTATTGAGTAGGAATTATAAAAAAGTTGTTTATTGAGGTACTATTACTCATTGCTTTCAGACCCCAGCTTTTAGTGTTGTTGAAGTTAGACTCTCAACACATACCTGATAAACCAGGTATACTAGCATTTGCATCTCAGTTGAAGGCTGGTAAAGGTTTGGTTGTGGTTGCTTCTGTATTGGAAGGTAACAGTTTTGAGTCTTATCAAGCAGCAAGAAAAGCTGAACAGGTTGAGTTGATTTCGTTTATACTTTAATTGAAAAATCGATTTCATCATGATTACTCTTGAAAAAATCAAATCTTTGGACATAACGTCGCAACAGCTTGCCACTGCTGCGATGTTTCTTCGGAGCTGTGTGGCCCAGTATTAAGTCGCGTAGGTGTGCCCCGCCACTCGTTACGCACCTCGCTGTGATACCGCGAGTATGCTGAAGATTTGATTTTTTTAAGTAGCGCGTGAAGGTATTATTAGGTGAAGGAGTAATTTTTATATTTAGCCATGAAATAATGCATGGCAGAACACAGTACTTGAGCTAAAATTAAGGGAAACGAAATACGTTGAAAAATGCACAACTGCACAATGCACATGGTGTTAAAACGAAAAAGCAAGTTTGAGATTTGGCACAGCTACTGTACCTTTGACCTGATTGCCGTATTGTACTTTACTTGCGATGAATAAGCTTATTGCTATAACCAGTTATGATAAGCGGCTCCAGGTGATAGTTTAGCCGCTGTTACCACCTCATCGCATGGCTTTTAAAGTTTTTTCCTGTCTATGTTATCAAAAATAGGCTATTATGACAAATATGACCTCCGGTGCCCTTGTTTTTTTTCATATTTCGCTTCAAAATAGCTTGATATGCCAAAAGTTTTCTTGTTGAAAAAATTTCAAGGCTTCAATAGAACACGGGCTGTTTACACCATATTCAAATTTTTGATGCCATGATTGAAATATAGCGTTTTTATAACCAAAAATTTTATTGTGATGCGGAAAGTCCCGTGGACTTTTGACCATTTAAACTGGACCTGTGGTCAGGGTAATTGTGTTTGAGATTCCACCAACTTTTTGTTTGGTGTTTCACGTACAACTACGTCATTGCACTGTGAAATTTTGCAGAACATCTCCAAGCAAATGGAAATTTACAAGGTCAAAGGATTTGAGCAAGTCCTTGTGTCGCGGTCGGCCGAAGAAGGTATTAGTGCCCTTATCCAGACCGCTGGATTAGGAGGACTTTCCCCAAACACTGTGGTTATAGGTTGGCCGTACAACGTAGTTTGCAAAGGCTATAAAAAGTCCTACAACGTTTTTTTAAGTAAGTTCATTGCGAAGTAATGATATTTTTATCAGGTTTCCAGAATAATGTTGTTACTATAGCTCGTACATGTACCCTGCTATTTAATGTTTGCTTTAGTAGCTTTGATGTTGTGTGAAATCTCATCTTCAAAAGCAGATGTTCTTATAGATGGGTAGTTTCTGCTGCGGGTATTATGACGAAGGTTGTTTAAAATGTTTAATCAGCGAGGGGTGCAAAGCGAAACCTAACCTACTCGGCAACAAACTTGCAACCACAAAACAAAGTGAAAGCCTCAGTGAATCTTAAAACTAGAGATTCCAAAGACATACTTTCAGCTTTTGTATTGCCTTGTTTACACTTCTGATGATGACAGTTGCATCGCTGTTGTCGAAACATCCAGTTATAGAATCTACTGTGGCTTTATCTTTCCTCCTGAAACTAAGTTAATACCTTCATTTCTATGCACTGCACTGTCAACAAAAATTTCTAGGGGCTGTGCGAGAAGCTTCTGCTCAACAAAAAGCGATACTGGTGTTAAAGTACATAGATACGTTTCCTACCCAACACATGAAATCGACAATCGATGTCTGGTGGATTGTACACGATGGTGGTTTGCTTATGCTTTTACCTTTCTTGCTTAAACAGCACAAAGTAAGTGGAATTGACTTGGAAATTTTGAAACTGCGAACAACCGGTCGTTTGGTGCTGTGGTTACAGACACCGCTAGCTGTGCTGGAGGTCTGGGGTTCGATTCTAGGGTCGATCAAATCGTACGCTGTGTCGCCAACGGCTCATCGCTGCTGCGACGTTTCTCCGAAGCTATGTTGCCAAGCCGCGGAGATGAGCCCCGCCACTAGGTACACGCTTCGACGTACTACGCAACTATAATGAAGATTTGGTTTTTGATTTGGTAGCAGTGGGGTTGAGTGTAAGCGTCCGCTAAGAACGCATGTTTTAAATGTGATAGCTAAGCCAGGCAGTTACACCAGTGCGTGAGATTCAAAGATTTTGAATTACGGGTTCGAATCCCGATGGAAGTCGATGGCATGGCGCATATTTTGCATTGCTACCAACAAGCTGACTTCTGGTTATATTGAATTCGCTACAATTTAATGAATCAATTAAATTTGGCCGACCTGAATTAATGAACGTTTGTACAGTAGCTATCATTAGTCACTTTTTCGATATTGTGTGAGTTCACAGTTGATCGCGGTTTCGACGTGTAGTTTTTAATTTTGGCAATAATTTTGTTTTAGATTTGGAAAAATTGCAAATTCCGCATCTTCACTGTCGCACAAATAGAAGATAATAGTGTTCAGATGAAGAAAGATCTGGAAAACTTCCTCTACCACCTCAGGATTGCCGCGAAGGTTGAAGTCGTTGAAATGGTGAGAATGAAACGCTTTCTGAATTTTTTGCAATTAGGAAAGAACGTAGGGAAAACAGTTACATCCATCCCCAAATATTTAAGTATGTATCGAACAGCCTGGAGGTGAATCTCGTCAATAGGCTGTGAACTCTAGTTGGATGGTAATAGATTAGGTTGGATGTTTTGCGTTGGTTCAAGAAGTAATTTTTTGTGTGAAATTGAAAAACAATGACTGATAAAAAATCAGCAATTATAAATTTCATTTTTCTGATGATATGTGTGTGAAACAGCTCTCCAATCTGCATACTAGTTTACAACATAAAAAGAAAGCAGGCAATGTAGAGGCTTGTTGCGCAGAAAGCTTGTTCTAAAATTTATTATGACTTAATTAGGAATTAATCTTCGGTATTTGGGCTTCGAGATAATTGAACCCGAAAATGTTATTTTCGCTATGGGTTGTTTACAGCGAATCCGGCCGGTTGGTGTCGCTGTTAAAGACATCGGTATCGGCGCGGGAGGTCTTTGGTTCGATTACCGGGCCAGTCAAGTCGGACATATCAGCGTTTCTGATTTGCCCAGGCGCTAAGCAGCGGAGATGATGGACCTCGTTACTCGTTGCACGCTTTTGCGTGTTACCACAAGTAAGATGAAGATTTGATTATTTGTTTTCAGCAAGATTCAGACATATCTGCGTATACTTATGAACGCACGTTGAGGATGGAACAGAGAACTGAGATACTGAGTATGCTTCAGATGTCGAAGAGGGATTCTGATAAAGATGTAAGTATTGTTCACTTGATTCTACTTTGCCTCATATGCGAAGCGGCAAATGTTTCATTGCAACACTTTGATATATGCTCATGAACAGTCTTGTCACATAGTGCATTTTTATTTTGAGTTTCTTTTTCGGAAATACGGCAGGATATCTTCGGAAATAACGCAGCTGCCGCCTTTAAGCTCGTCCACATGTCAATTTGCGTGTTTCCAAAAGCTCAAGAATTTTTGCGTCATGATGACTCCTTGATGTCATATTTCAAAAAGGTGATTATGACATCAAAAATTTATTGATGATGCAGAAAACTTGTGCGCTTTTGGAGTCATTTAAACTAGGCGCGTGGACAGGGTAATGTAAAAGTCTACTGTAGTAGACTTTTCAAAGTCTACTGTAGTAGACTTGCCCCCAAACTATAGGTTCTTTTATTTGGCGATTTTTATCATTTTTTGCATCCCCAGGTCTCCGAAGTCGTTCAGCGTTCACGTCACAGTTACTTCCTGAATAAAGTTCATCCTAGTGGGTACAAAGGCCCATTGGACGAGGTATGGTGCCCATTTGGTCTTAGTGATTGTTTTAGTCCATTAGCTTTTTGCGTTACGTCAAGATGGAAATTTTAAATTCTTTTTTATTGTATTTAATTGCATGATTTATTATTTATCCTATCACGAGAAAGCCGGCTTGCTCTCCACACTGTCGCTTTAATGCTGAATGTCAAGTAGGGAAGCTGTGAATACCAATTTCGACGTCATTGGCTTAACTCTACTCTGAATCAAACCTGAGTCTACAGCTCCAGAGGCGGTCGCTCTTACCGCTCGGCCATCGGAATTCTGTGGTTACTAGTGTTGATTTTCTACCGTTTCCGCAGGATATTGATGAAGAAGGTGACGTAAATGAATCTGGAGTTGATGTCGCTCAAAGGACTTGGACTAGGCCTACTGAAAAAAGCACCATACCGGTTGTCTTGGAAAGTGGTCTGGAGGGAAACCGCGCTAGTTTTCGACCAAGTGATCAAAAAGAAACTCCGTGAGTTAATACCTTTTTAATGCTCAAATGTTTTTTGTTTTTTTTTTCAAGATCATTCCTAGATTTCTTAACATGTAATGACCAAGAAGGATGATCCCATTGATCCGCCTTCTGCGTTGAGAAATCTTGGAAAACAGTGCTATCAATCTATAGAACGCAGTTAGTAGTTACCCTACCTAATTTTAGTGGGCCAAAATCCATCGGGCATGCTGCATCATGATTAAATTTTAGATGTCAAAATCACGTCACGTTTTTCAATTATGACATCAAGAATTTGATTATCATGCAAAAAAAAACGGGATTTTGGCCCTCTAAAATTGAAAATGTGGACAGGGTAATTAATTCTGTTACTTTATTGATCCATTAGTATGAAACTTTATGCTAGAGAACAAAATGATTTATCTGGAAATATCGGGACCCCTGCAGAATCTTGTCATTTCAGTGCATTTTTGTTTCCTAATTCCAACTCCTTTATTTTAGGAAAACAATGAACGTTCGCCGCATGCACACAGCCATTCGATTAAACGAATCAATTTTAAATAAATCGCGAGGGGCGAGCTTAGTGATTGTTAATCTACCCGGCCCACCAAAAGGAATCACTCCAGCTAGGGAAGCAAATTGTATCCTTTGTTATTACCTAATCTGCGCGATTATCGATACACGTCAAATTTAATGCTGAGAATGTACTTGATGTTACATTTTGAGATTATTATCAGCAGGGGTGCGACCTCGCAAGAATTTGAAATAGAGTTGAAGTTTGAATTCACTAAAAATTTGCAAACCGTGTTTAAGTTTTTCATTTTTAATTTAGCGAGCTCAAGTTCGAGTTCAGTAATTTTTACTGAGCTTAAGTTATTTTTATCGGGTTTGGGCTAAGTTCAAGCAAATTTTTTCAAGTTCGAAACTCAACCAACTTTTTTGATTTCGGGGATGTAGGCTACGCAATGTAGGCTACCCAAGAACATTTTTTTTTTACACATTAGGCTACCTATTTAAGGACTTTATTGTCACTGGTAATCTAGAAGCGAACCAAACCTAAAACAAATCAACCCAAACCGTTGGCTTTTCAGGAAAATTACTCTCATGAACAAATGAACAGTTGGCCTCTCAAGTTTCTTTGGGATTTTAAAATGGACGTAATATGAATGGATGCCTTATTAAAAAATATCAAGGTCCTGCTCGTCGTGAGAAACAGTTGGCCTGATGTTGCTCTACCTAGTACAGGGTTTCCCAAACTTTTTGGTCATTGGTACCCTCGGACAATTTAAAAAAAAAGGTCTTCACGTCCACACAGTCCTGTTTTCCCATCAAAAATCGGTGAAGACAGAAAAAAAGGTTTTTACATCCACACAGTCCTGTTTTTTCCGCTACGAATATAACCTAATGTACCCTTTGAAAAGTCAAAATAAAGCCTACCCCCTGGGGGTACATGCACCCCAGTTTGGGAACCCCTGACCTAGTAGGCTAGCCTCTTGGGGTCCACACTGATCACCTGTACTGTATGTGGACTTATCTGGTCTGACCAGGCAGACACTTAACTTGCCATTAGGTGTTATTGGTCGCAACACCTTGTGCTAATGATGACGTTCTTGCGAATAGTTGAAAAGTATAATTTTTGATGTTACTGCGGCTTTGCAGTGGTTCTCAACCTGAGAGTCGCGACCCCCATAAGGATCATCAGGCATTTTCCCAGGGGTCGCGAGAGGCATCTGGAACGTGATGACCATTTGATGCGCAACTGCATTTGCATGTGTTCAATGAGTCATAATTTTGGAAGGGGGTAGTTTGGTTACGTCGCATTGCAAAGTGGGTCGCTGAGTATAAAAGGTTGGAACCACTGGATTAATGTTTTTCTCCTAAGCAACTTGGCTTCACAGACATTGAGTACATAGAAGTGCTCACAGAAGGAATTGACCGTGTGTTGATGGTGAGAGGAGGTGGTAGAGAAGTGATCACCATGTACTCGTAACTTCTCTTCGTGTATTTCATTTTAAGCTATTGCTCTCCATGAAGATCTAACGCATTCGCGTTGTAGTCAGCGCGAAGTAATATCGGTACCAGTATTGGTGTGTCTTAAAAAGTATGTACATCGTTAAATACATGCACTACTTCATACTTATTGCTCGTATTCTATTGTAGGCTTATAGTTGCAAGTAAGGGCTATACTGGAAGTTTTAATGTTTATTAACCAATATTCTCTATTTAAAACATCTTGTAAGCCGATTTGCTTAGTTGTAAAGACATTGGTATCGGTGTGGGAGGCCCTGGGTTGGATTCTTGTGTCGGACAAAATGTCGCCAACGGCTTGCCACTGCTGTGACCTTTCTTCAGAGCTGTGTTGCCCGAGCGATAAGCCGCGGAAATGGGCCCCGCTACTTTCGGTGTAATAACGCGAGTATAATATAAATTTGATTTGAAACAGCCTCTTGTCCTAACAATTTTAACGTATTGCGGAGGAATTTTTTAATACAGAAACAAGAAGGAACACTGATTGTGACGCAAAATAATTACGGAAACAATTATAAAATTTGTCACGCAAAGAAGTAATCAAGATTCTCAAACAAGGCAAATTGAGCTAGAGCTTCTTCAGAGCACGCTGGTATCAATTTGCATCAATAGTTGTTCACGAAGTGCAAAATACTCTTATTAGAAAAGTAAAAAAGCAGGACGGGTTAGCTTGCTGAAACTGAAGATATTACAATTAGCAGATAATAAATTAATGATTGCAAAAATCCACTTGAAACATAAACAAAAATTAAATAGAAGCTGGTACAAAATATACAATTCCATTTCAAGAAGGCGTTATAAATCACAGGGTATTGAAACTTCGATTTTTTCGTACACATCATCCATCTTGGGAGGTTGTTTTATCCTATAATAAGATTTTCGGTTTCGTTCCACAACTTCCAGTCCGCTAGATGATGCCGTGTGACTGCTTTCAACACTACTGTTGCTATCAAACTCAAGTCGTCCTCGCGGCGACCACATCGACTCATCAGAAGCAGATTGACCGGAAACGAAATCAGATTTTCGGGATACAGATGTATCAAAGTTCTGAGGCATTGAGTAGTGAGAGAAGGCAGATGGCTGATCGGTGTAAATGCTATGCCTGACTTTTGAACTGCGTTTAGAACTTGAAGTTTCACCCCGCAGAAAATCAGATCTTGGATGGGATTGATTGTTTTCTAGCATTTTGGAGCCGCGTTCTTTACTTTTCTGTTTTGTTGGACTTCGGTTGCTCATCGGTTGTGTCGCCGGCGATCTCGATGACTTTTCGGCAAAAGTTTCGATAGTGGAACGTCCCTTCGACGCACGAGATGCATCACCATGACTAGGTTTAGCGCTACCAGAGCTCGGCTTGTGTCGATTGTAGAAATTGAGGTTATCCATGTGATGAACAGAGCTTATATCTGTTATTTCTATCGCATCGTCATTCCAGGGCTCGCTGATCTTTCGTCTTGGTTGCCTGAAAAGCAAAAAAACACTTGCTTTTGCTATAAAATAGTAATAAAACTTGCACTGCTACGCAATTTTGGGAAAATACTGACGTTACAAGATATTAGCTGTTTCAGAATTAATAAAAATCGCATAAATCAGGTAGTAGTGCATTTCAAATTATGAAAAATGTAGCATCAACTTCACAAGAGCATAACGTTGTTAGTATGAAGATGAAAGCAAGCTTAACAGCCCAAAATCACATGAATGATAATTAAAATTTAAGACGCAATCACACCGACTCGACTTCTCAAAGTCTTTGAAAACTTTTTGTTTGATTTATTCTTGCATCACTTATGTTGCATGATGACTTAACAATAGAACAAATAAAAAATGTCCCCTTAATATTGAGACGTCTTGGTCAGGGTGATGCACCTCAAAAACTATCGTACACGATAAATTATTTAACGGTTGCGCATAAAATTAGTGGTTGTAAGTTAAATCACAATGACATACATTAACAGTTATATCAGTATTACAAGAAAGCGACACAAAGTGACAAAGTGAAAACCAACAAAGTGATTTGTGAATTAGAGCATCTGTTATAACATTTAATCCATGATGCGCGTTAACACGCAAGATAGTGAACAAAAAAGTATAAATGAAGTAAAAATAGGCCTGTCACATTGTATATTAATCTCCCATTGGTGGACTTCATCTGTTGGTAGTAATTTAAGTTTAGCAAGGGAAAAATGCACTTAGTGATGTAAAAACGCGTTAGTACGTACGGTTACATGTACAAAGCATTCACAGCAAACATTGTGAAAAAAGCGGTGGAGTAACAATGACACAGCAAATTTGAACCACTCCGCTCAAACCTTTACCTGTACGGAAGAACGGTCCCGCAACCACATCGCACTAATTCATCAACAACTCTTTAAATAAGTAAATATGACTAAAAACAATTTCAATTTTCCACCAAACCTTAGCTGACAATTGCCTTGTTGGGAAAACAGTTACAATGGAACGAAAACTCAGTTTTGTCTCGCTTACTGCTGATGATGACAGCTGAATATATGCCAAGTATAGTGATTTCATCTCGAAGCTTTTCGTCTGACACTCATCGGGAGAAGATCGTCAGAAATCAGTAAACTAAAATGCAGACTTGCATTTTAGTTTACTGATTTCTGACGATCTTCTCCCGATGAGTGTCAGACGAAAAGCTTCGAGATGAAATCACTATACTTTGCTATACTAAAATTCTGTACCACAAACCAATTGTTTGAATATATGCCGTTAAAACGTCCAATTTTAAGATTTAGCGCGGTTAATTTTTCCTGCTTATTCTGTAGTCCTGATTGTTACCATCTATCAGCAATTCAGCACTAAGCCCTATACATTAGATGTTTGCGTTGCAATGATGGTAGGCTTGCCAATTGGTTAATTGTCATTATTACTGTCGCCTCAGCGATTGCATTGCGCTAAATCGCAGACTGTAGCAGGTAGTTATGAAAACACGGTTTAGTTATCATAACTGGTTGTAACAAATACTGATGTCAAAACTTTCATGAACATTTGATTTAAGGCCAAACCCACATGTAATATTGAAGAAAACTACTAGTGATTTCTAGAGCAGACCCGTGAGCGTAGCAGTTAAAGACATCACTGTCGGCGCGGGAGGTCTGCGATTCGATTCCCGGGCCGGTCAAACCGGCACAGTCGCCAACGGTCCGCCACCGTTGCAACGTTTCTTCGAAGCTGTGTTGCTCAGGCGCTGCATCGCGGGGATGGTCCCCGCTACTCGTTACATGCTTCGGTATAATACTGCTAGTATAACGACGATTTGATTTTTTTTGTCTACATGTCTGATGAGTAATCGCAAGGTTTAGCATTCAAAGGTGCTGAGATGAAATGTGAAGTTAGTACGCGCATGCAACATTGCCTATGTTAACTACGTTAGGATCTTCGCCCCCTGATTTCAGGAGCAATTTTCGATTTTTTGCTTTTTTTGACCTACCTGTGATACTAATTCTCCCTCGTGTGCGTAATAGCAATTTCTAAAATAGACAAAAAATGAAACGCATTTAAGCGTGACGACATTGATGACGTGATCTGGCCATTTTTAAAGCGATAAGCACGTAATGCAGACAAAAATATAAGCGATATTTTGGAAGAGATGATTTTTAAGATTTTAAATTGGCCTACCTGGGAAGAGAATTATAAGCTGCGCTTGAATCTTTGAATTTCTTGTTTTCTGATTTTGTTCGTTTGCGACTTTTTCGGGAGCTCTGCGATGAATCTTTTACTTCAGAAGAGCTTTGTAATTTTTTAACTTCCACATCATGACCAGGCTGCTTAGCAGAATTTGAATTTGTTGAAGACAAATTAGAATTCTCCTGCTGAAAAAAATAGAGAACACATCAAATCAAACAAGTTTATCAAAATCAAATCTTCATTATTCTTACGGTATTACGCAAAAGCCTGTAAGGAGTGGCGGGGCTTCTCCGCCAGTTAGTGCCTGCACAACACAACTTTTAAGGAACGTCGCAGCGTTGGCGACAGTGTGTCCGGACCGGCCCTAGAATGAAACCAAAGACCTCCCGCGCCGATAGCCATGTTTTTATCCACCAGACCAACTGGCCGTTCCAAACAAGTTTATGTACAAGCAATTATTTTTGAAATCGAAAGATTCTACTGTACTTAATGGTACATACTTTGAGTCTAAGGATAGCACTATTATGACATTTTATCCCAAAATCAGTCTTTTGTTTACTAAAAACTCATCATCAGTAGGGCTATCATAACCGTCCATACGACAATTTGATTTTAAGAATTGAGATACAGCATCCATGCTTCATAAAGAAATAAATTAGCAAAAGCCAACCTTTAAATAAAATTCTTCCAGTCGTTTCAAGGATGGAACAGGTACACTCGGTGATCTCAGAGTTAGCAATGCTTCCGATCTGTCAAGAAATGATTATAAAGGAAAGAAGCTCAGGTGTAACTATTTAACAAAGCGAACAAGGCTTTTTATAGCTATAAGAAAGCACCGTAAGTCCAAACAAACTCATTAAACTACTTCAATGGAAGGCTCCCTTGGAGACCCTAAGCCAATAGTTCCCTAACTTCTGTGACACCTGAGTTCTGCAAAGTAGTGAAGACCTTTTCAAATCTCTCTTCTAAAAGCTTTGCGGTCCCAGAAGAACCGTTCTATGGCATGTACGATTGTACGTACGTACACTGGGTGATCTCAGGGGTGCAATTTAGGAAGCCCCTGTTAGACCTTAATTAATCATGCAAACATATCCGAATTACTGCATGTAGTGCCCGTGTAAACATACACTACTGCAAACGTACCTATCCTTGCAACATAATCTAAACTCAGGAAACAGGTCATGAGTAAGAATGTAAAAGTATTAAAAATCAACAAAGAATTAAAAATCAACTAAGTATTAAAAATCAACAAAGAATTAAAAATTGCAACAACAAAAAAATAATGTAGATATGCAGTATATCTGGTTGACAGATATATACAATTCGTTAAGTTAACTATAGCTATCAATACATCCTGTTATCACACTGAGCCTATGTGTATACAAATAATTTTTCGTTAATAGAAAGCAATTGCATTCAATAAAAAATTTAACTTACTTTTCGAGAGTTTTATCTTTTTTCCTTTCTTGAGCTTGTTTTTCACGCAATTCTCTTGCTTTTGATTGGATTCTAATCATTACATTTCAATGGTTAAAATTTGACCTCAGCCCAAATGCAAACATCCTTAAATTAAATACAGACTAATATTTTCACGTGCCATAAATTTGAAAATTTCATGTTGAAAAAAATTTTTTAATAGAAAAATCATCAACTAAGCATGATGAAGTTCAATCGTTTTTTCCAGTGTGTCAGCAGTTTAAAACAGAAAGGAACTCGATTTAAAATTACAGAGAAATTTGATAATTTATTCAACTTGCAGTCCACAAGAATCAAACTCACTCAGTATTTACCTTTCATTCTCTTCTTTCATTTTTTCAAAATCTTTTTCTCTTCTAGCTTCCAGGCTGCGTTTATGTTCTTCTTTTTCGGTAAGTTTTGGGTTGGAAGGTGGACTGTTGTCCAATTTTTTTGTCTTGCTAGTCCTGCATGTCATAGATCACAATAACGCTCTATGAGGAAAATATCCTACCAAAAAATGAAGAAAAATTACTTGAATAATCCGAAAAATCGATTCTTTTTCTTCATTGATTTCGAAGCAGCATCTTCATTGGTTTTTATAACAGGAAGATGGGACGAATGTTGGTTTTCCAAAACTGGAAAGGAAAATTATTTTAGAGCCGTTCGTATTTATTAGTACCGACGTCAAACAGCGATTAATATATCTTTAATTGTTACCACACTCTCGTGCTCGTGCTACAAAAACAAGAATCAATCTTTTCTACAATGCCACCACACATCAGACAAAAATGCTTTGTTGACGGTAAGAAATTATGATAACTGGCCGGTTGTTGTAGTGGCTACAGACATCGCTATCGGCGTGGGAAGTCTGGGGTTCGATTCCCGGGCAGGTCAAATTGGGCAGTGTCGCCAGCGGCTCACCACCGTTGTGACGTTTCTGTGTTGCCCACTAGGCGTTAAGCCGCGGAGATGGACCCCACAACTCGTTACACGCTTCTGCGTAATACCGCGAGTATAATGAAGGTTTGAGAAATTGAGATTAGTTTTACCATAACAAAAACTTCAAGCCAAGATCAACAGTAATAAAGGAGGTTACATTAAAGCAAAAATATAAATGTCCATGGTAAAAATGGATTGTCTAACTAAACACAAGAAATTTAAAATGTAGTCGTCAATCAAAAGTTCCAAAAAAAGTACGTAAGATCGCTCGCAACGAGAATTATTTTCCTATAGAGTTAGTTACTTTAAGTTTCACGGAGTTTGCATAAAACAGTTTTTGTAAAGAAAATGACACAACTTACCATTATTAGATGAAGCTATGATCACGTGATTGAAAGTATCCAACGAGCAAAGAGCAAGTAAAAAGAAAAAATGTTAGCAATGATTGTAAAAATGAAAAAGTTGATTTTTTCATCAGGTAGTTATGGCGTAATCATGCAAAAAAAAATACTTAATACAAGATTTTAATGTAAACCAAAGACCACTTCTTTAACTACTCAAAAAAAAAACGAGAATTTCTACGAATTTAAGTTTTTCATAACCAAATCTAACACCTATAAAACAGGTTCATGAATATTATACTTTCTAGCACCATCACATAAGTACACTGAGTTTTTTGTTGTAAACCAAAGTACACCTTTTAACTACGCTAGAAAAATCCGAAAAACTAAAGATTTGATTTTTCTAAAACTAACTCCAACACCAATGTAACATGTTTGAGAATACCGCAGAAACAATAAGCACACTTAACAAACTTACGAGTTTCTAGTCTTTTGAGAGGCATTGCCTCTGCTAGGTCATAAGTGCGATTGAGGGCAGCACGGAAGCTGTCGTTCAACACTCGGCCGCGAACAGCCTAAAAGCAAACGTTAAGTCATTTTTTGCAAACTGAAAAAAATTCGAGGTCTAGGAGATGGGCACTGCCACCTCGTGAAACGCTTCTGTGTATCACACGACAATAACGAAATAACGCAAAGTCCTTGTGAAATCACTAACAGTGGAACTTATCACACCAATTGAGATCTCTGCGCGAAAATATTAATTGGCTGTGACCCACAAAAAATGCAGCTATAATTTAGCAGAAAACACACAGTTAAACAAAGATCTGGTTTAGGTAATTTTAGTATTCCTATCAACACTAACCGAGCTTGAGTTTTAAATACTAAATTTCAAAAATGTGCACTACTTCAACTTTAGCTCAGGGACGCCGTTAGTTGACATCAGGGATTCCCTCTTTCCCGGTTTTTCAACTTCCCGGGAAACGAAAAATTTTCAAAAAACTTCCCGGGAATCCTGGTAAATTCCCGGTATCCCGAAAATCCTCGGGATTTTTTCCCGAACTCGATTGTTTTGCTTTTTCCGGTTTTCAGCATTTCAGATCTCATTTTTAGCATTTTGTTACGTTGTTTGAACAAACTTAGTTTCAGTTTTTCAATTTTTTCGACAAATTGAGGAAAATATTTTGATGTCGCAAGCATCTTGTCTCAAAAGATTTTGCGAATTTGGCAAAATAGTTGCTTGTAAGCAAAAAAAAGTTTTTTAAATTCGCAGTAACGCATTTTTTATGTCGGAACGATAGATATTAGTACCATTGAAATCCTAGCTAATGTAAAACAATTTCCCGGCATCCCGACATAAATTTCCCGGGAAACGGGTAGTTCAAAAACCCCAAATTTCCCGGGAAATTTCCCGTCCCGATTTCCCGGAAGGAAACACTAGTTGACATTCATCAAAGTTTGTATCTGTACCGCATTATAAGCAATACAGCTATCTTCAAGTCAGCTAAGCCGACACATTATTTCCTAGAAGTTTTAGAGGAAAAATAACGCCATCAGCAATTCTAAACACTGGAAGTTTTGACAACATCTACTCAGTTGTCATCATCAGCAGTGTAAGCAAGGCAGTACAAAACTGAAAGAAAATAACAACTGAATCTATGTTGTCGAATCGTCCAGTTTTGTGAATTACTGTGGTTATTTTTTCTCTTCAAGCTATTTTCGTCGAATATTTATTGTATTGGAAAGTTTTCATTTCACCACTCACTTTGGGCAGTGGTTTTGCAACCGACGGATCGGCATTCTGTTCAGCAATGCAAGTTTCAACTGCAGTTTGTAGACTTTCCAACGAACTTGACTTTGCAATTCCAAGAAAAGGTCCAACCTCTGCACAAAAAAGGATTAGATCGTCACCTCCATGTAGCAGATGCACAAAATATGCCACGAGCCGTTAGATAGGACTGGCTTACTAAATGAATCTATGTTGCATCTGATATTTCCCGTTTACACAACTGAAAAACGCCTAGGATACTAAAAAGTGACAATTAACGCCTGAATTAACACATGTGTATTCGAAAAAAGTAGCATTTAGATTTCTCTAGCTTTGGAGCTTGAGTTAACAAAAAGAACAAGTGGGTGGCTCAAATACACCGCAATTTTGCCAGCGCAATAGAGTTACAGGTTCTCGTTTAAGTGTAGCTTGATCGAGTTGTAATATTAGACCTAACCACTACCATTTGCAAACGTTGCTTTCCCAAATTGCAAAATGCACACAAAAGTACTTTCTATAAGCTAGCAAAAAAGTCTACTTCATTTAAAAAGCACGCAAAAGCACCTGGTGCATCTTTGTTTCGAGAATGAGCAATTTTATCTCGCTCAAGTTGTTCTACCATTTTGTCCATCGCAGTGACTAAAGACTCGGTTGAAATTGATCGTCGAATACTGGTTCGTAGAGCCGCTGAAAATTAGTATGACAAATTGGTGTTAACGTTACTTAGTTTTTTAAGTTAACGATGGACAAATTGCTTAGCTGGTGGTTCAAACAATTTGGCAAAAGCTCAATTATTTTCTCGGCACTGTGATGATTTTACCCCCGGGAATCGAACCTCAGACCTCCCGCAGCAATAGCGTGCGCTTAACAACTGAGCTGTACGGCTGGTCAATTGTATACTAATTGCGTCAACTTATGCGCAGTACTGTTGATCTGGGCAATTTCCGCTGTGCAGTCGAAACAAGCAATCTGTGTGAAAGCACCTTTGGCCAATGTTATTTCTAAGTTTTTCCAACCAGATTATGTAACACAAGCGCATGAGACAGTCGAAATTACCCGACTGTACACAGCAGGATATCATAGCAGGTTGCATTACAATAGTAACTACTATTTTAGAATTTGCAATTCCATGGATTGAATAATGAACTGAGCGGAAGTTCTGCATTGTTTTGACAACGTTGAAGTGAAAAACGTGAAAGTATGTAGGGAAGATCGTAAATCACGATTGTTCTACTACAGCTGTATAATACTTCACTATAGCGCAAGCTCAATGAATTAAAGTTTGTAAACCTTAACAGACGAAAAAAAACTTGCATATAAATGCACACTATAATATAACCCATAATAATATTTCTCACCCGGGACCATAAGGAACCCATAAAAGTCGCAAATTTTTGCTGAAAAAGCACAAACAAAGGATTTGTAGCTCCAAGTATTGATGCAAATGTACTTTTTACATTGCGCTTGGTTGAAGCCTCGGGGTCTAGCTAGAAAGCCCAAGAATGATTAAGGTTGACAAGCACTGCGGTAAACCATCATTAAAATAGCTTTGCTTTACCGGTACATACTGTGCTTCGAAATAATTCGGTTTTCCTTGCTTATAGTAGAACTATACTCTTCCATAGACGTCTGAATCATTTAATGAACCATTCAGTTTAAGGCACTTACCAATAGGAGCTAATGGTTTTTTCTCTTCTGTTCTTAATTTCACATTCTTCGTGTTGGTCTGAGCCGCAAAAGTCGAAGTATTTTCGAGGTTTTGTAGGTTATCAGACGGTAATTCTCTATCTGCAATACCAATCTCGAGTTAATGCAGTGATAGGCTACAAGGGCTTTAAACCGACCAGCCACATGGCCAGGTTGCTTGCTTTCAATTGACATTAACATGAATTTGCTGATATTGCTATACCATAACAAGAGTTATTTGAATAGACAATAATCTAAACAATGTGTTCTTCACAAAAATACTAATAATGTGGTTATTAATGAAAAAACCTTTTGTCATTATTTCAAATGGAATAGAAAATATCTTACAAACCGCTAATCCATGACCTGATATCGTACGAAAAGCTAGCTTACCCAAACTACTCCGTTTGTTTGTCTTTGGGGTGTTTGATCTACCATCTTCGGGAACAGGTTCTGCAGATTGCATGGGGGTAGTTTCTGTAGCTGGTTCTGGAGCTTGGGTAGGTGCAAGCTCACGAGCTGAATAAAAATGAAAAAATTAATCATTGAAACCGAAATACACTTAATACAAGAAACTGCTGCAGTACATCGTGAAGGCACACTCATAGGCAAAATAGGCCTATTTGACGCCGATTTTTGACTTCAGGATAAGCAGGGCTAGAATTAGCCCGGATGGCGCTTAAAAATCGACGCCAAAAAGCGTTGGACCACGCGCAAAGACCGTTGTAAACAACCTATAGTTTTCGGTAATCTTTTGCAAGAGCAGAGATGGTCGTTACTGCTCCACAGACCCCATCAGTCATCTGCTGGGACACTAAAATAGGATATTACTAACGTCCCTCAATTCATTGACATCAGTCCGTACACTATCATTACAGAGCTAAACCAAGCCACTAAGAATCTTGAAAATTTGAAGGTTAGCGGCATTTCATATTCTGTAAATACTGAAGGAAAATAAAATTTAAAAACTGGTCGTGAAGAGTTAACTTTGCCAAATATTTATGGACGCAATATAACACGCTGTCGTTTGTAACAATTCAAATAAAATCCAAGTCACAGATGTTAAGGTTACATAATCCTTCTTCTGGTAAATAACACTTGGTGCTTAAAACCACAGGCTTTTTAATAGCTAATCCCTAGCAAAGATAGTGCTCAGAAATACATTAATCATTCCATTTCCGCAAAGTGTAGCATTTACTGAAAGCAATACTACAATTTTAAGAAACCATCTATATCTCGTACAAGAAAACACAAACAAAAAATCAGTCATAATTGCTTGTATAGTAATCAAAACATCAAAATAAAATTTGAAAAATGAAAAAACTAAGCATGATAAAAGTACCATCTGCTCATTAAAGAAAGTTACTTTTATTAAATATTGCTCATGATATTAGCACCCAAAGTTGAGTAAAGAACAGATCATGCATACATGCAGTATTGCAGTAAGCTTCTATGTTTTAAATCTGAATCATTAGGATTGGAAGTTTGTATAGTTCAAAATCTGCCGCAATGTCACCGTTAATAACACAAAAACGCTTGATATGGCAAGGCAATTGAATAATTGCCGAGATAAAATTAGTTAATTTTTTATCTAACCTTATCCACGAAAAGTTCCCAGCTTGTTTGATGTAAAACTATAAAAACCGTCTGACATTTACCTACATGTTATGACAGAGCTTTCGCGTGTAATTTCTTCATAGTAAAATCCTCATACCAAAACTCTAGTTCTTGTGACCTTTGCAACCAGAATACTACTAATGTATAGATATATTCACTACATCTGTTTGATTAAACAGTAACCAGGGAAAGGAGATATTACACCGCGTCTAACAGGTACCACTAAAACGCTTCATATAACCGAAGGGTTTAATGTGCGAGAAGAAAAATTAGAATTGACTGCGATAGCTGCTGGAAAATCCTTTTTTTTTTTTTTTTTTTTCAAGAAAGTGTTAGGGTTCTGAAATAAACCTGTAGAGCGCAGAAAACTAAAATACAAAAAGCCCTTTTCACAGTTTTACCTATTGTAAGTATGCAAATTGAGTCATTTAAACGCCTTAAAAACTTAAGTAATTACTTCTTACAAAGTGCGCGGAAATTTGCTAGACACCACTCTACAGATGATGGAAGTTAAAGATGAAATAATTAGATACCAAGATAAGGTGAAAGGAAATCATGCCGATGAAAAAGTTAATGCTAATGAAGATGAAGATGGACAAGATCCGAATGTTGATACCTGTCACAGCGTCAAATTCACTCCTCTGGAGATCGCTGGCGGATTCGGAAGCATCCACAGCAGAAACAATAGACTCCAAGGTGTTGGTTTTGGAACTCCTTAAAGATAAAGTTCTCTGGTGGACTCTGTTGGTCCTAGGGAGGGTCCAAGTAGAGTAAGGATTGCTCCCACTTCCAGCAGGAGCTCGATTGAAGCTGGATGAGTTTAAAGAAGAGCTAAGAAGGTTTCCAATGATGCTATTAGAAGAGGAAGAAGAGTTTAAGATCTTTTGATGCGCTTTAGAGGCCACTTCTGCATCCATAGTGTCCGTTTCCACTGTGGAGGAGTTAGAGCGGCTGTGAGCCACGTAGGGTGCGATATAAGACGACTTTTTCTTCTTTCTGCCCCGTCCAAGCGTAAAGGAGCTAAACCCGTGGCTAGTGATGTCGCAAATATCATCCGGACCAAAAGATGTTTCCAGAAGCACAGATGGAAGGGAGGACTGCTTCACATGGAGGCTAGGATATGAATCTTGTGACGAAAAAACACGTAAAAAATAAACATAGTAACGCGAGGATGACGTCACAGTAACGTCATTAAAGAAGCTTACCTGATCGTGTGAGAGGAGAACGTCGGTTTTCAGGAAAAAGATCAGACATCTCACTACTGGCATCCGAGGACATATGAGATGCAGATTGCTCAGGAGTCTTACGACGAGCGATCACCATCTAAAAAGTAATAGATCATCATGACGATGAATCCATTATCTGCTGTTGTCCCTGATTAATGGAGGAGGCCGGATCAACTTCAATGCCTTAATCACAAGAGATGACCAAAATCTCACCGTAAGCGCTGAGCAAAAATCGTTTTAACTAAACTTGAAAATTACCAAATTTCCCGGCCAGTAGGCGGAGTGGATAAAGACATCGCTAGCGGCGCGGGAGGTTTTGGGTTCGATTCCCGGGCCAGTTAAATCTGACGCAGTGTCGCCAACGGCTCGTCACCGTTGCGGCGTTTTTTCGGAGCTGCGTAACTCGGGCGCTAAGCTGCGGAGATGGTCCCTGCCACTCGTTACAAAAAGATTTGATCACTAAATCTGACATTAATTGAAATTCCAATGTAATCGTTTAAATATCTCTCGTTTATGCAATATTAGATTACTAGTACCTGCTGCAGATAATTCAATACGAAGTAAAAACGTGGGACTCTTTGACGAAAATTTACTAGAGTAGCTTAGAACTTTAAAATCATCAAATTCACCAGTTGCCACAAATACAGTCAAAGATAGGTTTTATACAAACTTGTCTTTTCTAGTCTACAAAATGCATTGCACAAAAGCGTTATAAACCTTACCTGTATCATTCCACGCACATTTCCCTCCGTAGACATTGATGTTCTTAAGATAGCGATCGCAGCTTGGTTTGATATTCCAAGTAAGGAATGACTATTCACTTCTATCAACTGGTCGTTGGGTTTTAAACGTCCATCCTGTAATAGCCAGGCTCTTTATTTAGCCAGTCCGGCCGGTTGATGCAGAAGTTAGAGATATCGTTCAAGGTGCGTAAGGTCCAGAGTTCGTTTCCGGGACCAGTCAAATTGTCCCTACCGCTGCGCAAGTTTCTTCAGAGCTGCGTTACCCAGGCGCTAAGACGTGGAGATGGATCGCGCCACTCGCTACACACTTCGGCGTAATGCCACGAGCATAATGAAGATTTGATTCAAAAATTAGGGAAATCATTAATGCATTAATGACTTTCAAATAGACATTGGATTTTTTTCACAAGTTACAATGATTGAACAAATTGCAATCACAAAACTTGGAGTTACCAGTATTACCGTCATAAAATATATTCACATTTAGTAGCTCAAAAACTCACAGCCCGTAATTTTGCATTAGCTGTTATGAAAAGCGAGGCTGGTTACAAAATTCCACCCACCTGCCATGCTGCTCCACCGTGAAATACTGAGCGTACAAATACCCCTAAGTCCTGTCCTGTCTTCGTGTTTTGGTTGCCTTTAAGTCCAATACCAAGTCCGGCCGATCCTAAAAAATTAATTTCGGATTTTCGAAAAAGGGAACGCATTGAAGGATTAAGGCGTAGGCCTACAAGCGCTTATTTTAAGCGCTAAGCATAAAAGCTCAGATTTTACAGCGCTAGTTTTCGTCTTTTTATTCTCTTCGTTGAAATAACCGACATTCTAAGCCTACGACCGCAATAGTAACAGATGGAACTCCATAAAATGTGCGTACTACAGACCAGGCTTAAGGCTTGACACTATGTACATTGGACAGTTCCTCAATGCAAACCACATAAAAATGATTACATTGGAAAGATAAAGCATGTAATTGTGAATATTCGTAAAATCAATTTCTAATCTTTGATTTTAAAACCGAGCCATATGACACTATTCTATATCACCACATAAAAGATGATAAAACTATATATGATAAGCTACCATCTTCCTACCATGGTCGAGTGGTAAGAGTGTCCGCTTCTGGAGCTGTAGACCTGGTTTGATTCAGAGTCGGGTCAAGTAAATGATTGTAAAATTAGTATTCACAGCTTCCCTGCTTGATGTTCAGGATTAAAGGCACAATGTGGAGAACAAGCCGGCAACTTGGGAAAGCACTGACCGGGATTCTCCAATCTTAGAATGGCAGACAGATGGCCGGCAACTCCTAAGCGAGCTGGTAATAGCGCTTTGATCGCTTTCTCGTGATGGGAGGATAAATATGCAACGAAATAAAAAAAATCCGATGCTGACCTGTATCGTTCAAGGCAATATCAAACGTGAAATATTCTTTCATCTGATCGTTATTGGTCACGTGATCAGTTTCAGAAGCTTGTTTCTGTAAATTTCAATCAATTGCTAATCAGATCTTTTGATTTGGCAACACTGCCAATCCAAGCTTTATAAAAGAGTTTACTTTTTAACCAAATTATGGTAGTTGATACAGCAGCTGCAGCAGAACAATAATCTTAAACGATACTTTACGACTTTTGATTTATTTAGAAAGCAGTTTCTTTGGCAAAGCTGTTAGAATTGAATGAAATGCTGCTTCACGTTTTAATATCGGCATTTAAAATATGATTTTCAATTGAAATATAAAGTAACCAATGAAAAAATTGATGGATATGTTATATCAATATTCGTCTTCCAATTGTTTAGATAACAAAAAGATAGATTTCGTACTATTACCATTTGCTTTAGCAAAATTATAGATTTTTATGTACTTTCCTTAAAAGCATTTGCGTCTAGTATTACAGTTTCTGTCTTCGCACATGAATGAAATCGTAGGTTTGAAAAGAATCTGTTAAAATGTGAGGAGCAAGATCCAACCAAAAGCAGCATAATATGGTTCAAAAGCAACTAAAAAGGTGACGCAGTGGCAGCGACAATGCGACATCGCCATCGGTGCGGAAAGTCCGGAGCTCGATTCCCTCGTCGGTCAAATCGGACACCTTGTTGGCAACAGCTCGCAATCACTGACACGTTTCTTCGGAGCTGTGTCGCTCAGGCGCTAAGTCGCGGAGATGGTCCCCCCTCCTCGTTGCATGCTTCGGCGTAATACCGAGAGTATAATGAAGATTTGACTGTGATTACAAAACTGAAGAATGCACATTACAACCAGTTATTTTTTCTTGCAACTTCACAGCAATATCACTTGGATATCTTACCAGTTTTCGAGGCAGATGTTCGACGTGGCGACTGACACATAAGTTGACCACAGAACCGATGTCAATTGCCCGCAACACATTCACTACATCTTGTTGAGTTTTACCCAGGACACTCATCCCATTGATTTCCAGCAACCTAAAAATACCATATGTGGAATACCTGTAATTATTTGAAAATTACGCGCGGTTTGGCAGTGCGGAGACCAAATAAGCAACCAATGAACTCAAAACTGATTGAGCTTTTGAAACACTTTTAATAAAATATCATGCTTGATTAAAACATGATTTAAATCGTATCTTGTTCAACACGTATGCACGAAGATTTAATGCCTGCATACCCACCGTCAGTCATATTAATGCACAATCGAAGATTTAAGCTAGCGAGTACAACGGGGATTATAATCCACAAGATTGATATAGGCCGACCGATTGAGTTACTGAACTAAATACACAAGCATACTAATTTTACACAATAGGTTGCCTTGTATCAGCCAGTTAGCTCAGCTGTTGAAACATTACTACGGGTGATGGAGGTCTGGGGTTCAAATCCCGAGTCGGTCAAATCAGACACAGTGTCGCCTAGGCTGAGACGTTTCTTCGGAGCTGTGTTGTTCAGACGCTAAGCCGCTGATATGGGCCCCGCCACCCGCTACACGCTTCGGCGTAATATCGCGAGTATAATGAAGATTTCAATTGAAGTTGCCTCGTAAATCACATACTTATCTCCTACTGCCAGTTTTCCGCTTTTCATGGCAGCACCATTTTGCAAAATTTCTTGAACGTAAAGGGGACCAGGTAGATCACCAGTTGGCGCATCGTTCGAAGTGAGACTGAAACCCAAGCCTTGGTGATCTAAAGAACACATAACCTCAGTTCCAATGTTTGCACAGTGTGCAACGGGGCCACCGGGCCATGCAAACAATCTGACGTGGTGGTCCAGTCAAACTTAGGAAATGCAAAAAAAGCACACGCAAAAAAGACCAACTTCAAACAAAAAAAATTAATTTTTCACTTGCCACTTACTTTTGCTGCTTAAAACGAATGCCCAATATTTCACAACTCTCCTTTCCACAAAAGTGATGAAACAATTTCAATACTGCGTTGACTTTGACACAACTTTGACACATGAAAGTCACTAGCTAGGGTACTCTACTACAATTTTGTTTAATTCAGTTATACATTGCCACATTTAATTCAGTTATACATGGGTGGCTGCTTGACTCGAAGACCTTAGTCGGTGATTTGCAGTCTCCCTTCGGGCTGCTATTAAACCTCGCTATACTGTATTATTGTATATTGTTGGAGCTCGAAAAATAAAAATATTTCTGTCTGTCTGTCCACAGGGATAGGGAGACAGAGGCACATAGACCGTACGGCAGAACATCACAAAAATTCAAAGTTTTTGTCAATTTTACATGCCAGTTTTTAAAATGGAACTTACAAGCATGTTACAATATTTTCACAGCCTTAAGTAATTATTTTGGAACACGAAAGCAATTAGGTACGCTAAAAATGTAAGAAGAACTAGCTCTGCCGCAAAACAGAGTCTCTCTCCCCTTCCCCCCAAAAAAACATTTCGAACTAGAGTTGAAAGCATTTCGTAAATCTCATAGCTTAAGTTTCGATTGATGAAAATAACTGCTGTTCACGTACAATAAAATAAAATAAATTATTCATTATACCTTTGAGCAGCTGTATGTTGATTTGACTCGAAGATTTTTTCATCGTCTGGTTTGTACTGTTGCGCAATGACAATGGCTTGTGGGCAGTTGAGTGCTGCTTCTATACAAAGAATTGTTAGACGTTGAAACTCTGAGAGCGTACAATCTGGTTCGAATCTCAACGAGTCAAAACCTAGCAAGAACTACCACTGTCATTGTTGGTGGCAGCGTGGCTCAGTGAATAAGAGAACGATATGAAAAATGGAGATAAAGGTTCGATTACCAGACAAGCTCGTGTGTTGTGTCTTTGAATAAGATGCTTCACGATTATTATCTTTATGAATTAATAACAACCAGATCATAAAACAAATAATAACAACATCTTCTGCGCGAGTTTGGATTTTTTGTACGTTCGCAGTTGGTTTCTTGTGACAGAATAAAAGCAAGCAAGCACTGCAGTTGTTCTTAATTTGACGCTTCTGTTTTTTGGAACGACACCGCCAACTCATGACACGTGGTAGTATATCATGATACAAGAATAGACTCGTATTTGTGTACGTTTTGCGTGCAATTTTTTTTCCAACAAACAACGCTCAAATCGTTTTAAAACGCCGGACAATGCAACAGATTTGACTTATGAATAGGGATGTGCCGAGTCGAGTCCGAGTACTCGGCCGAGTAATAAGGAATTACTCGGACTCGGCCGAGTCCGAGTATTAAACCATTATCATTTTGACCTTTTTTTTGCTTTTTATCCGAATTTGGGTCGAAATCAGGACTTCTACGGATGTGATAACCTTTTTTTTTTGCTCTTCACCTAATTTTGAGTTCATATTTTGACGTCGTAGATACTCGGACTCGGCCGAGTAATGTCGTGAATACTCGTCACTCGGCGAGTCCGAGTAATTTTCCTCGGGGCACATCCCTACTTATGAATCCAAAAAGAAGAATCCAGGCCCAAGAAATGAATCAAATTACTCAACTTGAAGAAACTAAGCTAAAAAAACTCAAATCTTGAATATACTCGCGTTATTACTCCGAAGCGTGTAACGAGTGGCGGGGCCCATTTTGGGGCTTGGCGCCTGGGCAACACAGCTCCGAAAAAACGTCGCAGCGTTGGCGACACTGTGTCCGATTTGTCCTACCCGGGATTTGAACCCCAGACCTCCAGCACCGACAGCAATGTCTTCGCAACTAAGCTAACATGTCGTAGCTTACTTGATTTGATGAGGACGCTGAATCAGAAGAAATTCTTTTAGCAGACGAGTTTGTGCCAATGGACGTAGGAGAAAGTGCGTGGAGTGACCTAGGATCATCTTGAATAATTGGGGAGGAGAGGTTGTCTCGTAAATGGCTGGAAATAATTCATTGATAAGTCAAAGTCCTTAAACAGTGTAAAAAATAGGACTAGAAATAATGTTGTCAAATACTGGTAGTTCGGACAGCTCTACAATTTCCTCAATTTCAAATTGGGAATTTCAAACCACGCAGTATTGCTCGAGATCTAGTAAATAGGGTAAGGTAGCGCCACAAGATGTTGAGAATGGGAGGGAACAAAAAATTTGTACATTTGCAAGTTTAGCTCTCATTCTAAACAACTATGCAAACAATGTTGTAAATTTATGTAATTACAGCCAACAGCAGAGCATAGAAAATTGAAAAACAAATTATTTCAAATTGTGTGGGTGTATATCGTAAGAATCAAATGCTCAGCTATTCCCCGTGGCTCAAGATCAGCTATAAAATTTCAACACATGAAATGAAAAGTTCAATTTCATAATTAACTATCAAATTAAAAATCCTACACATTTCCAGAAATATGCACTTCAATTATATAATTAAAATATTATTTGGATGAATACAATTTTTCTTGCTTAACTTTCACTTTATTATTAAAACAAGTTGTTTTTCACGATTTGCATCAATTGTGCATTAATAACTGCAACTTCTTATGAAAATAAGCTTAGATTTTCACGTAAGATTGCTGGTATGACCATAGTGGTGCTGGTGTAAGGCAAAAACGTTGAACAGCAAAAATCAAAGCAGTAATTTCGCTCAGCTGCATGCGAATCACACAGACGATTTCGAAAGGTGTTTAAGGACAATTTTACATTAGGTTTTAAACATTGATGATAATTGATTGATATGTAATTTTACACAAATCTACTATAACTGTATGGCAATCACACCATACTATAATAACGAATTTCCAATATAACACAAACAAAAAAAGTCATCGTGAAAAGGTTGTCGTTAACAGAAAGTGGAATTTCTAAGGAAATAAATAGAAATTTAATTACAAACTTTACCTGTTTTCTATAGTTTGCTGGCTCCCACTTTGGCTTGTTAAAATACGAAAAATAACTTCTGGGAATGCCATACTCTGTGTCAGCACAGCATGAGCGCTGTAAGGTAAACACAAAGTATTCTGATAAGAGGCCAGGTTATAGTAAAGCAAACATGATATTTGGACTACGAATTTATCATTGTTCGTTTCTCCAACAACTGAAAACACTCAACTGTAAACAGTTATGGTAAAACACACGAAAAGCTTCAAAAACTGCAGTAAGAGAGCCCCAGCTTTCGCTGCGACATTGGGAGCTAAAACAAATTCATATCAAATTTTCTCTATCTAGCGGGTAATACAAAAATCAAATTTGAAATAACCTCCTAATAATTGTACAATTTTCGCCCACGGTTCTTCGTCCTAGTTTGTGCAATATAATCAATTTTCGATGTCTTATCTATGATTATGATGCAGGAACTAGAACCATGAACGGTGGGCCTAAACCTCACGATTATTGGAGGTGTGGACAAGGTAATTGTACATAGCTTGCTGTAAGTGTCTCTAGATCTGTATATCTGGGTTCGATTCGGAGGTAGACAAAATTTACGGCAATGATGCTAGCGACTTGTCATTGCAGTACCAGCTTTCTACAGCAGTGCTTTTTAGAGAAAGCAAGAAATTCATTTTCTATTCGAAAATCAAAAGCATTAGAAAAACTACGTTGCTTTCCAATAGCAGCAACCAATCCCTAAAATAGACAAACGAAACAAGCCTCTTCATATTTTCGCAATCAAATCTCCCAAAATAACAACGTCGTCGCCACTATAATCGTGTAATTAAAGTCTGCGACACAAAATTTGGCAAAAACGCACCAAAACTCAACTCAATATTCATCTATAATTTTTTTAATTTTATAATCACTTACTCGTTAAAGCTATAATTCAGTAGCAGATGATCATTAATGGCAATTATGATATCACCAGGCTTCAGATCACTATCGAAATTAGAGAGAGGTTCAGGAGAAACTGATTTAACCAGTAAACCAACAAATGTACCGGTCCTTTGATCAAAATGCTCTCGAACCTGTGAAAAATATGCAAAATTTGAAGACAAAGCTAAAAAAGATGTTCCACGTAATGTAATTAAGGGAAAAAATGATAACCGCATATCTAAAATACGTCATGATAAAAAACGAACTATAGTACACAAAAATTCTATGACAAATATATCATTTCTACCCGCAGTGACATTCACTTTCATTGCATATCATTTGCTGAAAATGCACATTTACTATTAAAGCTTCAGATAATTACTACGTGAAATTTGGTGACATTGTCACACAACTAAAGTCCACAATTAAAGCAAACCGAACAGTTGGCGTAGATGCTAAAGGCATCGCTATCGGTGCGGGAAGTCTGGGGTTCGATTCCCGGGCAGGTCAAACCGAACACAGTATCGCCAACATATCGCCACCGCTGCGACGTTTCGTGTGAGCTGTGTTGCCCAGACGCTGACACGAGAAGATGCCCCCCTCCACTCCACTCGTTACATGCTTCTGCGTAATACCGCGAGCATAATGCAGATATTTTTTAAATAAAAAAAGTAAATTCACTTACACTGATCGATTCTACAGTTCCATTATTCACAAATTTAACTTCGTGTGAATTTTCTTTGAGCCATGACGTCACAGGATGTGGAGAGGTGTGTTGCATAATTAGCGGTGAGGTATTAATCGTGTTATTCAATGACGTAGTATAGACTTCCCCTATTGAAGCGGCGACATTCAATTCGTTTCCTATTGGCTGCCGTGAACTGTTACTATCTCTTTGAAAATACGACTGGTCTCTGGAGCTTATTCGTTTCTTTGCAAATCCATTTCCAACGCTATTCGTATCCAAAGTGTTGGGAGACCTGACGTAATTTCTGGAATCGCGATTATTGAATGCATTGTGGTCATATCCATTTATAGAGTGCGGCCCGTTCTATAAAAAAAGTAGTTTAAATATCAATTTGACATATTATTCACTGGAAGTCGGCAAAAAAACATTCCAAAAAGTAAACTAATTTGAAGTTGACATATATAAACTAAATTGGCCGCTTGGGGCAGCAATCTAAGACATGACTATCAACTCGGGAGGTTTTGGTTCGATTACCGGGTCGGTAAAATTGGACACAGTGTGATCAAAGGCTCGCCACCGTAGCTGTTGCCCATGCCTGAGCGCGAAAATGGACCCAGGTTCTCAATACACGCTTCGGCGTAATACCGCTAGTATAATGAAAATTTCATTTCTTTGTATCGGTGCATATATAAAATAAATCTTCATTATTACTCGCGGCATTACCTCGAGGCATGTAGCAAGTGGCGGGGCCTTCTCCGCCGCTTAAGGCTTGGGCAACACAGCTTCGAAGAAACGTCGCAGTGGTGGCGAGCCGTTGGCGAAACTGTGTCCGATTTGACCGGCCCGGGAATTGAACCCCAGACCTCCCGAACCGATAGTGATGTCTTCAATAACAGCACTAATGGGCTGTTGGCTATTTTTGTTATATTTAAAAGAGCTACCCAAGGCCCAAGATCAGTTTAACAAGATTATTGCAAACCGAAAACTCTGCTGTTGAATTTGAGAGTGTAAACAGATCAAGATACACAAATGTTGAAACAATGCACCATTTGACTGTATAATATAAAAGGCGTTTTACAGCAGTTTATTTTATGACTTAGGCTATTATTCGGAGTAGGAACAGACAAAAGCAAACAACTATAAAGTCGTTTAAAACGACAACTTTTTGTTTCTTTATGCAGTTCAAATATTAACTAAAGCGCGATGCTAAGCTACCGATAAGCAGTTGCTATTTACATCTATTCCAAATGAACGAATCAAGCACAAACATCCTTATATTATAGAAGATAGCAGAATCAACAAAACTTATTCTTACTGTGCATAAATACATCAATATATCAAAGACCCATCTATATGTCAAAGACCGTAGCTAAAGACCAAATGATATCTACTTCTAAAAATTTTTGGTTAAAAAACAACAAATTCAATGCTTGGCTTAGGAGCATTTTGTGGCACGTAAAAGGGCAGAAAACACTATCACATTGCTTATCAAGACCGACACATGAGTACACGTAAAATGACATTAACACAGTGTTCTAAAACAAAGGGTCTACGCCCTTTCGTCTGCCTCTACACTTTTCAAATATCAAGCTTTAAAAACCTACGGACTCGACTGCGCATTTAATTGGCAACCATACCTGATTTATTGGAATGGAGTTCATATTGTTGCCATGATATAACATCGGTGAAGGGCTGCCTCCAGAAGCTACTACAGCAGAAAGATCTGAGAAAATGAATGAAAATATTATGCCTATGTTTTTGGATACAAAGTATTTGTTAGTAGTTCACAAATAGTCAAGAGCACTTAAAACATATACAGCACAAAGGCGGGAAAGTCGTAGTAGACTGTTGTAAATTGTCTTTTTACGAAAGATGTAACGAAGCAGCCTGCAAAGAATATCGAAACTGCATTTAAATCAGGGGGGAGACCTACGGCCCGCCTAAGTGTTGAAAATTGCCCGCGTCAGAACTTTGTTAAGTGCATGCATAACACACCGACAGAATAGCAAACACTACTATTTCTTAACTACATGCTATATTTGCGGCATCAAAACCGCGCAAAAGTCTCCGATTTTACCGTAAAGAAATAATTTACCATGAATGTTTAATAAATTTGCGACATAAAATTGTGTTTTTTTAATGCAAAATTTAAAATGGAAAAGTAGATGTGGCCCGCTGTACTTTGCCGGTTCCCCACCCCTGAATTATATCTATACAGGAATCGTAAATAAATCCCAAAGCAAACTAAGTGCATCAATGCAAGCTTGATTTTCTGTTCACCAAGCGAACTAGAAACCGGAAAAAGTGTCAATGTTAGCTGTTACTTTTGACTCGTCTAACTACTTATTACGGCATAACTGCTTATTATTTTCTAAGTGCTCATTTGGTGAACTAGGGGTGCTAAAAACGCTACAAAAGAAAAGGAGCGGCAATGATTGGTTGATGTAAAAAGTACAGCCAATTACAACCACACGTGATCGATTTGAACTAATTGAGTCTCGCAAAAGGTTTCCGCACACATCTATTTCGCAAGCACCGTCAAATTAACTTGACCGACTAGCCAGCTCTTTAAACGTCAAGTCCGTAACCACAGTAATTAACAAAATCCGACAGTTTGGGAATTCGGATCTTCACGCAAGTTCAAAACCAACCATATTTAAATTGCAAATAATAAATGCTATCATCAATGTCTTATGCTTACAACGAAAATCTCCATTGAGCGGTATAGAATCTACGCAAAAGATAATCACTTGGCCAGCACAGCCTTTGTTAGCAGGGTAAATAACCTAATAATGCCCTAAATTGCGAGATTTGAGCTAACACAACCAATCATAATGAAGAATGAAGCCACGTGATTACAAGCTTGATGATTTACGCAAAGACGGATGAAATTTCAGAGGAAAACAACTACTCAGTGAAATCGAACCCTGATTTTACAAATTAGAAAGTTCTTACTGTGGATTCGGCAAAATTCGTAGAAAATTGAAAATTAAAGGAGCATACATCAGAATCGCATTTGTCTCAGCAAACAATTGAGTTAACACTCTTTCCATTCAAGCAAATCTACTCCTGATGAATTGAAGGACAAAACAGAGTGTTAATCATGACAACATTACAACCTGGTCTACAGAACACAGCCAACATTGCAGGCTAACACAAAAAACACTGCATAGACCGTTTGCCAGTGACGCAATTAGAGAGGGCATAGTGCCACGGCCCCCTCCCCCTCTTTTGACTTTGCCTTTTAGTACAAAAAAGACGAAATGTACTAAATGACTGAAATATACCAAACCCTTGATGGTTTTTACAGCTCAAGCCCTTCTTTAAAATTTCTCGCTATGCCACTACCGTTTAGACACAGCTACGATTGAGAAGTGGGCTTTAACTGATTCCTAAACACCAAATACAAATATAAAAAGTTGGCTTTTTTATCTAAATTTTAAAATGACCTTGCAAATATCCTTCAGTAGGTAATTTTCTAGTTGCAGTTGTGTCAAAACAAAGTGCTGAAGAAGTTATTAAAATGATATTCACGCTCTTGTAAATGACTTCAAAGCGTTTTTCCGAAACTAGTTATGAAAACACTAAATAAATTTCATTAAGTTTTCTTCGGGCAGAAGTGACGTTAACTGCAACACAATTTACAAGAGTATGAATTTCTAGTATAACCCACCCACATTAGAGCTAGTTGAAATCATAAAAACTAAATTTGCTAATGGCTTTTGATATCATGCCTAACGGCAATATACACATTGTTAGAGAACAGTATTTCAGTAGCTTTTCCATAAAAATGCTTTCAAGACATGCTATGCAATGTTTAGGTATTTACTTAATTGTCCTTCTGCACATATAGATGCTTAAGGCTTGGTTCATCTTTTTTATGGAACAAAATTCTATGTGCTACAAATGTCTTAACGTTTTAGCATACCTTTAGTTGAATTGGGCGACTACAAGGTCTAGACAGCAAAAACGTCTCAACGTCTTAGCATATCTTTAGTTGAATAGAGTCACCATACGAACCGATAGCTAACCACATGCGAAATATTAGGAAGCGCTTGTCAAGAGAACGACCACGCTTTGCTTACCTTACTAACTGTGCAATCCTATAGCCAGCAATAACAGAATATAATATCAAAAAAACTGGCAAATGACTAAGAAATTACAATGAGGAAATGCGGAACTTTAAATTCGCAAAGCTCTACATTTGTAATAAAATTATCTATATACTTTTACAGTTCAGAAAGTTCAGTAATTCAAGCACCTCGACACTGGAACAAAATTAGATTAAAAAATGGAGGATTTGAAGAATGACCAAACGTACAATTACGCAGACAATACTTTTGTTGAATTCTATTACCTTAAGTTTTATTACTTCGCTTTATGTAACAAACGTCAAAGAAAAGAAAAATATTATCATAGTAAATATCATGCCCTTTCAACTTTCAAATATCAACATAAAACTATACGTTTAACAGTCAAAAATAAACTACGTATAACATGAAAAGACGCAGGTACCGGTACTGGTTCAAACTGAACAGACAATCCAAGAGGTAAAAGACAAAGCAAAAACCAATTTCAAAGCTCTAACTTTGAGTAGTCCGAAATGAGGTATTTTTTACAGTCGTTTCTGTATTCGTAATAAAAAGCAGTACTTAGAGTTCAAGTCTGTGTATCAATGATACGGATCTGAGTTTTGCCTTGTATGCAATTGGTACTTGAGAGAACGCATTTAAACATTTTTGTTTTACAAACGCAACAGAGCGTGACGCAAAAATGGTGAATTGCAAATATTTTGAAAACAAAACTATTCTCTTATTAACGAACTTTCGCAGCAGAAATTAACGGCATTTTTAACCCAGTTCTACTCCTACTCAAGTTTCGCTGGTCGAGCCAACCATTATACTTGATAAAAGCACGATTAACTTAAAAGCATCAAAACGTACCGGCAGGCTTTGTTGGTTCATATATAGATCTCGTTTCGCGCGAATTTCTTGTCTTGGACGAATTATTTGGTGAATCGTGTTTCTCAACACTGAAGTACCTTTGCTCAAATTCTAAACAAAAGAATTTTTGGATCCATCAAAGCAAATAAGGTAATGTAAGCACTATGATTTGTAACGGAAATAATTCCTAAAACTGATACAGTGCAACTAAAAAAACATTTTCAATACACGCCAGCTGTATGTCTTTATTCCAAAATAGTACAAAAAAGAACAATAGCTCAGAGTCTATTGATTAAAATAGGAAGAACAAAACTCAAACATTTTTTTAGAATGTAAATTGTTCACCTTGGGAAAACGAGTAACTGCTAACGAAAATTGGGTCTTTTTTCAATCAGCACCGATAGCATAAGCAATTTTAAACTACAAATTTCTATGCCATTGCGTAAGTTTAGCTGACACTAGCATGATTTTTCAACTTTAAAATAGGAAAATTTGTTTTGATACATATCGCTGAGCTGTACTGCTATTTACGGTACACTGTTATCAAAAATCGCTGTCATAAACCACGAGCACAGAAAATTCAAAAACAAAATTACCTAATAACCTAAAAAATTAGAGTCAACACTATGGTGCAATGCAAAACGCACATCATTCATCGTTAAATTGAAACCAGCTGCTTGATTTTGGTTAAAAGCTACTATTTCAATGAAAAAATCAAAAATCCTTGACATATACATTACGAACATGTATACGTCCGACACATTATGCTAAGTAATAGTACCCTAATTGTGTGCACGAAATTTCTAACGGCAAATTACAACGCTTCCACCATCTTCCTTACCATTGGAGCTACTTAATTGAGGAGTAACATGGGCTGAAAGATGTGAATTGCTCTTTCCTTCAGAACTAGCCGCACTTCCCTGCTCCCAATCTCCATGAGACGGATCTTCTTCTTCAAAAACTGCTACTAACTAAAAAAGATAAATTGACACACAGGTTTTATTGACAAAACTGATGCACTATTTTCACTCAAGAACAACTTTTAACTTTCATTTTCTCAATGTAAAAAAAACACCAGAGTTGATACAATGATACATCATCGCAGTGTGCAAAGTGTCAATGGTTTATGAGCGCCGAATGCTTTTCATAGCTTAAAATTACCCACACAAAAAGCTTCGTTAAGTTAGTATCAGCACCAATTCAACTTCATTCCTGAGTTGCATAAGTACGTGCAAACACCACCTACATCATTTAATGAACACATATAATATGGAAAACAGAAAACCTTACGTCCAATTCTTTCCAGGGATTGAAACGTATTCACATTTTCAATTTTTTATAGTAGCCTAAGTATTACCTTGTCTTTGTCTTCAACCACATCAGCAACCATGTCTTCCACATCCAGAATTCCTCCATCAGACACACTTTCAAGTTTGAGAATGCGAACAGCATAATTGGAATCCTGAATATAAGATTAATGAGCAGCAAAAATCAAGCTTTTATGAGCAGAACTATTAGATCAGGGGTTTGTGACATTTTATTTCAAAAATCCTTAATCTTAATTGAATAGCTTTGGAACATTCCATTTTCCACAGCATAAAAAGTATGGAAGAGTACCATATATCTCGTGTATCAACTATCAATATTCAAGCATTAGACGAGAGAACTTTTGGGGAAGTAGATTCATAGTGACTTGACTAAGAAATCTAAAAGTTTTAGGCCTATACAAAAGATTGCGATATATATGATTAGTAGATACAAATTGTGATGATCTATCTAGACAGACTTTCTCTTTCGTCGCAAATCCTTCCTTTTCTGATTGTGATTTCTTGCACTAAACTCAGTACCATGACTTTAAGATTTTTTGATTTTCAAATGTGACACATACTGACAAGTCTCATAGATGTTTTTAATAGTTTCTCCTCTTAGTGGCTGCTTGACACGACGACTCTTACTGGTCACTTCGCAGTCTCCTGTGTGGTTGAGTATTCTATATTATGTTATTATCGCTTTGCTGTTTTCACACATAAATAAAGTGTCTGTCTGTCTGTTCACTATTATTTCCCAATAAGATGTACATTATAAATTCATTATCTGCTGCTGAAGTTTTCAACAGCATGTCAACAAAATTTCAAAACACGGTAGAAGTAGATTGCATGATTAGATGACAGTAATGAAGCTTATCAGAAATTGTGTTAGCAGCAAGAAATGCTGAATGCCGATACAAGTAACTGCAAAAAAACAAAAATTTTAGCAGTAAAATTTGATGCAATATATTTCAAAAAGTACGGTATAGTTTTGTCTGTACTATTTTAATCAGTATATAATAATCATAGATCCAATTACCACCAGGTGCGTAAAGTATGACATGGAAAAAATGGATTTGCACCAACCAAAACCACAAAAAATTCTTACTTTTCCAATAGCTCGACGATAGCGAACACAAGCTTTTTCTTGCAAGTCTTGCACACTTATATTTCCACTGCCACATGGAACAACAATCCGTGTGTTGCCAAAACAAACTGTTACTTTCATACCTTCAAAGAATGACAAAACGAGAACTGAAAAATAATTTTAAAATGTTCGGGTAAGCTGGCAAGAAAACAATAAACTGCAAAACAACAACTCACAGCTTAACCAATATTATTGCAGTTAAAATTAAAAACTTAAGTTACCAGTATCACATTAAATACGATACACCACAAAATGAAATAAAAATTGGCGTTGAACCAATAGGCCTATCCCTATCTCTGTCTCATATTCATATACAGTTACTAGCCAACTGATTACGCTACATGCAATACAGAATACTCTGATACCAGAATCTGAATACTGTACATCTGAAAGTAAGAAATTCAACAGACTCAAGATTATGTCTCCAATAAAAGGTTAAGTAGTCAAGTACAAAGGCATTATTTTCTAGACATACAGAACAAAATTAAGAACACAGCAACTGAACACAAAAAACCTTACCTAAACATAAGAAAAATAATCAAATCTCAATGGAGCAGGCACTGAGGCACGTCTTCAAGAAAATATAAAGTAAACATTGCATAATATAACTGTATAATAGAGCCTAAACACTAAAAGCAAACAATGAAACCAAATTGTTCCACCACACTAGACTATCTTTTTGCTATGCTATCTGTTAGTGCCTACAATAACTGACATAACTGAGCATTGTAAACTACCGGGATATCAGTAATACCACTCCTTTAATAGTAGAATTCAAAAGCTCATACTCTGTACAGTACTAAATTGTCTGTACCAGTAGACTAAACATATAGTTTACTGAGGTGTTTAGACATTTTCGGGTCTTGTTTATCCTCGTTGCTGGCCATAACGTACTGTATGGTTGCCATTCACAATTAAACTGATAAAACCTTTCTACAGTTCTACGTTCTTCCGGTAGGTGCGTAAATACTAGATTAATTACTCCTACCTGGTAATGATCAACAGTAATAATAATAATAATAATGCATTTCCCGAATCCAGTGCACACATGGCATTACGGGACGACAACCATAAAACCAAACAAATGGCAAATAACATCAAATGAAACAACTAAGCATAAGACAGAGTGCATCCAGCAAAATTAACGAAAAAGATAAATGACAAAAATCAGAAAAAAAAAACAAAGATGGATCTACTGACAATTCGATTACTTTAACCAAAGTGTATCTATCTATAAGTAGAACACAGAGTGCATCCAGCATAAAATAATAAAGAAGATGAAGAAATGCCAAAAAAAAAAATTGAAAAAAGTCAAAAGATGGATCTTCTGACAATTCCATAGCTCTAACCACAGTAAATAAAATAACAAACAAGAAATCAACACGCTCATAAATCAATAAATAAAATAGCTTGATGCCTAACTGCATGCACACCATTAGCTAAACTTATGAACTAGGAGGGGTAGGCTGTAAATATGCACATATGCAAATCTAGCGGAAATTGCACTGGTAAAAAAAAATTAATCAGTAAAAATAAGGAATATCATTAACTGACTGTCAAGATATTTACCTGTACCTGAGCTGAACAACCGTGAAACGTCGTAACCTTAACTTGGGTAACAAGCACTTTCCTGTTATCTCTGCTCACGCGCATTACTTTCGTTGTCTCGCTACACACCGTGAGCTCTGCGAATGTAGTGTCTGCTGACATCGGCATGCTCTGTGCTTGTTGACTCACTTCGAGCTGTAAAAAGTAGAGCTCTTTGGCGTTACTAACGGATTCTTTTAATATATTGTTTTCCGCGCGAGGCTTTTGCCGCTTTTCAATCAAAGATTTCGGGTTTTTTGAAAGCTACGAGCGGTACGAAGCATACTACGTCGCGATGACTTCAAAGGCTGCGAAACAATCATAAGCTATGACTTTAAGCTACGTCACTTTGCGCGACATTGCAGAAAACAATCGTAGGGTCACGCAGCCATGCCTAGTCTTTTTGACGGGCATGCATCAACGATTACCCGTTTTGCTGCGTGTGCCCTTTTCCGCGCTTGGCCAATACTTATTATAAACGTGTGTTTCTTACGTTATGTAGTGCGGAAATAAAAAACGAATTGATTGATTGATTGAGGTGCTTTGCAAAACAACCCATAAAAAGCAACATTGTTGAGTTTCGAATTGTGTAGAAGATATTTCTGTCAACTGCTTACGTCAAAGATGGACGAAATTTCGTACGACAACGAATCGGATTAAAATCGCATTTAGTGCAAACAGACCTTTGGTCAAGTTTTCGTCGATCATTTCATTTTATGGATAGGCTAGCAAAATAATGTATCGGCACTCTACGACCGTGGCGTAGGAAGCACGACTGGGGTTTTATCTCCGTCTATGCCATGCCCATATCAATATTAATGATTTTACTCTTATTTGCAGCTTCAGGTGCATTTAGAAAGTTTTGTAGTGTGGCGAAGTTTTTGACATAAAAATTTTAAACGCAGTTTCTTTCGGCGAAGGGCAGAACTAGCCTAGAGTTTTTTGAGCAAAATAAGAAACCGCTCGATATATTAAGCGGTTAGTTACTCTAGCTCCTGTTGATTTTCTTATCTTTTTGCTAATATTGCCACAAGCGCACCAAATGCAAAGTGCCTGTTCTTTATTCTCTCCCCAAAATTTTTCTGCGTCAAGGTCTTTTTGGCATTAGGACCAATTAGATTAGGACTACCGTCAAAGCTTTCGATATCCTAGTAATCCTACCCGTTTTATACATAAAGATTAGGCCTACGTTCGTTCTTTTGGTTGCCTCCGCTATTGTTCCATCAATAATTAATTTTCATGTTTATTTTACAATTTAACACAAATTCGATCGTAACAAATTACTAGACAATCATGTAGCTACTAGTTTCAAAGATATTGGTAATTAAATGACAAGTTTACGCGTGCCGGCAAGGATGCCTGGACAAATTTTTGTAGAAGGCGACTACGTGTCAGTAAATCTGCTTCGATTTCTATCAACCTAAGATGAAAATAGGCCTAATTGCCATGTTTGCAAAACACCATCGACAGATTACGTTTGCGCAACTTAAAAAATAAACATAAGCGCTACTCTATTTTTGTTGGAAATACAGGGCCGCAACCAAGGGGGGCCAGGACCCCCATGGCAAAATTTTTGCCTCCCCCTAACATTTTCTACTGATCTTGCATTTGAGAATAGTGCTTCAGAACAAAAAAAAGCCTTCGAAGCTTTATTTTGGATGTCAAATTATAGTTCTATAGGCTACCGGCCATATGATCTCAAATTATTGCACAAACCAACACCCGCCGTGCATATTTTATTTATTTATTTATTGAATTACAGCGCATTGGTGCTAGGTTAACACCCATGCACACTGACATGTGAGGATGAAACGCTTCTCATGACCTTCCGCCTTGTAAACCTGAAAGCTGGTAAATATTGGCGATAGCGGAAACCAAACAACGCGCCAGTTTAAATTGATGCCAATTACAATCATCCTCCAGCATTTAAGAAGCAGCTTTGAAAAAGCACATTGGGCTTATATTATAAATTCCTTAATCCTCCTAATATGATAACTAACTGCATAGACTAATCGCTAATTCTTGCAACGAATTTCGAAAAGCTGCCCCGCTTTTATACGAAGCTAGCAACCCTTCATGATTTACAGTTCCCGGCAACACTTGCTTGTAACCAACTCAAGTTAGCACCAAGAGCAAGTTAGCACCAACTGTAAGCAACGAATAGGCCTAAGCTTGTTTGAAATTGATTCATAAGCTTTTCCCGCTCTATTATAAACATCCTTTCTTCAATGGAAAATATAGAAAAATCAGCCATTCCTGTCTTTATACACCAAACATTGATTCAATCATCAGCCAACGCAATAAATTAGGCGCCCTCATCATCCTCATCGCTGGTCAGCAACCTTCTGCCTCAAGGCTGTAGATCTACTAAAGAGGAGATGTGAGGGACCAAGCCCACCTGAAATATTGCACCATTGCCGATACGGGCTTAATAAACTATGTGCCTCAACATACGCTCAGTGACGCATTCAGGTAGGATGGGCACTGTTGGAAGCGCTACTTCTGATCACTATGAAGCTTATTTTTTCTAAAAATACTTTTTCACTGGTTAAAAAATATCTTGCCCTACCATGCAGCGCCAGCACCCCAGTGATCAGTCCGCGATGGGAAGAGGGGTAAAAAGCAGGCGCGGAAATTTCTTGTTGATCTAGTCGGTTGATTTTAATGATTTGAACCGCAGGTTGATGCTAGGATAAGCGCTCAACCGGCGGCAGCTACATCACGTTCGCACTCTGAGAGTTGCACACCACTAATTGGAAAAAGCAGACGACCTAGCATCATCGGTTTGTAAAACAAGATTGCAAGAAAAGATTTATCCGCTACTCTTTTCAAAATTTTTTATGCATTTCTCACTGATTTTGAGCCGTTGGCTTGAAATTTGCGCAGTTGTAAATGCAGTTTAAGTGGCTTAATCGTGAACTGCACCGCAGCACACGAAATGCCTGTACTTATTTTCCAACAACACAAAAAGCACAGCCAGGGCAGGCGCCAAGGAGGGCCAGGGGGGCCTGGCCCCCCAATTAACAAGCTTTCTCTTTTGAAGACAGCGGTTTTTGTGCTTAGTTTCAAACTTTGCCCCCCCCCCCTGATAAACCCTTGGCCCCCCTAACACGACTGCTCTGGCGCCGGCGCTGAGCTCAGTTATGATGGCCTTGGTCTTTCACACAACTCGATCGCTACTGGTACACCAAAACTGGCGAGGGTTAATTAATAGCAACTACCCTGTAGTCCATTCAATTTACAATGTGGGCGAATTATACTAAGCGTGTTGCTAGGACTAACAAGTTTCAGACAAGCATCACGATAACATCTGGAAAGCAATTATGCCAGAAAGCAATAATTTGCGAACACAATTTTGAACCTTCAGTAATAATAATATGCCTAATACAGGCTTAAGCTCTCATAAATCGAAAATTTACGAACGAAAATGCGTCTTGTAGGCTCTACACTGTATATTTATCTATTGAAGAAGTCAGAATCAGGGGCAAAAAATCTAAACAAAAATGCTACAAGAGTTGTTTAAAAAGCACCAAAATTGCAATTACCGCACGTAATTTTTTAAAAAATTTTCGGGAGAGCATGCCCTCGGACCGCCTTGAAACCGCTTTTGTTTCTCATTTTTCTTTAAAATAACAGGGGCTACTGTTTACTGCAGTCCGAAAGTGACTAAAAATAACAAGGAGCAGCAAACACTTTAATAATGCTTGCTGAATATTGCTCCCCCAAGATATTTTTCGCCCCTCCAAAGCATTCTGTCTAGTTGCGGCTCTGTAGAACAGCTCGTCAGTGTTTCTCAACTTTTTTTGACTTCACGGCCCATTTTTATTGAGGAATATTTTCTGCATTCTCGCAGGAGCGCAGGCCTCTTAGGTCTGGCCCGAAATTTTATTAGGGGATAGCGAAATTTTAAGAAGATATTTGTAAACGCAGTTTTACTCGGATGTGAGCTAAAATAATAAAGTTTATTTGATGCAAAATGGGAAAATACGGTTCTAGAGGGGGTTAGTTTGCGTACCTCTGCCTACCTCGACATGTATTTTATGATACACTTTTAAGGCCATTATTACTCAGATTCACATAAAAAACACGTTACCGGTAGGCTATTTGGTGTGAAATGGCCAAGGCACTTTACGCCACTTCTAAAAACATCTGTGTACGCTCCGGCCAACTGCTAATGTTTGCTCAAGGTAAGAAAGATGGCGTGCTGGCAAGATGGTATGGTTAATTTTTAGGCCTTTCTCAATGTGAGAAATGGTCACAATAAGCTCCTCTTCATCATTCAAACGCTCTGTGAGTTAATTGCCGAGCATAAAAGCGTGGAGGACTTTGACGTTTGGTCTCTGAAAAACTTAGCCTGAGGGCAAACAAAAATTTAGTTGCTCGTCTAGTTCATCTCTGCGGTTATCTTTTGCAGCGTTACTTATTTTTACACTTGTACAGATGAAGAAAACGATTTGAACAAGGTTTTTACAGCTTTTTTAAACATCTCTAGCTTAAGATAACTTTCCGAAAAATTATAAAAAAGTTTTTACCGTCTAAGATTGAGAAAAAATTATCTTTTACAGAGAGCTGTCAGATTATGAATAAACCTATTTGAATCTGTTAAATGTTTAAATATCACATAAAACTATATGTCTGAAAATGATACGAAGAAAACTCTGTGCTGTCTAAGGTAAGTATTCTACAAGAGTCACTAGTTAAATTTTATTTTCTTGGGTAACGACAAGAAGCACAATAATGATACTTTGTACCGAATAGCCCCTTTTTACAGTTAAGGTTTGTGGTGTTAGCAGCCTAACCCTTTTTTGACCCTTTTAAAAGTAAAAATAGCTTTACAACAATAGCAGATGAGCGAAGCTATGTCCACTTCACAGAATTCCCAGAATATTCAGAATTCCCAGAATTCACAGAGCTATTCCCAGAAGTTTTTGGATTAACAATGGTTATTCAGACAAGCTGGGAGGGCATGACATTTTGCTCTTCATCTTTTTTCTTCGCACCATTTTTGATGCTGAGCGATAGCCTGAGAAGTTAAAAATATCGCTTTGAAGTCTTCATTATGATTCCACCGAGCATCGAACCCAGTCTCCAGCTGCAAAGCAAACGCTCGTGCGACTGCGGCTACACTTTAGCTACTGCTACACAGGACAGCAGAATTTGAGGGGCCTCGAGGCTGATTTTTTGGCGATGCTATTTTTTGCAGACCGGATTTTGACGCTAACAGCAGATTTTTTTAAGAGGATGCGATTCAGCAAAACCTTTTTAAGTGCTGCATGCTCCTAACCTGGGGCTCCGGGCCTAATTCCCCGTTTATTCCGGTCCTGCTGCTATGCATGCTTAGGCATGGGTTGACTTATGCACAAACAAATGATTCCACAACTGCAATTGCAAATTTTTGTCAGACCTTCTTGCCTTGATTTGAACCAGCAGTCAAACTTCATGATGAATTGTCGGTTGTTCATACGGCAAGCGCGGCAGCGACTTCCAATATGGCCGTTCAAGACTCTTCAGATGTTAATTCAGACTCTTCTTCGTGGAAATTCAAAATATTATTTGATGATGTTCTTCTGTATTTTTATGATTCTCTTTACTTCAAACAGACAAAGGTATAATCAGGGTGTCTAATATTTGCATTAAATAAGTGGCGGGTGTTTCAAAAAGACATTGACCAGTGGTTGCTAAACTTTCCGATCTCACGGACTTCCATCTTCAAAGACATTGGTCGGAGACTCCAGCGGGAAACCGGCGCAAAAAAGATGTACTTTGTAGTGTGTAGGCTATTGCATAGAATACAAAAACAGTTTGGCTTTTTTCTAGGCCACCCCAGATTTCCGCTAAGTACTCTATTAAGAACTGTCAATAGACCCACTAATTTAACAGTAGGCCTGTTGCTGCATATAAAAAGGCCTGTTAAAATTATGTTCCAAGTAAAAGCACTGGGTTTTACATCCAAGCGCGTATCTTGCTTGTCAACTAATGGGGAAACGCAAGTGTTAGCTACTAAAATTTTTTTTTTTCTTTTTCTTTTTAGGAATGGATTGTTGACCGGACAAAGCGATGCGAGGGATTCTTTAATTTTAGCTGGGGTTCGAAAAAATAAAGCTTCCAAAGAAGAACAGCCCCTAGCAGAAGAAAAAAAGTTGAAAGAAAACTCCTGCTCAAAACTTTCCTCTCTATTAGGTTCGTATCATGACTTGAGTTCGATTTTCAAAACAAATTGCACGGGAATTAAATTGAGAATTTTTCAAAATGGTTGGCTGTTGTGTCGGATATAGGCTAATGATAAACTTCCCCGTGGGACGGACTTACATTATCGAAGACTAGGTCTACTTTGAAAAATGTTGTGGGATTTTTTAAGAAAGTGTTCCTTGTCGTTTGATCGACTGACAGAACATCCACTACGAATCAAATGTAAACTACTCTGAGGCTGAAGGCTATCCTTATACCACCTCAGGTTGTTGCCCAAACCGACTAGAAAGCTAACGGTGGTGCTGTTTAGCCAGCTTCTGGAGTTCTGGTTGTTTAAAGCAGTGTCGTGTAAAAAATATGTAAACTCTATTCGATTTACTTCAAGTACCGCTCCATTACACTGACATATTGTGTCATGATGACTTAAGTGCGCTTTTTACCCGATTTCAGCAGACAGGCACAAGCATAGTTGCAGCAATGGAAAGCCATGCAGAGCTCTGATTACTTATCAATCTTGCAACTGACTGATTTCATTTAATTTTTCAGTCGGAAATCTCACTATTAATCCCAATATAACTCCGGAATTTATCGAAGTTTCTAAACAAGCTGGAAAAGCTTTGCTCAAAGGAGGCTGTTACCGTCCTTTAAACTGTGAACCAGAGTAAGTTCGGCCTGCCAAAGCTATTTTTGTGCAACAAGTTTTCAAGTAGCTCAGTTGTTAAAGACATTACTATTGGTGAGGGAGGTCTGGGGTTCGATTACCGGGCCGGTCAAATCAGATACAGAGTCGCCAACGGCTCGCCACCGCTGTGATGTTTCTCCAGAGCGGTGCTGTTCACCAGGCGCTGTGCCGTGGAGACTGGAGAGACCTCCACTCGTTACACGCTCCTCCACAATTCCGTGATTATAATAAGGATTTCATTTTTTAATTTGAAGTTTCACGTAATACGGTTGTACAATGTTAAAACATTTGCTGAAGAATTTGTTTTGTCAGGTTATTTTATCGACATAATGTTGATCACTAAAACTAAACTTACTAGTTGTCTCGGCTCCCGTCCCACTTGGGTAAAAGTCCCGTGATTTCAGTCCCGAGAGTGTTTTTTGGTGAACACCGGCTTTTGCATCCGCATATGGGGCTTGCGCGGGGTAATGACTTTAATTTTGGTGTTTTTAGAAAATGTACCGGTCTCAATTCTAGAATTTATGGTAAATCTAACAAAAACTGAAAAACACTATTTGTTTCAGGCAAGAAGTCGCTATAATTATACCATTTAAAGACAGAGAAGCCCATCTGAGAGCATTGCTATACTATTTGCATCCAATGCTTAATCGACAGAGAGCTCATTATTGCGTTTACGTGGCTGAACAGGTACTTTCCCAACATAGTTACCACCAATTCTTGACCTTCGTTAAGTCCAGTCCCGGGGGGCTTGTGCAATTTATCCATCTTCACCTGTGGACTACAAGTTGCCCACCGAGACTTTTAAAGTGTCCTGTTAAACTTGCGACATTAGTGTGGATGAATTTATGGTCATGTAATTACACAATTCCCAAGATGAATCTGCAAACTTTTGGCTTGCATCAGCACAAAGCAGGGCCTGCGCTAAGGGGGGACCAAGGGGGCCTGGCCCCCATAATCGACATGCTTGGCCCCCAATTAACAAGCTTACTCTTTTGAAGACAGCGACTTTTGTGCTTAATTTCAAACTTTGGCCCCCTCAAAGTCAACGGCTCTGGCACATAGACCGAATGCGAGGTAATAAAAATAATGAAGTCAATTTTGAAAACATCTTGCATGATACGTTAAAGCCTGTCATGAGTTCACAGTGCCTATAGTATCTCTTCGACTTAGCATATATAGGCAACACATTCACGGGCGCAGAAAACGCTGAAATGATGGTGATTTGTAAGTCACTGCAACGGGCTTACTTGAACCAGAATCAAACTCAAGTCTCCCGACCGCTCTGGCGCTCACCGCTTAAACGACTCAACCAAGCAGCTTGTCCTAGCATAACGCTTGCAATCCAAACTTAAAAATATTACTGTAACAGTTAATTGCTATGAGTGCGTATAATTGGACTTAGCATTAAATATAGCAGTTATGAGAAAAGAAAAATTTTCAAAATTGGTCAAAACTTATCAATTATTGTCACTTATTATTGTTTAGTTTGACGATGGACAGTTTAATAAAGCCATGGTTATGAATGCTGCGTTTGAGGAGGTGATGAAGTTGCGTCGATATGACTGCATAATCTTCCATGACGTTGATATGATTCCTGAAAATGATAAAAATTTATACTTATGCGGTTCTCAACCTCGTCATTTATCGCCAGGTAAGATGAAAATTTCAGCAAGAAATATCGTTTGCAGTATAATATTTGATATTTTTATGAAAAGCAAAGAAAAATATTGCGACCTTTACAACAAAAAAGTACAAAATTAGGTATTGCAACAAACTGCCATGTTCGTGCCTGTGGTTTTTGACTTAATGTGATCCCCGTCTCCTTTTTAGCGTAGCACTTAACGCTCGTATACCACCTATCTTTGAAAAAAATAATTTTTATCGAGTTTGTTTGAATCAAAATTTCAAAACCAGCCGTTCAGCTCACATGTAGGGACACTGCTATTGGTGCGTGAGGTTTGGGGTTCGATTCCCGTGCCGGCCAAATCGGACACTGGTTGCCAACAGTTCGCCACCGCTACGATGTTTCTTCGGAGCTGTGCTGCCCCGGCGCTATGCCGCACCCACCAAGCAGCGAGTATAATGAAGGTATACATTGTTTGAATCATGATTTAAAACAATGATAGGAGCGTACATTGTGTGACTTGTGTCTCTTCTCCAAACGAAGACTTCGTGGTTCTTTTACGACGAAGCAACTGATCCCTTATTTTGCTCTAAAAAGTTTAAAAAGTTATGTAAAAACGCAATAGTTGACCAATCGTTTATGCTTTTCATGTCGCCCATCAGCGCACTTCTTGTTTTTTTTAAGTCCCTCTTTATATGTTATACTTATGAATAAAAAGTTTATAGTCTAGAGGTGGAATGAAATATGGTTTTGCAGCAATTGACAAGTTCGAATACAAACCTCACTACGGAACTGAGTTCGGCGGAGTCACAGCTATAACTCCGGAACAATATCAAAGAGCAAACGGACATTCCAATGAATATTGGGGCTGGGGTGGAGAGGACAATGATATGGAATTCAGGATAGCATACAGGTGTTGTATATTTCTGTTGAAATCGCATGCTGGTTGTTATGTTTGCTAGCTACTATCACAAAAAGCGACTGAGGCGCAAGATCAAGCACGTTTTTTAGAGTTGCCAGCCACCTGTCGACTGTTCCAAGATAGATACGGTAATCTCATTAAGTGTTTTTTCCAACGACAAAACAGGAAGCCTTGCTAGCTAGTTCTGCGCACTGCCCTTTTTAATGCTGAGCGGCAATTAAGTAGAAAAGATGTGAATATTAGTTATTGCTGATTGGTTCCAAATAGGAATCAAACCAGAGTCTACCGCTCTAAAGGACGACGCTTTATTCCTGGGCCATCTGGCCTGCAAATAATTAGTTAGTTAGTTAGTTGCATATTTATCCTCCTATCACGAGAAAGCGATCAAGCGCTATACGAGCTCGCTTAGGAGTTGCCAGCCATCTGTCTACCACACCAAGATGGGGGAATCCCGCCAAGTGCCTTTCCCAACGGCACAACAAGTAAACTTGCCTGGTTGTTCTCCACACTGTCCCTTTAATGCTGAGCGTCAAGCAGGGAAGCTGTGAATACCAATTTTAAAGTCATTGGTTTGACTCGACTTGGAATCAAACCCGAGTCTACAGCTCAAGAGACAGACGCTCTATACCACTCGGCCATCTGAGCTGTAAACCACAGAGAAATTTTGTAAATCATCTTACTCATGTTTTGCGTGGGAAAAGATGAGTTCAGCAAGCATTTTGAACATCCAGCCAGTTGTTCGTAGTTAAAGTAATAGCTCTAAATCAAATCATGTACTGATAACTGTTACCGCGCCGATCTTTTAAAATTGATTTTGTTTTAGTTGTGGCATCGAACCCGGCTCTAGCGATTCATATATTCAGCATAAGGCTATACTAGAGCAGCTATGTAATCATAAGCGTATTTGAATGTTACTGAAACTTCAAATTATATTGAACCGAAAATTCAACAGTAATTAAGGGAGACTCCGAGGTGAGCTTGCGCTATTCGAGTCAGGCAGCCGCCCGTTGCATACATCAAATGCGATCGGCTCCAGCCGCGAATCGAACCCGTCTAGTAGGATATGTCACCTGCGAGCGGTACCTCTAGGCCATTTCGCTGAAACGGTTAAGTATTCCCACTGAACTTACGAGTACACCATAAGCTGTAATCTTTCGTTTTTCCTAAGCATTATTTCAAGCAGGGAGTCGAGCCGTTTGATTTTTCCGGTTCAGGTTTGGTTTGGGTTCAACAGCGGCTTCAAATTTTGGTTCAGTTCCGGTTAAGATTCAGATAAATTGAAACGGTTCGGTTTGGGTTCGCTCCAGCAAAAAAATATTTCAAAACCGGTTTAGAAAGTTCCGGTTCAGGTTTACGGTAAAAAATGGTATACAGTAGTTCTAGTAACACAATATAAAAAACAAAACGTACAACGCAATTTTTCTTTGCATTGACAGGCCAATATAATGCATAATTTTAACTTGCAGTAAGGCCAGTAGCGATGTGACGAGTTGAATCCGAGTACTCGGTCGAGTATTAAGGCATTACTCGGCCGAGTCCGAGTATTAATTGATACTCGACCGAGCGTTACAGCATTATCATTTTGACCTTTTTTTGCTCTGCACCCGATTTTGAGTCGAAATTAGGACTTTTACTAACGTGATGACCTTTTTTTTGCTCTTTACCTGATTTTGAGTTCATATCTTGACGTCGCAGAATAGATACTAGGCCGAATAATGTCGTGAATACTCATAACTCGACGAGTCCGAGTAATTTTCCTCGAGGCACATCCCTAAAAGCCAATTATAGGTAAAAGACTTTTTCACCATGCATAGATTACTTACATAAATGACTATTATTTTGAATTCAAACCAGCTTCAAAGTGACGCTTGTGACGTCACGGAGCGAACCGCTTTTTTTCAATCGGTTCGGGTTTGGTTAAGTTTCTCTAGTATTCAAATTATTCGATTCAGTTCCGGTTCGCTCTTTGCGATTTTGAAAAATACGGTTCGGTTTCGGTTAAGGTTCGACAAAAATAGCTTAAATCCGGTTTATAAAACTCCGGTTTGGGTTCGGTTCGACTCCCTGATTTCAAGTCTCAGCCGTGTCTATTTTTTGAAAGACACGTGCTGTGATTGTGTGTAAGTTTTTTTGTTTTGTTTACTCGGTTGAAAAAACAGCAAATAAGCTGGCTGGCTATATTTTTTCTAGAAGTTTCTGTCAAGTAAGGCGTTGAGTGTTTTCATGTCGGGGGCGTCTTCATTACTTTTTTACCGCGTCCGTAGCTAGGTTTTTCTTTTAGAAACAATTAATTTTTAATTTACATAAGATTTCAGGATTTATTGAGAAAGATAGCATAGGGGCGGTAAAGGACGGTAAGTCTCTCTCAAGGCAACTTTAATCCTGTTTTATGTCCCACAATCGCACAGAGGGGGGAGCACGGTGCCATTGCCCCCCTTTGGCCCTGTAATAAGGTGCTAAAACTTAACTTTCAGTCTATAATTTCTCAAACTAATAATGGTTGCAGCCTCCTTTCGCTTATTTTAGCCAAGCTGCTGCTTTTCGACATAAGCGGCGAAAATATTTTTGCATTGTCCATAGTGACTGCACTCACTGCATGCCCTTTTTCCATGAAAAAGCTTGCTAAAATGAGCGTTTTTTACGTAAAAACCGTAAAAATTCCTGAAGGGAAGCGAGTGAATATGGTTTATTAGGTCAAAGTGTGCTTGAGTGGTATTTTGAGTAAAAAGAAATAGTTTGTGTTATCGTAGACATATTACTATTTAATAAAAATGTCATGCGTATTTACATAGGCCTACTGTCAGAAGCCGAATTTGAGGTTTAGGCCTACACTTATTCTAAATAGCGGTGCATGTTCTTCTCATTATTTTAGTTTTATTCCACCAAAATTAGGTAAAATTTCTGATTTTTTTGAAGTAATTTTAATTGGATTGCCGCGATTTATAACGTTATCCTAAAGAGTTTATATTCGGCAGGAGATGATGTCAGACTACACCCCAATTTAATTTCACTATTACGTTTCTGATAAAAAATGTTGAAACTTGCCAACTAAGCGTCAGATTTGGGCTCTGTTTTGGCAAAAACTGAAAATTTTAATTGGCTTACGGGGATTTTAAACTTTATCCAATAAAGCTTATTTTTTGCGTGAGATGTTTTTAGATCAAATAGCAACTTTTTATTGCTATTACAAAGCAAAAAATTTTTTTCCTGTTTTCGTTCCGGCCTACTGTCCATAGCTATCCGGTTTAGAGCTCAGCATCATTGCTATGTAGAAATGAAATCAGGACCGGCGCCAAGGGGTTCGGCGGAGTCAGGGGCCTTCCTGGCCTCCCAATCGACATGCTTGGCCCCCCCAATCAACAAGCTTACTCTTTTAAAGACGGCGGTTTTTGTGCTTAATTTCAAACTTTGGCCCCCACTGATAAACGCTTGTTCCCCTAAGTCGACTGCTCTGCCGATGGCTCTGAATGAAATTAAAAAAGAGAGATTGAAATTGAACGGGTAAATATAGCTAAATCGATTTAAAAATCAAATTAGTTCGTTACAGGGCAGCAATAAGGCCTTGTTTCAAAGACGCTAAAACGACTGAAGAGCTATTTTTTGCTGTTTACTGCGATTTGGATTAATTTAAGCCTGCCTCTGTGTAGCATCAATTTTCTAAACATTGTTCATGAAAAAGTACTTGTGTGTAATTTCAGTGGAATGAAAATCGAACCATCACCACTAAAAATTGGACGATATAAGATGATTGTCCATTATCACCCCTGGCAGTTTCGACCTGGAGAATATCCGTAAGTTTGTACAAAAACTTTTTTGTTTTATTTACTAACATTTTTTTCTATCACAGTAGTTCATAACCTTTCCAGCCTCTGCTGGCGCTCCTACTGTGAAAGGTATATTGCCCCTTGGACTCCCATTGTCAGCGCATCTTGCAAACGAGGGAGTATCAGTTTGGCATTCATTCTGGGTATACCACCAAATGCTTTCACTGGGGAACCCTAGGGAGCCCTACAGTCGTGGACAAAAGTTTAAGACCACATGGATAAAAGTTGAATTTTGTAGAAAAATAATAAAACTCGCGCAAATGTTATGTCGCATTAGACTTTTATGTTCCATGAGCATTAAGTGATACGTGTGAAGCGTAAATAATAAATTTTTTTTTGCGCATTTCTGGTTTTCGACGCAAAAAATATTCAGTTTTACTCAAATTTTAGTGCTGGAAATTGGGCGAAAAGAGGGGATTATCAGGTGCAGAAAGGGCAAAAAGTGTTGCTTTGAATGAAGAGGAGTACTCAGCAGACAGACAAATTTTATAAAAACTAAAATTTAGCAAAACAGTGATCTATCAAGCAATAGTGAAATTTTGAAATTTTGGGAGTTTTCAGGACTTGAACAGGTCTGGAAGACCCAAGGTTATCTCACAAAGGGAGGATCACCTGATAAAATGGATGGTAGTTCGTTTACCTACCAGTTTAAGCAAAAAAATTGGGTTGGTGGTGTTGCACAATGGCACTGGTACAGTTGCTACAAGGTCAACCCAATTTTTTTGCTTAAACTGGTTGGTGAACGAACTACCATCCGTTTTATCAGGTGATCATCCGTTTGGAAGGTAACCTTCAGTCTTCCAGACCTGCTCAAGTTCTGAAAACTCCCAAAATTTCACAATTGTCTGATAGATCACTGTTTTGCTAAATTTTAGCTTTATTGAAATTTGTCTGTCTGAGTACTCCTCTTCATTCAAAGCAACACTTTTTGCCCTTTTTGCACCTGATAATCCCCTCTTTTCGCCCAATTTCCAGCACTAAAATTTGAGTAAAACTGAATATTTTTTGCTTCGAAAACCAAAAATGCGCAAAAAACAATTTATTATTTACGCTTCACAAGCATCACTTAATGCTCATGGAACATAAAAGTCTAATGCGACGTAACATTTGCGCGAGTTTTATTATTTTTCTACAAAATTCAACTTTTATCCATGTGGTCTTAAACTTTTGTACACGACTGTAATTATTGTGATCCCTTTAATGCAAATATTCTTGAGTACCAGAGACACTGCGACAAGTTCGTGTGAAAGTTGCCGTTTATCGTTAAGTGTTTTCCCGACGGCACAACTGAGCTTGCTGGCTTGCTTTTTGCGCTGTATTTATAGTGCTAAACTATTTCAAAACTGTAGGAAACCTGTGAGTAATTTTTTATCTAAAAGTACAACAGTTTGAGTTTTACCCCACTGGGAATCAAAACCAAAATCTACCGTTCCAAAGCAGCGGCTTATTCTCGATTAAACTGGCCACGATGATGTTTTTGAAACTATACCAGCTAAATAGAGTTACCGGTCACGCATAGGTTTTAATATTGACGTGGGTAGCGCTACCTCTTGTCCAGTGCCGATAAAAGTGTCGTTAGCCGTTATAAACTACCCTAGTTGCCTACCACCATTTTGCTTAGGAATCAGCCTTATTTCAACAAAGAAGTCAAAATTCTTTTCAGTATGATAGTATTTTTGCAGACACAATTTGAATAAAACTAGAGAATATCGCGCCAAAAACGACGGCCTTTCAGATTTGCGATATCGATTAGTCGAGACCACCAAGTTTCGAACATACACCAAACTGATGATCGATATCAGGAGAATTGATGTCAAAAGAATTACAATGTTTGTTGATGGAGAAAAAGCAATGGATGTGGACGTTAAAACTGGAGGTTGGGCATTGTTTTTGGATCCTTGCGATTAAGATTATTTCATATATCGGTATCAATATATCGAAAATCTTTATTATACTCGCGGTATTACCGCGAAACGGGTTAGTCTAGTGTCGCGCTCATCTCCGCGGCCTGCGCAAGACAGTTTCCAAGAAACGTCACTGCGGTGCCATTGGCTGCACTGTGTCCGATTTGCACTAATAGCGATGTGCTTATAGCCACCACGCATACCTGCATTTTAGAGTTAGCTCAGTTAAGCGCACAGGCTATCGGTACAGGAGGTCTTGGATTCGATTCCCGGGCCGGTCAAATCAGCATAGTGTCGCCAACGGCTCGCCACCGCTGCGACGTTTCTTCGCAGCTGTATAGTCCAGGCGCTAAGTCCCGGAGATGGACCCCGCCACTCGTTACACGCTTCGGCGTATTAACGCGAGTATAATGAAGATTTGATTTGAGGGTTCTAATTTTGTAAAGTTTTTGTCGTTTTTTTTTCAAAAATAGACTGAAAAAAACATCTGCAACGAAAAAAAATATTAAAAACATGCCGATTATTTCCTGCAGAAAAATGTCGATACGTTGCCTTCGAAGGAAAGTACCTGGATTTTAAAATGGAACTAACCAAGTATGAAGCAGCTCAGAAATATCGACCTACTTTGGAGCCCCTCAACGTCCCGAAGCACGTCACTGTACAACTGCCAAAACCGAAAGAAGAAGTTCGTTTTAGTCTTGTTAAAACCTTCCAAGACGCTGAAGAACTTTGCGAAAAGTTACATCCGGAATGCCAGGGCATACAAGCTGAAATTAACAACAAATTTAGTCTGAAAAAAGGTGGAGTTCCGAGAAACCTGGTGGTTACGATTTCTGGTAAACCCCAAATCATGCAAGGTGGTAAAGTATCGAAGGATAACAAAGAACCAAAAACATATAAGTTTCCTGCTAAAACTGCCTATCTTAAATACTGTCCTGGAGGAGGGTCCTTACAAAAATGTGAAAAACAAATTATTGTTGATGTAAAGAAAAACAAATCAATAGCTCAACACAAATATAGTTTTGAAATTGAGTTTACAGTAAGTTTACATTGTTTTATTTAAAGCTACGTTAGTTAAAAAAAAATTCAGCCCTATAGTTTTAAAGAAAGTAGCTCACTAAGATGGTGATTGCTACCGCAAATTTTTACCAAACTTTTGCGTGCTTTGAAGTTTAGTTGGGTTTGTTAAACTTGATTTTATCTGTATAATGATGTCGTGCATGGAGCGTCAGCCTGCGTGCTAAAATCTGCCAGTCAGAGGGGCCGTTCTGACTTTTTTAGGTCAATCCAAATTTTGACTATTTAATAATTGCCAGAATCTTACCAGAGAGTTTTATTTTTGTTCATTTTTAAGAGTGTTTGTGTGTCTATATGCGCGATTTACAATCAAACCTTCTCTATAGCGTATTCGCGGTATTAAGTCGGAGTGTGTAAAGAGTAGAGTAGGCCATCTCCGCGGCTTAACGCCTGAGCAACACAGCTTATACGAAGAAACGTTGCAGCGCTGGGCGAGCCGTTGGCAACGGTGTGTCAAATTTGACCGCCCGGGAATCAAACCCCAAACTTCCCTCATCGACGGCGATGTAATTAACCACTATACGCCATACCGGCCGTGTTGCGTGCTTGTAAACTGCAGTGGTTATGCGATAATTGGAATGTGTAGAACTGCAGATGTATCTCGCTTTATCTGCTGTGGGACTGCTTATTACTTTGGGGTAACTAAGACCTTCGCCGAGGAGAAGCACAAGCAGCCTCATATTGGGCTTTCATGGTTTAAACACTGCTTTCAACGTAATTTTTATAAAATCTATTTTTATTGGAAGGCAAGGAGGAATGAGTCCCATCTTTGTATTAGGAGCCAAGGGCGACATCAGATTAAAAAATGTTTTGCCTTAAATCCATAAGTGAACATAATGTTTTACACAGGTTTTGATTCAACCAAGCCGGTACATGTATTATAGCGATCTAACATTACTTGAAGGAGAAGAAAAAGTTCATAAAAGTAAGGATGCAAAGCTCACTGGTTCTATATCAAAAATAATATCGTTTTCCGAATACAATGACTAAGGGACAACAATAGCTTAAAAAAGGAAAAACAAAGCGACGGTAATTCTTAGAATTGAACGTTTCGACAAAACAGATTCAGCTGTCATCATCAGCACTGTAAGAAAGGCAGTACGGAAATGATGACAACTGAACGTATGTTGTTAAAACGTTTAGTTTTGAGAAATAGGCCGACAGTGGCTTTATTTTTTCGAAAAAGATTGTCATGTTTATATTTTCTTTTAATGAAGTGATGTGGAGATTCGATTTCCATTAATGTTAGTGCAGCACGTAGCCGCGTACGGTTTTGGTATTTTAGGTAGACCAACTGTGATTGATTTTTACTGCAAAATGCAGCGCAATAATTTCTAATGTTTTGTTGCGTAGCATGCTGAGGTATGCTGAGAGCAAACAAAATGAAATGAAGCAAAAAAAACTGTGTTGCGCTTTTAATTCACAAGCATGATACGCATTTAGCAAACTGAATTTAGCTTTTTAATGCGTTTACTTTCACCGTACCGGTATATTAGCGCAAAATTTATGGTTTATTTACAATTTTTTTCAGATCTGTTTACATTGCAATGGCCTCACGGTTCACAAGCCCCTAGCTTCAACATCCCTCAAACACCAAGAGATTACGTCATGAAAACAGACAAATTTTCCTTCCCTAATATACCTGGTAAATTACTAGATATCTAATTTTTTTGGGGCCTGCGACTTGAGAATTACGTACCGGTATAGGACATGGAACTTGCGCGCGGTATACCGTTAGGCCAGTTTAGCAGCAGGTAATATGGCCATATCAGCGACTTGTGTATAACGGTACCGCACGCTGGTTACACATCCTTTGCCACGGGTTCGCTTCACAGTTGGAGCCGAATGAATTCGACAAATATACCGGGTGGCTGCTGACTCGAAAAGCGGAAGCTCACTTCGTCTTTCAGTCAGTTATTTTCAGTTTGGGAAACCGTAGAATTTGAAATTAACGACAGTTATTAGGGCTATATCTTGCCGAGTTTTTTCAACTGGGTCAAACCTTGCATAAACGACCATAAAGGCTTCAAGTGTCCTTTTCTACAGGTTTTGTTTTTTCACAGGAACTTACGGAATCGAAAGCAAAATAGTAAGTCGTCTAAAACATCCTTATTTTCAGTGGAGATGGTGGGTTGAAATCACCTCCGGCGATAAATTAGTTGATGCTGTGGTCAGAGAGAGATACCGGAAGTAAGTAAATACTAAATTTGGTAATTTTTGCAAGTAGGCCTATTAATTGGGTTAGGACTATAAGCTTGCCGTCTACGTAGGCATTAGGCCTGCACAGAATATTAGGCTAAAGCTCTATACTGTAAATTTATTGCAGGAATGTCAATCGAGCTCGTGCCTTAAACACGCATAAGTTAGAAGTAAAAAGAAAATTGAAGCAACAAAAGAAGCGAGAATATCTATTTGCAAAGAAACTAGCTGAAATACAAGTAAGGGGCAAAATCTACCAGTGGTAAACAATGCTTTAAAACGATACAAGTTTTGGACGATGGTTTTACTCATTAAATTCGGAAAGTTAGCAAAAAAATCGCCACTTTTACAATGTAAATTATTCGCAATTTTGATGTCTGCCAGACATTTCAAAGGCAAGAATGCAAATATGTATGGATTGGAGACAGCGAACGCTCCTTCCACCTTTCAAATCTCATGAGTGCATTCGACGACAGGCAGTTGCTGAAACAATGGCTACGTGGTCAACACCTCGTTGCTTTTTCAGGCTTCTTAATTTCACTTAAATTCTTGTCTAATGTCAGTCATCGTTCCTAATGGCAATATTGTTCTTAAACAACAATCTACATGTATTTACCTAAATTTGCAGCCTTAATTTGCTGCTAAGGCATAATTTATTACTGCATTTTTTAATTTGTTGCTAAAACGAAGCTGCGAAACATCATTAAAACAGGAATAAAGAAGAATGAATGACCATGAGATTGCAAAAGATAATTATATTCAAAAACTGTAATAGGGAACAAAATTGGTTGCAATTTACTCTACGCAGCTGTAAAACCTTTTTTTGCTCAGGGAAATGCTTTTGAAATTATTCCAGAATTTGAAGAAGAGGAAGAACAATCCATAGAGGTAAGACATTTGTGTTGTTATTTCACACTTTTATTCTGTTTTTTGTTATCAGTGTAGCGTAATTAAATACAATCAAATCTTCATTATACTCGCGGTGTGCGCCGAAGTGTGTAACGAGTGGCGGGACCCATCTCCACGGCTCTGCGCTTGGGCAAACAGCTCCGAAGAAACGCCGCAACGGTGGCGAGCCGTTGGCGACACTGTGCCGATTTGACGGCCGGGGAATCAAACCCCAGACCTCCCGCACCGATAGCGTGCGCTTAGCAACTGAGCTAACCGGCCGGTCTTGCGTAATTAATAGAGGTCTTTTTGTTATGAAATGAAATGTTGTGTGGTTTTATGGCGCTTTATAACTACTGAGGTCCTTTAGCGCCAGGACTAAGTTTTTTCAAGTATTCACTGACGTATTTTATTCTCTGTTCATTTCATTCTCCGCGCTACACTCAATTGCTGAGCGTTTAGCAAGTGTAACAGCAGATACCATTTTTAAAGTCGTTGGTTTGACCCGACTGAGAATAGAACCCAGTCTGCCAGCTTCCAAGGCGAACGCTCTGACCACTAGGCCATGGCGCCTTTTTGCAAGTTTAATACTTTCATCCTTCTGTCGAGAGAAACTGACGGAGGCACGAAACGAGCTCACGAGTGTGAGTAGCGGCCTGCTTCTAAGCTTTTAAGCTTTCTTTTAACAGCAAATGGAGTTGGCCGAGCGGTTGGTGCATTGGGCTCCGAAGTAGGCTTCGCGGGTTTGATGCTCAACTAGGTCATCTCCATGATGCATTTACTTCACTACCACAACCTGCAATTAAGTGGCTTGAAATAAAAGAAAAGCATTATTTTAACAACTTTTTGTTTTGATGATAAATCTTCAGTAACTTACGGTGTTCTCAACTTTATTTTTCAACAGGAACTAGTAGAAGCCATAGAAATAGGAGTAGATCAACCACAGTTTCTCCTTGAAATGTCCGATTACTACAATGACGAATATCTGAATATGCCAGTTGTTGGGGAAGCTTTTCATGTCCATAAGCAAGAAAAAAAACACGATGGCGTCGCGCAGCCTAAGGGATTCCATATGGGCGTAGCAAAGTAGAACGTAAATCGTTTACCTCCCAACAGCGCCTAACATCCACTCGCGATTTTCAGGACAGGGCATTTTGGGGTAGGCTCTCCATACAGTAATAAGATAACAAGATATATCTAGTCAACCTTAGTCGTATCATGATGATTGTAGATTTTGCGTTATGACTGTGCGTTTACCGTTAAGCGGTGATCGCAACTACGGACAACAAATGTATGCCTAATAACGCCTTCAAGTGCAGCTAAGCTTCGCGTTGTCGGTGAACAGAAAACTGAAATAAACGCAGTGGAAAAAATTCGGTGTCACGCGTCGCGTTCCGCCTTCCGCGTATCGATTAGCGCATTTTCAGATGATCAAAAGGGTTCATTACAATTATTGTTTGTCAAGTTTGAATAATCTTATTTGTAACAATGGAAGTTGTTTTACATACCAATATAGGCCTACTCCATTGTAATTAGAAAAATTAAAAAATGTGTGCTTACCAAATAATTATAGCTACTCAAAATTTGTAATTATATTTGTAGGCCATAGTTCTTGCTGTTTGGGCGATTTAAGTTGCGGTTTGTGATAAAAAGCGAATAAAAATTTTGATACCAAACGCAAATGAACTCTTGTCGCGTTGGAATGCATATTTAAGCATTTACCGGGTCACCCACCGTTACCACATAGGCCTTGAAATAATTTAAAAAGCAGTTAGTGAAAACTCCAGCTTCTTGTTGCAGATAAATGTTTCACGGTCACTTGGAAGCTTCATCAATACATTATGCAAATAGATTTTAGAATAGAAAAAATAAAAACGTATATCCATAAGTTGGAATTCGCATCAGCAATCAATAAAATTCTTTCACAAAATAGCCAAAACAAATTAAAACATATTCAAATATAGAGACCATAGGCGTAGGCGGGGGAGGGCACGGGGCCATGGCCAGGGGAACCTGGCCCCCTCAATCGATAAACTTACTCTTTTGAAAACTGCGGCTTTTGCGCTTAATTTCAAACTTTGCCCCCCCCTGATGAACGCTTGGCCCCCCTAAATCGACTGCTCTGCCACCGGCTCTGGATATTGGTAATTAAGATAAATACTTGCCATTGCGTGTTGTTTTCTTGCTGGGCTTTTAATAAGTGGGCTTACATAGGAGAAATGCAATACAACTTTGCTTTTTGCGTTGGCCGGAGTTATGATGGCGCAGCCGCAATGGCCAGCAAACGGTCAGGCTTCAGTGCAATAATTGTTTAAAACGAATCTCCGTCGGCATATTATTTTCACTGTGCTACGCTTTGCTTAAATTCGAGCGCTTCTGCAGCAGCAGTAAAAGTTTCAGCAATACAAAATGCTGAAAACGTCTCACGAAAAATGGTTAAAATGTAGACCAGTGCGAGGAAAACAGCGTAGTTGAAATCCTGCATCAAAGAAGATGTCTCTAGTCAAGAAGAAACAAAACGTTATCTTGTCGGCTTTTGTGAAACCCGGTTTGTAGAACGCCATGTATCGATACCGGTGAAGCACTCAAAATTAGGGGCAAAAATTTCAACAAAGTTTGCCGGAAAATTCTTCAAAATGCACTAAAATGGCCATTACAGTTAGTGAATTTTCAAAAAATTTCCGGGAAGCATGCCCGCGTACCCTCTGGAACTTTTTTGTTCCTCAACTTGCTTCAAATTAATTCTGCCGGAAAAACTACGCTTGAAAAGATGTCGAAATATGACCTTATGTTGCTCATCACTAGATGTTGAGCCGAAATTTGAACATCTGCGGAGGCTATGACCCTTTTTTTGCTCATCACTTGATTTTAGGCCGAAATTCGAAAATCTGCGGACGCTATGACCTTTTTTTTTTGCTAATCATGTGTTTTTGGGGCACCACTGACCAAAGGGCCGAAACGAATTTTTTGCCCCGGGGCCCGAAAGTTCTCTCGGCGCCCCTGGATATCATCGGTTTTTAAACGTGAAATAAAACTTTTGGTCAACGAAAATTATTCGTGAAATAGTGCGGCATTAAAATTAGAGTTGACTATGCGTTTTTTCTCCAAATAATACAATTTATCTCGCTTCGTTGCGTCTCGCCAATTTTCACTATAAACAGCGCTTAAGGCAAATCACAAAAGTGTTTTTCTATTGTTGGAGGAAGTTTTTTTTTGTACGTCAAGTCACAAAAGTGTTTTTCTAGATTTTTCAAGAAAAGAGAGCAGTTTACGGACTCTGCCGTGGGATTAAACAAAACAAAGAGAAATTTTTTAAATTGCAACAAGAGAGAGAGAGTTTATTTCGATGCTCATAATGAACGACGCAAAAAAATAAGCGTAATATATCGCAGAATAGTGAAATTGGCAACATGCAGCTGTGAAGGGACCAGTGGTCTTCGAGTCGAACAGTAACCAAACATAATTATGTTTAGAAAAAAACAATACAAAAAAAACAGAGTGTGAACCATTGTGGTGGTGAGGAGAATCGCCAGCAGTCCAGAGATATGTAATTGACGATTTTGCATCAAAATTCTAATATTATTTGTGGAATAGTAGGTGTAATACAAAATCAGTCAATAATGTTGCTTACGAATCATTTATTATTAAATCGATTTCGGTTAAAAAACCATCTTCAGTACCTATACAGTACAAACACGCAACGTATTTTTATATCAATAATAAGTAGTGGAAAATTGGAATAATTAAATGGACTGCTAAGAACGGAAATTGAAGAAAGTAAGTAAAGAGTCTAAAAAGTCTTTGATGCGGTCTTGCGTGAAAAAGGGGAAATAAGAAAAGAAGATACACATAGAATAAACAGACATTAAATAGACAGTGTAGTGAAGCAAATAAATGAATGAATAAAAATTATGCAAATGGCGGGAAAAGAAATAATGAATCTTTGGTAAATTCGTAGAAAAAAATATATAATAAATCCTTAGTAACCAATAATTGTAACGTCATAAAGCTCCCCAAAACAAGGACGGGTGAAGGTAAGGACCAAATTACTAAAAAAATAAGGTAGTACCGGTATATAATAACTCTGTATAATAACAGTATATAATAACTAACCGGTATATAATAAGTCATACAACATAAGAATAAATTTTTCAAACAAACAGAAGGTATTATCACTGGCGATAACCATTCGGTCTCTCTAGCTAACATTACATTACATTATATCATTTGGCCTATTGCTCAGTTTTTACAGCAAACCATTATATTCAAACGATTCATTGATGATATAATCTGGATATCACGAGGAGAAAAACTAACCAATTCCGTAAAAGAGAAACTTACGAGCACATTTCAAGAAGGTGGCCTGGAACTCATTTTTCGAGAAATATCAACGCACGAACCAGCAGGCTCATGCGTTGAATTTTTAGATGTTAACCACCGAATTGACGATTGTGCGCCAGGAGGTTTTGTTACAACAGACTACATCAAGCCCACAGCTCGTGGACGTGTATTTCTTAATGGTGGCTCCTTTCACCCGACGCACGTATTTAGATCTATTGTCTTCGGTGAGGCCATACGCATGAGACGTCTTAATGAATTACAACAGGACTATATAGATAGTCTACAACGGCTTCGCCTCAAATGTGCCAAATCTAATTTCAGGAAAAGCATTACGAACAAAATAATTGATTTAGCTAAAACCTGGGAAGAACGTTTTGGTCCGAAAAAGAAAAATAGCCAAGACAGGGAAAATAAAACTAAACGATTAATCTGGGCCACACCGTTTTCCACTTTGTTTACTTTAAGCCAAAAGGAGAAAAAACTTATTCCCAATGCGTGCATCATATACAAAAAACCGGCTACAATCCAATCAATGTTAACAAACTACAGAAGAATTGCCCTCAACATTCAAACATCATCTAAGACAAGAAATGGAAGTTCATCCCCTTGCAACAAATGTGCTTTGTGTGGGAATCATGGTCAACATAGCTCTATGGTCCAAACAGTTAATGCAGTCACCAACAAAGATGGTACAAGCATACGTCTTTTTCAAAATTTGAATTGTTCTAACTTTGGCATTTACGCAGCCCAATGCACAATTTGCAATCAGCTCTACATTGGCCAGACCAAAAACAAATTTTCTGTCAGATGGACGGCACACAGGTCTTTTTGGAACAATAAGTTTTCAGAATGCAACAACACGGATCAGGCAGCCCTACTCAAACACTATCATAACTACCATTACTCGACACACGCCAATAAACCCAAAATTTCAGATTGTTATAATGTAATTTTTCTTGAAGAACCACAAAACATAAACAGGTTGGACATCTGTGAGAGTCGTTGGATACACAAACTCAAGGCAGAAATTAATATCAACCAGACTATTTTACCTATTTACCGCTGATTTTCTAGGCCCGTATTTATTTTTTGTAATTTTTTATTTACGACAGTTTTCGTGTATGCACTAGATATTACTTATCCTATTTGCCAAGATTTTTCTACGTAATTTTTATTGCTTTTAGACGTTTATGATTTCATAATCATCCTTTTATTTCATTTTCATACGTAGGCCTACACCTCGTTTCACTTTGCAGTATTTATTCGTTTGATTAGGAGCTTTCAGAATTTCTCCCGCTCAGTTTCAGGTAGTTTTAGATTTTCTTAGAGATTTTTTTTACAATAGTTTGATTTTTTCGTTTAGTCAGACTATACAGTAGATCTGCAGTTTTAGATTGTTACAGTAGATCAGATAGTTAGTAAGCTTCTAGTTTAGACAGCTTAGATTTAGAGTTTTTTGGTAGTTAGCTCTTTTGTTAGATTCAAGGTAAGTCCTACTTAAATCGGAGGATTCCTTTTCGCTATTTACCTTTTCCACGCTTCATATTATTGCAAATTTTCAAAATTTTGATTTTTTTCAACCTTAATAGTAGTTTTTAGCCCTGTCAGAGTTATTATATACCGGTACTACCTTATTTTTTTAGTAATTTGGTCCTTACCTTCACCCGTCCTTGTTTTGGGGAGCTTTATGACGTTACAATTATTGGTTACTAAGGATTTATTATATATTTTTTTCTACGAATTTACCAAAGATTCATTATTTCTTTTCCCGCCATTTGCATAATTTTTATTCATTCATTTATTTGCTTCACTACACTGTCTATTTAATGTCTGTTTATTCTATGTGTATCTTCTTTTCTTATTTCCCCTTTTTCACGCAAGACCGCATCAAAGACTTTTTAGACTCTTTACTTACTTTCTTCAATTTCCGTTCTTAGCAGTCCATTTAATTATTCCAATTTTCCACTACTTATTATTGATATAAAAATACGTTGCGTGTTTGTACTGTATAGGTACTGAAGATGGTTTTTTAACCGAAATCGATTTAATAATAAATGATTCGTAAGCAACATTATTGACTGATTTTGTATTACACCTACTATTCCACAAATAATACAAAAAAAAACAATTAGAGTTTTTTTGTGACGTGGAGATGGAGCGGTCTAATAGATGCTTTAGCTATGTAGTCAGTAGGACTAGGCGTATTTCTCTAAAAGTAAATTTTCGTTGGTAAATTTGAATTCCCTATATGGTAAGTGCCTAAAAGTTTCAGGAAGTGAATTTATCGATACCGTGTATTTTGCCTTAGCTTCAACTCCCTAACTACTGTGTGCTTAAAGAATTGTTTATTGCGATAATTTATCGGCGATAACAAAATACATTACAAAATCGATATCGGTAATCGATAAATCCAAACTATTTTAAGCGATAACGATAATCGGTAATAAATTATCGCCGATGAATTATCGCGATAAATACCCATCTCTGTCGGCACATCCCTGCTGGCCTTACTGCAAGTTAAAATTATGCATTATATTGGCCTGTCAATGCAAAGAAAAATTGCGTTGTACGTTTTATTTTTTATATTGTGTTACTAGAACTATACCATTTTTTGCTGTGAACCTGAACCGGAACTTTCTAAACCGGTTTTGAAATACTTTTTGTTGGAGCGAACCCAAACCTGAACCGTTTTAATTTATCTGAATCTTAACCGGAACTGAACCGAAATTTGATACCGCTGTTGAACCCAAACCAAACCTGAACCGGAAAAATCAAACGGTGTGACACCCTGTCTATATTTGAATATGTTTCAATTCGTTTTGGCAATTTTATTTGTAATTAGGCTGTGGCTATTTGTACGGACCCGTACAAATAAGCTCTTGGTTTCTTTTATTATCCCTTCGCGCTCTCCCAGTTCTACGAGAGCGTGACGAAGTAATAAAATAAACCAAAGAAACAAATGTTACGGGCCACTTCCTTGTAATTGAACTTTCTAAAATTCCTTCAACCACGCAGCTCTTTTAAAAAGATTTTACGCGAACAACAAAGTCCGGCTCAATAATCTTATCCGGACGTTTTGTCTTTGTCCCGCTTCGCTTCAGTGGTTTTTATGCTTGTATCCCGATCCCACATATTCATTTCCCACATGTCATGCTCTGTGTTGGCTAGTTAGGATAGAGGCAGAGCACAGGCTACTGTTACTGTGCAATGGTATAGTTGCATAATTACTGCATACTGTTTAAGTGCTAAACCAGTCCATATATAAGCCGGAGTAATCGCTTCAAGTGTTTTGTTTGTAGTCTGGATTCAAGCATTGTGCTGCTGTTTCACTCTAAGCTGCTATGTGCTAGTCTAGTCTAAGCAGGATTTGATATTTCAAACATTCAGGTAGACTAGAATAACAAAATTTTTTATTGTTATCAATATTATCGGTACCAGTCTAAGTTGTATCTGCTCTGTGCAAGCACAGTTATACCAGTATTTGCAGGAATTAGTCGGTTAAGCTGTTAAGGTTGCAGCTGTTGCACGGCACATCAAAATTCAGCTTTGGCTTTAGCCAGCAACAGAGTAAGCTGAATTTTAAAACTGATACTGGTAGTTGGCATTTTTGGCAACTACTGGTACTGAATGGTACAGTACCGTAAGCAGCATTTGAACTGTAAACCAACATATATATACTGTAGACTTACAAGTTCAAATCCTGAACAGAGAGTACTAAAGTGAGAAAGTAGTGTGCTCAATATGGACACAGCAATTGTCATTCAACAACAACAACAACAGCAGATTTATATATTGCTTAAACATCTCTAACATGTAGAGTGTTAACGAGAGGCCTTGGTAATGTTACCTGAGAAATACGTTGTTTTGCCTGAGAAATACGTTGTTTTGCCTGAGAAATACGTTGCCGGGCTGGTAACGTTACCTGAGAAATATGTTTTCCATTATGTCAGTTTTGTTAACATTGAGCTTTAAAAAATGACTCTTCATCCAAGTATTTACAGCTGCCTAACAACTTTGAAGTTGGTCAGGGTGTAGTTGATTACCAAGAGTGTTATTCGGTTGAAAATTTGAAGTATAATTGAGTGTCATCAGCATAAGAGTGAAATTGTATGTCATCAGTAAAAGCTACTTCTAAGCTTTTCATGAAAAGTACAAATAATAATGGACCAAGAATCTTACTGCCTGGTATGACCAAACACTTTATTGCAGTACCAGTATCTGGGTTTGGCTTTTTATGCTGGTATATATTTTTGCAAATTGTGTTATGTTTTGTTGTTGAACTATATTTTGCTCTTGTTTATATTTACTATAATTGTTTAAATATCGTATGAATGCAATGAAATAAATGAATCTGAATCTGATGCAAATGCTGATACCACAACCGATTAATGTTTCATTGTTGCGGTACATATGCTATCAAGCTGCATCTTATTACAGAGGATGGTTTACTTTTAAAGAGGACGTGAATTCCCCTATACATCATGGCCAGACATGCTCTTGTAGGTACCCAAACTTAATATGCTGTATGTGTCTGGCTTACGCGATGACGTTTTGGGGATTTTCTGCCCACCGCTTATGAAGTAAAATAAACATTGTAGTACGAAGTGGCTTATAAATGAAAAGCCTTGCTGTTTGTCCTCAGCCAAAATTTTATGTCATTCCACTGCCGAAGAATTTAAAAAATTTCTGTTTTTTGAATAGGGTAGTATTATTTGTATAACTTAATTTTACTATAGCACTCTGTAATATATTTTTCAGTTTATTAATTTAGTGTTAATTATGGTACAAGTTGTTTAAATTAACCAATAAATATGTTGAAATGTTGTAATCTTGGTGTAAAAATTTTACACCAGGTGCAAATGCAACATGTAGCACCACAGTGTTTCATAAAAACTCGAAAAGTTGCTACTACGCATGATTTGCGAAAGCCAAGCATTGATGATGACTCACCGATTGAAATGGAAAATCCTTACGTACCTTTACCAGAAAGATGCTGTTTGTGTGGAGTGCGTGTCGATTATAAAAATGTCCAACTACTTTCTCAGTTTATTTCGTCATTTACTGGATTACAACTACCAAAAAAAAATTTAAGTAAGTGGTGAAGAAATAACGTATGCTATTGAATTACGAATTTTGTTGCAGTGACTTCAGTTCATTGAATTTGAAGCCATGGTACTATTGGCATTGGTAGATGTTAGTTAGTAAAAAAATTACAATGAAGTACCGTATCTGGGATTATTTTCAAATTATGTTGGCCGGAAATTTCCACTGGTTACTCAAAGAAAGAGATTGCTAAGTGAGCTTACACTTTTGAGTCAGCAACCACTTCGTTTATGCTATTTGTTAAATGCAGAATGTGATGGACTTCAGCAATGAATCAGATCCATCATGTATGATCTGGAACCAGCATGGTACTACTAGGCCATGTGACCTGCTACCCTCGAATGGTCTACCATTTAGTTTATATTATGAAGATTCTTTTTTAGGAGAGGATTGTTTTTGACATCTTAATTTTGTTTGCAGGCTTGTGTGATAAAAAGTATGAAGAAGTAACCAAAGCAATACGAACGTCTAGGGCAGCTGGATATATGCCTACCCAAGCCAAAGAGCCTGCGTTTTTACAGGATAACACTTTGTCAAACTAAAAGCAGAAATGATATCATAATGCACGTGCGATTAATTTAAAAGTTTATTTTGTTTTAATATGTGTTTGCAAACATTTTAATCATTTCCCTGATGGTTTCGTTAAGAGCAAAATCACAATTAGGTTTTTAATGCACTGGCAGAGACAGAAGTGCATTGCGCATGTTTTTAAGCATAAGGTCTAGCTAAATTTTTTATCCTCCTACAAAGCTTTGTTGAATAATGTTTGCACGAAAAGGTAAAATTTACGACAATTTTTTAGCTTTTTGCCTTATGACGAAATCCGTTTATTTTTGTGTTTTGCAATCTCTACTGGTAAAATATTGTGGGTTAACATGTTTTAGCTCAGTTGGTAAAACATTGTGACTTTTTTATCTATGACATCAAAAAATTGATTATGATGCAGAAACTAGAACCAAGCACCGCGTGCCTAAAGCCCACTGAAATAGTGTAATTGGACATGCGAACGGGGTAAATGCCGCCAACGGCTCGTCACCCTCTGTGACGTTTATGTGGAGCTGTGATGCCCAGGCGCTGAGTCCCGGAGATGAGCCCCGCCACTCGTTACCGTATTTTCTTGAATAAAAGCCGCGACTATTATTTTGTATTTTTAAACATTTTGTGCGGTTTCTGTGCGAGGCCGGCTTCAATTTTTTATGAACATTTTCGTCCTTGATTGACAGGAAAACGGAAATTCTAAATCAGCTGCAATGCTATTGTCTCTTCTGTGAAACACTTTTCACTAAGCCAACAGCTGCTATTCCTGTAGCATCTGTAAAGCATTCAAGAAAACCTAACGGGGAAGTAGCAACAAATGAATGGTATCAATATGATTGATGATGGTGACGAATATGACCATTGATACTGTTCCGTAGTTGAAATAAAACATAGAATATTTGATTTGTTAACCGGCCGTTAGCTCAGTTGCTAAGCGCACGCTATCAGTGCGGGAGGTCTGGGATTCAATTCCCGGGCCAGTCAAATCGGCACAGTGTCGCCAACGACTCGCCACCGTTGCGACGTTTCTTCAGAGCTGTGTTGCCCAGGCGCTAAGCCGCGGAGATGGGTCCCGCCACTCGTTACACGCTTCGGCGTAATACGGCGAGTATAATGAAGATTTAATTTTGATTTTTTTTGTTGCGTGTCGTTAGATTTGTTTGCATTGTTTTGTTGTGTCAGTAAAAAAAACGGCTTTGTCCATTGCCGCTTCTGTTCAAGGGCGGCTTCTGTTGTTTTCTTTTAATCAGTTCGTACGGTTTCTACTTAGGGCGGCTTCTGTTGTTGTTTCTTTTAATCAGTTCGTACGGTTTCTATTCGAGGGCGACTTTTATTCAAGAAAATACGATATATACGCGTTTCGGCGTCATAATGCGAGTAAAATATAGATTTGATTTTTTTCCGATGTTTTATGAAGTGTTTCATATTCCTTATTGACCTTGGTGCTGGAAGAATTTTACCATTTTTTGACTGTTTCGTTATGGTCTGACCAAGTATCGACTTCAGTCTTTTTTTGTTTTTGCTGGCACATCACCCCGAGTCCGTGGTCTGTCACGTAGTGACTTAAAAACTCATGATACAGTAGTGAATTATTGTATAGTCATTGATTATAAGCACGCTTAGAGCTCCCAAATTCAGATCGCTGTTTTTGCCTTTTTTCTGCCTTATATCATTTTTTCAGGCAAATTGTTGTGATTGCCCCTTCCGCGCAAAAGGCTTTGAGGTTGTCTTTTGGAAAATGGGAGGGCAACCTCCCAAAACAATGGTTTTAGCTAGTTTTGCACCACTTCACACGATTTGGAGACTTCACTTTTTTCGATCTGCCAACAAAGTTTTTCTGTCCTAATGTATAGACTAAACTTCAAAACTACAATGGTTTTGCAGGGATATGGTCGCATTATTAACTCTGCAACTCACATTCGCACAATCACGTCATGGATGGAGCGATGAATTGATTTGGAAGAATTGTTGATGGTCTTCTTCTGTGTTTTTGTGACTGATTCTGTGTTGTTAGGAAAATTTTATTTATTATTTGAAATAACCATTTTTTGTATCGGTAATCCTATTCCATACTTTGTTATCTGGACAAATGTACCGAAATCGTTTTTTACGACTTTTGCAAGCTGAGATTGTTGTCCGCTAGCGAGTTTTGCAGTTAGTATTTGCAAACACTGGGTGTTTAATGCCAGAGTCGTTCGTATCACCAGGAAGAGCAGAGCAATAGCGGTTTAAATTCGTTGTGAATCATGATTGCCCTTAAACGGTTGTAAAATGAAACCCAACTAACCAATAAATATTGCTCGATGCTCAAGAATAGGATTGAAGGTGTTGGTTGCCTCATCCTCCTCAACATCACCATGTAACGGTTTTAGTAGTTAACATTTGTGAACACTAGATATCTTACCGAAGTTGTATCACTAGGTGGCATTTGAGTAAATAAAATTGACGACTACCCTCTGGCGGCAGTAAAAGTGAAAAATAGTGTCCACCGGGCAGCTTGATCCGAATTCGTTGCTATGCAAATTTTTTTTTATTGCAATTGCTCTCTTGAATCTGGTCAAAATGCGATGGGAATAAAATCAATGTCTGGTGTAGCATTGAACCCCACACCTTTGGTGCGGTAGCCCGTAACACTTACCACTTGACCAGGCAACTGTTGCTGAAATGCAGTGCACTTCATTTATTTATGATCACTAAATCCCATCTTTTTTTTTTTTGAGCCTGAATTTCAAGACAAACTATCGGTTGTTGCTAAAGAGTTCTGTCGTATTTTCAATTGGCTGCTCGCGGTGCGGATTAAAACTATTTTTACCATTTCTTTGGCGCGTGTAATTTTCGAGTGCTTGCTTTATGTACTAGCACACTAATAAGTCTCCGTTCAAGCTGTGATATGTCGTCGACACATCATGGCTGATCGATCTTGCGAATTTTTTCGAAAATCTGCTCGATGGCAAGCTTACCTTAAGCACATTGTTTATTTTACATTTTCATTGACAGTGTTTATTATAATAATTAGAAAAATAGCGCTAACGATACAAAATAAATAAGTTTGATTAAAAACACTGCACAAAAATCCTTTAATCCATCAAAAACACAACTCAGATGAGTGACTGGCAAAATTAAAACAATGGCAATATTTTCAGTTTCTCGGCTGGCATTTTCCATGTGCCGCCCGGAAATAATGCAATGAAAGCTGTGACAAAGACAGTCCTATCGAACTGGTAAGCTATTGCTTCAAAAAGCTGCGTAAATACCCCGTGATGAACGATAGGCCTATACCTAATCATCCTAGCTGCATGTCTAAATTTCCAGTAACATCACGGCCGGATTAATGGGGGCCATAGTTCCGGGGCACTCCGACAAACATGTCCTCTAAAACAAGTCTTGCTGCTAGCGTGAAAATCAGGCATGCAAAATAGCAGGGGTAGCCCCCGGAAAATCAACCTACGGGGCCTCACAAAGTATTTAAACGGTGTTGAGTAACATTATACTAGCCGACGTTTTTTTTGCGGAGTTAGGCTACTTCTATAACCCCATAAAATAGTGCTAATGCTTCTTAATTGTCAGCACGGCTATGAGTGTTGCCTGACAGAAAGAAAGAGGTTTGCCTCTTCGTGAAATTTTACGTAACAAGATCGCAAAATGTTCTCTTAGTTAAAATCATGAACCCTACCGGAAATTTTTTGTCAATCCCCTTGAACATTACGGTCAACAGTTATTACGGACCAGAAAAAAGGCATGATGCTTAATTCAATTGAGCACAAGCAGTCAACTAAAAACGCATTTTAAACTGTTTAAATATTAGTGATGAATGAAACACAAAATACTGAAATACACCATAAAAAAACGTTAAAAAATAACTCTGGCTAAAGCTTCAAGGGCGAGGGTTTATACTGTATGAAAATGACAAAAAAGAAGTGACGAAAAACGAGGCTTCAGGTGTGTTCATTGTGTATGAAGACGTGTCGTTGAGGTCTGCAGGGTTTTCATCTTTTTATCATCTCTTAGATTCTATTTGTGCTGAGAGTTCGTTGAGTGTTTTTTGATTGGTGATGACACGAAAGTTTTTTACGTAGTTTCTTGTTTCTTCTGCAGTTTTGGTCGATGAAACCAAGTTGTCGCCATCTGTAAACACAGCCTGCGTTAAAACACAATGGCATCATCTTAAGCCTACCACAACCAGTCCCACGGTTAACTTCGACTAGTTCCTGTCGACATATTCGTAGAAAAATAATTGCGAAATACTAAAAAAAAATCAAATCTTTGTTATACTCGCGGTAATAAGTTTACGCCGAAGCGCGTGACTAGTCGCGGAATCCATTATTTTCCGCGGCTTTTAGCGCCAGGGCAATACAGCCTCTAAGAAATATCGTAGCGGTGGCGAGCAGTTGGCGACACTGTGTTCGATTACGATATTCTTAATCTAAACCATTATGCTAATTTTTATTGGGAAATGCTGTAAAATAGCCTACAGTTCGTTGCTTGAAAAGAAATCGTCAGTGATAGGCCTATTCTATTATCTAGTTTCAACAAGAAAAGCAAGCGCATATCTCTCCCAGAAAGTAATCACCAGCGAATTGATGTGCTAACTCACCAATTTTCTCGCTGCATCCTGTTATGATTGTCTTGATGCTGTTGCTTAGCATGTGCTGCAAACAAAATCATGAAGTAAAATTTTTTAACCACGAAAAGTCCTTACTTAAGTTTTAGCAAAATTATGGTGGTGGCGATATTTTTAGGTAGGAAAAAACGTCGTGCAAAGCACAAAGTTTAAGAGCAAAAATAAACTGAAGACTGAAGTAGGTCAGTAAGCCACTCCAAAGACCATTTCAAACTTAGAAAAACATTTTTGTAGAACAAGAAATTTATCATTGTGTTCCGTCGCTTTTTATGAAATGATGGACGATAAAGCACGATTTTAATAATGTAAGCCAAAATTTTTTTTTGCTAAAACAAGATACCGGTACTAAAGTTCTATCACTTTGAAATAATCGATTAAATTATTTTTGGTCATGAACTGTCTTATGGAGCAGAGGTGTAGCCAGCGAGTAGGCCATTTGGGGGCAGGGCCCGATTTAGACAATTACCCTCTCCATATCTCCAATTTACTAGGGCTTTAGGCCCACGGTTATAGGTTCAAGTTTCCGCATCATAATCAATTTCTTGTCGTCATAATCAATTTTTATGTCATCAAAAAACCGTGGGCTAAAGCCCACGTAAATTGACAGGTAGCTAGGGTGAATGATGAGAAGCCCGGTTTTCATTCGCCCATAGTAATTAATCTCTATAAAAAAGTCTTCATGCGCGAAAAAGAGATGGGGCAGTGCCTCGGTTTCACCTCCTCTTTGGCTACGCTACTATTTTCGAGTGTAATCATAAAGCACAAGTGTGTTCAGACTGACTGTCTACCATTTTTTCAAAGTTGACCAGACTTTGTTTTTGATTGTCGTTGCCTTCATGTTGGAAAGTCATATCTTTCATAAGCAACGGAAAATATGGAATAAAAGGAGGTTGAAGTGATGACGCGAGAACCCGGTACTTCCTGTGGTTTCTTGATGGATCCTGCAAAAAAAATGCAGTCTTCAACTGAAGAGAATACCGGTAGTAATAAAGTACAGCTTCAAAAGAAATTTAGCCAGCATATAAACTAACGTTAGTGAATGGCAGTAGGCTATGCTCATCTAGGCTACATAGCATTTTTTTTTAGCAATTTCAACATTATCTAGTCTAAAACAAAGTTAATCCACTTGTACAGTTACTCCTTATAAGCTTATTTTAGCATAAAAATCAAACTTTTATTAACACTCGAGTCCATGCTGCACTTGTTTATTTTAAATCTGGTGTAATACTTTTTTCAATTTTGGGGTTTTGTTGTGACGTAGGCACATACGAATTGCAATCACATACAGATACAGAAAGTGTCATGTAAATTGGCTCGCAGACAAATACTCCAAACTTTCGAGGTGTAAAGGTGATATACGCAAAAAGGACAAATCTGCGGACGTGTTGACCTTTTTTTTTTGCTCTTCACTTGACTTTGGGTTAATTGGACATCTGCGGACGTGTTGAGCTTTTTTTTGCTCTTCACTTGACTTTGGGTTAATTGGACATCTGCGGACGTGTTGAGCTTTTTTTTTGCTCTTCACTTGACTTTGGGCAGAAAACGGACGGCTTCAAATTGCGGCCCCCCCTTTCAAATTCCTGGCACGCCCCTAAATAGGCCTATTCGTTATATCACGAATATCCCTTAACAGTTTTACTTTTGCAAGAACAACGTCGAGTTAGAATATTAGCAGTGAAAAATACATAATGAAAAAAATGCATCATTTCTCTTACCAAAATAGTTTCGAATTCTTGCATCAACTTTCGGTATTTGGCAGGCAATTTCTCCCACGTGCTAGACAGCCTACTAACAGCTTGATTTCCGATTCCAATCACTATGGCCATGAAAGCAAACATGTTCTGGTACATTTTCAAACTGCAATAAAAATTAAATCAAATTTCGTTTGCTAATTCACTGCACGCTGTTCAGAATGAAAAAATCATTTAAAACATCGTCACTGCTTCCCAATAAAGTAAAGCTCCCTTGTATCATTTTTAACTGTTTTAAAAAACTGTTAGTAAGCTCCAATTATGCCTCTGCATATGATGTGTAAGTGATTACTTGAAATGAAACCTATCTTCGATTTTTACGGTTATTATCCAGACAGAGCATTTCAAAAGCACGCTGCAGCTTGATTTTATCTTTTTTTATTATATTTGATTTTACCCAAAAATTGAGAATGTAAAGAATGGATAGGCGCTCGCAAGGGCGTTGGCTGAAAAATTTCCAAACGGTAATCATAATTTTAGAGGAAGGGGATGTAAAACAGAAAAAATTCCTACTTTACTTTCATAAAATACATTATACAAGTTGAGGCGAAGAACGTCCATTTTGTGCCCCCTCGAGCCGACGTCCTTTGCTGTTCTTAACACGTACTGCTGAGCAATTTTGATAAACTTTCGAAGTATGAGCCCTCTCTTGTGGGCATTGGAGCAAGAACATATTTCCGTTGGAGGCCAGTAAGTGAGTTGGTTGAAACGGCGAGTCAAAACATCCAGATTTGGAGTTGCAGTGGGAAATTTCTTGGGTCCGAACACTTTATGAACGTATTCAATCTGTAGAAATTCGTACTTGATAAATAGCACTTTTGTACGTAACTTATAAGCAAGGCTGCTTAGTGCTTGTAGTTGAAGCAATATTAGACAATGGCCAAGTCGTTTTTCAATATCGTTTCGCAAACCAAAAGCCTTTGAAGTATTATAAGAGCCATTGATGTTTATTGCTTGCGGACAGATTAGTTGGGTTTATTATCATTATTTATTTCAGACCACAGGGTCCATAGTAACGAAACCATATAAAAAAAAAAACAGAAAAATTTACATACACAAAACAGATAACAATTAGTCATTTGCTATATAGACCATATCGAGATAATGACAAAAGTAAACAGAGCGGAAAAACACATCAGAATTCATCAACGTAGATATTAACTTATTCCCAGAATGTAAGCAACGAGAAACAAATGAAAACAAGGATTTTCTGATCAAAGCAGAGAAAGCAGTTACAAGGGCAGAAACTTGGCACTCCCGAGCACTGACGTAATGAAGTAAATTACCGCATGCAAAATTATATACGAGTCATTATAAGCGACACGCAACTTCACCCGGCATAGTCAAATCAAGGATAGAACTGTAAGAAGGACATAAAGTTTCGATTTGGAGATCGATTTTGAAAAAAAGGGCTAATTTCAGCTTAAATGGATGCAATTGTTTTTTAATGCAGCAACTAACCATCTTTGATTTCAGCATAAACTTGTAGGCTACCTTGTCGGAGAAAATGTTTAGCATAGACAGCAATAAATTTATCGTTAATTTATTGCAATAAATTTATCGTAAGAACACTAACTAAATAGGCTATTTACTACGTGGACATTGTTGACCAGTTTCCAGTCGTGTTGTGTTACATGGTAGGCAATTTCTAACGAGCTTGTCTCATCAAATTGGAAGTTGTGGAAGGGAAGAGATGACTGGAAAATTCCGCACTGTCCAAAAAATAAATTTTTACAATCACGTCTCCGCAATGCTTTTTGACTGTCCAAGTCGATTTTAAGGGTACAAAAATGTAGGCTCTAGTTTTCAAGTTTGTCTAAATGCCATTACAGAAAAGATCTTGCACAAAAACACTGAAAAAATGTTAACAATGTGTAGCATTTACAATAATGTTTAACGAAAGACAACCTCCTGTTCCATTCTTCGCAAAAAACACGAACCAAAAATCGTTTTCAAAGTCAAGTTTTTATTGAAAAATGTAAATGGCAACACTATGCAATAAATACCCCGCTGTGGTCTTCTTTTTCATCACACATGGACAAGACACTGTTGAGGTTTATGGAAGTAACAACGGAACGTCGATATTTGGGAATAGCAATAATCTCTGTCAAAAAAATACATTTTCAAATCATCAAAAAAAAACAACAAACCTTCATTATACTCGTGGTAATTCGCCGAAGCGTGTAACGAGTGGGGAGGCACATCTCCGTGGCTTAGCGCCTGGGCAACACAGAAACGTCACAGCGGTGGCGAACCGTTGGCGACACTGCCTAATTTGACTGGCCCGGAAATCGAACCCAAGACCTCCTGGGCCGATAGCGACGAGTTTAACCACTACCATTTATGCCGAATAATTTAACTTTTTTTGCCGTTCAAGGCCGGCGCCAAGGGAGGACCAGAGGGGCCTGTCCCCCAATCGACATGCTTGGCCCCCGCAATTAACAAGCTTTCTTTTTTGAAGACAGCGGCTTTTGTGCCTAATTTCAAACTTTGGCCTCCCTGATAAACGCTTGTCCCCCCCCAAGCCGACTGCTCTGGCGCCGGCTCTGTTGCCGTCTCAAGCTAGGGCTGATCCGGCTGTTAACCGCGAATCTCGTTCCAACTTACCTCCGCTCTCTTGTATTTCGTAGAGCTGCACAACATCTTCCGAGTGTTTGTTCATTTTTTCAGCAACGGCTTTCAGTATTTCGTCAGCCTGTAATAAAACGTTTAAAGCATTTAAATGCGTATAAAATCCCATGTAAACTTTACCAATTTTTTTCTGAAAACTAAGAGTGGTTTGAGATAAACCGGCCGGTTCCAACGGTTAGCTTCTTATTAAGCACATCGCTGTCGATGCCACAGGTCTGGAGTTCGATTCCCAGGCCAGTCAAATCGGATACAGTGTCGCCAAAGGCTCGCCATCACTACTACGTTTCTTCAAAGCTGTGTTGCCCAGGCGCTTAGCTCCGGAGATGGGCCCCGCCACTCGTTACACGCTTCGGCATATTACCGGGAGTGTAATGAAGATTTAATTTTTTTTTATTTAGCTGGAGAAACAATTAAAATTATTAACTGTAGAGTGCATAATCCAAATCGCAACCTTTTTGCAAATAGATCAATTAATTTTCATGCATTAGTTTGTAATTTGGTGTGGGACTTTTTTTACATGTTTCCAACTAAAATTTTGAATTTTCGTTATTCACTTACACTTGCTGAGACCGGCAGCTTGACGGTAGCATACTCTTTCTCGCAGTTGTAAACTTTTAACAAGGCTTCATCGGACCCTCGAATGGGCCGCTGGAGCTCCACAAGCCCCTTTCCAGTTTCATATCTTTTAACGCTTTCTTCGATTATCAAGTAAGACCCAGATTTTGTGTCATTGTTGTTAGTGACACTTTCAGACCTAAAAGAATAAATTATGTCCAGTTTTTTTTGCTGAAACAACTCAATTTTGAATAGCACTTAAACGGAGTTGGCGCTTTTAAAAATAAAACTAAAAACGGTTCATACAAAATTTATCACATCGAAACGGAGTTCAGAAAGTGCAACGGAGTGAGGAAGAGCGGAGCGGAAGAGCGAGAAGTTGACGCAAGTCGAGAAAAGTAAAGCGGAGCACAAAATTTACAAGTTGAAGCATGTGGAGCAAAACGGAACCGAGCTGCATGACATTATAAAAAAACAAAGCTCAGTTCCACTTTGGTTGTTTGGGTAAACCCAAATTTAATGCAAAATTGTCAAAAAGTATTATTTTCTTTACCTTATTTTGGTTGAGTACATTTTTGACAGTTCTGTTTTCAATTCTTCGTATTTTGAATTTTCGATGCAATCAAAATCAACTTCTTCCATCAGTTCCTGTCATATTATTGCTCATTAGCTTTCCTAATTTCTTTTAAACGTTATTTGAACAAGCTGGACATCTAACAACAGCTTGGAAAATGGCAGCATGTACAGTAAAACAAAGGGTCTAACACGAAAAGGCTTTACTTTCCGAAGTTGCATTCAAGGTATTTAGAGAGCAATATTTTTCACTTTACATAAAGAAGTTTTTGAAGTAGATGAAAAACTATGTTCAAACAAAAAAAATTCTGATTCTGATTACGTTTTCTCAAGAGTTTTTAGTGCGTAGATATTTCGGTAGAGGGTGAATCGTTTCAGAAATGACTAGTATTGTGCAACTACTCAAGTTTGGCACAAAAACCTGATGCGCTTGTGTTTGTGCGGAATAAATAAATTAATGCGCCTATTCTCTACGTGGTCTGCGCGCACTTGTAGCAAATAATGAAAACAGTTTGCAAAATAATTTGCATTTTGTTTGATAATCATTTGCGATGCAATGCTCAAATTTATAGCAAAAAAAATCTCAGATTTCGGGGCAATTATCAACACGTTTGTCTCGTTTGCTACGATTAGCAATAAAAATCATGATCTTCCAATCAGCTGTCACATTAATTAAGCTTGAAGTCATTCATTTGCTGTCAGTTCTGTTAATTCATGTCACAGTTTTGCGATTAGAGCGTAGGCGTATCTTGAAACGTCATCAGTGCAAATAAAAAGCTTTTTTAAAAAAAAAACTTGCTGAAAAACAAACATTTTCCACGAAAAGCTTCCGTACTTGCAGGAACTGATAAGCCCCTTCATCTTCTTCTCTCAAATCGCCGACTATGTGGCTCCATCTAACGACAAAGTAAATAATTTTTCGTTTCATCTCAAAAGAGGCACTCAAGGCATCCTCTGCTCTGTAATTTTTCAGAAGATGTTCAAACATTTCCACTGTTTTCATGAAGACTGAATGCATCAAGATGAAGTCTTCCATAGCTTCATCATAAGCACTGCTCCTCCAGGGTTGAATATACTCCAGAATATGCTCCAGTATGCGCTGAGGCGTTCCTGCATACAACAAATACAGTTTACAATCATTACATCTGATACAGTAGACTTGCAAATAAAATGTGTCGCTCCTACTGAAAAAATTTCACCCCCAAAGCTTTTTTTTCTGCCCCATCAATTTACGTCGCTTAGCTATGACGCTATATCGTCTACCAGCGCTGCAATTTCGTCCCTTTCAGTTAAAAAATGCCCCAAAACTACCACATTACAAAAATAACTTTAGTTGGGAATGAATACAGCTAGTTAGAGATACGACAATTCTGCCTTTGACAGCATCAATGCGCATTCTTTAAATTTTAGTAAATTTGCATTAAATCATGCAGTATCGCACATAGTTGCAAATTAAAATCAAATCGTGATGAAACCATCAACAAGAGACATTATTGAAAATGAAATATTCTTGTCTTGCATCAGTGGCGTGTGCACTGTGCAGGCGGATGCCAATGCGCACGCCTCCATTCAGACCTTCTCCAAAACATTTTAAAGACCGTTATCAATCGGATTTTCCTACAAAATCGTGCCTTGATACAAAAAGGTTTCATTAAGCATTCTCCCTTCCCCAATTATTAGGCCTTTCTGAGTATGTCCCCAGTTGCATTAATAGAATTTTTTTGATACAGTTGGTCAGTAAGGTTTTTTGTTGCTGTGTCCCATTGCAGCTAGGAATATTTATTCCACATAAGGGCTTCTACAACTGTAACAAGAAGCAATTGCTTGCTTGCTAGCGCACGTTGCCTTGCTTACTCCAGGATGCGGATCCAAAGTGAAAAAAACTAGCTTTTGAGGTTCTTACCAGCTGTGACAACATATCGGTAGGACTGCTTTGTTTGACCGGATACAGCGTCTATATCTCCGGTAGAATCACTTTTTTCGTACTGTGCTTTAGAAGTTGAGCGAATTTTTTCAAGAATCAAAACATCTTGATCGTGTTCTTTGAGACGAACTGTATTGGCTTCGACGTCCTTAATATAGCAAATATCAATTAGCTTATCAATATTTTATGAGCTTCTTCACATCAAAACCTGTTGTGCGACTAAATTTTGCGCTTTATCGCATTGACAATAAATCAAGAGAGCAGAACAGATGAAAAAATTGACAAAAATGTCAACAAATTTGAACAAAAAACGATAGCTAATGACAAAACCGCATGTTTGTAGAAATCAAGTCAATCTATAAGTAACTGCAGGCAGCGAACGCTGTTTCGACCTTTCAGGTCTCATCACGGCAGTTGGTGTGACAGACAGGTCACAATTGTCACATGTACTCAAGACGATAAGGCTGTATGCCTGAGAAAAAATTTTTGTTTGTGGTTTCTGCTGTGTATCCGCAGACATAGTGCCTGCCATGTCCTCCGCTTTTTTTCGAGCAAACGAGTGTGGTAGAGAGGGATTCTGCAGGTTTTTGTAACAGTTATATCGTTACAATCCACAAGCAAAAAATTCTTCTCAGGCCCATATATTGCATTGAGTATGTGTCGGTCACACCAACTGCACTGATGAGACCTGAAAGGTCGAAACAATGTTCACTGTCAGCATTTATGCATACACTCTTGCGCTTTTGAGTTTGTGTTACAAGTCAATCTAGTTTAAAATAAATGCACATGTCGGCAGCGGCAGGGTGGAGTAAATAGATGTCAGCAGCGTGGAATAAATGTCGGCAGTAAATAACCAAATATCGGCAGCGTGGAGTAGTGGTTCGGAGCGTCGTTTTCACGACGGTCATAATCGCAAGGTTGATGGTTCAACGCCCACCCAAGTCTCGTTGATCCGTCCTTGGATAAGATGCCTCCTAAGCGAGTCTGGATCCGTCATAAAGCATAGCGCCTCCGTCGCTTTCTCGTGACAGGAGGATAAAAATGAAGAAATCAGAAATCAATCATACTTGAAGCTAATTTCAAAAATAAGATGAGGGAAATTTTGTCAGTAGGGTAAAATAGTAAGTTGCAATAGGTTTAGTTTGTTGCTCTTTCTCAGTCAATCAATCAATCAATTTATTTATCGTTCACGATGTCTTACATCTATATTTATTAACAGCTCAGATGGCCGAGTGGTATAGAGCGTCTGTCTCTTGAGCTGTAGACTTGGGTTTGATTCCGAGTCGGGTCAAACCAATGACTTTAAAATTGGTATTCACAGCTTCCCTGCTTGACATTAAAGGGACAGTGTGAAGAACAAGCCGTCAAGTATACTTGTTGTGCCGTTGGTAAAGGCACTTAGCGAGATTCCCCCATTTTGGTGTGGTAGACATATGGCTGGCAACTCCTAAGCGAGCTCGTATAGCGCATTGATCGGTTTCTCGTGATAGGAAGATAAATATGCTACTAACTAACTAACTATCGCTCACAATTTTTCGTTCAAACTTATCATTCACAATTTACGATATTTATCGTTAGCAATTTATTTTCTATCACGATATCACTTTTACTTTTCCCAAAACAAAACACTCGTAGAAGTGCGCAAGGAGGGCATGCGTTCACACCCTCTCAGGTTCGCTGCGATAGTAGTAGTAGTAGTAGTAGTAGTAGTAGTGTCTTTTATTTCTGCACCGTCAAAATAAATTAACACAGCAATATAGGATTTCAAATACAAACGGACACAGAAAAGGGAAGAAGCGACAAAACGATCAACGTTGTAACATGCTAGCGAGAGTGAAACTTGAAGATGAGGGGATTAGTAGGCATGGTCGCAACACCCGATTAATTTAAAATAGGGTAAAAAAGAACAAAAAGCAAACATATGACGGCGAGATAAAAAAGACACTGGAGAGACCACAGCTCCAACACCGCTATGATATAGTGCAATGGTAGGAACCATAACAGTGTACGGCATTTCGAGGTTACTCAATGTCGTCACAGTGCAACTTGAAAGAAAAAGAGTCCCAACCTAACCCCATACCAAGCGCCGTTGAGACCATAGAGTAACCACAAAAAGCCAGACAGGCAAAGAAACCTACCTAAAGAAATCCTGTCCAGCATGACCGCAGATTTTTTTACTTTTCCCAAAACATACACGTTAAACCCATTATAGCTCAGAATCTACAGGAAAAATTGTACCTTAAATGTTGGAAAACGCGAAGCCATTTTCTCGAGTCCCATAGAAATATTTGCCTACTACGTAGGTTTGCCTGATACCGTTATTTATTTAACTGCATAAAAAGCAAATTAGATAATGGCTTGAAAACACACCTGAGTTGTTGTCCCAGTATTAAAACACATTTCCTAATGACAATATCATCATTACCTTGAGTATCCGAACGAAATCCACTTTATCAACTTTCATAAAATGACAGTTAGCCTCTGCTGCTATGATAGTAGCTGACCTGGGAGCATCATTCACGAGGGCAAGATTGCCAAAATCGTCGCCCTCATGCAAACTGCATACAATGCCCTGCAAAATAGAGACCTAACATTTACTCCATGCCCTGGTAAAAAGTTGCTTTTTTATGTGTGGTCGTTGCCTATAAGAAACTACAAGCTATTAAGTAGACGATAATTGCAAAACCAAAGTCCAAGTTAAAAGGTGCGGAGCAGCTGATGCTGAAATACCAGTGATCTACGCAACTGCTGCAAACTTTTGCTCATTTGTGCATAATGTTCATGAATTAACAGATTCATACACTTTGAAGAGGGTAGATTAGGGGAATGAACAGAAATTTTCTGCGAAAAGGAGCGTATACACAGTAGTAGTTATTCCAGTGTGCGATTTTTCGGAGAATCAACAGCATCGCAAAAAGTCTGCCGGGAACGTTTTCGTAAAAGCCCCTACGCAGGCCACTGGGTTAGGGTATGCCGCCGTAAAATTATCATAAATGTTATGGCAATTGGCCTTCATTCTGAAAACTAACCACTAGCACAAAAGTCGTAAACTCAGCTAGTAAAAAAACTTGCTAATAAAATCATAACTTTTGTTTATTTCAATCTTACATAATAGAGCGGAATGTCAAACATTAACGTATTATAACCAAACGTATACGGTACCAAAATTAATAGGGATTATCCAAGGACCTTTACACTTAATGATAAAGCGAAGCTATAAAGTTTTACGACACACAACCTACGGAGACATTTAACGGCAGTAAAATGCAGTAGATTAAATTAGCCTTTAGATAACTGCAACGTAAAACCAAAATCGAATCGAGTCAAATGACAATCGCAAAAGTTAATAATGCACCACCCACATTTTGCAGCAGCAGTAGACATTTCGCATTGTTTGTTTTTACATATAATTGTTTGACATAGCTCCTTCGAAGAGGACAAGGCCTACAGTTTATGAATGACATTTATTTTTAGTCGAAAACGAGCCTGACAGTTAGTTGCATCTACTTCCGTTATTTGCACACAGGGTTTTCAGTAGTCAAGCCCTCGGAAGTTTAAAATACTTCTGAGTAAATTAAGCGTCTTGATTTTGTAAAATGCCAACACTGGTTTCGAACCATCGTAGTCAGTTTCAATCGCCAAATTATTAGAGGGCAAACGGTGTTCAATAAGCTAGAGCAACAAAATTAATTCATAAATGTACCACAATGCAACTACACAGCAAAGAATTCACAACTTATTGAGACCCGACCCCATAAGGTAACAAACCACATTTCTTTTATTATTTAAAGTAATTTTTCAAAACCTTAGTATGAACTTACACATACCTTTCTACATGTAAAAGTACAGCATTATACAGTAGTAATTATGGTTTAATAGGCCTAACTTAATATCGCATTGCCATAAATAACTTGATATTTCCTTAATACGAAAAACGGCATTTTGCATTCAAAAGCGAATGATTGACAGCAGAGAAGGCGAAATTTCCGCTTTATGTATTTCCGAAAAAATGTCAGCAACTTGCAAAACAGAAGAGGCTGCAGTGGCTTGACAAGAGGAAGGCACCGGGACGCATACTTCGAAATGGTTCTACAGAAAAGATCGATCGAACGAGATGACTGTAACTAGAGAAGTTGTACTTAATACTTGCAATAGCGACGTGGTGTACAGGTCAGTACGCTGGAACGCTACTCATAGAAGCCGTGTTCGATGCCACTCCAGGTTTTGATTTTATTCTCAACGTACTTGGATTTCAATGTGCAATTCGGGATGGGGTAGAGTGATGGCAATAGAACAAACAAAAAATATTCTGCAGAACCATTGCGAAATATCCTTCAGTCGTATGAAGAAGTTTTTTTGGAGATCGTCTGCTAAAGGCAAATGAAAACGAGGCCCTTGTAGTTTAATACGGTCCTGCCACCCCCCAATTTTTTACCCCAATTTTTTTTTACCCTGCCACCCTATTTTTTTTAGCCAGCTACGCTCCTGAGAGGCAGCGTCATCAGTTGAATAAAACAACACGATTAAAGTCCAAGTTCGATTCCCTGTGTAGTTTGTTGACAAAAAGCTAATACTACGTTCACGCATCACTTCTCGCAAAAAGGATATTTAATGATATTGATGCTAACTGAGGTTATCAAATTATATTGAACCGAAAATTCAACAGTAATTGAGCGAGACTGCGAAGTGAGCTTGCGCTCTTCGAGTAAGCAGCCACCCGTTATATATATATGTCAAATGCGATCGGCTTCAACCGCGAATCGAACCCGTCGCGTAGGATCTGTCACCTGCGCACGGTACCACTAGGCCATGTCGCTGACATTATGATCACCTTGTAAGCCTACAGGTTTTAAATCCTGTTTCGGTGACAGAAACGATTAGACCAACGAAATTCGAACTGCTGCCACAACAATCAAAATCAAATATCGAAAAATATACTGCAATCTAACGTTGCATTGAAAGAAGTTTACTGCGGTTAGTTGCAAAGCTCAATCAACTGTTTCAAAATATACAAAGTCATGCACTGATGCTATCTCTTGCGCTTTTAGGATTATTACTGCAGTGTTGCCAATTTAAAATTGATTTTTTACCTTTCCAAGAACGTCAACTTTGACAGATCCGTGAAGAATTATGTACCACGAAGTGCCTTCATCTCCTTGACGAAATACTGAATAAAAATGGATTTTATTTATTAAAAAACAGGAGAAAACTCAAAGCAAATTGTCTTAATAGAATTAAGAATAATGCAAAATTACGTAACACTAATTAGAATGCAAAATATTACATAACGTTAATGTAAAACAACAAAGCCATGTGCGTTATTACAAAAAAAGGCCAAAGAAGTTAAAAAATTTTCTAAAAAATTGGACTATTTTCAGCATGGTCTGAATGTTCCAACCTTGCCAAACGGTTAAAAACTATCTGTGCCAATTTCGCGAGAGAAAAATAACGTAAGACAAACAGAATATTTACAATCACTGGTGTACAGTTTTATGACAGCTACTTAAGCAATGTTTGCTAAAACGCCTTCAGAAAACGAGAATGTTTGCTGAAAGATTGCTCGAGCGATGTCTAGAAGTTGCACCATTCTTTTTGCAGCTTATATGTTCAGAAATTTAAGTTTTTTTTAACTCTAACCACTTTTACAAAAGCTTTAATTTAATAAATAAGTAAAACCCATTCTGAAGTGTACCGGTAACTTAAATTTTTTATGAAATTACAGATAAATGGGGAGATCGTCCTTCTGCAGGATCTAAAACAGAGGTTCTCAACGTTTACAGAGTTTGTGGCCCCTTCTACAGACTCTCAACACCAGTGGCCAGTTGCTCAACGACAAAATTTTTATCGGTATTTCATTCACAGTGGCTACAGCCGTCCACTGGCCGAAGGGGCTCTTATCATCAGTGAATCTAACGCTTGTGGCAACCTGGTCAACATCCCGTGGCCCATTAGTGGGGTCAGTGGCTCCTGGTCGAGATTCCCTGATCTAAAACGTCAGACAGCTATAAGTCTTTTTTCTTTAAACTGTAAGTTGTGATGACCAATATCCAAGCATTATTGCAAGCTAGGAAATAACAAAAGCAACTCCCCTCCCACTCAACAGAAATTCTCGATCCGCCCCAGCCAATACTAGCAGAGGCGGATTCAGTAAAAAACTAACGGGAGACTAACCGAAAGATGGCGATTTTGCAGGCTTTTGTGTATAGAGGTGTCAAAGTGTTGCATGAACATGCATAATTAAAAGTTTAAAGGGTCGAGCCCCTTTTAGCTTCCTCCCAAAATCCGCACATTTTGTATTTAGTTGCATATTCATCCTCCCATCACGAGAAAGCGATCAATGCGCTATACCAGTTCAACGGCATGGCTTGTTCTTCACTCTGTTCCTTTAATGCTGAGCGTCAAGCAGGGAAGCTGTGAATACCAATTTTGAAGTCATTCGTTTGACCTGACTCGGAATCAAACCCGAGTCTACAGCTCCCAAAGGGGACGCTCTCCCACTAATGTCAATAAAATAGTATATAAATACTTACACGTTGCCCCTGGTTCTTGATGAAATTCAAATTTCAGCACTCCAGCTAATTCACGTTTGATCTGCCACGACAAATTCAAATAGCAAAGTTATAATTTTGTGAAATTACGGCGCAATTAAGGTCAATTTATCACCACAGAGACAACACATTTGTTATTATAATTTCGTGCCTTCGTGAGAAACTTTCTAATATAAAATGAAAAACGTGCGATTAAAAGCAAGAAATATCGAAAATTACATCAACTGTGGGGTTCGAACGTTCGATTCCCGGGCCGATCAAATTGGATACAGTGTCGCCAACTGCAGCGCTGCTCGCCACTGCTGCAACAATTCTTCGACGCTGTGTTGTCCAGACGCTAAGCCACGGAAATAGGTCCACCTGTTACACGCTTCGGCGTAATACCGCGATTATCATGAAGAAAATTAAATATTTAATAAATTAAATAACTGAGGTTATTTTTAAATTATATTGAACTGAAGGTTCAACAGTAATTGAGGGAGACTGCGAAGTGAGCTTGCGCTCTTCGAGTCAGCAACCACCCGTTAATTATGTCAAATGCGATCGGCTCCAACCGCGAATCGAACCCGTCACGTAGGATCTGTCACCTGCGCGCGGTACCGCTAGGCCATGTCGATGACAATCGATTTTTTTTTGAATTTCCATCACCGGTAATAGTAGCTTGACTTTTGCTTCAAAGAACACTTTCGTACGGACGAGCTCTACTAAGCTTAACCTGAAAATGACGCAATGCATAATTAAATCTTACCGAGTCAGATAGTGGAGCAAGTGCTTTGATATGAAGAATTTCTTCATAAATCATCTTTAATTCTGCAGTGGTCCGCTTTTCAGGTCTTAAAAAAGTAAAGTTTGTTAGATTTTAGTTCAGCATTCTCCACAGCAATCTAAATATCTTAACACAAATTTGAAGGCGTTGTAGGTAAAAATACAAAATTTTTGACAACAGCATCTTTATTAACCGTTATTTCAGTAACTCGAAAATACTACTGGATTACAAAGAGGAATTTAAACGTGTACTTAGTTGGTATAAATAAAATAACTGAAGTTATTTTTAAATTATATTGAACTGAAAATTCAACAGTAATTGAGGGAGACTGCGAAGTGAGCTTGCGCTCTTCGAGTCAGCAGCCACCCGGTAAATATATATGTCAGATGGGATCGGCTCCAGCCGTGAATCAAACCCGTCACGTAGGATCTGTCACCTGCTCGCCGTACCGCCAGGCCATGTCGCCAACATAAATCTCTTGAGTAATTTCAATTCACTTCCTAGCAAAATATTAACTGTTTGCAGGTTTTTAAGGAAAATGTTAAATGCCCGAAATACCTGTAGAGATCTAAAATATAAAACATATTTTCTTCCACAATTTTTCTTGATTCTAGGGGTTCTATTTTTCCGTTTTGGTACCACAAACCGAGTGTTTAAAACGCCGTAAAAAAACTCGTTTAAAGTGTGAAAAAGTAGAACACGTACTGTTGTCGCAAGGCTTTTCGGAACATGGCATCATGGTATTGCTTATGTAAGAATGAAATTGCGTCCGATAAATTGAGTTCTTCCAACCAATGCAGCATCAATTTCGTCATTGTTTGAACTGTTTTTGAATGTTCATTCTAAAGCAAAACACAATAAACCCTTTGACATTTGATATAAACGCCAAAACCAATTTATAATACCGGCAGATACATTTTAAACACACGAGAAGGCGTTAATAGGAAAAATCAATACATTCTAAGAAATTTAAACGCCAGATTTTCAATGTTCTAGATGCATAAAACTCATCACCACCGCAAATTGTAAGGCGTATCGCTCGATCTTTCAAAGCAACAAAGCAATCAGATTCATCCCAGCAAACTGCTGATAGATTCACCACTGGCTACACCGGGACAGCTCAGATGGCCTAGTGACAAGAGCGTCTGCCTCGGGAGCTGTAGATTCTGGTAGGACGCCGAGTCCGATCAAACCAATAACTTTAAAATTGGTATTCACAGCTTCCCTGCTTGACGCTCAGCATTAAAGGGACAGTGTGGAGAACAAGTCGGCAAGTTCACTTGTTGTGCCTTTGAGAAAGACACTAAGCGGGATTCCTCCATCTTGGTGTGGTAGACACAAGGCCGGCAACTTCTAAGCGAGCTCGTTATAGCGCTTTGATCGCTTTCTCGTGATAAGAGGATAAATATGAAACCAAGCGCCAAAAAGAGGCAGCGACCATGTTTAGCTTACAAATGCACCACATAGTCCACAACTGTTGCTAAGACTCTCACAATCACACAACGCGGGAACGATTCCTTCAGCAGCCTTGTTATTGCTGAAAGTCGATCCAAACAACAATCACAGCTTGGGAATTTTATGAAAGCGCAAAAACTGGTAACCTTTCAAAAAGCTTAAATAATTTACCCATAACATGAAAATATCACCAATAAATCTAAGCAGGCCATCACTACTCTATAAAAGTGAAAAAGGATTAGAAAACGTATAATATTACACAATCTACTGTAGGTTACAAAAGGTGCTTGTACTTGGCCCACAAATAATATTTACACAATTTCTTATTCAGAGCACTATATTAATTATTCAGCTACAATAACGCATTAATTCAGTTCATATAAGGTTACAAATACACGAGTCATACCCTCACTTTTTCGTATGAAAATTGAGAATCGTTATTTTCCATTGAGCGGGCAAAGCTGTTAGGAAACAGGTGCGGAGTAGTCACTTCCTCATGGAATCCGTAATAATATCCACCGTCTTCAAATTGTTCCTCACATTTTACTACAAATAATGAAAACTTAGACTGTGGTCCACATCTGCAACTCCTGTCATTTCTTTACTGTGTTCATACAGCATGCCAAGAATGACGCATTCTTTAATGTTCTCTCCGAGCAAGCGAACATAGGTTCATTCTTGATTAGGCCAGATCAACGATTTTAAAACAGTCACAGCTATCGGACTTTGCGTTCAAGCGTAGTGCACAGTTAGGCTGGCCCATGGACCGAGTTTAAGGGGGGACGGGGGGTCATGTCCCCCCACTTTTTGAAGTGGGAGGGACATAATATCTTTTGTCCCCTCACTTTTTCTGGCCAAAATACATCGCATTTATCGATATACAATCACGCGTATAACAAGTCATACCGTCACTAGAGGCGTAAAAAATTTCCGAAGTAAAGCTTGGCCAACAAGCCGCCTCGTGTATATTGATGCCAGTGACACGGCAAAGATCTTGGTCTAACTAAGACCATTTTTTTCAGGTGCATCGAAATATACTGATGGAATTATCTAGTCAAGATATAGCCGAAGAATTTGTGAGAGCCAATGAGTAGGCCTACGTCAAATATAAAAAGCATTGTATGCATCTCACTTTTACCTCATCGGCTTTCCTTTTTTCGAAAATATAGTATTTTTAGTTTTTACTCATCTTTTGATTTGGTTTGCCAAATTGACGCAAAAGCACAACAGTGATTGTTATGTCACTCGAGGTAAAAGTTGCTGTCGCGTTTTCTAGTTGAGGCGAATAAAACGCGTTACAGCTAAGACCTCGAGTGGCGTCACAATCGCTGTTGCCTGTTGTGCTTTTAAAGGTTCATGTACGTCAACGTTGCAAACAAAACCGAAAAGATGAGTAAAAATACGATAATTTGTGCGAAAAATGGAAAGCCAATGAGGTAAAAATCAGATGGACCAGTGGCGTCGTGCCATTGGGTCCCGGGGGGGGAAGGAGCGCCCCCCAAAAAAATTTTCTGAGATGTGTTACTTTTTATAATTTAAAAAATTGAAACTTTAAAAAGTAAAAAATTTAGCCAGTGCCATTTCGCTTTCATCCTTCAAACTAACCTTATACCCCCTTCCTTATACTATACATTCAATTGTTTTGTCTTTTAATTTTTGCTTCAATCAATCGCTTCGACTCAGGAGTAAAGTCAGTTTCTTGATCTGTAGTTAGAATTTGGAAAACATTTTGCAGGATTAGTTAAAGATCATAGCCTAGAACACACCTATTCGCGTCATCCCATCATATGCGGCAAAACTAATAATGATTGCAGTTTCCTTTCATTTATTTTAGCCCAGCGTCCGCTTTTAGACATGAACTACTAAAATATTTTGTATTGTCTGACACCATAATAATGACTGCACTCACTGCAAGTATCGGTATGTCCTTTTTTGATAAGAAAGTGTGCTGAAACGAGTTTTTTTAATGTGAAAACCGTAAAAATCCGTTGGCGGCTGGAGGCTCCGCCTCCAGACCACCCATGCCACCGGCGGCTGGGGCTTCGCCCCCAGCAATGTCCTCCTCCTTTCTTAAAACGTGGGGGCACACTGATTGCGCATAAAGTCCATAATTAAGAAGCGGTTTGAGACATCAAAATAAATTTCGATTTATTATCCAAAATTTTGGGTATCACGACATATTTTGGTATCTTTTCCCAACTTTCTTTTTTCGTAGTGTTACTCAATGCTAAATACGGCTTTTACAAAGGTTGTGATTAGTATTTGTTTAAGTTGTTATTCGGGCCCCTCCAGATTTTTTGGCTGCACGACGGCTCTAAGATGGACATGTCTTTTTCATAACAAACTCAAGATGTAGGATTAATAAATTCACAGAATGTAAAATTGCCTTTGCAGGCAAATAAACTTAGGACCACATAATCAACGTCGGCGTTCTATAGCATCGGTAGTATTCAAGTGACATACTTCTGTATGATATAGCCTAACACACAAAATTTTTCCCCCACCCCTACACTTTCTAAAACCAAACTCGGTCCATGGGCTGGCCGCAGGTAGCTGTATGTGGTGGTTAGTAGAATACCTAATTTGTGCGAGTAATGGTTACATACCAACATATTTTCAATCTTTATCAAAGCGCTTATATGCTACAAGTTCCTGAAAATTAATCATAAGTTGTAAAAGACTTATAACCAAACGGAAATCTAAATCACAAACTTATAATCCTATGATCTTAGGCTTAGAATAATCAGTCTCGTTAAACAAAATGACAGAAAAGCTAAAAAAAAAATAATCAAAATTAGACGCGACACCTCAAACAAACAAATGGGCCCAAAGAAAGCAAGGGCAAAAGTGTATACGTGACAAAAAGAGACAAAAAAACTGTCATGGTGATTCAAATATTTACTTCAAACAGAATCTCTATGTAATTTGAAATGATGACTCATTTTTTTTTCAATCACCTCTTGATTTTATCATTTCCTATAACTAGGGTTATGAAATTATTGCGCAAGCAAAACACAAACAAAATGATTTCATCATTTAGAAAAGAACTGAGCTCTTCATTGACTCCACACGTTATTCATCATTCTTCGCTTCACAAGGGAAGAGTAAAGGTATAGGGCAGCGGGTGCTTGAAGTAGTAGGCACAAACATTAGGCGCACACTCAGACCTAGCAGGCCAGTATAACCGCCGGTCCGCAACAGTGTCAATCAAGAATGATTAAACGCTGCGAGTAGACATACTAGACCTACAACAACTATACCCAACATTGCACCCCAACTAGTGCCGAGTGCCCAACTCGGAAGCTGTCCAAGACTGTGAAGTTTGACCTGACCGCGATTAAAACCCCAGTTTTCGGCCAAAAAACGTACGCTTTTAATTTCGACTTCTGCAGATCTAAATTCTTTGACGCGAGCTGTCGCTTACTTACCATGAAATATCGCTCCTTCTTCAAATAAGACCTGCCACATCCCAGCAATGTGCCTGCGCGTTGGAGTTAGAGATGTTTTGTATCTCACATCACTTTTCTCCACAAGTTTTTGTTTCACACCTAACAATTCTTGCGTCCACGTGACAAGATCATGGCCTTTGGCATAGCTACGTCGCAACAGTTCATCAATATCCGGCTGACAGTCACCCGTGTCTAAACAGCAACAAGGTTTATTTAACACAAACTATGGCACAAAAAAGCAAAAGAGTAGGAGAATTTTTCTGAGAATTTGTAATGCGTAAGGATTTACCACTAGAAAACAACATTTTTCTATAATCTGAGCGATAGCCCCTTTAAGCCGTAATGAAGGAAGCTTGAGCTGAGAAGGATGCGCTCAAGAGCCCCTCTTCCTTGATACGCACTTCTTACGAAAGCCAATACGCCTTAAAGCTTTACCGCAGGAAAATGGAAGCTTAGATCTTATTCAATAGAATTCCATTCACATAGTTTTATTCAAATAAAAGGTTGCTCTTTAAAATGTGAAGTTTGTTATACCGGCGAAATACCAAAATTCTAATCATTCTTCTTCATTAATCCCGCCACCTATGAAGTCACTAGTAATTTCACCCAAGTCCAGCTGTTTACCATAGGGGAGGCATTGTGCCCTGACTCCCCTTTTTGGCTCAGCCTTTCAGTGAAAAAGAAAATATGTTGCTGAATGACTAAAATATACCAGACTCTCTCAATGGCTTTTATATAGTTTATGTCCGCTCCTTTTAAAATTTCTCGCTACGCCACTGGTGGCCAGGGTTGAAACTTACCCAGTAAGAGGCAATGGCTGTCCTCTTCAATTTCTTCGTACCCGCAAATCAGCTCCGGTTGACTGGTTTTAATACAATGCAGCAAGAGTCGAGCGACATCCAGCGCGCGAGTGCTTGGTTTCTGCCAAGAAGTAGTTCAGAAGAATTAGACTAGCATGCAAACAAAGTTCTAGAGAGGCCAATTTTTGAAGCGATCTCTCAAGCAATGTGTAAAAAACTCTTGGTCAGTATATGCTGCTGTAGCGTCGGCTGAAACAATTAAAAGTTTCCATCTTATTCAATTTTTACTGAATAAAAGAGCTTTTACAGGAAGACGGCAACTAAGTACGTGACAAAGCGGCAAACGGTAGCACGAGACCGTTTATATGATAAACATCAAGGTGTAAAAAAATTGCCGTCTGCCGCGTGTCTCGTCGACGTTCTGCCGCGAGCGGGTAAGCACACTTTACACTAAAACTAATGAATCTGGTATCCAACTGCTTTACACCAAATAAACGCTGTAAACATTAAATTCTGAACAACACAAAACCATTCACCATACCTGATAGATTGGTCGAATTTTCGGTCTCGAGTTGGCGAGCGTTGTAGGCTGCAACACAGAAACTGTCACTATGAATATTCAGGAAAATTAAGTTCAAAAATATTTGCAAAAGTTGAAATTTTGCTAAGCCTGATTGACACCTCTAAACTTCGTTTAGGGTAAGCTTCCCAGCGAATGTGAAACGTACCAAAGTATAACTAAGATGACCTTTTGTTAACAGCTAAATGAACTATAGTCAGATGGAATATCACTTAAGTCAAAGCAAAAGTAACTTAATAAACAAGCGATGAATATATAATTAAATAATATTTACGCGTTTCGCAACTCGCCTTTCCCGATCAAAAAAGCTTTATTGGTATGAAGAAGACTAATGAATCATTGCGGATAGTGTATACATGTTTTTCAGTGAAGTAAGTTGACCAGTTTTATGAGAATTTGTAGCACTTGAGCACATTACTCTGCTGGGCTGCGCAAAGTGTTTTCTCATCAACCTCAGCATTATTATAGCAAACAGAATAATTTGATTTTTTAAGTGCGGTTGTGTTTACTGTTTTTTTACAAGCACAGTGTTGCTCCTCAAAACTCGATCGTAATTAAATTGCGAAAACCAACACTAAATTCAAATCAGGCCAGAGAAATTTGAACCATCTAAGCCTGAAAAACGTTTCTTTAAGAATCTTTTTAACTTTTTAACAGCTTGATGATAAAATCAGTCTACAGTTCATAACTTTAAAATAAGCAAAACCAGAACACGATAAGTTTATATAAAGCTTTGCTGATTAATTGCTATCACATAATTGCGATGCTGTAACAACATTTTTACAGTTTAGCCTCAAAGATAAAGATAATCAACTATTTCTTATCAAAAATAAAAAGATTCATGTAAAATTTAATGACGGCAAAATAGAAAATTTTGCCATATTGTTGATTAATTGATGCGATAGCTGCTGTCAAATTTGGGTTAAATTTTCAAACTTTTTAATATGAAAAAGATACTACAAAAACAAAAGTGATCTTAACTGTCTTTACATAACGCCTTTTATCGTAGCGTTTAATCTACAGAAAAAAATAAATGATAAAATCCTGCTAGCAAAAAACAAAAATGAACAGATGCACAAAAAACACTGTAACTATTTGGGATTGATTAATTATTTCAAAAATCATTTAAATTTTCGGTCGGAGAGGCCTGATGGTGGCAATGCATAAATCTGCGCAGTATCTTGGCCGCAGTGGCGGTGGTATTCAGCTGGAGAGCACCGGTTCTACATAACCGCTTCATGGAATTTTATTACATCAGCGAACCGGTAGACATTGCTGTTTACACTAATTGTATCATTAGTTGAAATAAAACCGGCTTAAAAGACAACGTTTGCAGTAGAACCAGCTCACAAAAAATTTGAGTCCCACC